>JBBGZY010000291.1:1920000-3120000 GCA_037952925.1 Lithobates clamitans
TTTGGTGGAAGGGGATTATGGTATAGGGTTGTTTTGCAGGGTTTGGCATTGACCTCTTAGTTCCAGCGAGGGGAACTCTTAAGCGGTCAGCATACCAAGACATTTTTGACAATTTCATGCTCCCAAATTTGTGGGAACAGTTTGGGAATGGCCCCTTCCTGTTCCAACACCAGTGCACAAAGCAAGGTCCATAAAGACAAGGATGAGTGAGTTTGGAGTGGAGAAAAGTGACTGTTGAAGTCCTGACCTCAACCTCAACCCGATGGAACACCTTTGGGATGAATTAGAGCAGATACTGCAAGCCAGGCCTTCTTGTTCAACATCAGTGCCTGACCTCACAAATGTGCTTCTGGAAGAATAGCCAAAGATTCCCACTCCTAAACCTTTAAGGCAGCCTTCCCAGAAGAGTTGCAGCTGTTACAGCTGCAAAGGGCGGTCCAACTCAATATTGAACGCTACAGACTAATACTGGGATGCCATTAAAGTTCATGTGTGTGTAAAGGCAGGTGTCCCAATACTTTTGAAAATATAGTGTACCTGTTCCTCCTGCTGCACTCTTTGGGTCTGTTGTCCTATGCCCACACCACTGCTGTGTCTTGTAGGGGTCAGAGGATGGAACCACAGCATGCGGGGGACACAGGCATCCTACACTACTGGAAATGTAAAGCATAGAATGACTAAAGCTGTGTACACACGAGCAGACTTTTAGACCGGACTGGTCTGGCGGACAATTCGACCATGTGTGGGCTTCATCGGACCTGCAGCGGACTTTTTCGGTCGAAAATCGAACTTTAGATTTGGAACATGTTTCAAATCTTTACGTTGGAACTCCACCGGACCCAGTTCCTATCGAAAAGTCTGCTCGTCTGTATGCTAGTCCGACGGACAAAAAACGACGCTAGGGCAGCTATTGGCTACTGACTATCAACTTCCTTATTTTAGTCTGGTCGTACGTCATCACTTACGAATCCGTTGGACTTTGGTGTGATCGTGTGTAGGCAAGTCTGTTTGTTCGGAACGTCCGTTGGAAGTGCGCGGAAAGTCTGTCGGATAGACCGTCGGACCAGTCCGGTCGAAAAGTCTGTTCATGTGTACGCGGCATAGGAGATTGTTAAAAGTAGAAGTACTGGAATAGAGCAAAAATAGGAGCTTCTCAATATTGAGCAGTGTTGCATCCATCTGTTTTTGCAAACACCTTGTTATACGTATATGATATTTATATGTAAGATACTATAAAGTAAAATCAATTTACTATTGACTTGATACCTTCTGTCAGCTGTCACCAGCAGTATAAATACAAATATTGTATTTCTTGCTAGGGATCTGTGAATAATTAATTCAAAGGTTTCCTTTTTGGGTTTGTTACTTGTCCTGTAAGTTTGTAAATTCAGCTCTCTAAAAAGACAATGAAAATCATATCACTTTGTTGCAGGCAGAATTTCTACTTATTCATGTATTCTTTATTATGGCAAATTCATTAGGGGAGTGTTGCATCATCATATGTCCTTTTAATGGCCCCTTTAGAAAGAATTTGGGATATCTGGGGATCTTACCACTGCAGCAAATTTGAGATAACCAGTGTATAATTCATTGCACCAAAAAAAAGCCACAACCAAAATAGAAGTTTATGTTAAATGTAGCACTCTTCCCGACCTCCAGAGGCCTGATGGTGACCCCCGAGTCAGGGAGGGCTGACATTCCCCCTCAGGATGAAGGTTACTAGGCATGGTGGATGTAATGCAAGATGGATTTTATTTCTCTTAACAGGAACAGTGGGAGAGGGGGATAGGGCACAGCACACCCTTAGGCAAATGCAATAGCAACTTGACAGACTCTGTAGACAAAAATAGAACTAGGCAGAGAGCAATACAGAAAAAGGGCCTTTAAGCTAAATGCAGCAATCCGTATTTCGTTGCAACTGCTGTCTCGTATAGCAACAACTTTACTCACAGTATCCCACTGTAGATCCTCAAGCTTAGCTCACAGCTACCCATTGTATTCCTCAAGCTTTCCTCACAGCTACTCGCTGGACTTCTCTTCAAGCCTTACCTTCAACTACCCGCTGTACTCCAAGTTTTACTCACAGCTACCCACTGTACTTCTCTTCAAGCTTTACTCGCACTTACCTGCTGTACTGCTTCAAGCTTTACTCACAGCTACCCGCTGTAGTTCGTGGGTGAGTTCTCTCCTGATGATTTCCCAGGCTCCCATCAGGCCAAGCCTCTTTACACGTGGTTATGCCTCAGGCTTCAGGCCTACACCTCCGCTTCTGCTCCACACACACCCACCCAAGCTGCAGTCTGGGTGGAAAGAACCCCAGTCATCTGACCTTCCCCAAATAAATAATTTTTCCCAGCAGCCTCAGCAGCCTCAGCAGCCAAACAAACTCCTGCTGATTGGCTGAGAAAAACATATTCACTCATAACCTGAATTCACTGTAATATATCATACTAATGCCAAAGGAAACAGTGTCACCTATTGACAGAAGAGAGAAATTACAGTTAAACCCAAGCTTAGGAGAAAACCCATTTGATCAAAGACTACAAATTAGCTAGGCTAGTTACTGTTAGGAAATGTAGATTATCTAGGGATATTTTTAGAAACTCGATAACTCTACATAAGGTGTACTTTACAATCCCCACAGGCCTGTGAGATTAGCCCATTGAGACAATGATAAAAAAGAATTACAATAGTCTCTCTGAGAAAATCTAATCTTTATTCTTTGGTGTGAATATTTAAAGGGGCTTTCAGAAAATACCACCGTTTGAATGTGTCCTACAAATTATCCAATCAAATACAGAGACATTTTATGACAAAAGCGAAACTAATTATTTTTTTTTTTATTTTTTTTTGTAAAGCATGTGATTTTAAGAAATCACATGCTTTACAAGAAACGAAACAGTAAAGAAAACACGAACATGAGAAACGAAACTAGATTACCAATACGCACCTAGTAATATGTGAAATGGAGTACAAGGAAAAACACAAATTTGGAAACTGTTTATTGTAAAATGGATGTGGTTAAGCTAAATATCCCTTTAATCCCCTCTTAGATCATATAAGGTGATCTCTACATTCTATCCAGTGTTCTAGTACTTCTTTGGTATTGTGGCATAGATTGCCGGATGATTCTTCATGTATGTCATGTAAGATAGAACCTTATCATCAGGAGATTGAATGTGTGCAATTATGCAGGTACAACACTTAAAAGAGAGGTAAAGAATCAGAGCAAGGATAAATATCATAACAATGACAAGGACAATGTCTTTTAACCATGAAAATACACCTCCAAACCCAAATCCTGCATTGTCAAATGAACTCCATTTTTTAGCAATGCCCCTAGCTTCCTGCTGGAGCTGGCCTACTTCTTTTCAGTGTTGTGCAATAATATCATAGTAGTCAGGCACCTTGGCACTTGTGTTCGAGATCCAAGTACAGCATTCGTAGTCCTCAGTCATTTCACATAAACCTGTGAGAGCTGCACTCATGCTTTCTATAGCTAACTAATGTAGTTCTAGCTGTTTTCTAATTGCTCTAGTTTCTATGTTTAACATAGCAATGTCATCTGAATTCCTCTCCATTATCTCATCCAATATACTTGAATAATTGTTCAACCTTTTCATTATGTCTATACCCCATCCTGTCCAAGAAGGAAACAATGCCCAGGCCATTTCTTGTTTATAGAATTCCCTTTTGTCGCTCTGTTTGAGGGGGTATCTGGGGTGTATACTGGTTTCTAGGTTCGCACATGGAGATGTTAAATATTGACCTGCTACAAATGGAGGAGTTAGTCTGTGTCTCATTCCCTAAATTAAAACACCAATCAGGGGAATGACTTTTACCTGCTATTGGAAAGGTAACAGCGTTATTTATGTACAGAGTGGATATGTTAGTTAAGAAGACAGGAGGAGTCTCGTTGAGGAAGGAGGAAATATTTAAAGGTACAGCCAAAAGGGGAATTCGGGCAGTGCTAGGATGTAATTTGCTACATATCTAACATTTTTCATACCCTGATTTTTGAGCATAAGCATACCTAAATTTTAGCAAAAGCATCTTATCAGTAATCAATCTCTCTCTTTGTTCTAGCTTGTGTCACTATAGTGTTCTCTTGTGTGTGTGTGTTCCCACAGATACTTTTAATTGCACCCAAATCTTCAGGGTGGTAGATACTGTTAGTGATGATCCAAGTGGGCATGAACACAGAGAGATCAGGATCAGGAGGCAAAATGCCTTGTCAGAAGTCTGTGGTGAATTAGGCGAGGTCATCTTCTCTGGCCGGACTTGCTTTCCCAGGAACTCCTCCTTCGTCTGCTTGGACTTCTGCTTGAGAGCCTCCTTTATCCCAGGTCTCCTTTCTGCTCCTGGGGCTTTGGGCAACCTTTTTTACTCGGCTGGCATGGATCCAGGACTGGCAGTTTTCCACTAGGATGGCTGTTCTGGTCACTGCAACCACTGTGGTAGGAGGTCCAAAGGGATACTCTTGCTTCTTATTTCTGTTCAGCTGTTGGACCACCATGGTGTCTCCCACCTTGAAGGGGTGAGTAGCTTCCTGTGAAGAAAAAGGAGAGGTGCGAGCAACATTTCTTTCGACTGTATCCAATGTTTCAACCAGTTTTCTTACATATTCTTCCTGTATTAAATCTAAATCTCCCTTTTCTACCATTAAAGGTGCTCTGGCCCATGGGGTGGGGAAAGGTCTACTCATCAAAACTTCAAAAGGTGAATACCCTGTTGTTTTGGAAGGGGTCATTCTTATTTCTGCCAGGACTGCTGGGAGGACCCTTTTCCAGTTGGCAAATGTTCCTCCTGTGGCCTTTCTTATCTTGTCTTTTATTGTTCTGTTCATTCTTTCTACTATCCCTGAGCTTTGAGGGTGGTAGGGAATGTGAAACTTCCATTCTATCTTGAAAGTTTTTACCAAGTCCTGGCAGACCCTGGCCATGAAATCTGGACCATTGTCTGAGTTTAACTGAAGTAGGCATCCCCATCGAGGAATGATTTCCTGAGTGAGGATCCTCACTACTGTTTGTGCATCTTCTTTTGTGGTCACGAAAAGTTCAACCCATCTTGAGAATATGTCCACAATTACCAAAAGATATTCCTGTCTTTTGCCTAGTTTGGGTATGAGTGTGAAGTCAATCTGCAAATGTGTAAAAGGAGTTGTTGGATATATCAGGTGTTCATGTTTGGCCTTGTGTGCGATGTTTGGATTGTTCCTGATACATGTAATGCATCTTGATACATAATCCTTTACCAGCAAGATGCATTCTGTGATATAAAAATCTCTATTCAGAAGCTCAGCCGTTACCTGTATACCTGCGTGACCTATTCCGTGGTACTGTGAGATGAAGAGTGACGCACTTGCCGCTGGTATACATGGTTTCCCCTCTTTGCAGAGAAGTCCAGTTTTTGGATCTTTCTGCACACCCTTTTTATTCCAGTCCCTTAACTCATAATTTGATGCATAATCCTGGAGATCTGCGAGTGACTGTTCAAATGGGGTTAGGTCAGGTATCAGCATAGCCATTTGGATGTCTGCTGTCTATGAGATAGCAGCAAGGTCAGCCAGAGCATTTCCCCTGGCTATCTCTATCTGTTGGCCTGTGTGTGCTCTGCAGTGTACTATAGCCAATGTTTTAGGTAGCTGGATAGCTTTTAGCAGTGACATTACCAAAGAAGAATGTGAAATGTTCTTTCCATCTGCTGCCACAAAGCCACGCCTACTTCATATCACACCGAAGTCGTGTACCACGCCGTACCCATACTTCGACTCAGTGTATATGTTTACGTCCTGACCTTCAAAGAGCTGGCATGCTCTAGTGAGTGCAATTAATTCAGCATCCTGTGCTGATTGATATGGG
Organism: Lithobates clamitans; assembly: GCA_037952925.1. Taxonomy (NCBI): domain Eukaryota; kingdom Metazoa; phylum Chordata; class Amphibia; order Anura; family Ranidae; genus Lithobates; species Lithobates clamitans. Next base: position 1,925,862 of record JBBGZY010000291.1, read on the forward strand.
ATAGGCTTGGCCAAGCGTATTTGATGTGCAATTTTGGATTGGACAGCAAAATCACCTCATATCCGCTCGACCTCTGAGCAGACATGTGCTGTGTATGTGCATTTTTCAACAGAAGTGGCCATTTCAACCACCATCGCACAGGACGCTAGAGCTCTGAGACACGCGGGCATGCCTTGAACCTGCACCGGGACCATCTTTGAGAAAAAAACTACAGGGCGCAGTCTCCCACCATGTTCCTGGGCCAGTAATCCCACCATGGTTCTGGAATTTTCCCTGGCAAACAGGTTAAACATTTTGCCATATTTCAGGGAGGCCAAGGCTCGGGCTGGTAACCATTGCACATTCAACATGGCAAAAGCATTTAACATTTCATCAGACCATTTTACAGTATCAGACATTTCAGAGAGGGTTGTCTCAATATATTGTCATAGAAAGAACAGTCAGGTATTCATTGGCGGCAGTAACCAATCATTCCAAGAAAGGTAAGCATGTCTTTCTTGGTAAGTGGGCGGGGCAGACCCACAAGAGCGGCAGCTCTTTTGTGACTGACTTTCCTAACTCCCGGAGACAGCACGAACCCTAGGTACTCAACCTCCTGTTTACACCATTGTAACTTTTTCTTAGACACTTTGTGACCACATACATGTAACCGTTTCAATAAAGATAGGCTATCAGCTCGGCAGTCATCCTCTGAAGAACTACAAAATAAAAGAACATCAACATACTGCAACAGTACAGAACCATGAGGGGCAGTCCAAGGCCCGAGGGTGGCTTGGAGTACTATAGAATAGACCACAGGTGAGTCTATGTAACCCTGCGGCATTCTACACCAGGTAAACTGACGACTGTGTTGGTCAATCGACACAGTAAAAGCAAAGAGTGGCCGTGTCTCCTCGTCTACAGGGACGGAGAAAAAAAAAAATTGATAAATCAGTCACTGAAAAATACTCTGCATCGTATGGTATGGTGGTAAGTATTGATGGCACATCAGGCACTATTGGGGCAATCGGTACCACTAGGCTATTGATGGCCCTTAGGTCTTGTACAAACCTATAGTAACCATTTGCCTTCTTTACCAGGTTAATGGGAGTATAGTAGGGCAAGACAATTTCCTGTAAGATTCCTTTCTTTAAGAAATCCTCTTTTTTTCTGTATGTAACTCCCTCTTTGTCCGTGCCCCCTCCCTCTTTGTATAAAAGTTTCCTCTTTGATTTCCTGAGAAATCATTTTGATAATGTGTCTGCACTGGTGTTTGTTTAGGAATGTCAAAACATCCTGCAGCATCCTTCTCTGTCAGCTTCTTGCAAAAATCAGTTACAGTGCCTGTATCCTAATCTGATATTTGCTGTCTTACTGTAAGTGCATGTTTAGGGCCAAGGTTGCTGAGGTATATCTGTAATAAGAGACTGTGCATGTTATACTGAACAAATCCTGCCTCTTGTGTCCAAACTTGTATACATTTTTTTTCCAGAATTCTAACACAGATTCTGCTGGCTTTTGTTTGGAAGCTGGTAGAAAAAATTTGTTGCTGTGTGTCTTCATGTGATGAGGTCCTTATCTGGTTGTGCAATGTAAGGGGGAGGAGGCTGGGCACACAGTACAAGCATAGAGAAGGTTGATTTAACCCTTAAATTTACCATCCCATGACTCTGCTAAACCCATTGTGGACAATGTTTGGGCTAGGATGCTATAGGGAGCCACGGTCCAGCCGGGGATCTCCACAGCATGCATTTTTATTTTCATCTTTATTTTTCTTTCTGAACATTTTAAATTCTTGTAGATACTGAGGTTTTTTTTTTTTTCTTGGCAAAATGGCAATAGGCACTCCTTATGGCCAGAGGTTCCCCTGATCATAAGCAAGCTTTGTATGTTATTACTTTTCCTATGTTTATAATCAAAAAATTTTTATTTACATTTCAAATTTTTGGCAGAGTGCCAACAGGTTCAAACAGTGCCTTCAATTGTGGTAGTACTAATGCCGCAAACAATTCCCCACTATCTATTACGGTTAGTGAGATATTAGCACTTGAACCCTGTTGGCAAAAAGCCAAATGTCCAAATTTTGCACCTGACTTCCCCTTCGCAAAAAATGTCAGTAGCAAACAGAATTATTCAAATAGCATGTTTTAATTAAAAGTTAGCCTCACCAATTTATGTATTACCTTAAGAAAGTATTATTAACGCTCTACCCATATTTTAATTGGTAAAAATGTCCCTAATGTCACAATACTTCAAAGACCTGGGACAGACTTGATAAGTCTCCCCTGCTCTTCGAATAAGTGATATTACTCCCTTCACTGTCAACCCTTCTTGAAACACAAATTTGTTATGTAAATTAAACCTTAAAACTTGAACCCATGGTTTGCCTTCTCTAAATAAGGGTCCCTTTCCTAGTTTAAAATAACCTCCCAGGACACTGGCTACAAGATATGTCCGAGGACCAGTATAACAGAATAACAAACCAGTAATACAATCAGGACACTTTTGAGACATTTGTTAGTACATAAAAAGAAATTAACCTGGATACTCACCAATCCAGGGTTCCTTAAAAAACTCTAAAATTCTTATTCAACTCTATACAGATAACTACAGCAGAAGCTAAACACCAATAAGCCTTAAAGCAATAATTCCGGTATAAGACTTAGTTCTGTCAGACCACCCAATATTTTTTTTCTCTTTTTATAGTAGGTAAACCTTTTAATTATAGTGATCTTCCCAAGACCCCTTTTTCCTGAGTCTTTCCCAAGGATTCTCTTTATAAGTTCTCTAAGAACTTTTTTTGTCATAAGTCTATACTTATAATTTCCCTTTTTAGTTCCTTCCCTAAGATGACACTGAACATCTGATTACGGCAAGGAAAAGAAAATATTTCTACTCACTGAATCAACGCCAGAGTCATCCTGCCGACTACAATACAATACAGGTTATATCTTATACTTTAGAGTCAAAACATTCATATATAAATCATTAAAAGTAAGCATCAATACATCACCGGATATTGTAGCATCACTCTACGTTTCATTATAACACAGTGCAGCGGAAAGGTGTCATCTTACCTTACGACACCCGACAAATTCCACACAGACAAACAGATTATTTTATGACAGCTACGCTATAGGAAGATAAAGCAAAGAGATCAGGTTTTGTCCTGCACAACTTATCAGGCTTTTTCTTATAATTACAGTACTGTATAAATCATAGATTACTCAGAATCTACAGACTTCACAAAGCCCTTAAACTCCCGGAGTTTTTTATCCTGTTTACCCAAAACAGTTGCTGCAGTTTTATTCTATGGACTTCTTCTCAAAGTCCTTAAAACCCACCCAGGGTTTTTATTGCTTCTCAGAGCAATTTTTTTTGAAGCCCACCCAGGGCTTATCTAGCTGTTAACTCAGATCAGCTGTATTATTGCTTCTTAGAGCAATTAAACTTATTGAGTTCTAAAAATTAATTACAGGTCCCTTTAAAGTAATCGATCTCTAAATAAATCACGGCAAGAGAATAATAGCTATAAATCTAGCTCACCGGACGTATTATGATCAATTCCGGACGAGCCGCCAGCTGTTAGGAAATGTAGATTGTTTAGGGATATTTTTAGAACCTCGATAAATCTACATAAGGTGTACCTTACAATCCCCACAGGCCTGTGAGATTAGCCTATTGAGACAATGATAAAAAAGAATGACAATAGTCTCGTCCAGCAAATCTAATCTTTATTCTGTCTCGACTAATTTAAAGGGGGCTTTCAGAAAGCACAGCCCCCTCTGAACATTATCCAATATTATCTAATCAGATACAGAGATATTTTATGACAAAGTGAAACTAATTATTTTTAACAAATCACGTGCTTTACAAGAAACAAAACTGTAAAGAAGATAACAGGAACATGAGAAACGAAACTAGATTACCAATACGCACCTAATAATATGTGAGATGGAGTACAAGGAAAAACACAAATTTGGAAACTGATTATTGTAAAATGGATGTGGTTAAGCTAAATATCCCTTCGGTTACCACCTAGCACAACTGACTTTACTAGCAGCCATGTTTAGGACAAGAGTGCTGCATAAACAAACATTAAAGGAAAAAACCATAGAAGCCTGTGAACTGCTGCTGTTGACTTCTTTTTGAAATGCTACATTCTTGGCCGTTTCTGGCTTCAATACTTTGGGTCTCCAACCAGGAATAAGCATATAGCAATAAAGTCAGAACTTCTGATCTGCATGTCAGTTCATGGTGTGTAACCCAGAAAGTATTGAGAATATTGGCTAGTAGGTCAGACATTAGTTTGGCAGCACATGTATTCCTCTTAGCCCAGGTTTCTTTTTATATGTATCCTAGACCATATGGTGTTTCAGATCAGAAATCAAAGAAATTTTAAACTGAAAAAAATACAACATGAGCTCTTCATAATTCATATTGCCCAAAAATATAGTAAATTCATATGAATTTAATAAAACATAACTTTAATCTAGGTCTCACTACTTTTCAAAGACACGGGAACAGTGAAACCTAATTGTCTAATAATACCAGAAATAGACTCAAAAAGCTTGCAGAGCCCTGTGCTCTCAATCATATAATTAAAGGGTATATACTTTATTGGAACAAAAAGATTGCTATCACCGAAAGTTATCTTCTAAAAAGTAATAATATGATTTACCTAAAACAGTTTATACTGTGAAACCAATATAAGTAATGATCTGCACTCAATATTTTTATCTTAATACCAGAAATAGTGTATCCTATCAAAAAATAATGAATGTTTTGTAATGTGGCTGTTAGTCTAACAATAAATAAATGTATGAATTCAAGCAATTGGTGTCTTTGCTTATAGCAGTGTTTCTCAACCATTTCCCAGTCAAGGCACCCTTTAGAATTGTGCACAATTTCGGTGTACCTCAGTGTGAGGGTCGTTCCCACCAGGAGGTGCGTCTGAGCATGTGCATTTTTTTGCACGTTCCCGCACACCGATCTTTTTTCATTGGGCTGCTATTTGCTTGTGAAACATGCAGGGGAATGATTTTTAAAATCACACTGCACCAAAACAGCACTGCGGTACCATGCAATTAGCAAACATACCCACATTTTCCTAGATTAACTCCCCCAAATCCTCTTCCTAGCACAACCCCTCCCAATACCCCTCCTAGCACAATTCACTCTTATCACTACAGGAGTAGTGACAGCAGCAGAGAGGATGAGAGAGCCAGGAGAAGGTGTGGGCTCTGCTCTCCCCCCTACTCCACACCTCCAGCTCCTCTCCCTCCTGTATGTATACAGGAGTTAACAGTGGATTGCTCTAAGATCTGACTGTACAGGATTTGATTACCACCCCCCACCCACAATTTCTTGTTAGCAGAATAATTAGGAGTCCAGATTATGTCTTCACAGCATGGAGACAGGAACAGGAAGCCTCCATAAAAGCAAAGCTATTGATGTAAACAACAAGCTTCCAGCGCATTATTTCAATACTCTGCTAACAGGTTATGGGCCCAGAGATGTGAATACTCCTGTTTTAGACATACTTTTTCTCCCATTGAGTTGACTTCCACAAAGACTGGCTCCGAAGAGACAAGGAATAGTACACCAGACAACCATCCTCTGCTTACATTTCTGCTGCCTGGACAGGAGCAGTGTGGGGAGGAGATAGAAAGTAGTAATCAACTCGTGTACATTTGGATCTGAGAGTGATCCTGTGTCAACTCCTGTATACCAAGAGGAGGGAGAGCACAGCCCATACCTCCTCCCGGCTCTTACCTCCTCCCTACTGCTATTTGTGATCCTGCCACCAAAACAGAAAACTGATAGTACTTTAACTCAGTCTTTGTACTTGAGAAGGCACTTTGGTAGGCTACGTTACTGAAAAAGTGCCTGAAGTGGGTGGCTGGCAGGCAGTACAGTGGTGCAGGTAGTAACCAGATAGACAGGTAATCGTCCCAACACTCTAGGGTTCCTAGATGGCGGAGCCTGGCGTAGTATCCCTGCACTGTCCTTCTTTGGCCGGAACCTCCCCCTTGAGCTAAATGCTCTGTCCCTAGCCAGCGTGGATACTGTCCCTGCACCATACACTTTTCAAATGTGCGCCAACCACAGTGGGAAAGTGCTATTTATTAGCATCACCCTCATTGAAGATGGCCGTGGAGGTCAGCCCGAGCAGCAGCGTCTACTAGACATGTGCACACTGAAAAATTTTGTTTCGGAATTTCGGTTTAGTCTGAAAAAAAAAATTATTTAGTTTTGCCCGAAATTTGCTTTTATTTATTTTGTTTCATTAAAAAATGCATTCGTCCGAAAATCCGAATTAATTAACCACTTCAATACAGGGCACTTATACACCTTCCTGCCCAGACCAATTTTCAGCTTTCACGCTGTCGCAGTTTGAATGACAATAGCGCGGTCATACAACACTGTACACAAACTAAATTTTTATCATTTTGTTTCCACAAATAGAGCTTTCTTTTGGTGGTATTTGATCACCTCTGCGGTTTTTATTTTTTGCGAAACAAATAAAAAAAGACAGAAAATTTTGAAAAAAATAAAAGTTTTGCTTTTGTTTAAAAATTTTGTAAATAAGTAAGTTTTCTCTTTCACTGATGGGCACTGATAAGGCGGCACTGACAGACACTGATAAGGCGGCAGCGATAAGGTGGCACCAATGAGTGGGCATTGACGGGCACTGACGATGGGCACTGATATGCGGCACTGATGGGCACTGGTAGGCGGCACTGATGGGTGGCACTGATATGCAGCACTGATGGGCATTGATAGGCGGCACTGATGGGCACTCATGGGTAGCACTGGGTGGCACTGGTGGGCACTGATGGGCACTGATAGGCGACACTGATGGGCACTGATAGGCTGCAAAGATGGGTTCTTATGGGTGGCACTGATGGGCACTGGTAGGTGGCACTGATGGGCACTGATGGGCACGGATAGGCGGCACTGATGGGCACTGATACGTGGCACTGATGGGCACTGATACGCGGCACTGATACACAGCACTGATAGGCATCCCTGGTGGCACTGGCAGTGGTAGGCATTGGAGTGGGCACTGATTGGCACCTAATTGGGCATTGATTGGCAGCTGCCTTTGCACTGATTCATTTTTCCCTGGGGGTCTAGGGGGCATACCTGGTGGTCCAGTGTGGCTGGTTTCCCTGGTGGTCCTGGGCAGCTTCCCTGGTGGTCCTGGGCGGCTTCCCTGGTGGTCCTGGGTACTATCCGAGGGGGGGCTGTGCTGATAAACAATCAGCACAGACCCCCCCTGTCAGGAGAGCAGCCGATCGGCTCTCCTCTACTCGTGTCTGTCAGAGGCGAGTAAGGAGAAGCTGATCATCGGCTCTTCCTATTTACATCTTGATCAGCCGTGATTGGACATGGCTGATCACGTGGTAAAAAGTCTCCGTCAGAGACTCTTTACCTAGATCGGTGTTGCGGGGTGTCAGACTGACACCCCGCAACAATGATCGCCGCGATGCGCGCCCCCGGGGGCTCGCAGTGGCTCAATATCCTGAGGACGTCATATGACGCCCAATCATGGTTATTGAAACCACTTTGCCGCCGTCATTCTGCTATATGGCGGGCGGCAAGTGGTTAAGGTCGAATTTGTCAATTGAAGGCTTATGGTGTCTGTCGGATGTTCTAAGAAGATTCGACGAAGCAGCTAAACTGTACAACTGTGATCATACATTTCCGGTCGAATGCTCCGCCCACAAGCTATAGTAAAATTCTAATGTTGTTTGACTAGTAATAATTATAATTATTAATTATTATTACTAGTCAAACAACATTAGAATTCTTCTATAGCCTATGGGCGGAGCATTTGACCATAAATGTCCGCTCGCGCGCTCATATGTTTTTAGCTGCTTCGTCGGATCTTCATGTCTCTATAATGTCGAATCTTTTCTCACCATGTCAAGTAATCTTGGACTAATAGAGTTAGGCACATTCAACCGCAGGTCCGATAGACACAGATCGCTATTGTCACCGTCATGTCGAATCTTCTATCTATATCAAACTGTTGTCACAATACGAAAAAATAATGGATATGAAAATAAAGCATTTTTGTATTTCGGGTCTTTCGGATTTCGGATTCTGCGCGTTCGTTATCGTTTGTTAAAACGAACCTGAAAATCCCCGAAATTCGGACAACAATGCATTCGGATGAAAATGAATGCACATGTCTAGCATCTAATCAGACTACTGCTCCCCTGATGATACCTACTAAGGTCTCAGATGAACAAAGCTGCTCTCAACCTCCTTTCCTCTCTGCACACCAGCCAGCTGAACAGCGCCACATACAGCGAAGAGGATAAACTGCACCTACCCGCACTGGGATTGCTTTTAGATCCAAATGTACAGGGGTGGGACAGTTTGTTGCCTTTTTGCTGCGACACTCCTCTGGACTCTTCTTGCTGCACCCCCTTTGAGAAACACTGCCTTATAGATTAAATGGTTTTTAGCATATCCAGCAGACATGTACACTTTGGTAATGATTTATCACTATCCATACTTGCAGCAGCAACCCACATTAGCAAGAATTCACTCTCTAATATGTCCAAGGATTCCCTGGATTCCAGTGTTACATGTATATCCATGAGAAAGCTTTCTTCTTAGCCTTGATCATGGAAAAACAAATGATAACCATCCAGTGTTAATTTAATTTAACTGTGTTAGTGTGCCAGCTAATATTAATCATCAACTGTATTAGTATGTCCACAAACAGACATTTAAATTGCACACTCTATTGGCAAGAGCTTGCACTTTCAAACTTGCATATATCTTATAAAGGTAACACAAAGTTATGTAGACTTATGTATCTCCTGTACAATGTTCTCATGCAAATAAACCAGTAAACAATAGGAATAACCTCTCTAGTTAGTATTGCAGCCACAAGCATCTATTTTTTGCAATAAGAGCAATTTCATCAGTTATATTCCAGTGACAAATATCCAATATTTGTAATCAGCTGTGATAATGTATCTAGCTTAATGGTTGCTCACACTGCTGCCAAGAGCTTGCCTATTGCCAAAGTTGCATAATGGCAATCTTCCTCCTATCCATAACCAACAACATTACAAAGCAAAATGGATGGATGCGCTTGATAACCAGTATTGTATGTATGCAGTCCAAACACATTCACTGATATTAAGGTTTGTTGTCAGTGTGATAACAGTGATAAAAATACAAAAAAAATGCAAAAATGCAATTATTACATGTGTAAAAAGACTTATGTATATGTAAAGCTTTGTGTTAAAAATTCTGTATATAGCCCCACAGAGCAGGCAGTGCACAGTCCACATGGGCTTTGCTGCTTAACTACAAACAGGAAACAGGAACTTTATTATCAGAGAAAAGGCAATACAGTATACAGTACCATAGATGCAGCTACAAACTTATAAATGCTGCCATCTACTGGCCCATGTAGTTGTTGCACAAAATACATTAACAATGTATTCCAACACCCCCACTCAACAACTACTCCTTATATTAGTTCCAGTTCAGATCTCAGTTCTTCAAATCTGTTTCTTCTAAATAATTTTGTTAAATACTGTGATCCACTTTTGTTTCTCATGAGTTGGAAATCTTTGCACCTCATGCCATGAATCTGGCTCTGGTTTTAATGCTACGCAAGCAACATGGGACAGATAGATAGAATGGGGTGATGGCGCTCCCTATAATTGGTTATAGTGGACGTGGGTAGGTGTAAGAGGGAAAAATGAAGAGCCAATGTACTGGCTCCACAGTGGGGGTGCCCCACCCAAATGCAGGTTATATGTATAGACAAATATACTACTGCATATACAATCTCCTCTCAGAAAGTGTGTAGTTATTATAATTATGATAGTGATGTGTGTGGGTAATAACGTCCATAACGTTATTCACTCGGCATGTGTTGAAATATACCGTAAGTAATATCCATATAACGTACCAAAAATAACTTACAGAAGTGTAAAATCATCAGTGTACAGTGCAATAATTAGTGATAAATTAGTGGTATACCTCCGTAGCTACAGCTAAACAATAATAACATCATAAATAATAGTGAAGATAGTAGTATGCCCATAAATCACCATATAGTTAAAGAACTAATGTGATAAATGATATACTGCAACCAGGTTGTAAAGTCCATAAGCATTGTGAGTAAACAAAAATATTAAATGTTCATATAGCAGTCCATAATTTATACATAAAGGTGTCTTCAAAACGGTGACAGGGGATTTTCAAAAACGTGATTTGAGTGCTCTCAGTATCCTTGGTGACTTAGTGCTCCCCCTCAAGGGTCCCCACTCACCAGATCCAATCACCCCAAGGGGGCAATGTGCATACAGATATGGCCTCTGCGGTCTCCTTATCAGCGTGATCGATGAAGCTCCAAGGGTGATCCTCAGCATTCATAAAAAAGTAGAGCTTGGTCGTTCATATGAAAAAGAAGGACTATTGGACTCCCATAGTGTAGTAAAAATAAAAATTTATTACGACATTATAAAATCTTCCAATAAAAACTAAAGTCCAGCAGCAACTGGCTAAAGTATTCCAGCAGCAAGATAACCAAAAAAGATTATTTACTCCAAACTATGGTGTAGCTAGCACAATGCTACCCCAATAGAGCATAAAAACAACCGGCAGCCTATGACGCTAGCTGGAAGTGAAAAGCGAGTGTTTGCACTCCACCTGCGTTCCACCGGCCCGTGTTCTGGAAATGACATAGCGTGCGTGGCGCCGTCGTACGCGTTTCATCATAGACGTCCTCAGCGACGGTACCCGCACGCCACGCACCACGTCATTTAATAGGGAAGCAGCCATGCCAGTCCCGCCCCTCGAAAAAGAAGGCACCTATCATGGTGAGCTGAATTCGGAGCAACATGCCTAGTTCCTCCCGCAGTGTCCACAATGGTTGAGGTAGTAAATAGTAGATTAGTGTGCTACGTCCGACATCATGGCTGATTTCCTAATGAGTTAAACCAATTGTATATATGTGCATCTTAACAAGCACTAACATGAGCAATAAAGAATAGTGATCCTAATACTCAATTTTACTAATTCATGCATCCATCCATCCATCCCATATATAAGTACCACCTATACATAACTCATATGGTACTAATAATCTGCAGCTCGTATAAGGCTCCCCCTCTAGGCCATTTCTATTCTCCCTATCATGATGTACCAGCTTCATCACGCAAGGATAGGGATCATACAGGATTCTAATTGCACAATATGAACCCTTGCTATCCAGGATTGGTAAGTCCTAAATATATCTACGTTTGGGGAATATTGAAACGATGCATGAAATTAATTAATTAATATTAATCATCAACTGTATTAGTATGTCCACAAACAGACATTTAAATTGCACACTCTATTGGCAAGAGCTTGCACTTTCAAACTTGCATATATCTTATAAAGGTAACACAAAGTTATGTAGACTTATGTATCTGCTGTACAATGTTCTCATGCAAATAAACCAGTAAACAATAGGAATAACCTCTCTAGTTAGTATTGCAGCCACAAGCATCTATTTTTTGCAATAAGAGCAATTTCATCAGTTATATTCCAGTGACAAATATCCAATATTTGTAATCAGCTGTGATAATGTATCTAGCTTAATGGTTGCTCACACTGCTGCCAAGAGCTTGCCTTTTGCCAAAGTTGCATAATGGCAATCTTCCTCCTATCCATAACCAACAACATTACAAAGCAAAATGGATGGATGCGCTTGATAACCAGTATTGTATGTATGCAGTCCAAACACATTCACTAATATTAAGGTTTGTTGTCAGTGTGATAACAGTGATAAAAATACAAAAAAAATGCAAAAATGCAATTATTACATGTGTAAAAAGACTTATGTATATGTAAAGCTTTGTGTTAAAAATTCTGTATATAGCCCCACAGAGCAGGCAGTGCACAGTCCACATGGGCTTTGCTGCTTAACTGCAAACAGGAAACAGGAACTTTATTATCAGAGAAAAGGCAATACAGTATACAGTACCATAGATGCAGCTACAAACTTATAAATGCTGCCATCTACTGGCCCATGTAGTTGTTGCACAAAATACATTAACAATGTATTCCAACACCCCCACTCAACAACTACTCCTTATATTAGTTCCAGTTCAGATCTCAGTTCTTTAAATCTGTTTCTTCTAAATAATTTTGTTAAATACTGTGATCCACTTTTGTTTCTCATGAGTTGGAAATCTTTGCACCTCATGCCATGAATCTGGCTCTGGTTTTAATGCTACGCAAGCAACATAGGACAGATAGATAGAATGGGGTGATGGCGCTCCCTATAATTGGTTATAGTGGACGTGGGTAGGTGTAAGAGGGAAAAATGAAGAGCCAATGTACTGGCTCCACAGTGGGGGTGCCCCACCCAAATGCAGGTTATATGTATAGACAAATATACTACTGCATATACAATCTCCTCTCAGAAAGTGTGTAGTTATTATAATTATGATAGTGATGTGTGTGGGTAATAACGTCCATAACGTTATTCACTCGGCATGTGTTGAAATATACCGTAAGTAATATCCATATAACGTACCAAAAATAACTTACAGAAGTGTAAAATCATCAGTGTACAGTGCAATAATTAGTGATAAATTAGTGGTATACCTCCGTAGCTACAGCTAAACAATAATAACATCATAAATAATAGTGAAGATAGTAGTATGCCCATAAATCACCATATAGTTAAAGAACTAATGTGATAAATGATATACTGCAACCAGGTTGTAAAGTCCATAAGCATTGTGAGTAAACAAAAATATTAAATGTTCATATAGCAGTCCATAATTTATACATAAAGGTGTCTTCAAAACGGTGACAGGGGATTTTCAAAAACGTGATTTGAGTGCTCTCAGTATCCTTGGTGACTTAGTGCTCCCCCTCAAGGGTCCCCACTCACCAGATCCAATCACCCCAAGGGGGCAATGTGCATACAGATATGGCCTCTGCGGTCTCCTTATCAGCGTGATCGATGGAGCTCTAAGGGTGATACTCAGCATTCATAAAAAAGTAGAGCTTGGTCGTTCATATGAAAAAGAAGGACTATTGGACTCCCATAGTGTAGTAAAAATAAAAATTTATTACGACATTATAAAATCTTCCAATAAAAACTAAAGTCCAGCAGCAACTGGCTAAAGTATTCCAGCAGCAAGATAACCAAAAAAGATTATTTACTCCAAACTATGGTGTAGCTAGCACAATGCTACCCCAATAGAGCATAAAAACAACCGGCAGCCTATGACGCTAGCTGGAAGTGAAAAGCGAGTGTTTGCACTCCACCTGCGTTCCACCGGCCCGTGTTCCGGAAATAACATAGCGTGCGTGGCGCCGTCGTACGCGTTTCATCATAGACGTCCTCAGCGACGGTACCCGCACGCCACGCACCACGTCATTTAATAGGGAAGCAGCCATGCCAGTCCCGCCCCTCGAAAAAGAAGGCACCTATCATGGTGAGCTGAATTCGGAGCAACATGCCTAGTTCCTCCCGCAGTGTCCACAATGGTTGAGGTAGTAAATAGTAGATTAGTGTGCTACGTCCGACATCATGGCTGATTTCCTAATGAGTTAAACCAATTGTATATATGTGCATCTTAACAAGCACTAACATGAGCAATAAAGAATAGTGATCCTAATACTCAATTTTACTAATTCATGCATCCATCCATCCATCCCATATATAAGTGCCACCTATACATAACTCATATGGTACTAATAATCTGCAGCTCGTATAAGGCTCCCCCTCTAGGCCATTTCTATTCTCCCTATCATGATGTACCAGCTTCATCACGCAAGGATAGGGATCATACAGGATTCTAATTGCACAATATGAACCCTTGCTATCCAGGATTGGTAAGTCCTAAATATATCTACGTTTGGGGAATATTGAAACGATGCATGAAAATCCCGTAAACACTGCTTAAACCATAATGTCTTGTGCAAATAAGGAAAAAAAAATGGGAAAAAAAAGGGGGGGGGAAGAGAGAGAGAGAGAGAGAGAGAGAGAGAGAGAGAGAGAGAGAGAGAGAGAGAGAGAGAGAGAGAGAGAGAGAGATGTTGACTATAAGATTAACCACAATCCCACACTGGGGGCCAGAGTTTGTAATATACTATGGACAGGTATCCAAAATAGGCACCTCACCGTCCCCTATTTGCAGTTCAAGTACTGGTAATGGCTCATTAACCAGCTTATAGTGGATGTAACCGGTAATGGGATATATGTGGGTACATTGCCATAGTTTAGCCATAACACAGAGGATGCTAGTGTGAAACTGAATAAAAATTGCGTGAGGAATACACGCATAAGGCCCAGAAACACGCGTGCATGCGTAAGACATACTTGTTATGTATATCTCCCATACACATACCATGGATACAGGCGCTAAAGAAATTAATTGCTAAAAATGCCAGACATACTTGTTATGTATATCTCCCATACACATACCATGCATACAGGCCCTAAAGAAATTAATAGATAAAAATGCCAGGGCCACAGACCCCCAATGGAAACATTACTCAAACCACCCAATTTCTTAGTCCAAGAGTTGCCACGGGTCATCCTCAAGGGTTAGCTATGAAACAGTTTAGATCAATATCTAGGTTGAGGCCCCTTGGAGCAAGGGACCCCAACCTATATATCCAGGCAGTTTCCAACCAACAACATTACAAAGCAAAATGGATGGATGCGCTTGATAACCAGTATTGTATGTATGCAGTCCAAACACATTCACTGATATGAAGGTTTGTTGTCAGTGTGATAACAGTGATAAAAATACAAAAAAATGCAAAAATGCAATTATTACAATGTAAAAAGACTTATGTATATGTAAAGCTTTGTGTTAAAAATTCTGTATATAGCCCCACAGAGCAGGCAGTGCACAGTCCACATGGGCTTTGCTGCTTAACTGCAAACAGGAAACAGGAACTTTATTATCAGAGAAAAGGCAATACAGTATACAGTACCATAGATGCAGCTACAAACTTATAAATGCTGCCATCTACTGGCCCATGTAGTTGTTGCACAAAATACATTAACAATGTATTCCAACACCCCCACTCAACAACTACTCCTTATATTAGTTCCAGTTCAGATCTCAGTTCTTTAAATCTGTTTCTTCTAAATAATTTTGTTAAATACTGTGATCCACTTTTGTTTCTCATGAGTTGGAAGTCTTTGCACCTCATGCCATGAATCTGGCTCTGGTTTTAATTCTACGCAAGCAACATAGGACAGGTGTTTAGCTGGGATGCCTATACAGGCATACCCCACTTTTAAGTACACAATGGGGTTTATTTACTAAAGCTGGAAAGTGCAAAATCAGGCTCCCTTCTGCATAGAAACCAATGAGCTTCTAACCCCAGATTGTTCAATTAAGCTTTGGTAATAAAACCTGGAAGCTCATTGTTTTTTTGCAGAAGTGAGCCTGATTTTGCGCTTTCCAGCTTTAGTAAATAAACCCCATTGTGTACTTAAAAGTGGGGTATGCCTGTATTGCTTATGGTGGGTTTCCTGATTGAAGCCTCTTGTGTCCTGGTTTCTTCTTTTACAGTATTTGGATTGTGTGTGTTAATTTCTATTTCTTTGTCACTTTGTTGCTTATTTTCACGTGAGACTGATGTGGATTTCCCTCATTTTAAAGCGTTTGTGTTAGTGAAATTTTGAACACACTGAAGGTTCATCGATAATTACACTTCTACCGATGGTTACTTTGTTTGTGTCTTGGTGTAGAATTCTGTATGCTTTTCACTGTACACTACAAGTACACCTTCCTTTGCACAAACATCCCATTTTGAATTTTTTTTGTTTTTTTGGGGCTGTGCACATAGGCTTTGCTTCCAAAAATGTTTAGATGATTCAAATTCGGGGCTTTACCATTCCACAGTTCATATGGAGTTTTCTCCATTGATTTTCCTGGTAGTTGATTTTGGAGATAGCATGTGGTCATAATTGTCTCTCCTCAGTATGTGGTTGGCATATCGGTATCAAACAGCATGGTTCTTACCAGAGTTAGGTTCTGAGGACTAGGAGGATGTTTGGGACTATCCCATGCAAAGCTTGGTCTCAGCCAGAGACAGACTAATACAATTTAAGATTCTTCCCAGAGTTTATCTAATGCCTCAAAGGTTACATAAGATTTACCCCTCACACTCCTCACAATGTTGGCGCTGTACGGCAGACCCTGCCACATACCTGCATGTGTTTTGGGAGTGTCTGTATATAAAATTATTCTGGTCAGTGGTTTCCCAATGTATCTGCACAGTTACCACCATTGCTGTACCATTATCTATTGACGTTTGTATTTTAGGTCTCGTTCATTTACTGGTTACCTCTAGGGCCATGAGAACTCTGATAGGCCTCTTATTGTTATACGCCTGTAAGTCTATACTTCTTAAATGGAAATCTACTCATGCCCCTACCTTAGATGATTGGAAGACTGTTATCAACAAAATGGTCCCATTATATAAATTTACATATGAATCTAGGGAATGTCTAAAAAAATTCTCCAAGGTGTGGGATATTTGGACAGAGTCCAGGGATACTGTCGGGTCATCAGCAACGCCTCTATAGGATGCTCTGTTTTGCTTTTGTGTACCTTTTTGGTTAGGTCCTGTGCACTGGGAGAAAGCCTTACGATGTCTACTTCGTACACTCCAGCTACTTTGAATTAGGTCACCTTAGGCCTTGGTTAACAATCACCTTGTTTTTCTATGTTTTTTTTTCCTTTGTTAACTTGTTTTCTATTTACAAGCCTGGGTATGTCCAATAGGCTTTGTTGTGTAACAGTTACCTCATACTCTTAATAAAAAGGATAAAAAAACAAACAAAACAGCATGTTTCTTCCACTCTCACATATAGTATGGTTCATTCTTTCCGCAACCCTGTTTTGTTCTGAGTTGTGTGGTACAGTAGTTTGAAATAATATGCCATGCTTTCTGAAAATCGCCTATGTGTTATCACCTGTATATTCAGTTCCATTGTCTGTGTGCAATACACTCGACATTTAGCCAGATTGGTTGCTTACTTAAGCCAAATACTGTTCAAGTTTCTCTGCTACATCACTTTTGATGTCTAACAGATATAGGGGTTTATTTACTAAAGGCAAATCCACTTTGCACTGCAAGTGCACTTTAAAGTAAAGTCACTGTAGATCTGAGGGGGACATGCAAGGAAAATAAAAAACAGCATTTTAGCTTGCACATGATTGGATGATAAAATCAGCAGAGCTTCCACTCATTTCAGATCTACCCCTTAGATTTAGAGCTAATGCACTTCCAAGTGCACTTGCAGTGCAAAGTGGATTTACCTTTCGTAAATAACACCGATAGTGTAGTATACCTGGAGTAATCATTTATGAAAGTGAGAAAATACCTCTTCTTTCCTGGAGTCAATTTTTCCATTGGACTGCAAAGATCTGAATGAATTAAGTCCAGAAGTTTCTTAGCTCGGCTGTTACTCTGCTTTGGGAAGGCTTTTCCTGTAATTTTTCCTTTTATGCAGCTGGTGCATTTAATTGTTTGATCATATGGACTAATTTCTATTCCACTTGTATAATCATAGTTACTGTAATTTCTTTATTATGTCAGGCCTTATGTGCCATGTGTAAATGCAGTTTGAATGTTTTTCCTCCTTGGCAATATTAACCACCTCACTGTAGTCCAGCTTAGAGTACATAGATAAATGAGTCCTTAGGCCCCTTTCACATGTGTGGGTCCGTATTCAGCCATCCGCTTGCTCAGCAGGGATCGCTCCGTTGATCTCCACTCTCCTCTATGGGGGGGATCGGATGAAAACAGACCGCCTGTCCGTTTTCATTCGATCCAATCCGCCAGATGGATGGAAAATAGGGTTTCCATCCATCTGAATTTTGCAGAGCGGATCGGATGTCAGCGGATCAGATGTCAGGGGACATGTCACCGCTGACATCTGTCGCTCCATAGAGATGTATGGAGCGACTGTTCAGGTCCGCTTAAAAAACTGACTAACTTTATTATTTTACTAACAAGATCCAGTGTCATAGCCACACTAGTGACTCTTAAGTTTGGGTGGAAAAGCTGAAAGAGACGGTGTGCCTATTACACTGTAATCTTTATCAGTACTGCCAGGACCGAAGACTAGAAGACTAGGACAAATTGTAGCCCAACTCTGAAAGCAGTTTAGTTCTTTGTATTTACTTGGAGTGAACTAAAATATACAATATACTGTAGAGTACACTTTTCAGCAGCAAAATAATTGCACTCTTTTTAACCTCTCCAACGCCCCTTTTCCTCTCTCAGATCACAAGCAGGCTTCACACATTCCCTGTCTACAACCCCCTATCCCTCCAACCAGCAGTTACCCAAAGGAAAGAACCACTTTCATCCTTCTCTTCTCTATTCTTTTACTAACTGCCTTAATGATAAAATCTCCCCCGTCTTGCCCTGACTTGGCTACTTTTGTCTACAACAGTTTGCACTCATCCTCGCTGAATGCAGTTGCTCCCCTCTCTATGTGTATATGTATAACTAGGCCATGGCCACTACAACCCAGGCAAACAGATAACACCAGAAGTCTAAGGCTTAATATACACGGGAGGTTTTTACAACCTCTCCTGAATGATTTAGCTGCGTTAAGCTGCATTTGCTTTTAGAAGCGTTTGAAAAAAAAATTTTTTTTTCAAAACTGGCAAAAATTAAAAACGCCTGTAAACGAAACGTGGCTAAACGCGAATTACCGCGTTTAGCCGTGTTTGGCGTCTGAAATGTCAGAAACGTTGGCGTCTGAACTAATTTTTTTGCCTTCAAAGAAAAGCCTATAAACGCAACTGCCTAAAAACGACATTAAACAAACCTGTGCACATGTATACATAAGATAACATTGGATGAGTTCAGGGGCAGTTGAAAAAAGCATCCAACTGCCTCTGAATGTCCGTTTACCAGCAGCAGTGTACATGAGGCCTTAAAAGACATAAGGGTTGATTTATTAAAACTGCAGCGTGCAAAATCTGGTGCAGCCATGCATGGTAGCCAATCAGCTTCTAATTTCAACTTGTTAATTAAGCTTTGACAAAAAGCCTGGAAGCTGATTGGTTTCTGTGCAGATCTGCACCAGATTTGCACTCCAGTTTAGTAAATCAACCCACAGCCTTGCACTTGAGCAACTATGTAAAACTAAATCCCTGCAAGACTTCCCCCTATTCAAATACACCCTCCTAAACACAATTCCTGCCTCTATGCTGCTGAACAAGCCTACTTCATCATTCTCATTGACATCCTCTCATTTTTTACCAATAACTTTCTACTTTGTCCCCCAGTGCCTCCATGTATTAACTCACTCACTTCTCAGGAGATTGCCAATGATTTCAAAAACAAGATTGATTCAACTTGTGATGAGATCCCATCTGCCCAGCTATCTCCCCACCCAACATACCATGTCTATCACCACAGTCAAGTTAATACTTTTCTCTTTTGACCACTACCACTGAAGAGGTTGCTAAACTTCTTTCTGAGGATCACCTAACCACCTGTCCCATGGACTCCATTCCTTCACAACTACTGTGGTCACCCTCTTGCTCTACTCTACACTTTCTAACTCATATCTTCAATCTCTCCTGCTCTACTGACATCTTCCCATCTCTGTCAAACAAGCACTTTTCACCCCCATATTTAAAAAGCTCACACTGGACCCCACCAGTTTGAACAACTTAAGACCCTTCTCCCTGCCCTTGTTTGCCTCCAAGTTTCTTGAAAACCTTGTCCAAAACCATCTGAGCTGCTGCCTTACTGATAACAAATTTCTTGACCCCTTACAGTCTGACGTCCACTTTCAATATTCAACTAAAACTACTCTCCTGAATAATCCGTAGCAGCTTACTAAATGCCAAAACCAATGGCCGATACTCCACACTCTTAGACCCCTCTGCTGCCTTTGTTACAGTTGACCACTTGCTCCTCCTCACAAAACTGTACTTCCTTGACCTTAGTGACTCATACCCTTTTCTGATTCTCCTTCACCCTATCTCAGTGCACATTCAGTGTCACCTACAATCTCATTCTCTCACTTTTTCTTTCTGTTTATGATCAATATCAATATATCATACCATGTCCTAAAACTTTAAAAGACCCGCATTATATAACTATGCAACAGTTTTAATGCCATGTCTGACCCAGAACAACGCATCCTTTCGGGAATAAAATTCACGGAGTCGCAGATTATGCACCAAGAGAGCATTGGGAGAGAATTTACCAACATCTCCAGTTGCTAACAGATGGGAGGTTTTAAAAACCCAGACCGTCATATTGAGACCCTCCCTTCTCTGTGTGGATTGCCCGTGAACAAGATTTTGTAAGGACTCGCCACCTCTAGAGCGGTTGCCACACTATTCCTATCCGGCTGAAAACACCAATGAGCATGAGCCGGTTGGGAAGCAATATAGTAAGTTTAAAAGTTAGGCAGAGCTAGACCCCCTGATGATGGTGGTAACTGTAATGTGTCTCTAGCAATTCTAGCAGGTTTACCTGCCCATGTTAATGACTGGAGCAAGGAGTCAATGATTCAGAACTGTTGTTCGGGAATGTAAACCAGGACATAGAGGAAGCGTGACACACTTCCTCAAACTTAATCTCAAACTAAGCTCATAATATGACCAACTTTAGGCAATCTTTGAAAACGCATCTCTTCATGGCAAACCTATTCCACTCCTCCCCCAAAAACTGCACTTTCTCCGTCAGATTATCTCTCACAGTTGTTACCCTTTGTACCACTTGCCCTCCCTTTTGGATTGTAAGCTCCCAAAAGCAGGGTCCTCCTAATCTTATTGTATCAAATTAGATTGTTCTCTTTCCACGTATTTTGTCAAGTGTTGCGTAAATTGTTGGTGCTAAATAAATCCTCAATATTAATAATAAAAATAATAAATTGAATTGGGACAGCAGCAAGGCAGATCCAGCCTTGTTTTACTGCCAGATAGGCTAACAAACTGGAACATTTATTTTACAAGTTAATTTGTTGCTGACAGTCAGCAATGTATCATTGGTGCTGAAAACAGACTGTTAATGGGGGGTTAGCACATTCAATATACTGTGCAGTATGATATACCAAGGATTGAGCAGATAAAGAAGGTAATGAACTTAAGGTACCCAAGCAGAACATGTCAGAAAATGTATAAAATCAATACAATTTTATCACTGAATTTTTTTATCACTTTAAAACATCTTAAAAATCTGTTGTTCTCAAATGTATTATATCTCAGTTGAATAAAGCTCTGGTAATATATGTCAGTGGTACCCTTACTATTCTTCATGTATCTTCTAAAAATTAGTTTTTTTTTAAAGCAGATATCTACTGATGAACCTTTATCTCAAGAATACTGATCTCACTTGGTCTCAGTTACAGTCATGAGCTATCTATCCCCAGTCGAATCCCCTCATGAAGGAAACACACTGCACGCAAAAACCCATGATAACATCTGTCTCACAAGCACTCAGATTTACCTTCTGCTATGCAAAACCCAAACAGACTGTACATACTATTACTACATGACACACATAAAACGTTCAAGGTCAGTGGATAAATTGCGATAGCAAGGTAATTTTAGAGAATTTTAATTAAATAAGCAGATGCAATTATCATTAACATAAAACAAATATAACTGTGTACATCCAGTTAATTGATATTATGTCTAACATACAAACCCCATTAGAAGGTTAGAC
The DNA here is from genome assembly GCA_037952925.1 of Lithobates clamitans. Classification (NCBI taxonomy): domain Eukaryota; kingdom Metazoa; phylum Chordata; class Amphibia; order Anura; family Ranidae; genus Lithobates; species Lithobates clamitans. Next base: position 1,947,558 of record JBBGZY010000291.1, read on the forward strand.
ATCAACACATGGAAAACTATTTGCATGTTAAATACTTAATCAATTATCTATGTTTAAATGCATAATGCCTACAATGAAAACACGGGGGGTAACTTTGTCGAAACTGGAGCAGACAGAATTTGGAGCAGTTGTGCATGGCAACCAATCAGCTTCTTTCTTTCATTTTCAAAGCTTACCTAAGCAGACTGAAGTTAGATGCCGATTGGATGCCATGCACAGCTGTTCCAGATTCTGTCTGCTCCAGTTTTTATAAATCTCCCTCACAGTGTTGTTTGTCACTGGGGCTGTTTTTTCCATCACTACCTTGTAGGCCAATATTAAAGCAAGCTCATGTCTCTTGCTAGCTCATAGTTGCCAACAGTCCCGATTTTCCTGGGACAATGCTGATTTTGGGACCCTCGTCCTGATCGGAGGCTGTCCCGAATCAGGATTTTGCCCAGGGAAATTGGGAATGCTTGCATTTTAATTGTTTAGGCAGGTGGCTTCAGCAAAATGGCCACCGGCTCCGCCGCTACATCGTTCCCCCTTGTGTTCAGTGGAGGGGGGAAGGGGGCTCCATCCATGCAGCCAATGAATCGGCTTCTCTCTTCACACTGAAGCTGCACGGATCGGCCCCTCCCCTCTCCACTGAGCACGCGGCACCGGCGGCCGCTCATGGCTTGTATGATGTTCCTTCTGCAGTAATGGAAGTGCTGGGGGGCGTTATGGGAGGGGAGGGTCTGCACTGAGGGGGTCTGCACTGAGGGGGGTCTGCACTGAGGGGGGTCTGCACTGAGGGGGGTCTGCACTGAGGGGGTCTGCACTGAGGGGGGTCTGCACTGAGGGGGTCTGCACTGAGGGGGTCTGCACTGATGGAGGGGGTCTGCACTGAGAGGGGTCTGCACTGAGGGGGGTCTGCACTGATGGAGGGGGGTCTGCACTGATGGAGGTGGGTCTATACTGATAGATGGGGACCACACTGAGGGGGGTCTGTATTGAGGAAGTGGGGTCTGTACTGAGGGGGTCTATACTGATGAGGGGGGTCTACACTGAGGGGGTCTAAACTGATGGAGGGGGTCTGTACTTAGTGGGGGGGTCTGTATGGAGGGAGGAGGATCTATACTGCTGGAGGGGCGGTCTGTACTTAGTGAGGAGGGTCTTTACTGAGGGAGGGAGGTCTGTACTGAAGGGGGACCATAGTTGGTGGAGGGGGGTGACACCAATTTTTTCCGCACTAGGTGACACCAGCTGTAGTGACGCCACTGGCTCTTGTCTCTGCAGCAATTTAACTTTAATGTACAGGAGGGGGTTAACTATATACAGGAGGAGGGGAGTTATGTATATACAGGAGGAGGGATTAGCTATATACAGGAGGAGGGGGGTTAACTATATACAGAAGGGGGAGGGTTAACTATATACAGGAGAGGGGTTAACTATATACAGGAGGGGGGTTAGCTATATACAGGAGGAGGGGGGTTAACTATATACAGGAGGAGGGGGGTTAACTATATACAGGAGAAGGAGGGTTAGCTATATACAGGAGGAGAAGGGTTAACTAAATACAGGAGAGAGGTTAACTATATACAGGAGGGGGAGGGTTAACTATGTACAGGAGAGGGGAGGGTTAACTATATACAGGAGGGGGTTAACTATATACAGGAGGGGGGTTAACTATATACAGGAGGGGGGTTAACTATTTACAGGAGGGGGTTAACTATTTACAGGAGGGGGGGTTAACTATGTACAGGAGGGGTTACTATGTACAGGGGGGGAACTATGTACAGGGGAGATACTATGTACAGGGGGGTAACTATGTACAGGGAGGTAATTATGCACAGGGGGGTAACTATGTACAGGGGGGTAACTAGGGGGAGAGGATAAACTATGTACAGGGGGAGGGGGTAACTATGTACAGGGGGGGTAACTATGGCTCTGCCTGGGACACTGATTTAAGGACTGAGGCTGGGAACACTGGTGTAAAGACTGACTGTGCTGGGGGCACCTGATGCAAGGAGGGACTCTGCTGGGGGCACCTGATGCAAGGAGGGACTCTGCTGGGGCACCTGATGCGAGGACGGACTCTGCTGGGGGCACCTGATGCAAGTAAGGACTCTGCCGGGGGCACCTGATACGAAGACGGACTCTGCTGGGGACACCTGATGCAAGGACAGACTCTGCTGTGGACACCTGATACAAGGACAGACTCTGCTGGGGACAGCTGATGCAAGCATGGACTCTGCTGGGGGCACCTGATGCAAGGACGGACTCTGCTGGGGACACCTGATGCAAGGACGTACTGTGCTGGGGACACCTGATGGAAGGACTAACTCTGCTGGGGACACCTGATGCAAGGACAGACTCTGCTGGGGACACCTGATGCAAGGACAGACTCTGCTGGGGGCACCTGATGCAAGGAAGGACTCTGCTGGTGGCAGGCGACATGGCTAGTGACACACTCAGGGATCCCACTGATTTGACATTATGGTGAATTGAATGATTTCATTTTATATTACAATGTAATAATAGAAATAATGCACTTCAATCATCCTGACACCATAACAATTGAACCAGGTGTTTGGAGTATCTTTATCTGCTGATCGTTAAACTTTCTAGAATACACATATTTCTATTGTTGTGTAGAATCTGGGGCTGCTGTCCCTTCATTCCTCTCTCCCCCTCTCCATCCCTCATTCATCTCAGACTCTAACCACACCCCCTTTGAGGCACGCCCGATTAAGCCATGCCCACTATTTCACGGAAGCCACGCCCATTTTTCGCAGTGGAGCGCTTCGCTCCCTGCAATTTTGTTTTATATTGCTATGCCACCCCTACAAACGCATGCCCCACCCAATAATTATTATACGGCTCCTCCTACAGCCAAAAAAGTGTCCCACAAATTTTTTTGGCAATGTTGGCAACTATGCTAGCTCTCATGGAAAGCATATTGCTTTTTGTAGTTCTCATGGAAAGCATAAAAGCATATTGCAGACTGGCTTCAGCTCCCCCATCCTGATTTTAGGTCACTGATGCCAGTTTGGGGCAATGTTATCCATACCAGAGATGAAGACCTTACAAAAGGGTGTCATCATTAGTATGTGCTCAAAGTAGCATGATCCTAATAATAAAGTAATAAAAAAAATAAAATAAGAATAATTCCTGCTACTTCCTGTTAAATTCTCACTGCTCATCTATGAAAAAACACCTAACATACCTATTATCATAGAGAATTCTGCAGCAATAAAACTATACTACGTCATTGATTAACCACTTTAAGACCAGCTGCCACAGTTGTCCTGCGGCATCTGGTGATCTCGGTCATGTCCCAGGCAGCCCAACCCCCCTACAGTTAGAACACAGGTAACCCCTTGATCGCCCCTAGTGTTAACCTCTTCCCTGTTAGTGTCATTTTTACATTAATCAGTGCATTTTTATAGCACTGATCAATGTAATAATGTCACTGGTCCCCAAAAAGTGTCATTTGGGGTCAGATTTGTCCGCAATATCGCAGTCCCGCTAAAAATCGCAGATCGTCGCCATTACTAGTAAAAACAATAAAAAGAAGAAAAGTCCCTAAGTCTATCCCGTAGTTTGTAGACGCGATAACTTTTGCACAAACCAATCAATATACGTATGCCTATTGCGTTTTTTTTTTTTTTTACAAAAAATATGTAGAAGAATATATATTGACCTAAACTGATGGAAAAAATTTTTTTACATTTTTTTTGGATATTTATTATAGCAAAAAGTAAAAATTTTTTTTATTTTTTTTCAAAATTGTTGCTCTTTTTTTGTTTATAGCGCAAAATATAAATGCAGAGGTGATCAAATACCACCAAAAGAAAGCTCTATTTTAAGGATGTCAATTTTTTTATGGGTACAGCGTTGCACGATGGCGCAATTGTCAGGTAAAGTGACGCAGTGCCGTATCACAAAAAATAGCCTGGTCATTAAGGGGGCAAATCCTTCCAGTCCTTAACTAGTTAAAAAGTGAAACTGTCACAAACCTGTCAAACTAAACCAATGATGAAAAAAATAGATAAGCTTGACTTTTCAAGGGCCTCTTCTTCTTAGCCTCTCTATTAACCACAAAAACTGTATCAGTGGATATTTTTAATTGATTCATGACAAATGTCCCCATACATGTGTAATAATATCTCTCACCCACAGGTGGTTTAATGAGCTTTGACATCATGTGTTTAAAGATGGCTGCCGCATATCCAATTGACCATGTAGTTTTGGGCGGGAAGTGCACACCAGTGGGCTGGGTTCATATTCTTCCCGGAGTTAGAGCTCAGGGCTCCCAGTTGGCGACAGTTCCACCCGGCAGACGGGAGGTCTGGCCCAGAAGTCAGGAGGAATCCACCCAACAGACAGGAGGTCTGTACATGGGAGTCAGATGGGCTTCCATCCTCTCTAGGAGTTAGAGGCTGCAGGCGGCAGCCAAAGCGTACATGTCTGCAGGAGGCACATGACGTTTGCGACAGCACAGCGCAAAGTTGCTACTAAGTTAGCTAGGAGAAAGCTTGACCGAAGGGCACTTTTGTGTTGGTCTGAGGAGCAGACCTCGAGCCTAGGCGTGAGGCCTGAAGCAGCCATGTGGCAAATGAGTAAGCCAGGATGCTGAAGTAGCAAGTTACAGTAATGGTGGAACCCCCTGCAAAGGAAATTGCTGTTTTGTGAACTTTCTGTTCCTTTAAATAAAAGTGGGCTGCCATGCCCTTAAAAATGCAGTCTGGACTGACACTACTTCTTGAACTCTTATGCACCATTTGCGTTTTGTGAACTTTCTGTTCCTTTAAATAAAAGTGGGCTGCCATGCCCTTAAAAATGCAGTCTGGACTGACACTACTTCTTGAACTCTTATGCACCATTTGCGTTTAATCACCCCGAATATTTACACCAGATATCCAGTGCGGACATTCAACTACCAGAGCTAAGTATTATTGGACTTTCTGGGATATTGGGAATAGAAATGTATGTTTAAGTCTTGTTATTTTGTGTAATGTTTATGGTAACTTTTATGTGTAAAAAACTTTATGTCTTTTGATGTCTAGTAAAGTTTTGTTTTATGCTTTTTTATCAAAACTGCTCTTGTTGTGTCTGTTCATTTTACATATTCAGCGAATATTTGCGTGGCTGTCCAGTATACCTGTATTAGTATATTGTGCTGCAACAATTAAGAGCTAATATGCTCAAGCGTTTGCAGTCTTTTGCTTTCATAAATTTTGTTGTTTCTCACTGTTATTAGAATAATATTTATAATCTATTTACAGCCTTATATTGTCCACATTTGTTACACTGACCCATGCATTACAGGACCTTTAGGAATGCATAAGACCTAAAATTAGCAAAGCAAATCATTTTTTTACAGAAAAAATCAAAATATGCATATCAATTCAGCTGCCTATATCATATAATCTACTGATAACTTGGGTTTATGACAGGTTAATGTGAATTTATGTTTAAAAGTGGTATCCAGCTAACTCTCTTTTATTTTTAAAGCAAAATGTCACCACTGAACTAAAAAAAAAAAAAAAAAGTCAGCTTGAAAAAGCAAGCTTTTAATATTTACCTATCCTGTGCCCGCAGCACCAATTTTTGCTGTGTTGAAGACATGTATGAAGAATCTTCTGCAAACACACTTTTGGCCGTGTTGGATGCTGATTTCCCACCCTGTACTGTGGTTTCTCCCTCCAGACCCTATTCACTATTGCACATACTGAAATAGGGGGTCAGTGAATGGAACTACAGAGTGCAGAAGGGCACTGGGCATCCATGACTCTTGAAAGTGTCAGATAATTCCTAAGGCAGCAGTTACTCTTTAATACAATAAAGATTGACAGTAAGGGCAGGCACACAACTACCCTGTTTCCCCGAAAATAAGACCTAGCGTGATTGTTGGTGATGGCTGCAATATAAGCCCTACCCCCCAAATAAGCCCTATCCCGTTTCCCCCAAAATAAGCCCTACCCTGAAAATAAGACCTACAAGGACTTTAACTAGGGCTTATTTGGGGGATAGGGCTTATATTGCAGCCATCACTGTCAATCACGCTAGGTCTTATTTTCGGGGAAACAGGGTAAGTATTAGGAAGCCTCTATTACCTGCAACTTTTTTTTTAGATTTTCAGCTAGGTCTGGGTTTCTTAAGAGATAAATCCTGCTAAGATAGAAATCATAATAACAAGGTCAATCAAGTTACATGCATGGTGCATGGCTTCTTTACCAATAGGAATTTTTTTTTATAATGTTAATATCGCAATTTATAAAGAGCGTGGTTTTAGCATACAGGCCAGACACTGCTATTTAAAATTGAACAAGGCCTAAGGGCTATGTTTATCTTACTGTAAAAGCAGTGCAAATGCTGAAAGAAGGTTGTGTAGATAGTTGGTATGTAGCCTAGTTTCCAATCAAATGCATTTTATCACAAGAAAGCCACAGTTTAAAGGTATATAATATAAAGTAGTGAGTGTAAATTTGCTGTCCCCTCAAAATAACTCAACACACAGCATTAATGTCTAAACCGCTGGCAACAAAAGTCAGTTCCCCCTAAGTGGAAATGTCCAAATTGGGCCCAATTAGCCATTTTCCCTCCCTGGTGTCATGTGTTACAAGGTGTCAGGTATGAATGGGGTGCAGGTGTGTTACATTTGGTGTTATCGCTCTCACTCTCTTATACTGGTCACTGGAATTTCAACATAGCACCTCATGGCAAAGAACTCTGAGGATCTGAAAAAAGAATTGTTGCTCTACATAAAGATGGCCTAGGCTATAAGAAGATTGCCAAGACCCTGAAACTGAGCTGCAGCATGGTGGCCAAGACCATAAAGTGGTTTAACAGGATAGGTTCCACTCAGAACAGGCCTCGCCATGGTCAACCAGAGAAGTTGAGTGCACGTGCTCAGCGCCATATCCAGAGGTTGACTTTGGGAAATAAATGTACGAGTGCTGCCAACATTGCTGCAGAGGTTGAAGGGGTGGGGGGTGGGGGGGGTCAGTCTATCAGTGCTCAGACCATACGCCGCACACTGCATCAAATTGGTCTGCATGACTGTCATCCCAGAAGGAAGCCTCTTCTAAAGATGATGCACAAGAAAGCTCACAAACAGTTTGCTGAAGACAAGCAGACTAAGGACATGGATTACTGGAACTGATGAGAGCAAGATAAACTTATTTGTTTCAGATGGTGTCAAGCGTGTGTGGCAGCAACCAGGTAAGGAGTACAAAGAGAAGTGTGTCTTGCCTACAGTCAAGCATGGTGGTGGGAGTGTCATGGTCTGGGGCTGCATGAGTGCTGCCGGCACTGGGGAGCTACAGTTCATTGAGGGAACCATGAATGCTTACATGCACTGTGACATACTGAAGCAGAGCATGATGCTTGCCCTTTGGAGACTGGGCCACAGGGCAGTATTCCAACATGATAACGACCCCAAACACACCTCCAAGATGATCACTGCCTTGCTAAAGAAGCTGAGGGTAAAGGTGACGGACTGGCCAAGCATGTCTCCAAACCTAAACCCTATTGAGCATCTGTGGGGAATCCTCAAACGGAAGGCAGAGGAGTGCAAGGTCTCTAACATCCACCAGCTCTGTGATGTCATCATGGAAGTGTGGAAGAGGACTCCAGTGGCAACCTGTGAAGCTCTGGGGAACTCCATGCCCAAGAGGGTTAAGGCAGTGCTGAAAACAAATGGGGGCCACACAAAATATTGACACTTTGGGCCCAATTTGGACCTTTTCACTTAACAAATTTACACTGTTATACAAGCTGTACACTCACTACTTTACATTGTAGCAAAGTGTCATTTTTTCAGTGTTGTCACATGAAAATAATAAAATATTAACAAAAATGTCAAAAATGTGAAGGGTGTACTTACTTTTGTGAGATACTGTGTCTATATATATATATATATACACACACACACACACACACACACACACACTGAGCAAAATTATAAACGCAACACTTTTGTGTTTGCCCCATGTACACAAAAGGCCTATTTCTCTCAAATATTGTTCACAAATCTGTCTAAATCTGTGTTAGTGAGCACTTCTCCTTTGCCAAGATAATCTATTCACCGTACAGGTGTGGCATATCAAGATGCTGATTAGACAGAATGATTATTGCACAGGTGTGCCTTAGTCTGGCCACAATAAAAGGCCACTCTAAAATGTGCAGTTTTATCACACAGCACAATGCCACAGATGTGGCAAGTTTTAAGAGAGAATGCAATTGGCATGCTGACTGCAGGAATGTCCACTAGAGCTGTTGCCCTTAAATTGAATGTTCATTTCTCTAACATAAGCCATCTCCAAAGGCGTTTCAGAGAATTTGGCAGTACATCCAACCAGCCTCACAACCGCAGACCACGTGTAACCACACCAGCCCAGGACCTCCACATCCAGCATCTTCACCAACAAGATCATCTGAGACCAGCCCCCCGGACAGCTGCTGCAACAATCGGTTTGCATAACCAAAGAATTTCTGCACAAACTGTCAGAAACCATCTCAGGGAAGCTCATTGGCATGCTTGTCGTCCTTGTTGGGGTCTCAACCTGTTCGTCGTCGTAACCGACTTTAGTGAGCAAATGCTTACATTCAATGGCGTCTGGCACTTTGGAGAGGTGTTCTCTTGACGGATGAATCCCGGTTTTCACTGTACAGGGCTGATGGCAGACAGCGTGTATGGCGTTGTGTGGGTGAGTGCATAGGCGTGCGCACAGGGTGTGCCAGGTGTGCCTGGGCACACCCTAATCACCCTGTGTGGTGCAGATTCTCCCTATTTAAACCCCTGATATGAATAAAAATAAAATAATAATACCAATAAAACCTACTGACACCAATTTCTGCCTTACTGGCACCCGCCACTGCTCTACTGACACCGTCAGTATGTATACACATGCACACCTATATGTATTTGAGCTTTGAGGTGCACACCCTAATGCAATAGGCTGTGCACACCTATGGGTGAGTGGTTTGCTGCTGTCAACGTTGTTGTTCGAGTGGCCCTGGGTTTGGTGGGGTTATGGTATGGGCAGGCGTGTGCTATGGACAACGAACACAGGTGAATTTTAATGATGGCATGTTGAATGCACAGAGATACCGTGATGAAATCCTGAGGCTCATTGCTGTGCCATTCATCCACGACCATCACCTGATGTTGCAGCATAATGCATGGCCCCATGTTGCAAGGATCTGTACACAATTCCTGGAAGCTGAAAACATCCCAGTTCATGCATGGCCAGCATACTCACCGGACATGTCACCCATTGAGCATGTTTGGGATGCTCTGGATTGGCGTATACGACAGCTCGTTCCATTACCTGCCAATATCCAGCAACTTCACACAGCCATTGAAGAGGAATGGACCAACATTCCACAGGCCACAATCAACAACCTGATCAACTCTATGCAAATAAGATGTGCTGCACTGCGTGAGGCAAATGGTGGTTACACCAGATACTGACTAGTTTTTGGACCCCCTGGACCCCAAAATCCAGTAAAACTGCACATTTTATGCCGTGTACACACGGTCGGACTTTTCAGCTACAAAAGTCCGACAGCCTGTCCGACAGACTTCCGGTGAACTTTCGGCGGACTTGCGGCGGACTTGTGGCAGACTTTCTAATGAACGGACTTGCCTACACACGACCACACAAAAGTCCGACGGATTCGTACGTGATGACGTACACCAGACTAAAATAAGGAAGTTGATAGCCAGTAGCCAATAGCTGCCCTTGCGTGGGTTTTTGTCCGTCGGACTAGCACACAGACGAGCGGATTTCGGGGTCCGTCGTAGTTACGACGTAAAGATTTGAAGCATGTTTCAAATCTAAAGTCCGTCGGATTTGAGGCTGAAAAAGTCAGCTGAAAGTCTGGGGAAGCCCACACACGATCGGATTACCAGCCAGCTTTAGTCCATCGGCGTCCGTTGGACTTTTGTAGACCAAAAGTCTGACCGTGTGTATGCCCCATTAGAGTGGCCTTTTATTGTGGCCAGCCTAAGGCACACCTGTGCAATAATCATGCTGTCTAATCAGCATCTGCATATGCCACACCTGTGAGGTGGATAGATTATCTTGGCAAAGGAGAAGTGCTCACTAACACAGATTTAGACTTAAATTTAGATTTGTGAACAATATTTGAGAGAAATAGGCCTTTTGTGTACATAGAAACATAGAAAAAGCTGTAGATCTGTGAGTTCAGATCATAATAAATAGGGGCAAACACAAAAGTGTTGCGTTTATAATTTTGCTCAGTGTATATATGTATATATATATTTTTTAAAATGCATCTCCCTCCATTGCTTTTTATACCTTAGCCTCATGCTACTTTTTCATAATGATTAGTGGAAATCTTCTCATCTAAAATACTTGCTGTTTGATACCTCTTGTACTTGTTATAAGGATATGTCAATCATGTTTACATCTTCATTAACCTATTTCATGCTGCCATTTATTATTTATCATTTGACAGTTAGAGAGGATCTTCACTGCATCTGAGCACCACAAACCAAAAACACTATTTAATACATTTTTTTCCCACAGAAATCTCCCCTTTACCTATCCATATCTTCGTCTTTTATTTTGTTGAGAAATCACTTAGAAAAACACCCCCTCTAGCATTTCTTGCCATGGCCATCTTGAGTAAGAGCAAATGATTCATGTAATATTTACTTCCTGGACTCCATCTTCCCTTAGCTCAAGCATGCAGACAGGAGAGTGTGCTTAGCTGAGAAAACCCCTCCTCCTCTCCTCCTCCCCCGAAGACCCCTGGGATGTATAACTTCATTTGCCTAGGCAAGAGACCAGGAAGTAACTGAAGAAATGTAAAAAAAGTTTAAAATAAATCAATTTGATATACTTTCCTTTCTATTTACTAATGCTAGCAGCATAAAGATTAAAATAATCAATGTTGTAAAAGTGGAAGTGAAATTCCGAGCTCTTGTGAATTCTTATTTAAAAGAATTATATAAAATACAGTGCCTTGAAAAAGTATTCATACACCTTGAAATCTTCCACATTTTGTCATGTTACAACCAAAAACGTAAATGTATTTTATTAGGATTTTGTGTGATAGACCAACACAAAATGGCACATAATTGTGAAGTGGAAGGAAAATGATACATGGCTTTCAAAATTCTTTACAAATAAATATGTGAAAAGTGTGGTGTGCATTTGTATTCAGCCCCCCCCTCCCCCCGCCCAAGTCAACACTTTGTAGAACCACCTTTCGTTGCAATTACAACTGCAAGTCTTTTTGGGCATGTCTCTACCAGCTTTGCACATCCAGAAAGTGACATTTTTGCCTATTCTTTTTTGCAAAATTGCTCAAGCTCTGTCAGATTGGATGGAGAGCGTCTGTATACAGCAATTTTCAAGTCTTGCCACCGATTTTCAATTGGATTTAGGTCTGGACTTTGACTGGGCCATTCTAACACATGAATATACTTTGATCTAAACCATTCTATTGTAGCTCTGACTGTATGTTTAGGGTCGTTGTCTTGCTGGAGGGTGAACCTCCGCCCCAGTCTCAAGTCTTTTGTAGACTCTAACAGGTTTTCTTCTCAGATTGCCCTGTATTTTTGTCCATCCATCTTTCCATCAACTCTGACCAGCTTCCCTGTCACTGCTGAAGAAAAGCATCCCCACAACATAAAGCTGTCACCACCATGTTTCACAGTGGGGATGGTGTGTTTAGGGTGATGTGTAGTGTTAGTTTTCCACCACACATAACATTTTGCTTTTAGGCCAAAAAGTGGCTTTCCTCTTGCCACTCCCCCATAAAGGCCAGATTTGTGGAGTGCACGACTAATAAATCCTGTGGACATATTCTCCCACCTGAGCTGTGGATCTCTGCAGCTCCTCCAGAGTTACCATGGGCCTCTTGGCTGCTTCTCTCATTAATGCTCTCCTTGCCCGGCCTGTCAGTTTAGGTGCACAGCCATGTCTTGGTAGGTTTGTAATTGTGCCATACTCTTTCCATTTTTGGATGATAGATTGAACAGTACTCCGTGAGATGTTCAAAGCTTGGGATATTTTTTTATAACCTAACCCTGCTTTACACTTCTCCACAATTGTATCCCAGACCTGTCTAGTGTGTTCCTTCATGATGCTGTTTGTTCTGTTTGATGCTGTAAGGTTCTGTATCAAACCTCTGAGGGCTTCTAAGATTAAATTACACATAGATGGACTCTATTTACTAATTCGATGACTTCTGAAGGCAATTGGTTCCACTAGATTTTAGTTAGGGGTATTAGATTAAAGAGGGCCAGATACAAATGCATGCCACACTTTTCAGATATTTATTTGTAAAAAAATTTACTAGAAGGGATATACTAGAAGGGATGAGGGGAGTATAGCAAGGGCTACTCCAAGAAAGCCCCCCGTGTCCACCCCAGGGGGAACACCCGTTCTGGGTGTCTCAGAATTGCCGTTCTTTGCCTGCTATGGCAGTTGTTGGTGAGTTTGGCTATACCATGTACAGATACTCCAATACTATTATGTTTCACAATGCATTATTGTTTTATTGCACTACGTGATTGTAACCTTGACTATATACCTTTTTAGATGTTATGATTGGATGCCTCCTGAGGAAGCGGCAGTGGCCGCGAAACTGTTGAGGCCAACGTTCCTTTCTACATCAGTGTGCCTCCACCTACACACGGGGGTTTTATTTACTGATTTTAACGTGTGCTTAATTGTCTACTTTGTAACAACCTTCAAGTTGTTCTTGTTGTAAATTGTATATTATATTTCTTGTAATTTGAATAAATTGAAATTTTTATTTATGTCTTACTTTCTACCTGGGTACCGCAATAGTCCATCAATTTTATTTTGGGGAGTTTGGGCTTTCTTGGAGTAGCCCTTGCTATACTCCCCTCATCCCTTCTAGTATACCGTTATAGGATAATGGTACCCCTTTGGATATCCCTTGTCAAGCTTATGGGGCAATACCCCTCTATGTTGTAAAAAAAATTGAAAACGATTTATCATTTTCCTTCCACTTCACAATTATGTGCCACTTTGTGTTGGTCTATCACATAAAATTCTAATAAAATACAGTTTTTTATGCCTCAATGCATTTAACTGGCATAACATGTTCAGGGATTTTGTGGGCACTTCTCCTATCCAGCATGCACTTAAAGCGATTGTAAACCTCAGACATGAAATACAGTGAATGAACAAAGCATATCCTTCTATAGTGTGTACTTGTCTCAATGAAGAGCACTAGGTGTAATTTCTGTCTACTGCTTTGTTACTCTGCTTTCAGAATGAATCACTTCTGACAAGTTTTCCTGACACCAAGAGAAAAAATTGACATGGAAGGGAGCTCCAGCTCTGTTCTTGTGTGCTGTGTGAAGGGGGTTTGTCCTTTCCATCCAATCAGCTCTCAGAGCTCTCCTCACTGAGCTTTGCAGAGTGTAACTTTAGCGCTCTGCTCCCTTTTTTCTGACAGCTAAATTTTGGACTGTAAACTGATGTAGCGAAGATCGTAGACAAACAAATACAACCTGCTGTATGTAGGAGGATTTGTGTAGCCACCCTGGCGGTATGATTATGTCAGATTTTTGCGTCTCAAAGCGGTACATTGTTTTGCATAGAAATTTGATGATTTATATTTTAGGCCTGTAATTCTTAGTAATAACACACTTAAATCTGTCCAAACAAGTGCTGACCAGGCTGCACCCCCCCTGGTTAGAGCTAGCAAAATCAAATACCTGGGCATCCACATTTCCAGATCCCTGCTGGACTACGTCTTCCTTAATATTGAGCCCCTGTATGCAGTCCTGAAAGCCAAAACACAAGTATGGTCCCGTCTCCCTCTCGGGGTCATAGGCCGAATAAATCTCGTCAAAATGATTCTCCTTCCCAAGCTTCTATATGTCTTCTGGCATGCCCCACTATATCTCCCTCCACATGTATTCAAGTATTCAAGTCCATGGAATCTATCCTCAATACATTTGTATGGGGCTCCTCGCGTCACAAACTGTCGTGGGGAGTACTGAAATGCCCGACCAGCCTGGGTGGCGCTGCACTCCCTGACCTCTCCCTATACTACATAGCGTCCCAAATCTCTAATTTTTTTCACTTTAACCACACTGATAATGAACTCTACTCCACTATGGTCTGCTCACAGGCCCCAGGCCCGTTGATCCACCCATTTCAGATTTTGTTTTGTGGTACTCATGGTTCACCCCAAACCGGAGACAGGAAACGCATGCTATTCCATCACTGTAAGATCTGGCAGCTTGCCATGCAACTCGGAGAGGCACCCTTTCCCCACTCTCACACACCCCTCTGGGACAACCCACACATGCCCGAACTCGCTTCAATCCCTGACCATGGAATATGGATAAATAAAGGCGTGATATATCTATCCCATGTCGTAGCTAACAGAATGGTTAAACCCTTCCAAACCCTCAAGGACAGCTTTGCCTTGCCCAATCACATGTTTTTCCGGTACCTCCAACTTCGGCACGCACTCAACATGCAGTTCGGGGTCTCTATCCCAGTCCTTGAAGTGCCATTGTTGGTGGACATCGTGCTGGAAAGGGGCCCCAAAAAGCTAATCTCCTACATCTACACGTACCTCATAACACCTTCGGCCACTGCCACCGCCCACCAATTAAAAACCAGATTGGAAACTGACCTGGGTACGGTGTCGGAGGAGGACTGGGATGCAAATCTGTATCTCCAAAGCTCTCCGACCGCCTTACTCATTTATATATTCTCCATAGATCATGTCTTACACCACACCGCATATCTAAATACAGACCAGGATAGGACCCCAAATGCCCAAGATGTAGCCACCCTGATGCCTCCTTTTATCACTTGTTATGGACTTGCCCCTCTATACAGGGATTCTGGACCCAAGTGGTTCAATTCCTTCACGACCGAATGGGCTCCCCACTATCCCTCTGCCCTCGCCAATGTGTGCTGGGTCTCTTCTCGCTTCCAGAAGGCGAGAAGTACCTCAACACATTTCTACAAGAGACATTGTTCCTTGCTAGGCTACAGATAGCCAGGAAATGGATGAGGGAATCTCCCCCCACACTACAGCAGTGGATCAGGGAGGTTAACAATACCCTTCCGTATAAAAAATTACTCTATATCCACAGGGGCTGTCCCAATAAATATCATAAGGTTTGGGACCGATGGTTGGAAGACTCATCCACCTGTGCTGCGGACGATTAGGCGTGCATGTCCGCGATGGCCTTGTTGACCCCATCCGGATCCCCCAGGACTCACCCCCATCACCCGCATAGTGCATTGCTACCTACTAGAAAATGTTACAAATGCTCCCCTAATAATGTACATTATGCTCTTATGTATATCAATTGGATTGATTTGTACTTGTAGTGCCTGTTGCACTGTCTACACGCATGTTCAAATATTTTATATGCTTAATAAACGCTGTTTTGATTAAAAAAAAAAAAAAAATCTTCAATAAATGCACAAGTTTATATTGAGATTTTAGACACTTTTCTTATTTCATTAATGGAAAGGATGTTTGGTGATATGACATAATTTTTCAGCATGCAATCTGATGCAGTTGTTTGTTTTAGAATTGCAAAGTACATGGTGATTCCATAATATTTTCCTCAGAATTGAGTGATTCCATATTTTTTTCCTCTGCTTGATCTGCAAAAACAGTTGCAGCTGACTACAGTTTTCTTTCTTTTTAATAATGTTTAAGTGTTTCCTAAAGCCAGAAGGTTGGAATGTTAAATGAAAATAATTTTGAGACATGTCTGTAAATAGTTTTTTTTTACACAATTAAACAATTGAATGAACATTTAAAAAATTTGTCCAAACAAGAGTCTAGTAGACATCCCGGGTATGATACAGTTTGAAACACTAAATCATAAATTTTAATATAATAAATAACTATAAATAATTATAAAAAATAATAATATATTAGTAATAAAATGAATTTCCCCACGTTTCACTATCGCTCAATTCTGCAAGTGTTCTAATTTACTATCGCTATTTTCTAGCTGGTCTAAAACCACTTTTGACGCAAAGGGAAACTTTTTGGTTGCTATGGACAATCTCAAGTTTCCAGGCAGAAAGAACAGTATATATAATATAAAACTGCATGCAGGGCATTGGACAAAGCACTAGGGACAAAAGGGATGTGAAATGATTTCATACAGTAATGTAATTTGTAAGATTACAGTGTACTGTACGTGTTATCTATTTTGCACTTTTCAAATTTGCCACCGGGTTCCACCCCCATGCGTTGCAGCGCTTGCAGGGAACGGAGCCTGGCACAAAGAGGCATCGGGCAGAGGACAGAGCCCGCGGACCCGGGGGGGGGGGGGGGGGGCGACTACGCAGGATCCTTGGGACAAGGTAAATACAATGCACTAGGATCCTGATTTGCAATCCTGAGTGTGGCTCGGGGTTACCGCTAATGGTACTGAAATTTAACCCCGAGCCACACTCAGGAATACCACAAGGGAGGTTAATTCCTGTGCATCACCTGAGGCCAGTCACTTCACTGGGTAAATGTAAGGGTTTACAACCACTTTAATGGGCAGTTTCGAACCAGAAGTGTAAGGCTGGGTTCACACATGTGCGGTGTGAATTGAAGCTCCGTTTTCACAGTTAATTGACAAAGTAGTTCAGTGTTTCACATCAGTTTTTGATCAGGATCAGGTCAGGATTGCATCAGTATCAGGTCAGGTTTACATCACGATTTTATCCTGTTCACAACGGAATGCATCTGCGAATTAGATGCATTCCCATAGAAGATAATGTGCTTGCAATTCGCACCGCAATGCCCAGAAAACGCACAAGTTTTTTGGGCAATGCAGAGTGCGAATGCATCGCACATATGTGAACCAGCCTCGTACAAATGAACGTATTTTAAAATGTCATGCGGATTGGATGCGGTGTAATCCGCATCCAATTCGCATAGGTGTGAACCGGGCCTTACTCCTACATATGTAGCTCCACAGCCAGCAATCTGCACTTGACACCAGATAATGTTGCTCCTTCTTAGCTCTGATCTGAATGTTTAAATAGTCTAATTAATTGCTTCCTAAATACTGTTATTTTCCTTTAGTTTTTCACCGTGGTCACAAGGCAACAAAGCTATGGCGCTTCTCTGTACAGCGGAGGGTCCAACAATGGTGCTCAATATCAAGGAGCTGTGATGTCATCCCACCCATATCTCAGGGTTGCCAAGTATGTCGTTTGGGAGAAGAGTTAATGCCCACCAGTCACAGTAAAAAAGGAGAGTGAACCAGAGCGGCGGAACTTTGTGGTTATAGAATAATTAAAAAGAAAATTCAAGAAGCAATATATTATAATAATGTATACAGGGCATATCAGAGGTACAAGAGTGCAACATTTAACTGGTCGGTTATTGTGATGCCTTGCCTTTTACTTTAAAGTGGTTGTAAACCTCAGACATGAAATATGAACAAAACATATCCTTCTATAGTGTGTACTTGTCTTAATTAGGAGCACTAAGTGTCATTTCTTTCTTTCGCTTTGTTCCTCTGCTAACAGCATGAATCACTTCTGACAAGTTTTCCTGACACCAGGAGAAAAAAGGTGACAGGGGGTAGTGGTGGAGCTCCAGCAGATTGACAGCTTCAGCCTTGTTCCTGTGTGCCTTGTGAAGGGGGTTTGTCAGCTGTCAGAGCTCCCCTTACTGAGCTCTGACTGAGGCCAGTCACTTCACTGGGTATATGGAGGGGTTTGCAACCACTTTAACCACTTCCGGACCGCCACACGCCGATGTATGTCCCTACTTTGAGGGCGGATATCGTTGTTATGGCAGCAGATAGCTGCTATAACCCTGGTATCCCTGTGTTTGGCCAGCGGTCCGGTACAAGATAAAAGTGGTCTCTGCGGCAGATTCGCCGCAAGATCACTTTTATCGTCCGTGGGAGAGGGGCTCCCCCACTCGCCGCAACCCGGTGCCCTCCGGCGCTTACCGGAGCCGTGGCAGCGACGGAGGCAATCGGATCCTTCCTGTGGCTGTGCATGGAGAGTTGGAGACGAGTAAAGGGGAAGATGGCCACTGCAGGGTGGAAGCGACGTCAAAACGTCACTTCCGCCCAAAGCTCTTAAAGGGCCATTTTTTTTTTCATTTTTTTAAATGACAATATTTTTTTTTTATTATTGCATTTTAGTGTAAATATGAGATCTGAGGTCTTTTTGACCCCAGATCTCATATTTAAGAGGTCCTGTCATGCTTTTTTTTTTTTATTACAAGGGATGTTTACATTAATTGTAATAGGAATAAAAGTGACACAATTTTTTTTTAAAAACAGTGTAAAAATAAAAAAAAGGAAAAATAAATAAGAAAAAAAAAGTTTTTAAACGTGCCCCGTCCCGCCAAACTCGCGTGCAGAAGCGAACGTATACGTGAGTAGCGCCCACATATGAAAACAGTGTTCAAACCACACATGTGAGGTGACATTCACCAGCCTCCCACCCTTTTGTTTACATGTGTTGCAGGGTGGGAAATGACCCCCACAGCTCGTTGGAATAGAAAGTGACGGAAGGCCCAGGTTTGGATAGATATCTCGAGTTGCCATCTCTGTCAGTTTGGGAGGAGGAAAGGGTGTGGCAGAACTTTTTAGTTTAGACTGATACAATTGGGCTGAAAATCCTGGGTGTACAGATTTCTGTTTTAAAGAAGCTGGTCTTGCAACCAGCTTCTGTCAAATGGGCATGCTGGTAAACCAGCATCCGACCCACATCTGATTAGTGCTGGCAGCCAATGGCTGTGAGTGCTGATCAGTGTATTCTGGAGGGGAGGAGTCCCCCTGTCAGAACACAAAGGCACAGGGGAGATTGGCGCACTAATATCACCCACTGGGTTAAATGAAGACTTTTTTATTGTGTACCAGGAATAAGGCTATCATTTAATAAAGTGATGATAACGTAAAGCCCGGAGTGGGAGAAATAAAATGAAAGATAGTGCAGGACCGGCATGACAGGGTGAGAAGGGGAAGCAACTATGGTGTTAATTGTAGGTGGAATATAGGGGAGAGGTAGGATTGGTTAGAGCAACAGGATGAGGAAGGGTTTTTTGGAGTTTATTTAAGGGATAGGTAGGGTCTCCTGGGCAGCAGAGGAGGGACAAGTGACAAGCAGGCAGTTTATTCCACGCTGCTGCTTGTCACGAAAATTTTGGAGCATGGCCGAGGTGGACAAGATCCTGGCACGGCTGTGAGCTGTGGCAGCTTCCAAGGGGCCTGAGTGGCTTCAAAGCCAGGTATCTGCCCTGCTAGAGGATCAAGCATCCGGGTCTGCAGCGGGGGGGGGGGCAAGACATCCCACGTGCCCGGCGGTCTCAGCCGCCGGAGCGTTTTTCTCCCGGATCCTCCCCCGAGCTTTGGGCCAGTGTAAGAGCCCTGCCCGGGACCTGTCAGGACCAGCAGCGAAGTGATCACCAGCTTCTGTGAATGGTGGGCCTGGACGGAATCCTCGGCGTAGGTGGCGCTCAGCGGGCGGGGCATCAGGAAGTGTGCGCACGCTTCCTCCGCCCAACCGGCGTCACTGTCAGGAGCTAGCGGACTCCTGCCCCTCTGATGCTTTGGAAAGGGGGAGTCTCGGCGTGGGAGGAGCAATGTCGCGGCCGCCGGGCCGTTACCAGCCGAGGGCGGCAGCTCCAATGTGTTGGCGGCAACCCCTGCCAGGAGAGAGAGGGGTGGAAAAGGCAAGGAAAATGTGGAGACGGCGGCCTGGGGTACTGTACGTGCTGGAGGTCTGTGCAGCATATCGATGGGTGGATCCGGTGCGGGGAGGCAGAGCCAAGTACGGCACGGATCCACGGCATCCCAGAAGTGCGATCAGAGGGTGAACTGTACTGCTCTGAAGAAGATGAATCGCAGGGACATCCAGCATCAGGGGATTCTGGAGCGGCGGCTGTTGGGGGTCCCCCTGGTCAGCCTGGTAAGTCAACTAATTTACGTAACAGCTCTGTTGGCAATGTATTGGGTTGCTTGTTGGGGGTGCCACATCGTGGGTGGGGTCTGGGCCACAGGTGGTGGGTGTTGCACCTGCCACGTCCGGGATGGACGCACAGTTGCGTTATTTTCTAGGGGGGCTGCGAGATTTGGTGCACAGGTTTGCAGGGGGACACGGGGCAATTCCCCACAGGTGGCAACGTGGGTTGAGCCGGGTGGCAGAGTAGTCGTAGACGGGATAGGGATGGGACCCAGTGTGGTACCCCCTCCCCTCCCCCTGGTTAGCCCGCTACCATGGGGCCCATAGTTACTCCCCCAGATCAGGTGGCTGCTTTTGCGATGTCAGGGGAGAAGGCCGGAATGTTTATGTGTGCTTTGAAGGGTCGTTAGAGGCACACTTATAGCGGGATGTCCAAGATAAGATTTGCAAGGGTGAGTACGTGGAGATTTTTTCCCTGCTACCTCTTGAGATGTTTAACCTGGATAGGGTTAAGCCCGATGACTCTAAAAAGGAGGATGAGGAAAGGCGTTGGTACAGACTGATACAGAGGACTTTAGCCAATTGGCTACAGGCATTTGTCATTATGGAGAGTGTCATGGGGAGAAGAACCCAGAGCTCTGTTCAGCGCTCTTTTGTTATACGGAGGCTGTCGGAGAGGCCCATAGAGTATACAGGGGATCTGCTTGGCTGCGGTATGATGAACAATTCCGGCAGTGGGGGGCCGTCCGTCCTTCCCTTTTGTGGGACCACAAGGACATAAGCATCTGGATGTGGCTCATGTCCTCAGCATGGGCTCCAAACCAGTTTTTTTTTCCAGGAGGGGCCGGTGGTGCAGCTTCACTTGGACAACCAGCCACTAAGAAGTGGGGTTTCTGTTGGCAGTACAACGAGGGCTCTTTCAAGTTTGCGAGCTCCTGTCGTTTTAAACACGAGTGCTCCTGGTGTGGAGGTTCACATACCACGTTACGATGTTTTAAGAAAGGCAGGGGACGTGCCAGTGAGTCTGCAAACAAGAGAGAAGATGCCGGTGAGGGGGGAAAGGATGCCCTTACCTAAATAGGTATCCAGACCGTGAGGCTGTGTGGTTGCTGCGGGTGGGGTTCTTGGAGGGTTTTAGGATCCCTTGTTCCTTGAGTGCGGTTCAGCCTATGGGGTGGTCTCTGAAAAACTGGGTAAGGAAGTAGCGCTGGGTCGCATGGGTGCGCCCTTCGCGGTGACTTTGCCGGATTTTGTGATTTTGCCTCTAGGGGTGGTGCCTAAGAAGGAGCCACACAAGTTTCGTCTTATCCATCACCTATCCTTCCAACGCCATTAATCTGGAGGCGTGTAAAGTTTAGTACATTTCTTTTGACGCGGCGGTTGGCTGGGTTTGCCCCTAAGGAAAAGGGGCTCTGACGGTGAAAGCGGACATTGAATCCGCTTTTTGTTTGCTCCCTGTCCATCCGGACAGTTTCCGCCTGCTGGGGTGCTGCTGGCAGGATGAATTTTACGTAGATCGCTGCTTACCCATGGCTGCTCAGTTTCCTGCGCTTTATTTGAGATGTTCAGTTCCTTTGTTGAATGGATGGTCCGTGACGTATCAGGGATGAATTCTGTCATCCATTACTTGGATGATTTCCTTTGCGTGGGGCCTCCTTCTGCTAAGGTGTGTGAGATATTTTTGTCTACATTACAGCACATTGCGGGCAGATTCAGTATTCCCTTGGCGGAGGATAAGACGGAGGGCCCGACTACCGTGCTTAGTTTTTTTAGGCATAGTGATCGATTCGGACACTATGGAGGATAATTTGTTGGCCATCAAGGCGGAGATCTGTGGGACATTGGGACTGCACAAGATCCAGCTTAGGAAGCTACAATCCCTGTTGGGTAAGTTTAATTTCACATTATCCCTATGGGCAGGGTTTTTTGCAGACGGCTATGGGCCGCTACGGTGGGGGTTAGGTCCCCTACATATTTTATCCGTCTTAATCTGGAACATCAGGAGGACTTAAGGGTGTGGCACACGTTTTTGGAAGAGTATAATGGGAGATCGGTTTGGATGTCAGGCCGGTGAGTGACTTCTACTTGGAACTTTTTATGGATGCTGCAGGGTCATCAGGTTATGGGGCCTTCTACCAGGGTCATTGGAGTGCGGCACCTTGGCCGCGTTCCTGGTTAGACGTGGGTTTTCTCAATAACATGGTGCTCCTGGAGCTTTTTCCGGTCATGGAAATCTGGGGTGAGTCGTTTCGAAACTTGAAAATTAGGTTGAATTGCGACAACATGGGAGTGGTTCAAGTCATTAACCGCATCTCAGCGTTGTCACAACCTGTTCTATGGCTGTTGCGCCACATGGTACTTCGCTGCCTACAATTGAACATTTTTCTGTATGCTGTTCATCTCTCTGGGGTAGACAATACTCTAGCTGACGCCTTTTCTCAGTTTCAGTGGGACAGGTTCTGAGAGCTGACACAAGTGGCCGAGCAACAGGGGGTTCCTTGTCCGGGTTGGCTGTGGGAGATTGCCTTGGATCTGTTGCTGGATGGATCAGGAGGTCGGTGAGTGTGGCTACATGGACAGCCTACATCAAGGTATGGCGGGAGTGGTTGGAGATGTGGTGCTGGGGTGGATAAGGTAGATTTGGAGGTAAGGCTGATGGTCCTTTACTTTGTCTCTAGGAACATGGAGCAGGGTATGTACGTGTCCACCATAGAGAAGAAGCTTGCAGGCTTAGCATTTTTCTTTAAGTTGCAGGGTGGGGTGTTTTTTACAAAAGATTTTTGGGTTCGACAGGCCGTAAAAGGATATTGGAAGTCACAAAAATGCAAGGATGCTAGGCGGCCTGTGTCCTTTGCTAACTTACGGGCCATTTTTGTGGGGCTGGAATCGTTATGTTCATCCAGCTACGAAGTTGACTTATTCAAGGCAGCTTTTTCTCTTTTTGGGGCATTTCGGATTAGCGAGCTGGTCAGTCCATCTAGGAAGGTATTTGGGTGCAGGATGTGATCTGTAGTAGGGACAGGTTGCGCGTATTGCTGCTCAGGTCAAAAACGGACCAGGAGGGAAAGGGTGCATGGATACAACTGTTTCCTTTGCTAAGTTCCCCTGTTTATCTGGTGAGGGTCGTGAGGGAGTTTTTACAGGTTTGCCAGATAGTGGGGGGCTGTTTCTGTTGCAAGGGGATGGGTCTCCATTGTTCAAGTTTCAGTTTATAGCCATTTTCCGTAAGGGTCTACGGGCGGCGGGTTTGGAGGACAAACAGTATGCCTCGCACTCCTTCCGTGTCGGGGCGGCCACAAAGGCCGCTCGGTATGGGTTGGATGAGGCGGCTGTTGGGAGATGGGACTCCAGAAGATTCTGTACTTACATTCGCCCTCATTTGTTGGCTGATTAATTGTTGAAAAAGGGTGGGATTATCATGCTGGGCGAGTATTCATGGTGGTGTGGGTGTTATCCAGTGGTTTTGTTCTTTACTTTCAGATGGAGTGCAGATATACCTTGTCTGAATCTTGGGCCACTCTTATGTTTTTTGGGGGGCCAGGCGAGCTGATGTTAGGCCGGATGGTAGGCAGCTAGGTATTTCCAGGAGGGAGGCCTGTGTCTGCTGGTTGGGGATCCTGGGGACGATGTGGAGCAGAGCTGTGCCTGAGGTGCATCACTTTGAATTGCTGCGGTGTTTTCTGTTTTAAGTCACTAATAACCAGTGAATTGAGGACATTGCATACGATTGGGATTACTATGTGATTGGCAACATTGCTCTTTTAGAGGACTTTTTTCAAAGGGCACTTTTGACATCTATTGTGTGGCCAATTTTTAATGCATTTATGTTCAAACATCGTGATGCACATGGTTATATTATAGATCCATGAAATTTAGTGTTTTATATCATTAGATTGGGAGTAATTATATCCTCCATTTGATATGGACATTTAATATATGTGGATATATGCTACCACATTTTTATAGTCTCACGCTGTGCAGCTTTTTCTTTTGAAATTACTATATTGTGTGTATCTCACATTCAAGTTGCAGCAGGACTCATTTTTTATGCTAATACTTTTTAGTAGAATGGCTCGCTAGACAGTGCTGTATTTCCACTCTTAACATCACTTTGCACGCCTGGATAGGCCACTGGATATTCTGGTACTCCATGTTGGGGGAAATGATCTGTAGATCGTTCCAGTGGGGAGCTCATTCGGGAGGTTAAATTAGATTTCCTGCGGCTCTGGACAGCATTCCCGGATATGCTGGTCTTGTAGTCCGACATGGTGGCTCGGACGACTTGGCGTATAGCACGGTCGGTATCGAGAATTAACAAAACTCGGATAAAAGTTAATAAGGTGGTGGGTCAAATTTTTATTCGGAATGGGGGCATGGCCATTCGCCATTTAGAATTGGAGTCGGATACTGG
Organism: Lithobates clamitans; assembly: GCA_037952925.1. Classification (NCBI taxonomy): domain Eukaryota; kingdom Metazoa; phylum Chordata; class Amphibia; order Anura; family Ranidae; genus Lithobates; species Lithobates clamitans. The sequence continues at coordinate 1,971,864 of JBBGZY010000291.1, forward strand.
GCTGTACCTAAGGGGGGATGGGGTCCATTTATCTGCAGTGGGTATTGATTTGTCAGTCTGATGCCGCAGTTGTCCCTCACCGAATTTAAGACTGAGAACTAAGCAAGCACATGGCTTCTGATCGCTCAGTTCTCAGTCTTTACTGAGCAGAGGGCAGTGACTGTCAGTCATTGGCTCTCTGTTCTGCCCCTCCAGTGTGCACTGGAACGCTGGGCTGTGGAGGGGGCAGGAATGGCTGGCACAGGCTCCCAGTGACGTGCTGAGATGCATATATATATATATATATATATATATATATATATATGAATTTTTTAGCAGAGACCCTAGAGAATGAAATTGCGGTCTTTGCAATTTTTTATTTTCACACAGTATTTATGCAATTTTTTGGAAAAAATACACTTTGATAGTTAAAAAAAGCACAAAATATATCCCCATTTTTTGTAAAATATGAAAGATGTTATACTGAGTAAATAGATACACAACATGTCATGCTTTAAAATTGCACACACTCATGGAATGGCAACTACAGTACTTAAAAATCTCCATATGCGGCGCTTTAAAAATTTCCACAGGTTACCAGTTTAGAGTTACAGAGGTGATCTAGTGCTGGCATTATTGCACTCCCTCTGATATTTGCGGCAATACCTCAAATGTGTGATTTAAACACTGTTTACATATGTGGGCATGACCTACGTATGCGTTTACCACTGCGCGCGAGTATGGGGGGGATGGAGGCACTTTAAAAAAAAAAATGTTTTAATCACTTTTATTCCTATCACAAGGAATGTGCACATCCCTTGTGTTAGAAATAAGCAGTGACAGGTCCTCTTAATGGAGAGATATGGAGTCAATAAGATCCCAAATCTCTCCTCTACAATGCAAAGCATTAGGTCTACAATAAAAAAAAATTGATTGAGGTTTAAAAAAAAATTGACCTTGTTTACATTGGGTCAGAACCGGAAGTGACATCATGATGTTGCTCCGGTCCTCCTAGGCTATAGAGATGAGCGGAGGTCATCTTTCCTGTGACCAGAAGCCAGAACTGCCGGATTAGTTTTCGGGCTTCCCAATCTGCCAGGTAAGCCCCAAAACCAACGAGAAGTTGCTGGAGGGGGAGGTCTGAGTGGCGGTTTCGCCACTGGATCATTTTTGGAAGTGATGGGACTCGGACCACTTTTATCAGTTAGAGAATTGCTGGCTGAAAAAACAATACCGGGGTTATGGCATATTGCTACAGCCATAACCCTGGTATTCCACTGTCAACCGAGGATGTCTTTTCTCTATGGCTCAGTTGGCATGTGGTTAACCACTTAATGACCGAGCCTCTTTTTTAGATGTGTTGTTTACAAGTTGAAAACAGTTTTTTTTCCTAGAAAATTATTAAAACATTATACATTTTTTTCTAATATCCTAGACAATAAAATGGTGGTCGTTGCAATACTTTCTGTCACACCGTATTTGCGCAGTAGTCTTATTCCCTTGTACACACGGTCGGATTTTCCGACGGAAAATGTGTGATAGGACCTTGTTGTCAGAAATTCCGACCGTGTGTGGGCTCCATCACACATTTTCCATCGGATTTTCCGACACACAAAGTTTGAGAGCAGGCTATAGAATTTTCCGATTTTTGTCGGAATTTCCGATCGTGTGTACACAAATCCGATGCACAAGTGCCACGCATGCTCAGAATAAATAAAGAGATGAAAGCTATTGGCTACTGCCCCGTTTATAGTCCCGACGTACGTGTTTTACGTCACCGCGTTCAGAGTGATCGGATTTTCCGACAACTTTGTGTGACCGTGTGTATGCAAGACAAGTTTGAGCCAACATCCGTCGGAAAAAATCCTAGGATTTTGTTGTGAGAATGTCCGATCAATGTCCGACCGTGTGTACGGGGCATTACAAGCACACTTTTTTTTTTAAAAAATACACTTTTTTGAATTAAAAAATAAGACAACAGTAAAGTTAGCCCAATTTTTTTTTTATATTGTGAAAGATAATGTTACGCCAAGTAAATTGATACCCAACATGTCACGCTTCAAAATTGCGCCTGTTCATGGAATGGCGACTTTTACCCTAAAAAATCTCCATAGGCGACGTTTAAAAAGTTCTACAGGTTGCATGTTTTGAGTTACAGAGGAGGTCTAGGGCTAGAATTATTGCTCTCTCTCTACCGATCGCGGCGATACCTCATATGTGTGGTTTGAACACCGTTTTCATATGCGGGAGCTACTCACGTATGCGTTCACTTCTGCACGCGAGCTCGGCGGGACGGGGTGCATTTAAAAAAAAAATTCTTATTTATTTTACCTTTTATTTTTACACAGTTTTTAAAAAAAAAGAAAAAGTGTCACTTTTATTTCTATTACAAGGAATGTAAACATCCCTTGTAATAGAAAAGAGCATGACAGGACCTCTTAAATATAAGATCTGGGGTCAAAAAGACCGCAGATCTCATATTTACACTAAAATTCAATAAAAAATAAATAAAAAATTGTCATTTAAAAAAATTATTCAAACAAATGGCTCTTTAAGAGCTATGGGCGGAAGTAATGTTTGGACCAGCTGACCAGCCTGGACCAGCTCTGTGACATCAGCTGAATTTGGGTCACTGGAGTGCAGCATGATTTTGCCCATATTTCTCTTTTAATACGTGCACATGCAGTATGTGGTAACATTGAAGTGATAAATGTTTGATTTTTTTTTAATAAAAATAATAAACATGCCTATACTTACCTGCTCTGTGCAGTGGTTTTGCACAGAGCAGCCCTGATCCTCTTCTTCTGGGGTCCCCCGTCGGCGCTTCAGACCCCTCCTCTTCATCGGGTGCCCCCACAGAAAGCTGCTTTATGTGGGGGCACCCGTGTTGGCTCGCTCCCGAGTCTCGCTGCTGCGTCCATTGACAAAGACAGGACTTAATGTGGGACTTAATGCATCCTATGCATTAAGGTGAAAAAACACCTTGCAGTCACTGGCCCCCTAGCTACCCCGTTTTACTTACCTGAGCCCTGAATTTCCATCGGAGCGTCCCCGTCGTCCCTCTCTCCACGGGGTCCCGTCTCTTGATTTGATAGATTGATAGCAGCGCAGCCATTGGCTCCCGCTACTGTCAATCAAATCCAATGATGCGGGCGCCGGGGGGCAGGGCCGAGTCCACCATTCGGCCTCTATGGATGCCTAATGCTGGAATCGGGTGCGTGCCCGCAAGGTAACCCCCTCGGGAGAGCGCTAATGCGGGGAGGAGCCCCAAGAACTACCGAGGGACCACAGAAATTAATGTTCGGGGCCACTCTGTGCAAAACGAGCTGCACAGTGGAGGTAAGTATGACATGTTTGTTATTTAAAATAAAACAAAAAAACGATCCTTTAGTATCACTTTAAACTGTTACTAAACCCACAACATTAAAATCAGTCTGTATATGCAGTAAAGCATGCTTGTTATACTCTAGTTTGGAACCGAAGGGGTTAATCATCTGCATTGTGTAAAAAGGCTGTTTGATCCCGTCTTCTCTGATCCTCCCCTTCTTCCAGAATCCTCAAACCATCTCCAGATAGTACAGAGCCTTGGGGGCACTCTGCACATGCTCAGTTTGGTGTGTATTGCTTTTTTTGGAGAGTGCATGTTATCAGCACAGGGCCATTTAGCACTGTTCAGACAGAGGGTCAGCTGTCATGTAGCCTCATAGGACAATCATAGGAGATTTAAAACTCCTCCTGTAAGCTTTAACCTGACACTGATAGAAGTCACAAGACTGCTCTAACAAAAGACCATTCTAACAAGTTATGGCTGTAGCAATATAATGAGAAAAGGTATTTAGCAGTTTATATTTACTAAAATAATTGCATTTCCATGTTCTGTGTACTGTGGTAGACCAGATATAGTGAATGCAGGGTCCTAGGTTTAGTAACACTTAGTTTAAGGCTTTACAACCAATTTAAAGCTTCATAATTTAAATTACTGTAGAGTGTTAAAACAGCACCTAACAAAATACAATAGTAAATCCACCTTTTATACGCTGAACCCAACAAAATATAATAAATCAAAAAGCGCAAATATTCCCAAGATCTAGAACCTGATAACTTCAGGTCTATATATGTAATCAGAGGTTGAGGTTTTGGAACAAACATCCCTAATTAAATAGATCTGCTTCCAACTGTTTTATGTATACTTCCCTAACAGTACAATCTGCTCAGTAATTGTGTGTCCTTCACATATAATTTAATTGTTGCGTGTGCCAATGGCAGATTCAATATGATTTTGGCATATTGCAGTCTTTCACTACCTCAGTAATTGCATTGCCATGCTCAGTGAAACTGATGAGGACATCATGTCAGGATATAACAACGCAAGTGTCAGTTAAGTGATGGGATGGGGCCCTGCATGTGTCACGCTCAGTCCTCATCAGTATGAACCCTTGTCCTGACAAACGCCACATGTGTGAATAAAAATAAGGTCATTACTGTCAGCAATATAAACACACAATTATACTGTGGCATTTGAAAGGTACCGTCTCACAAATGAAATTCTATAATCCTCTTATCCTTTGATTCTTGCTTAATTTATGCTTCATTCTACATGCGCTGCGTCTCTGGTATAGTCAGCCACTATTTTGCTTACATAATCAGATCTAGAATAGTTTTTGTGAGCCACAAACCTTCGTATTACAATGAACTCTTCTAGTATTACATTTATTTAATAAAGCAAAACATAATTCGTAAATTGCTGTAACTCATAGCCGACCAATTAAAATGTGCCCTTCACTGATCTATTGTCTTTAAAAATGGAATTTGGTTTCTATGGACTACTGCAAAACCAGATAACGCTTTTTTTTTTTTTTGGAATGGCTTTTTCTTTAAGACTAATAACGCTTGATCTGCTTCAGAAACTGCAGTGCTATTTTCCACTGGTCTGAGCAATGTATTTTGCAATATCAGTCAACAATACACTTCATAATACTATTTGAATATTAGACTGAGCTGCCTGGGAGCTAAACAGTGAAAGGATACAGACTGGGAATGAAGCCAGGCGGCTAGAGAGAATTAACAATGAAGAAAAACATTCAACAGAAATGATGAGTCGGAGACAGCATAAGAGGTGCTGAGCAGTCTCAGTGGTTCAGAAAAGAAAAGATATCGCAAATAACATTACAGGAAAACATACATAATCCCTCTGATACACTATACAACAATGGCCCGTCATTTATTAGCAAGATATCACCTAAATGAGACAGACAGGCAGCTCTTCTTGTAGCCAAGGAACTATTTATTTTACTTATAGCTTTAATTTATGATCAATGACATAAAGGCATGTTAGCTACTAGGTAAAGGAAAATTCCTCCAGCCATGAAAGTGATGAAGGTAAGATAGGGTAAGTGTCACCAGCCAGAAAACACAACCACGCTTACCAGAGGATTTGTGACCCCCTAATAAGAGTGGTTTATTGCGCTTTGTTTACAATAACCAAGCCAAGGATCCGGACCTCCTAGGTATCCTCGCCTGTCACTGGATATGCGCCATAGAGATGAATGGATAAAAGCCAGGAAGGGAAGCCTTCTGAATGTAACTCCCCCACCGGGATGGTCACGAGTCACCAGACATGAAACAGAAGGGTAATCCACATGGCATGATATCGTAAATACAGTTTATTGTTAAAATAAGGAGTAACACTCACATACAGTATGTAGCTGAAAAAAAAAAGGATATTAGTAGGAGTAATCGTTCTTCTGGGGAGCAAGACGGCCGACATGAGTGCTGCCAGCACTGGGGAGCTACAGTTCATTGAGGGAACCATGAATGCCAACATGTGCTGTGACATACTGAAGCAGAGCATGATCTTCTCCCTTCGGAGGCTGGGCCGCAGGGCAGTATTCCAACATGATAATGACCCCAAACACACCTCCAAGATGACCACTGCCTTGCTAAAGAAGCTGAGGACAAAGGTGATGGACTGGCCAAGCAAGTCTCCAGACCTAAACCCTAATGAGCATTTGTGGGGCATCCTCAAACGGAAGGTGGAGGAGTGCAAGGTCTCTAACATCCACCAGCTCCGTGATGTCGTCATGGAGGAGTGGAGGAGGACTCCAGCGGCAACCAGTGAAACTGTGGTGAACTCCATGCCCAAGAGGGTTAAGGCAGTGCTGTAAAATAATGGTGGCCGCACAAAATATTGACACTTTTGGGCCCACCAGCGGTTTAGACGTTAATGGCTGTGTGTTTAGTTATTTAAACAGAAGGTTAGAAACAGAAGGGTAATCCACATGGCATGATATCGTAAAGACAGTTTATTGATAAAATAAGGAGTAACACTCACATACAGTATGTAGCTGAAAAAAAAAGGATATTAGCACGAGTAATCGCTCTTTTCCAGGGAGCAAGGTCACTGACCATCAATCATGCATGCCTAGTAGCGGCATGTGTGCGTGACTTCATCCGACACGTTTCGTCATACGTGACTTCATCAGGGGATCAGGTGTCTAGACATTGTGCACAGCTGTTGTATTTTATTTCATTTATCATTTTTATTTTTTACTATTTGCACAGATAAACATTTTGCTTTATATAAAGGGAAAGGGAAATTCCTGGTAGATGCAAAAATCTTCTAGTCTGCATATATGTTTATGGAATTATTGCTAGTTGCTTCTATAATTTAATGCATTTAAAAGGTTTAGTTATATGTTTTTTTTTTTTTAAATATTTTTAAAGCACAAGGGACAGTACTTATGTTGGATGAGAATTGTTCCTTGTGCTGGTGGTTGTTTCCTCAGTTGAAATCTTTAGTTCTCTGCCTCCTCCCATACCCCCCGCAGCGGTAATCTTCTGGTGCCTTATACAGCCGCTGAACCTGTCATAGAAGTGAAGACAGGTGGATGAATCCATGGAGGGTCCATGTCCTGCATTCATAGAGCACTTTTCATTGATAGAAGCTATAGTACAGCTTCTGGGAATGTTGGAGGGGGTCGGAAATAGTTTGTACTTTTGACCAATGCCTATGACAGGTTCAGCTGCTGTATAAACCAATGCAGCATTGAAAGATTACCGCTGCAGGGGTATGGGGGGAGGCAGAGACCTAAGAAACCTGCAAGCAGCATTTCTCATTGAGATTAAGTGCTGTGCTTTTCTGCTGATTTTTTACAATTTTAATAAAGCTTAGGCTTTAGTTACCTGGAGTCTTTATTTTTATTTTTTACTTAAAGTAATATTTGTTTGTTGGAAAAAATAACATAACAGCATAACATGTTATGCTTACCTGCTCTGTGTAATGGTTTTGCACAGAGCAGCCCTTACCCTCTTCTTCATGGGTCCCCCGCCGGCGCTCCTGGATTCTCCCCCTTGACCAGTGCCCCCAACAGCAAGCCGCTTGATATGGGGGTACTGGTGTGTGCTCACTCCCAAGCCATTAAGACACAGAGAGGAGTGGCATGGCTCTGCCCCCACTCTCTCCTCAATGGCTGTGATTGACAGAAGTGGAACCCAATGACTCCCACTGCTGTGTCTTAGCCAATGAGGAAAGAGACCCTGGACAGCTGAGGATCCCGTGCACATTGCTGGATCGAAAGGGGGCTCAGGTGAGTATTAGGGGGGCTGTGAGGGGGGGCAGCAAACAGAAGGTTTTTTACCTTCATGCATAGAATGCATGAAGGCAAAAAGCCTTCGGCCTCTACAAACACTTTAAGGGCAGTTGGATTCTTACTAAAATTTCAGATCAAATAACAGATATTTCCTGAAAAAGAGCCCAGAGTGCCTGGAAAGCTTGCCCTGCAAACTTTTTCCTGAGCTAATAATTGGTATTACCTTAAAGCGGAGTTCCGCTTTGGGGAAAACAATTAAAAGTCAGCAGCTACAAATACTGAAGGTGCTGACTTTTACTATATCAACACTTACCTGTTCAGGGAGCCCGCAGTTGATCTTCGGATCGACTGTCGGGTGCAGCCGCCGCTATTCTAGGTAAGGGAACCCGGCAGTAAAGCCTTTTGTGCTTCATGTGCGAAGCGTGCTGCTCTTTCTGATTGGAGGAAGGAGGAGGAGATCGGCCTGGTCTCCCATAAGTGGGGAAGGGGACCTGTCAAAAACAGGTCCTCGTTCCCCCTCCCCCCTGAAAGGTGTCAAATGGGAGGGGGGGAGGAAGCAATTAGGTGGAAGTTCCACTATTGGGTGGAACTCTGCTTTAAATCCTAACTTCCAGTTTAGAAATCTAAAAAGATTTTAATTCCACCAGCTCACTCTGAAATAGGAGAAGAAACATTTTGAGTTCAAAGGCAAGTGCACATAAGAAATTAATAGCAAATTAAAAAAGTAAGCAATATAAGTATATAAGAAAGCAATATACCAAATCCAATCAATTCAATTCATCATCAATCAAGTCATCCAGCGATGTAGATCTAGCGTCAGTCACAATAACCCACCACCACAGCAACTCTCTGCCCAAACAGCCTGCCAGGGATTTGTAATTTTGCTATATGGGTTTAGATGATGATGTGCTACCTCTGACAAATGATAGATTCCCAGCCAGCTACTGTTTGTAAAAAAAACAGTCAGAGATCTAGGGTGACATAACTGACCAAATACATGAGATGTGTAATTTTGCAGTGGTAGTATGGTAGGTAGGGATGAGCCGAACACCCCCCTGTTCGGTTCGCACCAGAACATGCAAACAGGAAAAAAGTTTGCTCGAACACGCGAACACCGTTAAAGTCTATGGGACACGAACATGAATAATCAAAAGTGCTAATTTTAAAGGCTTATATGCAAGTTATTGTCATAAAAAGTGTTTGGGGACCCAGGTCCTGCCCCAGGGGACATGGATCAATGCAAAAAAAAGTTTTAAAAACGGACGTTTTTTCAGGAGCAGTGATTTTAATAATGCTTAAAGTCAAACAATAAAAGTGTAATATCCCTTTAAATTTCGTACCTGGGGGGTGTCTATAGTATGCCTGTAAAGGGGCGCATGTTTCCGGTGTTTAGAACAGTCTGACAGCAAAATGACATTTGGAAGGAAAAAACCCATTTAAAACTACCCGCGGCTATTGCATTGCCGACAATACACATAGAAGTTCATTGATAAAAACGGCATGGGAATTCTCCACAGGGAAACCCCGAACCAAAATTAAAAAAAAAAAATGACGTGGGAGTCCCCCTAAATTACATACCAGGCCCTTCAGGTCTGGTATGGATTTTAAGGGGAACCCCGCGCCAAAAAATAAAATAAAAAATGACGTGGGGTTCCCCCTAAATTCCATACCAGACCCTTCAGGTCTGGTATGGATTTTAAGGGGAACCCCGCGCCAAAAAAAAATAAAAAAAATGCGTGGGGTCCCCCCAAAAATCCATACCAGACCCTTATCCGAGCACGCAACCTGGCAGGCCGCAGGAAGAGAGGGGGGGACGAGAGTGCGCCCCCCCCCTCCTGAACCGTACCAGGCCACATGCCCTCAACATTGGGAGGGTTCTTTGGGGTAGCCCCCCAAAACACCTTGTCCCCATGTTGATGAGGACAAGGGCCTCATCCCCACAACCCTGGCCGGTGGTTGTGAGGGTCTGCGGGCGGGGGGCTTATCGGAATCTGAAAGCCCCCTTTAACAAGGGGACCCCCAGATCCCTCCCACCCCTGTGTGAAATGGTAAGGGGGTACTTACCCCTACCATTTCACTAAAAAACTGTTAAAAATGTTAAAAATGACAAGAGACAGTTTTTGACAATTCCTTTATTTAAATGCTTCTTCTTTCTTCTATCTTCCTTCATCTTCTTCTTCTTCTGGTTCTTCTGGCTCTTATGGTTCTTCCTCTGGCGTTCTCGTCCAGCATCTCCTCCGCGGCGTCTTCTATCTTCTTCTCCTCAGGCCGCTCCGCACCCATGGCATGGGGGGAGGCTCCCGCTCTTCTCTTCATCTTCTTCTTCATCCTCTTCTCTTTTTCCTTCTTCTCTTCTTCTCTTCTTCATTTTCTTCTCCGGGCCGCTCCGCACCCATGCTGGCATGGAGGGAGGCTCCCGCTGTGTGACTGAGTCTCCTCGTCTGACGGTTCTTAAATAACGGGGGGCGGGGCCACCCGGTGACCCCGCCCCCCTCTGACGCACGGTGACTTGACGGGACTTCCCTGTGACGTCACGGGGAATGCCACAGGGAAGTCCCGTCATGTCCCGTGCGTCACAGGGGGGCGGGGTCACCGGGTGGCCCCGCCCCCATTATTTAAGAACCGTCAGACGAGGAGACTCCGTCACACAGCGAGAGCCTCCCTCCATGCCAGCAAGGATGCAGAGCGGCCCGGAGAAGAAAATGAAGAAGAGAAGAAGGAAGAAGAGAAGAGGATGAAGAAGAAGATGAAGAGAAGAGCGGGAGCCTCCCCCCATGCCATGGGTGCGGAGCGGACCGAGGAGAAGAAGATAGAAGACGCTGCGGAGGAGATGCTGGACGAGAACACCGGAGGAAGAACCAGAAGAGCCAGAAGAACCAGAAGAAGATGAAGGAAGATAGAAGAAAGAAGAAGAAGCAGTTAAATAAAGGAATTGTCAACAACTGTCAGTTTGACAGTTTTTTAGTGAAATGGTAGGGGTAAGTACCCCTCTACCATTTCACACAGGGGGGGGGCGGGATCTGGGGGTCCCCTTGTTAAAGGGGGCTTCCAGATTTCGATAAGCCCCCCACCCGCAGACCCCCAAAACCACCAGCCAGGGTTGTGGGGATGAGGCCCTTGTCCTCATCAACATGGGGACAAGGTGTTTTGGGGGGCTACCCCAAAGCACCCTCCCAATGTTGAGGGCATGTGGCCTGGTACGGTTCAGGAGGGGGGGGCCGCACACTCTCGTCCCCCCCTCTTTTCCTGCGGCCTGCCAGGTTGCGTGCTCGGATAAGGGGCTGGTATGGATTTTTGGGGGGACCCCATGCCGTTTTTTTTTTTTTGGCCCGGGGTTCCCTTTAAAATCCATACCAGACCTGAAGGGTCTGGTATGGAATTTAGGGGGAACCCCACGTAATTTTTTTTTAAAATTTTGGTTCGGGGTTTCTCTGTGGGGAATTTCCATGGCGTTTTTATCAATAAACTTCTGTGTGTATTGTCGGCAATGCAATAGCCGCGGGCAGTTTTAAATGTGTTTTTTTCTTCCAAATGTCATTTTGCTGCTAGACTGTTCTAAACACGGAAAACATGCGCCCCTTTACAGGCATACTATAGACACCCCCCAGGTACGAAATTTAAAGGGATATTACACTTTTATTGTTTGACTTTAAGCATTATTAAAATCACTGCTCCTGAAAAAACGGCCGTTTTTAAAACTTTTTTTTGCATTGATCCATGTCCCCTGGGGCAGGACTGGGTCCCCAAACACTTTTTATGACAATAAATTGCATATAAGCCTTTAAAATTAGCACTTTTGATTTCTCCCATAGACTTTTAAAGGGTGTTCTGCGGCATTCGAATTTGCCGCGAACACCCCAAATTGTTCGTTGTTCGGCGAACTTGCGAACAGCCAATGTTTGAGTCGAACATGAGTTTGACTCGAACTCGAAGCTCATCCCTAATGGTAGGTAACATCATCATCGGATAGCAGGTTGGGGTTGGTGAGGCAACATCGTTGGGCAGTTGGTCATCATGGTGATGGGTCATCATGAATGACAATAGATATACAGTACATCACTGGATGAGGTGTCAGAATCAGCAACCCGTCACTACACTGCGACGGCCATCTTGGTACACCCCATATTCGGCCGCAGTAAGCCTGCAGTCAGAAGGTGGCAGTGGACATCTTTTTACACCCAACCAAGTCTTGCATGTCACACTTATTTTTACCAGTAAACGTGACACTGTTTTGATGTTGAATTTTAAAAGCAGAGGTGTTCTGTCAGATTAACAAACCAGTGAGATCAACAGGCTTGCCGCTGCTTTTAAAATTTAACATCAAAACAGTATCACGGGTTTCAAAATACTGTGTTTCACTATATAACCTGTCAGGTCACCTTGAGGCTAGGTGACAGATGCGCACCGTTGGGATCAGGAGTGCACCAGGTAGTGGACCCTACGGCTGACTGCTGCGGATGGGAGTCAGGGTGGATGGGAGGCAGGGCCGGTGGAACACCAACACGGATCCCACTGGGGTTAGAGCGTAAGATTCCCTGGGGCGCGGAGTCTAAGAGCCAGCAGGTGTTCACCAGAGCCTCTAGTGGTGAGGATGGACTGGGCTGCAACTGGCTCCAGGTCGAGACCCCAGCTCACACCCACAGTAGGCAACAGGAGGATAGGGATAGTAAAGGAATAAGCCAAGGTCAGGGCCACAAGCAGACAAGGACAACAGAGTTCACGCCAAGGTTCAGGGTCACAGGCAAACAGGGATAGTCAGGGACACGCCAAAGGTCAGGGTCACGAGCAGACAGGAATAGTTGAGAACACGCCAAGGTCGGTGACAGAAACAAACGTAGAGCACACGGCAGGCAGGGACAGGAAGCCAAAACACACAAAGGTTGATCAGCAGGGCTGGCCTGCAGTGCAGAGGTTAATATAGAGTTCTCTGATAGGAGCTTGGGTGGAGCCATGCTAGAGGAGAGTTTATAAAAGCAGTCAAGTAAGAGTCAGCTGGTCTTTAGAGATGAACACATGGAGACAGGTAAGATGACAGACAAAACTCTATTGCATAACCATGACATAACCTCAGTTTACTGGTAAAAATAACTGTGAAATGCAAGACTTGGCTGGGTGTAAAAAGGTGTTCGCTGCCACCTTCTGACTGCAGGCTTACTGCGGATGAGTGCAGGATGTAGCAAGATGGCCATTGCGGTGTTGTGATGGAACGTCACTTCCGTTACCTATTTGGAGGGGTTGCTGACAGAACACCTATGGATTTACATGGCGGGACACTGTTTACATTTTTTTTAATAATGGACTTTGTTGTGGTGTGTGTTTTGTTGCACTTCTATTTTTAGGGGAGTTAATACTGTATACCGCATACTTATTCCCCTGGGTCAGGGTGCAGATCCCATTCTTTGCCCCCCAGGCTACCTGCCTGGATAAGGGTCAGAATGCTAATGGGGAACAAATTTTATGTCACTTTAAGGGTTACATTGTACAGTTTAGTAACTTCATGTGCAGCTTTAAAGTGAATGTAAACTGATTCATGAAATTTAAGCTGGGCACATATATCTGCAGTGTTTTCTTATCTCTCTTCAAAGCACTAAGGCCTCTTTCACACGGATGATCCGTATGTCCGTTTTTCATCCTTCCGTTTTCGGATGAAAAACGGACATACATTCATCCCTATGGAGCGTCGGATGTCAGCGGTGACATGTCCGCTGACATCCGACCCGCTCCGATCCGAAAAGTGTAACGGAGGAAAAACCTACTTTTCCATCCGTTTTCGGATCGGATCGGATGACGACGGACACTACGGACCGTCATCATCCGATCCCCCCATAGGGGAGAGCGGCGCTCTGACAGGTCCGTCGCTGCACAGTGTGCAGCGATGCACCTGTCATCTTCCTGCTCAGCGGGGATCGGCGGAGCTATCCCCGCTGAGCAAGCGGATGTTCACGGGGCGGATCATGACTGATCTGCCCCGTGTGAAAGAGGCCTAAGTCCTGTAGCTGTCTCGTGCCCCACTATTCTGTTATCTGTCACACATGTGATAAAAGCAGTTTTGTGTTGGGGAGGATGCTATAAATAGATTAGCAGAGCCCTGAACGATTCAAGGGACAGAGCTGAAAGTCTCTACCTATGAGGAGAGGGGTGTATGCCTTTCCTCCAATTAGCTGTCTTGGCTGTATGCCCAGGCTTCCCTACAGTGCTAACCAGGAAAAGAACATCTCTCAACACGATGTGCACTTTCTAAACAGTATATAAAGCTGAAGACAGCAGATATACATGTAAAACTTATGTAGGGAGATTTGTTTCATCCCTGTGTATCATCTGAGGCTGTTCACCTTATTGGGTATGTGTGAGTGTTTACATCCACTTCAAGGCATCCCCCAATCATGTTATTTAAAGGATTTTTTTTTATTTTCAATGTTGCCTTTTAAGCCCCATTAAAGACCCACTGAATGGTATTTTTTTTGTTTATTTCCCCTGGTACCTGTCCACCATGTCCATATGTGAACTGCCTCCATAGAGAGCCGGTCACAATCTCCTACCATGCGAATTGGATGTGGGGAAACCCAAATCCAATTTGCATAGTTGTGAACCCCACCTCAGGATAAACCCGCTGCAGAAGGTCACGTAGTCAGTGTAAGAGGTAGAGTCACAGTGCAATGGAGCAACGGGTGAACATCAAGTTCTGCAAATTTGGGAAAACGGCAACAGAGATGCATGAAATGTTGGTGCAAGTGTACGGGACGGAAGCTGTGAGTAGAAAATGTGTTTATGGCTGGTTTAAACACTTTCGCAATGGGAGGGAAATGACTGAAGATGATCCACGTTTGGGTCAGCCGTTGACAAGCAGAACCCCAGACATGACCGAGTGAGTGAGGCAAATGCTGGCACGAGATCGGCAACTGACTATACGACTGATGGCGCAGAAACTGGCTGAGGAATTCCGCATTAGCAAGGACACAGTACACGCCATTGCCTGTGAAGATTTAGGTAAGCGGAAGATCTGCTCCTGGTTTGTGCTGTACAAGCTGACAGAGGAACAGAAAGCAAAATGCATGGAAACCTCTGGAGATTTCATTACCATGTGTGACCAGAATCCATCCTTTCCTGGAACAATCATCACAGGGCATGAGACCTATTGCTTCCAGTTCGATCCCGAATCCAAGTGGCAATCGATGGAATGTCCATCTTCCCCGTGACCCAAAAAGAGTTGCCTACAAAAGTCCAAGGTCAAGACAATGTCGTGACAGCAGTTCTTTGATCGATTCCTAAAGCGGCCTTTTCTGGGTTTTATAGAAGGAAAGGAAAGGTTGGTGACTGTGTTCTCATAGATATAATACCACATCCAAAAAATATTACGAACAAAGATAGTACCCCTAAGCAGACTTTAAAGGCATTAATATCTATACAAAAAGTATTGAAAAATGTTTAGAGTATAACAAAAGTATTTATTTAACAATATCGATTAAAAACATGATAATTTAAGACAAAACAGCGTTGGAATCTGTACAAATCTGTCTATGGAGACACCAAGGCTAAAGCACACGGTCAAATGTGATCCTTCACCTGATGCGTTTCAATTAAATTCTTTCTTCAGGGGTGTTCTTTAGGAAACACATCTATGCATCTGTGCATCTATAACGTTATGAAAAACATTCAATGTCAATAAACAATATTTCAAAAAATACATACTGGTATATTGTTGTAAGAGATAGCATTTTTTGTATTAAGTACACTTACATGTGCTATAATGATGTCACAGGTAAACATTCCATTATTCTATGTAAAAGGAAGGAGAAAGAAAATAGGAGAGCTGTGTCTCATAGAGAAATCTCAATGACCCCTCAAAGGTTAGTCTCCTCTGTGTTGGAAACTGGATCGGGAAGCCAGCAATGACGGGCCCCCCCAGCCTCCAGGGGAGGGCAGGCAAGAGCACTGAGGCCACAAACATTGGAAAGGCAACCTAAAAATAGGAAATAATAATAATTATGTGTGCCCTATTTGGGACTGAGATGTATGTAATACCAGAGATCTGCTACCTGAATAATAAATTGGTCCAGGATAGGGACAGAAGTGTTCCTAGAAAACGTATGAGCTTCCAATGGATCTGTGTGATAAGCAATACTGTATATACTCGAGTATCAGTTGATCCGAGTATAAGTAGAGGCCCCTAATTTACCACAAAAAACTGGGAAAAAATAGTATTAGTATAAGACGAGTATAAGACGAGGGTGAGAAATGCAGCAGCTACTGTAATTGGAAAAAGAGGGTCAACAATGTCCATCTGCAGCTGCATGCCTCCCTGTGTCCTGTGCAGCCTACCTGTATCCTGTGCATGTGTCCTGTACATGTGCATGTGTCCTGTGTCCTATACATGTGCATGTGTCCTGTGTCCTGTGTCCTGTACATGTGCATGTGTCCTGTGTCCTGTGTCCTGTGTCCTGTACATGTGTATGTGTCCTGTGTCCTGTACATGTGTATGTGTCCTGTGCATGTGTCCTGTACATGCGTCCTGTACATGTGTATGTGTCCCTGTGTCCTGTACATGTGTCCTGTACATGTGTATGTGTCCCTGTGTCCTGTGCATGTGTCCTGTGTCCTGTACATGTGTATGTGTCCTGTGTGCATGTGTCCTGTGTCCCTGTGAAGCCCTCCTGTGTCCTGTGCAACCTCCCTGTGGCGATCTCCATCCTCCCTGTGGCGATCTCCATCCTCCCTGTGGTGATCTCCATCCTCCGATCAGCGTGTGATAATACTGTCTGTGATAGGCAGAACACTCAGCAGTCAGCGGTCAGCCTATCATGGACATTCTCTCATTCTCATACCACGGACGAGGATGAGAGAATGTCCGTGATAGGCTGTACACTGACTGCTGGGAAATGGAGTGTTCAGCCTATCACAGACGAGCAGGAGGCGCGGCTTTTGAAAGCTGGAATAGCCTCCGACACGCTGATCATGCAGACAGACGGCGGTGACTCGAGTATAAGTCGAGGGGGCACTTTCAGCCCAAAAAAAGGGCTGAAAAATTCGACTTATACTCGAGTATACACGGTAATTAAATAAAATAAATTAAATTGTCATCTAAACCCATATAGCAAACAATTATGGTATAGAGTTACTTATTCGTATATAGTGCTGAATATATGTAGACAGACTTCCTATATCTCCTGAAGCAGTGGTTCAAAAGTTCAAAATAAGTCATTACCTTGAGAGGGGTTTGAATCACGAGAGCACACAGCGTCCTGACATTTAGCTGCTATGGAGCGGATGCCAGGACTGTGCTGCCATGTGTGTTATATCTGGTTGATAATTGAGTAATTAACACAGCTGACTGCTGTCAGCTGTGTCAGGCTACAGGTATAGGGGCGTGTGCCTTTCCTTGGCCTGTGGCCGTGCACCAACCCGTCCCGATTGCGCATGCGTGGTGTCTGTGCACGCAACCCACTGACACACAGTGCTTCACCAGCGGACCACGCATGTCCGCTGGAGTAGCAAAATGGAGGACAGCCGACCAAAAGGCTCCTGTACTCCAAGAATCCGCCGTGGGTTAAAAGGCCCAGGCGGCTTTGTGTGCCAGGTGATTGCGTGCCCACCTGGAGAAAAAAGGGAGAGGTAAACCCACCACAGCCAGCGATTCAATCCTAAATGTGGCTGCAAAAATACACTGTACAGTACAAATAAGTACCTTCATTATACATTGTTTATCCAGAGATCGTGACAGTTCATTGCCCCCTAGAGATCGTAACATAAACTACAATGAAGAATGTACAGATGTTAATTTGTGCAGAGCAGACACGTATTGTATACATAGCAAACACGTGATGATTATTCATAGGTGATGTAAGGCAGATGGCAAGCAGGTGGGTATGGTAAAAATAGGGATAGATGGCATGAAAGAGAGGAACATAAGATGGTGATATATGTCCAGGTCCTATTTCTTCATATCTCTTGGCGAGAAACCCTCCAAAAAGGGTTTAAAGCATATTGCTTCATTCAGGCCTGGTGAGCATGTAGCTCTTAGATTATGGATCCACCGCAGTTTCATTTGAAGGAGGACTTTGTTCCAGTCCACCCCCCCCCCCCGGGACTGGGGTGGATCTGATACAGGATTAAAAATAAAATTTTTGGAAATTTTCCTCCGTGTATTAGTTTTGTGTGACGACTGAGTGGCAAATCTGGATTGGAAACCTGCATACTCCTAATGTGTCTGTATGCACACTTCCAAAATTCTAATTTGGTTTTACCAACATAAAAACAACCACATTCGCAATATAACAAATATATTACACTGATCGTCGGACAATTAGCGAAGTGTTTAGGTCAGAAAGTTTTTCCGTTTGGAAGAATGGGATCCTTCTGGGTGAGCATGTACTTGCAATAGTTGCAGGCACCGCAAATAAAAGTACCCTTATGTTTGCAGGGACCATTACAGAATTCTCCTTTGAATTCACTGCAAACAAGTTGGTCCTTAATGGACTGTGCTCTCTTAAACGTGAGCAATGGATATTCAGGCAATTGTCCAAGTATCGGATCCATAGTTAACATATGCCAGTATTTAGTCACAATAAATTTCATTTTAACTTGTTGGTTAGTGTATTTTGTAATTATTCTCATAGAATCAGTGTCTTTATTAGTTTTCTGAGGGTAGAGAAGTTGCAATCTGGTTTTGGAAGTTGCCCTGCAGTTTGCCTCAATTTTGTAGATTTTATTGTCAGAACATTTGTGTCTCATCCTTAGATATTGGCCAAATGATATGGAACTTATGAAGGCTTTAGGATAGAAACTTGAGGCAACCTTAAGGTTTTTTGTATTGACTGCTGCAGAGGGTCCCACCGTCCCCTCGGTATATTTCAATGTCCCAAAAAGCAATGCGGTTCTTGTCATGTGACATAGTAAATCCCAGGTTGAAATAATTTTTGTTCATTCTCAAAAGAAATTGTTCTCTAAGTGTCTCTAATGCCGCATACACTCCGTCGGACTTTCCGACGGGAAATGTTGGATGTGAGCTTGTTGTCGGAAAGTCCGACTATGTGTATGCTCCATAGAACATTTGCTGTCGGACTTTCCGCTAACAAATGTTTGAGAGCAGGTTCTGAAATTTCCCGCCAACAAAACTTGTCGGAAAGTCTGATCTTGTGTACACAAGTCCGTCGCACAAAAGTTCACGCATGCTCTGAATCAAGCAGAAGGAGCCACACTGGCTATTGAACTTCCTTTTTCTCGGCTCGTCGTACGTCTTGTACGTCATCGTGTTTTCACATTCGGAAATTTTTGGGCAACATTTGTGTGACCGTGTGTATACAAGACAAGTTTGAGCCAACAACCTTCAAACAAAAATCCACGGTTCAGTTGTTGGAAAATCCGATCGTGTGTACGCGGCATATGAGTCCATTCCAGACGACAAAGATATCGTCGATGTATCGGCACCACGCTGAGATGTGGTCTGTATACATCAACATCAGTTCGTCCATGAAGCGCATTTTCTCCCACTCCTCCAGATATATATATATATATGATGGGGCACAATAAGTCCCCATAGCTACCCCCTGTATCTGGGGGTAGTGGGACCCATTAAATGTGAAAACGTTGTGTTCAAGGATGAACTCCAACAAGGAGATGATGAACTTGCTGTAAGCTTGCTTATGTGTAGCCTCCCTGTGTAGAATATGCAAAATAGCCACTAGGCCTTTGTCGTGGGGGATCGAACTATACAGCGTTTCCACATAAATAGTGACCAAAGTAGAGTGTTCTGGGATATAGAGATTGTCAATGATTTGTAGCATATGGATTGTATCTTTAAAGTATGATGGTAGAGCAGTCACTTAAGGTTTCAAGGTTTCATCAACTAGTTTGCTAGCGTTTTCGCTAATTGCCCCCTCCCAGATATTATGGGTCTACCCAATGGATTACGGGCGTCTTTGTGGATCTTTGGGAGTGTGTAGAAGGTTGGGACTTTAGGAAAGTTTATTCTAACAAAATCCCAAGTGACTTTGGTGATAGTCCTATTTAGATATGTAGTATCAATCAAGGTGTAAAATTATTTTTTATATTTTTCAACAATGTCTCCCGTGATGCGTCTATACCAGTTCTGATTTTTAAGGATGTTGTAGCACATAAGGGTGTATTTATCATTGTCTAGTAAGACAAGGTTCCCCCTTTGTCTGCAGGCTTAATTGTGATGGAAGGGTTATCGGATAGTTGTTTTAAAGCTTTAGCTTCTTGTACATTAATATTAGAGTCCTTGTTGGTTTTCAATTTTTATAAATCTTGGTTAATTAATTTAAGAAAGGCTGCTGCGTTAGGGTTAGTGCTAGGAGCAGGACAGAAGTTTGACTTTTTTTTTAAGTTGATTTATTAGCATTAACTAGTGTTGATTGTGACTGTACCTCCACAAGTTCAAGTATTCTGGATAGATCAATGCGATCAATGAGGTTGGCTGTGTCACTTTCCTCTAGGAAAGAAATTAATTGATCTAGAGCTTTATTTTCTTGTGGGGTCTTATCTGTACTAGGATGTTGTTTTTGATAGAGGCTTTTCAGAAGGAGTTTGCGAACAAAAAGTTGCAAATCTTTAAATACAGTACTTCAAATTTATTGGCATTGTTGTTAGGGCAAAAATGTAGTCCTTTTTTCAGAACTTGAATCTCATCCATTGATAGCATATTAGAGGAGAGATTAATTATGTTTATCGATTATCGTGTTGTGTCATTTCTTCTATTTGTTTGTATTGGGATTGAGAGGTGGTGCATTGGTGCTGGCTAGAATCAACTCTAAAAAAGTAGAGTCGATTTGTACTCCTTTAGCTTGAGTTGAGAATAAAGTGTTCGAATGTGAGATTTGTGCTTGTGCATTACGTGAAAGGTGATTTACCATGGTAGAATTGGATTCATTACCTTGTGCCATGGGGGTAGATGGGTGATGCCCTGGTGTTTGATCACTGACCTGGAGGGTTTTGTGAGGTGTATCTGGGCTTGTTTTACTTTGCTTTTTGACCTTGTGTGGAGTCACCGTAGTACTGGTGTTTTGTACTTTGTCCGCTTTTATGTTGGGAAGTTGCCTGTGAGGGAATAGGTGGCATGTTAGAAAACAATTTAACAGAAGATTGAGATCGGTTATATTGCATATTGATTTTATTGTTCATTCTTTTGTTATTTTGACACCATTTGTATGCTCTACGTCCTTCGAAGGCACTCTTGTCCCGTAAAAATTTCTGTCCATTTTTAATGAATATATCCTTATTTAAGGTTTCGAGATGTGTTTTTAATTTTTGCTCTTTATTAAGTATAGATTTATGTGCTTTATGTTTTTGTAATTTGCCACATAGATTTATGATGTTTTCTGAGTTTTATGAACATTGTCAAACGTATGCCACCATTTACCAAACTTTTTAGACACACCTCATATGCCATGTGACGTTGCCCAAAAAGGCCCATGATGCGTACACCTTTCATTCTTCAATTGCTTTCTTAGAAGGACTCTGTCAAAGAAAAAGTATGGAAGATGCAATTGCTAGCTTTTTAAAAAAAAAATAGTTAAAAAATAGGGGACGGGGCTACAAGCTGACGTTATGCTGCCATTTCTGGTCACGGAGTTGGCGGTCATTGGAGTAAGTGCTGTTTTTGACACATACTGAGCATCTGGATGGATTTTTTATGAATTTTATCTGCTTGTGGAGTTAATTTAATAAAATACTACACTATATCCAACCCCTCTTGGTGTTTCTGGCTCCATGCGGTGAACAATCTTCCTCCTAGATAGTGTTGCTGTGATTCAGACTCCCCCTAGTGGTACAGAGTGGAAAATGTGATGAAAAGACCATGGATGGATGGACCTGAGATATCCATAGAGGGATACTGTGTTGTTTAACATGAGCTGTTAGCTTCTCTGTCAGCTTCGGGAGCTGGGGAGTGCGGTTATTGTCTTCAATCAAAAGTGGTGGTGATTTCTTCTCTCTCTGGATGGTAGAAGAACATTTGGATGGTGGAAACATCGAAATGCCCGTAATTATTTACCTTTTTTGCTGCATTCACTATAGCTAGTCTCCCACAGTATGCAGAACATGGAAATGCAATTATTTTTGTAAATATAAAGTGTTAAATACCTTTTCTCATCATCAGTATATAGCAGTCTTGTGACTTCTATCAGTGTCTGGTTAAAGCTTGTAGGAGGAGTTTTCATTCTCCTCTGACTGTCCTATGAGGCTGCAGGGCCCTTGACCCTCTGTCGGGACAGTACTTATTAGTCCTGTGCTGATCACGTGCACCCTCCCAAGAAAAATAAAAATTCTATAGCAATACACACCAAACTGAGCATGTTCTTCCAATGCTCTTTTCTACCAGGAGATGGATTGGGGACAGTGAAAGAATGGGAGGATCAAAGGAAACAGGCTCAAACAGCCTTTTTACACAATGCAGAGGATTAACCCCTTAGGTTCCACTGTGAGTATAACAAGCATGCTCTACTGCATATACAGACTGATTTTACTGTTGTGGGTTTAATAACACCTTAACCACTTGCCGACCGCCGCACGACGATGTACGTCGACAGAGCGGCACGGGCAGGCAAAAGGGCTTACCTGTACGTCCCTGCCTGCCCGCGGGTGGGGGGTCCGATCGGACCCCCCCCGGTGCCTGCGGCGGTCGGCAAATGTCCCCCGGCGATCGGTGGTGAGGGGGAGGCCATCCATTCGTGGCCCCCCCCTCGCGATCGCTCCCAGCCAATAGGATCATTTCCCTGCCTCTGTTTTGTACACAGAGGCAGAGGAAATGATGTCATCTCTCCTCGGCTCGGTATTTTCCGTTCCGGGCCGAGGAGAGAAGACTGTAATGTGAGTGCACCAAACACACACACACACAGTAGAACATGCCAGGCACACTAAACACCCCGATCCCCCCCCGATCGCCCCCCGATCCCCCCCCGATCACCCCCCCCCCCGTCACAAACTGACACCAAGCAGGTTTTTTTTTTTTTTTTTTTTTTCTGATTACTGCATAGTGTCAGTTTGTGACAGTTAGTGTGTTAGGGCAGTGAGTGTTAGGCCCCCTTTAGGTCTAGGATACCCCCCTAACCCCCCTAATAAAGTTTTAACCCCTTGATCACCCCCTGTCACCAGTGTTGCTAAGCGATCATTTTTCTGATCGCTGTATTAGTGTCGCTGCTGACGCTAGTTAGGGACGTAAATATTTAGGTTCGCCGTCAGCGTTTTATAGCGTCAGGAACCCCCATATACTATCTAATAAATGTTTTAACCCCTTGCTTGCCCCCTAGTTAACCCTTTCACCACTGATCACCGTATAACTGTTACGGGTGACGCTGGTTAGTTTGTTTATTTTTTATAGTGTCAGGGCACCCGCCGTTTATTACCGAATAAAGGTTTAGCCCCCTGATCGCCCGGCGGTGATATGCGTCGCCCCAGGCAGCGTCAGATTAGCGCCAGTACCGCTAACACCCACGCACGCACCGTACACCTCCCTTAGTGGTATAGTATCTGATCGGATCAATATCTGATCCGATCAGATCTATACTAGCGTCCCCAGCAGTTTAGGGTTCCCAAACACGCAGTGTTAGCGGGATCAGCCCAGATACCCGCTAGCACCTGCGTTTTTCCCGTCCGCCCGGCCCAGCCCAGCCCACCCAAGTGCAGTATCGATCGATCACTGTCACTTACAAAACACTAACCGCATAACTGCAGCGTGTGCAGAGTCAGGCCTGATCCCTGCGATCGCTAACAGTTTTTTTGGTAGCGTTTTGGTGAACTGGCAAGCACCAGCCCCAGGCAGCGTCAGGTTAGCGCCAGTACCGCTAACACCCACGCACGCAGCATACGCCTCCCTTAGTGGTATAGTATCTGATCGGATCAATATCTGATCCGATCAGATCTATACTAGCGTCCCCAGCAGTTTAGGGTTCCCAAAAACGCAGTGTTAGCGGGATCAGCCCAGATACCTGCTAGCACCTGCGTTTTGCCCCTCCGCCCGGCCCAGCCCACCCAAGTGCAGTATCGATCGATCACTGTCACTTACAAAACACTAAACGCATAACTGCAGCGTTCGCAGAGTCAGGCCTGATCCCTGCGATCGCTAACAGTTTTTTTGGTAGCGTTTTGGTGAACTGGCAAGCACCAGAGGCCTAGTACACCCCAGTCGTAGTCAAACCAGCACTGCAGTAACACTTGGTGACGTGGCGAGTCCCATAAGTGCAGTTCAAGCTGGTGAGGTGGCAAGCACAAGTAGTGTCCCGCTGCCACCAAAAAGACAAACACAGGCCCGTCGTGCCCATAGTGCCCTTCCTGCTGCATTCGCCAATCCTAATTGGGAACCCACCGCTTCTGCAGCGCCCATACTTCCCCCATTCACATCCCCAACCAAATGCAGTCGGCTGCATGAGAGGCATTTTCTTTACGTCCTCCCGAGTACCCCTACCCAGTGAACCCCCCCAAAAAAGATGTCGTGTCTGCAGCAAGCGCGGATATAGGCGTGACACCCGCTATTATTGTCCCTCCTGTCCTGACAATCCTGGTCTTTGCATTGGTGAATGTTTTGAACGCTACCATTCACTAGTTGAGTATTAGCGTAGGGTACAGCATTGCACATACTAGGCACACTTTCACAGGGTCTCCCAAGATGCCATCGCTTTTTGAGAGACCCGAACCTGGAACCGGTTACAGTTATAAAAGTTAGTTACAAAAAAAAGTGTAAAAAAAAAAAAAAAACCATACAAAAATATAAAAAAAAAAAAAAAATAGTTGTCGTTGCATTGTTCTCTCTCTCTCTATTCTCTCTATTGTTCTGCTCTTTTTTACTGTATTCTATTCTGCAATGTTTTATTGTTATTATGTTTTATCATGTTTGCTTTTCAGGTATGCAATTTTTTATACTTTACCGTTTACTGTGCTTTATTGTTAACCATTTTTTTGTCTTCAGGTACGCCATTCACGACTTTGAGTGGTTATACCAGAATGATGCCTGCAGGTTTAGGTATCATCTTGGTATCATTCTTTTCAGCCAGCGGTCGGCTTTCATGTAAAAGCAATCCTAGCGGCTAATTAGCCTCTAGACTGCTTTTACAAGCAGTGGGAGGGAATGCCCCCCCCCCCAACATCTTCCGTGTTTTTCTCTGGCTCTCCTGTCTCAACAGGGAACCTGAGAATGCAGCCGGTGATTCAGCCAGCTGACCATAGAGCTGATCAGAGACCAGAGTGGCTCCAAACATCTCTATGGCCTAAGAAACCGGAAGCTACGAGCATTTTATGACTTAGATTTCGCCGGATGTAAACAGCGCCATTGGGAAATTGGGAAAGCATTTTATCACACCGATCTTGGTGTAATCAGATGCTTTGAGGGCAGAGGAGAAATCTAGGGTCTAATAGACCCCAATTTTTGCAAAAAAGAGTACCTGTCACTACCTATTGCTATGATAGGGGATATTTACATTCCCTGAGATAACAATAAAAATGACTTAAAAAAAAAAAAATGAAAGGAACAGTTTAAAAATAAGATAAAAAAATAATAATAATAAAGAAAAAAAAAAAAAAAAAAAAAAAAAGCACCCCTGTCCCCCCTGCTCTCGCGCTAAGGCGAACGCAAGCGTCGGTCTGGCGTCAAATGTAAACAGCAATTGCACCATGCATGTGAGGTATCGCCACGAAGGTCAGATCGAGGGCAGTAAGTTTAGCAGTAGACCTCCTCTGTAAATCTAAAGTGGTAACCTGTAAAGGCTTTTAAAGGCTTTTAAAAATGTATTTAGTTTGTCGCCACTGTACGTTTGTGCGCAATTTTAAAGCATGTCATGTTTGGTATCCATGTACTCGGCCTAAGATCATCTTTTTTATTTCATCAAACATTTGGGCAATATAGTGTGTTTTAGTGCATTAAAATGTAAAAAAGTAAAGTTCAAAGTAATTTTCTTGCAAAAAAAAATTATTTTTTTATGTAAACAATAAGTGTCAGAAAGGGCTTTGTCTTCAAGTGGTTAGAAGAGTGGGTAATGTGTGACATAGGCTTCTAGATGTTGTGCATAAAATGCCAGGACAGTTCAAAACCCCCCCAAATGACCCCATTTTGGAAAGTAGACACCCCAAGCTATTTGCTGAGAGTCATGTTGAGTCCATGGAATAATTTATATTGTGACACAAGTTGCGGGAAAGAGACAATTTTTTATTTTTTTTATTTTTTTTTGCGCAAAGTTGTCACTAAATGATATATTGCTCAAACATGCCATGGGAATATGTGAAATTACACCCCAAAATACATTCTGTTGCTTCTCCTGAGTACGGGGATACCACATGTGTGAGACTTTTTGGGAGCCTAGCCGTGTACGGAACCCCGAAAACCAAGCACCGCCTTCAGGCTTTCTAAGGCCGTAAATTTTTGATTTCACTCTTCACTGCCTATCACAGTTTCGGAGGCCATGGAATGCCCAGGTGGCAAAAAAAAACCCCAAATGACCCCATTTTGGAAAGTAGACACCCCGAGCTATTTGATGAGAGGTATAGTGAGTATTTTGCAGACCTCACTTTTTGTCACAAAGTTTTGAAAATTGAAAAAAGAAAAAAAAAATTTTTTTTCTCGTCTTTCTTTATTTTCAAAAACAAATGAGAGCTGCAAAATACTCACCATGCCTCTCAGCAAATAGCTTGGGGTGTCTACTTTCCAAAATGGGGTCATTTGGGGGGGTTTATGCCACCTGGGCATTCCATGGCCTCCGAAACTGTGATAGGCAGTGAGGAGTAAAATCAAAAATGTACGCCCTTAGAAATCCTGAAGGCAGTGATTGGTTTTTGGGGTCCCGTACGCGGCTAGGCTCCCAAAAAGTCCCACACATGTGGTATCCCCATACTCAGGAGAAGCAGCTAAATGTATTTTGGGGTGCAATTCCACATATGCCCATGGCCTGTGTGAGCAATATATCATTTAGTGACAACTTTGTGCAAAAAAAAAAATAAAAAAAAAATTGTCACTTTCCCGCAACTTGTGTCAAAATATAAAACATTCCATGGACTCAACATGCCTCAAAGCAAATAGCTTGGGGTGTCTACTTTCCAAAATGGGGTCATTTGGGGGGGTTTTATGTCATCTGGGCATTTTATGGCCTTCAAAACGGTGATAGGTAGTGAGGAGTAAAATCAAAAATGTACGCCCTTAGAAATCCTGAAGGCAGTGATTGGTTTTCGGGGCCCCGTACGCGGCTAGGCTCCCAAAAAGTCCCACACATGTGGTATCCCCGTACTCGGGAGAAGCAGCTAAATGTATTTTGGGGTGCAATTCCACATATGCCCATGGCCTGTGTGAGCAATATATCATTTAGTGACAACTTTTTGTAATTTTTTTTTTTTTTTTTGTCATTATTCAATCACTTGGGACAAAAAAAATGAATATTCAATGGGCTCAACATGCCTCTCAGCAAATTCCTTGGGGTGTCTACTTTCCAAAATGGGGTCATTTGTGGGGGTTTTGTACTGCCCTGCCATTTTAGCACCTCAAGAAACGACATAGGCAGTCATAAATTAAAGGCTGTGTAAATTCCAGAAAATGTACCCTAGTTTGTAGACGCTATAACTTTTGCGCAAACCAATAAATATACACTTATTGACATTTTTTTTACCAAAGACATGTGGCCGAATACATTTTGATCTAAATGTATGACTAAAATTGAGTTTATTGGATTTTTTTTAGAACAAAAAGTAGAAAATATCATTTTTTTTCAAAATTTTCGGTCTTTTTCCGTGTATAGCGCAAAAAATAAAAACGGCAGAGGTGATCAAATACCATCAAAAGAAAGCTCTATTTGTGGGAAGAAAAGGACGCAAATTTCGTTTGGGTACAGCATTGCATGACCGCGCAATTAGCAGTTAAAGCGACGCAGTGCCGAATTGTAAAAAGTGCTCTGGTCAGGAAGGGGGTAAAACCTTCCGGGGCTGAAGTGGTTAATATCATATTTTAATAACTCTTTGACAACTTCTTAGTAATTATTTGTGCTGAAATTTTGACTTTTACTGTGTTTTTGGGGTTTGTATACTTACCTATTGCCAGCTGCCTTATATTAGTATTCATAGCGCTGACTATTTCACATACAAATTGAAAAAATAGTTGTCTGGCAACGCAGCGCACAATTGTAGACGCAGTTGTGTGTATGGCCCTTTTGGTTCCTATGGTGCTGCGTTTAGATGCATAGTAAACAATCTGCTTTATGTATTTAAATGCAGTGTTTTAGAAGCATGTGTGAATGAGCCCCAATGAAGTGCATTCTCCATTCATTACTAAGGATAATACATTGAATAAATCCAGTGTCACCTGCTGCAATGTATTGGCCAGCTTGTGGAGGATTCATAACACAAAATACAATACAAAAAAATGCTGCATTTATATTGGTTGGAAAGCAAAAAAGTTTAAAATGCTGCTTGAATGCCGATCTGGCACAGTCTACCAAGTACCAAGCAGCAATTTTATTGTTTATTGTTTACTAACATTCAATTTATTATAATAGAGAGTTAGAGGGAATAAGGTCAGTGAAATGTGAAGAAAAAATATTACTGCTAGTTACCATTTTTATAGTTACAGTAAGAATTTAAACTGCCGCAGCTATGGTCCGTGCCTTCAGTTGAATAGGACCGGAGCTGTCACTGGTTCTTTAAATTTAGAGATTGCTTACTGAAATATAGCCCTAGAGGGAAGCACTCACACAAATGAGTTTTATTGTTTTTGCTGTAATATATGTGTTAGTTTTATGGCCATTTTACTTCAGTGCCTTTCACAAGAATTCCTGTAATGCATTTTAGTATAATTTTAACCAGAACAAAAGGTGATAAAGATGTATATATAAATCTGTAGAATTATAATAAAGAACAGTTTTCGTTTTAACCCTTAAATGTCTTTTTTTTACTGTATTTTCTTGATATGAACACTCAATTGTGCTAGATCTACTACTATTATGACTACTTCTACTACCAAGTAATAATGAATACATTTTTAAAAGGCAATACTAGGCAGCAAGTAAAAGCAATCAGTGAGTTGCTATTGCAATCTAGCATACACTGCAACCATGCTAAATCACAAATCCACTCAGTCTGACTTAAAATATATTTATACCCCGGAACAAAATTTAAAAGTGGTATTATCCAGGACTCCCCCCTTCCCCCTTATACTTATATACAATTTCGATCCAGTGCTGTGCACAAGAGCTGTAACTCTAGGCCCTCTTCCTCCCCGCATGGCAGATTGATAGCAGCGGGAGCCATTGGCTCCCGTTCAGTGGGTAATCCATGCGCCCAGCCCCTAATCTACATGCAGGACGGCTCTGCGCCCTGAGCCCACTCAGTCGTGTGACAATAGAGAATGAATATTCGCTATTTTACATGGGACGTGGCTTGGACATGCAAGCGTGAGGTCGCATTTCTGGTGAGCTCCTGTTTCCCCCCAGCTTTTGGCGCTTTAACAGAGGGACTTTGCCACTGCACGCCCACTACAGCATGCCCAGCCATCGGAGAGCCTCCTCACAGCCGGTCCGAACTGTCACATCCTGCTCGGGAGCCCTGGACTCTGACTTTGATAGCGGTCCCGGGCCACACGAGGTGGGTGCCAAGATGGCGCCGGATCGCCGGCAAGTGTCCACAGCCCCTTCTTCCTGCTCGGACCCACAGCCCTCCCCACCGCATTGCCGGGACCAGGTAGAGTGCCACAGCCCAGCTTCCTCTCATACCTCAGCCTCATTGTCACATGCAGACTCCCTACTGGGAGACCATCTCATGTAGGCTGGGTGGGGGTGCTTGTGGTGATCACTGCCTTCCTGTCCGCCCCCCCTCCTGAAATATTTAGCACCAGCCACCACTGCTCCTGCTTCTCTCAATCAAATCCTATGACAAGGGAGCAGGGGGAGGGGCAAAGCTCCTCTGTCTGTGTCTATGGACACAGCCAATGTGGCTGGGGAGCAAGTCCGCCAGTTTTGCCAACCCCCCTGAAGTGAAATTTACTGTTAGGATGCCAAAATGTGCAAATGGCAGCAATTTTTTACTGGCAACAATCATGAAATTTACTGACAGAGCCACATTTTTTACTGACACTGCAAAAAAGTACATAACATGGCTATTTTCAGTGCTAAACAGTGAAAATATCAATATTTAAACTTTTTTTACACAGGATATTTTCACCTGGTATCATGCTTCCTGTCCCTGGGTGGATATACTCACTTATTGTACTGTATCAGCAATGGGAACCATGGTCACCCAGGCTGGACTTCAAACATGTCTGCCTTTGTAAATCTCCATTAGCTGAAGGTAAGTTATGGGATTGGTAGTTTACACAAGAAAGATGATATTGTTTTTGATTACAATTCACCTCAAAGGAAGTGACAAAGATACTGCACTTCTGGCAAGATCAAAAAGTATTTTCTATACTTGCTAAAAATGTTCCTAACCTGAAAAAAAACAAATGCAGCCACAACATCTAAGCACACACTCTCACTGACAACAGTTTATTCCTACACCCAGCATAAACAGAGTTTTCAGGGTGCATGGGCTAAACTCTAAAAACGTTGTGTATGTGCTGAACATCAAAATCTATTTACTCCCGGTCATCACTGGGAGTGCATGTAGGTATGCTTCTGCACGGCCTCTGCATTATGGTTACAACACAGATGTGACCCCTGATGATGTCAGACGTACACTAAGGAAAACGTCGAGAGAAGTTTCTGTTGACACATCACTTCCGGTATTTGAAGTGGTGGAGTGCATAGCGGCAACTGCAGTTTCGCTTTCCATATACTGTACATACTCAGAGATGCCTGTTTTTTATCATTTGAATGTAAGCGCATTTAAAACCTTTTAAATAAATACTTTTTAGGACTTACTACACTGAGTAATTCCTATAGCCTTATCCCTGGCGAGAGAGTTTCATACAGAGAGTTTTAAAGGAACAGGAGCATTGTTATCCACACAAAGGCCAAACAGCCGTTCAGGACACCAGTTGGGAACGAGAGATTATAACCGATACACGCAGAGATCTATACTTAAGTGATTTAAGAACTTTACTTTAAAAATAGTGGGTCCAAAATTTCTGGTTTGAGCCGACAGGGAAGAGGCAACACTTTCTTATGTTTGGTGGCACTTTTTTCTTTCACTTGGCTGAACGGCTGGGTTCACGCAAATGCGGCCGCGGGTTCATGCCTGGGGTCCAGTGCATGTCTGTTTACCTTTTCAGGTGCGATTCTAGTCTGAATTTTTGCCTGAATTCGCACCTGAACCGGACCCAAACACACACTGGACCCTTTTTCAATCCGGACCGCGGCCGCCCTGGACATGTGTGAACTGATTCCATTGAGAGCCGGTCACACTTGCCTGTCATGTGAATTGGATGCGGGGAAACCCACCTTATAGATGGAATTAAAGTGTAAGTTCACCTTTACAGAAAATCTGTAAGGTGAACTTACACTGGATCCTGTCCGCATCGCACCCGGTCCCGCTAACCTGGAGAGCAACAATCATCCATTCTGACAGATCGTATCGCTGCTGTACCAGTCAGAGGATTTGAAATCCCCATGGCTTTCTCTCCTCTTCATCCATGGTTACAGGACAGGCTACAGGTTCTGATTGGTCGGCGCCGTTGATTAGAATGCTCCTAAACGTACCTCCTGACGAGGTACGTTTTTGAGATTAAGCCGTGGGGATGTCTAAGCCCCAGACTGATGAGGCAGCTATACGAGGTGTCAGAACGGGTGATCGCCATGCTCCAGGTCAGCGGGACCGGGAGGGGATGAGGAGGGGATCCTGTGTAAGTTCACCTTACAGATTTTTCTGTAAAGGTGAACTTACCCTTTAAAGACACAGAGCACCTAATTTAATGACTTTCATTTTAAATTTCATTGTATTAATATTTGTGTTTTATATAGACACATTTATGAGGTATGTATCATTATATTAGTATTTGGCACTGTTTTTATATTTTTTTGACACTATTGTTTTTCGTTTATAGAGCACGATCTCTCTAGAACAGGTTGCTCTTCCTGTCATGAAGCAGAGGATTTTTGAGACTTGTGGTCCTGCAACTAACATTTACTGAATCATGAAGCCACTTTGAAAGTACAAGTTCCAGCAACCTGAAACAGGGGATCCTAGTATAGTGTTAAAATTTGACTAACTAGTGGGCTTGCGCTATTGGCTCGGGGACATCTACGGGGTCAATCAGGACTTCTGTCTTGCTCACAGCTGCACTGAGATACAGCAATCCAGACTCACACCAGCAGCCATCCACAGATCGATTTGCACAAGCACCAAAGGTTCAGTGACACCATGCGTCCCAGTGCCAGACAGAGCTATACAGCTGTCCTTAACAGCCTGAGGCATAGAGACATCAGCAGCCTCCCACCAACGCTACCTCAGTCCACTGTGCATTCCCCACTCTATCCTACTGCTAATGCAAAGCCTGCTCACCCGACCTTCTTGCAGTGTGGAGTCCTATCTTCAATCTGTATTGATGAGAGGGCAGTTTGCCCAGCTTCTACTCTGTTCTTTCTCATACACTGCAAGCAGACATCTTCCCCCCCATCTCAGTTAAGGAGATTTTGTTACCTTGCCATCATTGTATGCAGATCTGACTCAATCACCAGCGCCTATACTTCAAGTGTTAAAAGGTTCCAAACAATTACCAGCGGAAGATACAGCCTCAAACATGAACTGACTTTTCTCTATACAGATACTGTATCTATCACTCACCCAGAGTGCCTGTAGAGATATACTACCTTCCTCTCAAGTACTGCACTGATGGCTATGCAGAGCCTGACTTCATTGGCAGCAGGCCTCCCTTTCAAAGGCCATGCTGCACCCTTAGAAAGCACCAATATAATTCATACTGTTTCATCCATTGGTATCTACTGTATTTTGAGCTGCCTATTCATTGTTTCCTGTATTACTACTTTTTAAATCCATCTAACTGTATATTGCTGCAAGCCGATTGTTTCTATAATTGACCTGAACTACTTTGAAGTACTCAGTACAATGTTCTCCATGTTCATTGCCTGTATCTTGTATTGGTTACTGTTTGGGACAAGGTTATTGAACAGCGTTTGTCAAATTCATGTTTGAACCTAGAGTGTCAGAAGGGTCGAGGTGTTTGCAAGGTCAGGGCAGTTCCAGAGGACAACCATCACTCAAGGGCCCTTACATGGGTAGCTACGCATAAATTATTTTTTATTCACTTGTAATGTGCTATTGAACTGAATAGAAAGTTTGACTACTTCAGCAGAGTCAATCCTCTAGCACAGCCCCCTTCCTCTTTGCACATGATTACCCTCCTCTCCTGGGGATGTCTAATTACTAACTGTGCTGATCCATGTCCTCCACGCTTCCCCTCACCTCCCTACATAGCCTTTTATGTAGCTTCTGGGAGAGGAGCAGAGGGGAATAGTATTGATCCGTGTTTCTCAACCCTGTGTCAGTCAAGGCACCCGTTTAAAAAAATTATGGACAATATCGAGGCACCCCATTCTAAAATGTAAAAAACAAAACTAAAAGATTTACATATAGCAGCAACATCCACACACGTACCCAACATTAGAGGTACTTTATACCTACAAAGCAAATACATCTTAGCACACTGGTACCAACTAGTAATCCAATGTTTCTCTTCTCCCTCAGCTTCTCTCCCTCACTCAGCCAATGTGACCTCAGTGCTGATGGAGAGGGGCAGGGAAGGGGCAAACGAGGATGCTGTGCAGGTGCCTGAGGTCCCTCTTATCAACAAATGATGTCATTGATTGGTAGGAGACTAGTGACTTGAAGGTTGTAATGGTGTACAATGTGGCTTTGTGTAACAAAAAGGCAGGCCTTATCCACCCGCTGGCTAGTATGCAATTTTTAGGGTATTTTGCCAAGGCACCCCTAAAGAAACCTGAAGGCACCCTGGTTGAAAAAGGATGGTATAGATTGTCACTTGGGTCACACCTCTGAATTTTCTGGGGCTGCAGACTTTACATTCAAGATGGCAGTGCCCAGAAGCAGTCTCGGATTGTAGTGTGGCTGGAGCACAGTTAGTGGAGCAAGAATGGAAAATAAACTTTTAAACAGAATAGTAAGAGCAAGTAAGTACTTCTATAGGCATCTGATTTAAAAAGTTTAATGCTTTTTAAGAAATTTAAATTGGTTGCCTGCCTATAGCCAGGCCACTGTTTTGCTTTACGCTCTGTATTGACAAAAGGCAAAATTTACTGCATGCTACGTGGATACTGCATCTGATCCACATTGCTTTTCTAATCCAAGTGCACTGTCAGTTCATATATATCATTATGCCACTGGGCTTTGCAGAGTGTGGTGTCAAGTAGAAGTGTTGTCTTTCTTCTTTATATACCACGGCTGTTTTTTATTCCCAGCATGAAACTGGAACAGGAGGTCAGCAGATTGAAGATTTTCACCTGATTTGCAGACATTTTGCTGCAGTCATTGCTGCTGAAAATTTTCCTTGATTTTAGCTTTGTAGTTTCTGAAGCCAAGAACAAGTATTCCCCTGACAGATGTCATGATGCAGTTGTCTGAATTCCTATACCTTTTACTGCTTTTGTAATTATCTATCTGTGAATGTGAAACACAGTGCCACATTTTCCATAAAACAAAACATGGGTGATAGTGAGGAGCAAATAATTAAAATCTATTTCATTTGCCAAATTTTATGATCAGCGGATGTGCATTTTGTTCATTATTTTCTTTGACCCCTTGATTTTTTTTGATCCCTTCATTTAAAACGCCATTTTTCAAAACAAACCCTTTCTCACATTTATTTATTTCAGGTACTTATATAGTGCCATCAATTTATGCAGCGTTTTACATATACATTGTACATTCACATCAGTCCCTACCCTCAAGGAGCTTACAATCTAAGGTCCCTAACTCACATTCATACATACTAGGGACAATTTAGACAGGATACAATTAACCTACCAGCATGTCTTTGGAGTGTGAGAGGAAGCCGAAGTACCCGGAGGAAACCCACGCAGGCACAGGGAGAACATGCAAACTCCAGACAGGCAGTGTTGTGGTGTGGTTGGGATTCGAACCAGTGACCCTTCATACTGCTAGGTGGAAGTGCTACTCACTACACCACTGTGCAGCACATTCCCCAAAGAAGGTGATGTTAGCTATGTGGGTGGAGGAATATACAAAACGTTTCTGAATTGCTGCCCCTACCATAGTGACCTAGAAAGGGAATCTTTGTCCATTAACCCATTAAAAAGATTTTTAAAGTATTCTTTATTCAAATAAAATATCTCCACATTTGGATCAGTATTATTAGAAGATTAAGGTTTTTAACCCTTTTTCTGTTTGTCTTGCGTCAGGTCCTTCCTCTAGCAGATCATCATAATCCTGGGGTTTCTTATGCAGATAAACTATAAATGGCTGCAGCATAAAGTCCTTGTTCTTAATTTCATCGATACATAGTAAACATTGTAAAGTGGCAAGTTACAATATCTCCCAGAAAAAGGAAAAAAGAAATGTAGTGTTCTTCTTATGGAATTTTGTACTTTTCTTTGTTTTACTGACCTGGAGGTTTTTGCTGGACAGATCGACATGAAGAGTGTTACTACCTGAAGGGAAGAAAAGTAGGCTAACCACAATTGGACCTCTTATTTCAGCTGAAAGACTGGTCCAGTGAGCTGATCCTGACATCTTATTTATTTTCATTGACTATTTCCTTGCTAATAAGAAGAGCTTGAGTCATCCCACCATTTTAATGTTAAAGTTTTGAGACACACTGCTAAGATATACTTACCTTCGTGGATTACAGATAGCTTCACCTAACGGTTGTGCACTCACTGTTGAGTTTAAAGGGCCCCACAACTGGTAGACTTTGTGACAGGCCTGATTCAAGTCTTCATCTAAGACACATGAACAGACCTTGATACCTCCCACACCTATGCACTTCTAAAATTAAAGAAGTTCATACCAGCATGTTTCTGGGGTTTATCAGCAACCAGTTCTGGGAGTTCCAGCCAGACAACACCCAAGTACATTTGTCTCTGCATAAACACCCTCAGGATACCCCCCTCCTCCACCGATATTGGAAGACTGGTAAAAAAACTTTGTGAAAAAATGTCCATTTTTATGAGAACAGCAAGCTATGGTTTTATTCAGGGAAGATGCCTGTCTTGTCTGGAGAAGACGACCTAGAAGGATCAAGCTGCACAGGCCTTAGATAAGTTTGTGATCTCCAACACTATTAGGAGACAGAGGATAGTAGAAACTTGCAAGCACCAGCCTATCCAAAAGACAAACCAAGTCACACTGCTGTAAAATGTCTGAAGGGACTTCAAGAAATCTACTGATGAATAGAAAGTTGTACTGAGCTGATTTATCTGTTTTAGCACATCTACCTGGGAAGAAGAGTAAAAGTTGTCCACTTTAATTAGCTGCTGGGACAAGCATCTCCACCAGGCTATCGTTAAAGGTGGGATGGGGACAGATGCTGTGAGTCAGGCCTCATTAAACTCAGGTTCTAAAAGGGGTGTGACCATTAGAGCCCATAATGTTAAAACTTTTGATAGAGGATCAGAGTAGTTTACTAAGCTATGCCAAAATGATCAGGATTATTCAAGAAGAAGAGTGTCTGTTAGAAAACAGCTACTCACATTCTTGGTAGCTCTGGTAACACCGACTGCTTTGGGTGCACCAGATGAAATTAAGAGTAAGACACCTCCTGTTTTTGAGGTCCAAGCAATAACAATGATGGTCTAGATACAAATCACATTCCAGCAAGCCTTCACAGAGATCTAGAAGTCAGTAGTGCACATGGTGAAAACTCATAAATGTGACAGGCTATCACTAATTCACAAAGGGCGTCTTCATAACCTGACTTGAAATGCCTGCCTTCATCATGCAAACAAACCTTGAAAGATACAAGACCCTCAGCTGGAGTTGAGCGTTACAACTGTGGTAAAACTGAGCACTGCTGACCTTAATGCCCAAAACTCCTCTCCTCTCCTCCTCAGCTATGCAGTGCAGCCTCCCTCAGAGAACCTCACTTATAAATGCCTGCAAGCCAATAAGGCAGGGATGGGGTGTGGGGCTCCTCCCCCTTTAGAGAGTCCCTCCCTCCTAAGTCCTCTAATCCGGCATGTCATATACGTATAAGGGCATATGCAGACACGTGTACACAGCATACATACACGTGCATGCATACACACACATACATAGGCGAAAAAAACAATAATAATCAATTGATAGATGAATCAATAAGAAGTGAACTGCAGCGTACTGTGCATACGGACTGAAAGGCAACATGCGATGTCTAAAGAGCACCAGATATAAATCACAGTAAATGTTACCAATCACACTGCCAGATGTACATCGCAGTAGACATTGCAAATCATAGTGGATGAGAATCGCCACCTCAAAAACTCACTCAAAAACAATGTTACCAATCCCACTGCCAGATGTACATCGCAGTAGACATTACAAATCATAGTGGATGAGAATCGCCACCTCAAAACCTCACTCATCAAGTCGCAGCATATGTACAGTGGATTGAAGTGTGCATGTACTTACACTGGTATTGTGGTAGTGGGTGCCTGTGGAGTGCCTCCACATCCACTACACAGCGGGCCGGTGGCTGCAGCATGTCTATGGTTAGGAGGAACGCACGCCGATGCGCTTGCGTTCCAAGCTACAGGGGGAAGAGGTGGAGTCTGCGTGCCACATGGGGAAAAACAACATTGGCGTCAAGCCAACCTATGCCTCTATTGTGGAAGAAATGGACACTTCCTGTGCAACTGTCTCATTAGGCCCTCAAATACACTCCAATGTACTTCCAGGTTTCCGGAACTTCCGCTTCCCACCTTGTCCTTTCCATTACTTCGCAGTTGGCTGAAGAGAGGGTCCAGCTTCAGGCCATAGTTGATTCCAGGGCATGCAGCTGTTTTCTGGACTTGAACCTGGCAAGAAGACTTGGCCTACCCCTGCTACCCAAAAAACGTAGACTGCAAGTTCTCCTGGCTGATGGTACCTGCCTAGTTCTGGTCCGTTACTCAAGAGACTGCTCCTCTCTTTGTCACTACTCCTGATGGCCATCAGGAGTTCATACGTTTTGACGTCCTGAGTTTGCCCATGTTCCCAGTCATCCTGGGTACTCCTTGGCTCCAAGCACATAACCCGCAGATCAACTGGATCAAGAGAGAAATTGTTTACCTCTCCCTACTGCTTGCAGCATTGCCTAGCTCCTAGACTCAAGGACACTACCAGTTGTCTGTCAGTTCAACCTGTATCTGTCAATTACCCAAATGTGCCACCAGCCTATCACGAGTTTTCGGACTTCTTTGATAAGAAGAAAGCTGATGTTCTACCTCAACATCGGCCATATGATTGTCCGATTGAGTTACTCCCTGGGGCCGACATTCTGTTTGGACTTTCATTTATATTGATAAAAAAGGCTTCATCCGGCCCTCTTCCTCTCCTGCTGGTGTCGGAATCTTTTTAATTGAAAAAAGGACAAAACCCTAAGGCCATGTGTGGATTACGGGGAGCTTAACAAAATCACCATAAAGAACCGCTACCCTCTCCCTCTAGTTCCTGAACTCTTCCAGAGACTCCATGCTGCTCGGATATTCACCAAGCTTGATCTACGGGGGGCCTACAATCTCGTTGTCATCCGAGAGGGTGATGAATGGATGACAGCGTTTAGAACACGCTTTGGACATTTTGAGTATTTAGTAATGCCCTTTGGACTATGCAACGCCCCGGCTACGTTTCAACATTTTGTAAACGATTTGGAATTCTTCGTTATCATCTACCTGGATGATATCCTCATATTCTCAGCTATCCTGGAGCTTCATCGGACACACGTAAAGACAGTGCTACACACACTGAGAAACACAGACTCTACGTGAAAGCAGAGAAGTGGGATTTCAAAAAGGAGTCCATACAATTTCTGGGGTTAATCATCTCCACGGGTGGTGTAGCCATGGATTCACAAAAAGTGCAGGCAATCCTAGATTGGCCAACTCCATCAGACAAGAAGGGGGTGCAAAGATTTGTGGGCTTCGCAAATTTCTATAGAAGGTTTATTAAAAACTTCTCTTCTATTATTTCACCCATAACCCAAGTAACCCGTCTACATGCTCGGTTCCCGTAGTCTCCAGAAGCTCAATCTGCTTTTGACAAGCTGAAGTCTCTATTTACCTCAGCTCCAATCCTACAACACCCTGATCCAAGTCTGCCTTACATCCTGGAAGTTGACATCTCTGAAGTAGCCACTGGGGCAGTTTTCTCTCAACGCCAGGGGCCTAAATCGTTACTGCATCCCGTGGCCTTCTCTTCACGTAAAATGAGCTAGTCCGAAAGGAACTACGACATGGGTGATCGAGAACTTTTGCCCATTAAAACTGCTCTGAAGGAGTGGAGATATCTCCCCATCAAGTCCCCGTGCGTCAGAGGGGGGCGGGGTCAACGGGTGGCCCAGCCCTCCATTATTTAAGAACCGTCAGAAGACGAGAAGCGTCACACAGCGGGAGCCTCCCATCATGGTGGATGCGGAGCAGCCCGAGAAGAAGAAGGGAAGAAGACGCCGTGGAGGAAGATGCCGGAAGAGAACACTGGAGGAAGAACCAGAAGAACCAGAAGAAGGAGAAGATGGAGGAAGAAACCGAAGGAGGATAGAAGATAGAAGATAGAAGAAAGAAGATAGAAGAAAGAAGAAGCATTTAAATAAAGGAATTGTCAAAAACTGTCTCTTGTCATTTTTAACATTTTTGACCCCCCGCCCGCAGACTCCCACAAACACCGGGCAAGGGTTGTGGGGATGAGGCCCTTGTCCCCATCAACATGGGGACACGGTGCTTTGGGGTAAGTGAAGTTGAAAAAAATCGCGCTTAGGACAAGTATATAGGCCAAGTGTTTACAGGTTGCTGCCTCCATTAAACAGAGACACTCCCTAGGAATGTCCTGCAGAAATAAGAAATATTAGGGGATAAATAGGGAAAAACGGCGCTACCCGAAAGACCTGTTTGGCTCAGCCTATACAGGGAAAGTTGTATAAACGTAGTTTTATATATATCACAAGATTTCAAACCAATATGGGTGAAAGGGTGCTGTAATTAAATGGAAAACGAAAAATGTTGCAGAGTCACACTGCATTGGCTAAAGTACATATGTGTGGGTCAGTATATAATCGCATACAGAGATAATCAGAAAAGATTCTGTATGTGCTAAAATATCATATGCTTTTCATAGGACAGTGTAGTTTTACCCATCACAACACACATTCAGCACTTAGTACAAAATAAAGACATCTTGTTTATAGCGACAAAAATGCATGAAACATGCGTGGATCCACTTATGTTGGTTCCTATGGATGAACCAAGTATATAGGCCAAGTGTTTACAGGTTGCTGCCTCCCTTAAACAGAGACACTCCCTAGGAATGTCCTGCAGAAATAAGAAATATTAGGTGATAAATAGGGAAAAACGGCGCTACCCGAGAGACCTGTTTGGCTCAGCCTATACAGGGAACGTTGTATAAACGTAATTTTATATACACATCACAAGATTTCAAACCAATATGGGTGAAAGGGTGCTGTAATTAAATGGAAAACGGAAAATGTTGCAGAGTCACACTCAATTGGCTAAAGTACATATGTGTGGGTCAGTAATTAATCGCATACAGAGATAATCAGAAAAGACTCTGTATGTGCTACAATATCATATGCTTTTCATAGGACAGTGTAGTTTTACCCATCACAACACACATTCAGCACTTAGTACAAAATAAAGACATCTAGTTTATAGCGACAAAAATGCATGAAACATGCGTGGATCCACTTATGTTGGTTCCTATGGGGAAAAGGATTCCATATACAATATCGCAACAGTATCTCTATATTTCAGTGCACATATAGTTCATATGTTGTAGCAATTGCACAAATGTGTAATAGTCTCATGTATTTCATGCGGCAATCAGACTTGATATTATCCCCAAAGTGACTTGGTGTGTACAGGGTAGGATGGTGACTTCTGTGATCCCCCTCAGATTGCTCACTCACCAGATGTCGAAACCCCTACAGGGGTATCAGGCCTGTAATGCTGCACGGAAGACTGCTACTGCTGCGATGCTTCAGATGGCTCCAATGATCATGTTGCAATTAGCCCTCATATCAGGGAAAGAAAAAGGCTCCCATAGTATAATATAGTTCCAAAAAGTAAAAATATAAAACAAAAATAAAAATAAAAAAAGTTGCAAACATCCAACAGGTCCCGTTCGTTCACCCCCCCTTGGCCACTGGGGAGG
Organism: Lithobates clamitans; assembly: GCA_037952925.1. Classification (NCBI taxonomy): domain Eukaryota; kingdom Metazoa; phylum Chordata; class Amphibia; order Anura; family Ranidae; genus Lithobates; species Lithobates clamitans. Next base: position 2,012,681 of record JBBGZY010000291.1, read on the forward strand.
GATATCACTCAAAAATGGGTTTCGTTGGTGTTTGGTTGTTCAGTCACTGTTCAGTCACTGAAACCCAAGCAGGTACAAATGGAGGAAGTAGTGATCAGCTGGAGATGTATTCCTCCCACTGTGCTGCCAGGAAGTGATGTGTAGGCGCTGGTCCGTCGTACCGTCGTAAGCATTAATAAAATTACTGCTCCCAAAAAAAACGGCCGTTTTTAAAACTTTATTTTTGCATTGACCTGGGGCAGGATCCAGGTCCCCAAACACTTTTTATGGCAATAACTTGCATATGAGCCTTTAAAATGAGCACTCTTGATTCTTCACATTTGTGTCCCATAGACTTTCACGCTGTTCGCGTGTTCGCACAAATTTTTTGCCTGTTCGCATGTTCTGTTGCAAACCAACCTGGGGAGTGTTCGTCTCATCCCTACTAATGATTTGTTCAGGGGCAAAATTATCTCTCGCTCTCTCTGGAGTCCATAACTCTCTTACCTGGTCCCTCTCAGGAAGCAAAAATTGTCTGACCTGTATGGAGGTGTCAGTCATGCATTGTTTGTACTGGTTATGGGCTGCCACATTATTCCAATGGTATATTTCAAGTCATTCTAAAGGTACAGTTTTTCTTTTTTGCAATGGTTTTGCACAGAGCACCCCTGATTCTCTTCTTCTCAAGCTCCCCACCAGCGCTCCTGGTTCTTCCCCCTTGAACAGCGCCCCCATAGCAAGCTTCTTGCTATGGGGACACTGGTGCATGCTCGCTCCCAAGCCCCGCTCTATGCATTCATAAAGCCTCGGCTCTGCCCCTCCCCCCGCTCTCTCCTCATTGGCTCACTGGCTGTGATTGACAGCAGTGGGAACCAATGGCTCCCGCTGTTGTGTGTCAGCCAACAAGGAGAAAGAGACCTAGGACAGCTGACGTTCCCGTGCACAATGCTGGTTTGAGAGGGGGCTCAGGTGAGTATAAGGGAGGGGCTGTGGGGGGGGGGGGGGGGCAGCACACAGAAGTTTTTTACCTTCATGCATAGAATGCATAAGGGTAAAAAACCTTCAGCCTTTACAACCAGACCAAAAAAAAGAGAAAGTAATTGTAGGGTTTCCATACCCTTTAAAGTAAGAATTCTGCCTAGAGGAAATGCCACAAGATACCTGATATTACATTTATTAGTCAGAAAAGCTTTTGTGTTCTTCTCTGACTTAGTTTTACTAGGACCAAAATATTACATGCATTAAAATGCATTTCATTACACATAATGGAGCGCACGGAGCACAATGTTTCATGACATGTCAACAGATCACAATGTAAGTGTTAATGAGAGTTTTAAAGGGTTTTGACATTTTAAATGAGCATTGCAACACATATTATTACCATCATGTTAAGGCTCATCAACTTGCATTGATATGCATTGACATGTGTTCTGTCAGATTAGGGAACCCGTCAGATCAGCGAATGGAAGTGACGCTCTGTCAGCTGACTGACCAAAAATACTCACTGTGGCTGCGTTCCACCGGTAGCAGGTTTGCTGATCTGACAGAAACCTGCAGTCAGAAGGTGGCAGCAGACATCTTACTACACCCAGTGAAATCTTGAATTTGACATGCTAATCTGACAGAACACCAAGTGAAGGTGTCCAAAAATGTCCGTCCATGCCTTATGACTATAAGTTTTGCGTTGAGCAGTACGGGGTGTACCAAGATGGCCGTCGCCACCTTCTGAATGCAGGCTTTCAAAATTTAACATCAAAACAGTCTCAGGGGTTTCAATATACTGTATATAAGCATATATGCTCACTTTATTGCTTTAATGAGTGTGAAATTCAAGACTTGGCTCAGTGTAACAAAATGTCTGCTGCCTTCTGAATGTAGGTGTTCTGTCAGATTAGCAAACCTGCTATAGGTGGAATGCATGTGCAGTGAGTATTTTTGGTCAGTCAGCTGACAGAACGTCATTTCCGTTCACTGATCTGACAGAACATCGGCTCCAAGGCTGATCATAAACTATACAATTTCCTTTAAATCTACCATCAACAATACTGCAAGATTCTTCCTGCAGTGATATATATTAATGCATTGTTTAGGATTGTCCTCATATTACATAGTTAGGATAGTGCTAAAGGAAATGGAAGAGATTGTACAAACAGATTGTATAGTGTACTTAAGGCCATCCTTAAGTAGAACACTTACATTTCAACATTTATCCTACGTTCGCTTTAAGACTTTTCTTTTGTTTTTTATAAATAGTATAATACTGTGACAGAGAACAAGTTGCAGAGTCATTACTGTTTTAGTGTCTTACAAATTAAATTAAATTAAAATTTGTCAGTCTTTAGTACCATTTACCTTTTATGTGTTTTACACTTTTAAAGTGTATATTGGGACAGGGATCAGCTTGACAAGGTGATTTGACCCTTTGGACACAAAAAAGTGTGGATTTTTTTGTCCTGCAGAACTGAAGAAGGTCTGTTTATATTGTATACTTTAAAGCTGCATGTAAAGCACTGCAACATCCCGCAGAGACAACAGTTCTTTGCTAAAAGCAGCCTGCATGTCAAAGGGCTGAAGAGTGAGAAGGTGATCTCTGATACAGTTATATGAATACTTCTGAACATTTCTCTATTCTCTATGCTGTTACATCTCATCCTACTCACTGTAGCAGCTTAAAATACAAAAATGTGCATTTGTATGCATGATGGAAAATATATTTCCTCAATTGGGCAAGACTGCACAGAGGTGCCAACAAAAGTAGATGTAAACCCAGTCTGGAAGACAGAGTTTGCTAAATCACCCGTATCATATACAGTACATTGACAATTTTTCTTTAAAGCGCTAGTAAAAAAAAAAACTGGCCCCTCCCCAGGCTGATGTCATATTTGCTACTATGCAGCACATACTAGCACGTTATGACAGACTCCCTCCAGCGGCGCGCTGCCACCATTGATAGGGCTTTCATCTTCACCTGGTCTTCCCTCCCAGTTTGCGGGCTCCATCCGTTTGAATGCCGGGCCCTGGCCGTCACTCCCATTCATGCGCAGAGTCAAGGCCACGGCACAGCTCTTTCAATGGACAGATGCCATCCATAGAGAGCGCAGTGTGCATGTGCCATTGACATCACTGGCTACTACATATGTGAATATCTCCTAAACAGTGCACATTTAGGGGATATTTACTGTACCAACAGGTAAGCCTTATTATAGTGAATCACATTAAATATATTGTAATCCCATGATAAATAAGTACATTTCTAAATATAATAAAGTCCACAACCAAAATATTCAATCACCACAGTGATCAGAGTATAAGGTGCAATCTTGCTTGGAAATAAAAGTGCCACTTCTGTCTCCAACACCATCGAACAATGGCTGCTCACCTCAGAGATACGACCCCTGTATTACCAGTAAGGTCATAAAGCGCTTGCTGGTGTTCACACTTTTTCCTCTCTCACTACCATCATATATAGGCACATCCCATCATCAGATAAAAGGAATATACATGTAAAGGCAGAAAAAAACAAGACCTAGTTCTCCATTTTAAAATATATAATTTAATTCTACTATATATAGAAATGAGCATGTACGGGCGTCTTTCAAACGCTGCAGCTGTATTCAAACAAGCCACTCTGATGATCCCTGGGAGGGAATGTTTGCACAGGGTGCAAGGCGTGTTTGACCCCTTGCAGGGTCGTTTAAAGGAGGTCAGCCTACCATGGTTAAGTTTTGACCCATCGAGGTCCATATCTATATCTACCCAGCCAGTACGTTTCTTCTACGAGCTGATCCATAACCCCTAATGATTTGATGACCTCGTAGTGGATACCCATGCAAGTTTCAAGTTGCAAGTTTCAGCTGTTTTGCGAGTCATGATCCTCTGTAGTGGGGGATCATGGCTTTCCGGTAAGGAGTGACCCCTTCCATTCTTGGTGGTGGACTGCTTTTCACAGAGGAACATTTATATTCACTTGAATTTTTTCTGTATATGGATGGTTTTATTTAGTTGCCACCACTGTAGACTATTATTTAGTTCACTCAGTTTTGGACTTTTTTAGGTCACATGGGTGGTTAACCCTTGATGCCACCGCATTCTATAGTTCATTTATATTTCAGTTTATCTGGATTTGACACTGTTTTCACAGTTTTTATGCACTTTTTGTCATTTATTAGCGTGATTCTTTTGTTTCTTAATTTCTATACATAGAAATGCACTTACAAAATGTGACAGATCCAACCAGGACAGAGGCTTTTTGAGAGGACTAGGGGCAAGCCTCCTACCCACTGACTATGGGCTCTGGCATTTGAGGGAGCTACAAGCATTTAGGAAGATGTCCTGTTATATAATGCAAAAGGACATTATTACATTTAACAGTCAAGGAAGCCATGATGGTCTCTGGCTCTGCCAACTCGAAACTATGTGAAAAGAAAGCTTGTTAATAAGATTCGGACAGCCCTGGGTTTTCCTGAGTACGGTTGCTGGATAGTCTGCGGTGGGGTGAGATGTTATGTATTTATTGTTAAGTAGGTATTTCCCATTGTTCTATTGTTTCTGTATGTTTGATTATCTCTTGGAGGTGAGATTAGTCTGGTGACCACTTTAACTTGTTACCAAATTATTATATGGTGAGACGTTATATGTTTGTTGATTAATTTACTGTTTAATTAAGATCATTGTTCGCTATGGTAATTATATTCCTGTTTACAGTTTGTATTGTTAGGGTAATATGATCAGGAGGGGAATGTCCTCCTGTAGGGTATAAAGTATGTGTCTGAGTTCCAATAAACAGTCTTTCCTTTGGAGTTTACCTCAACACCTGGTCTGTGTACGATGGTTGGGGTAAAGGCTGGTATTAGCTCTCGGTATGCTCGGAACGATTTGGAGTGCAGGAGGCATTGTTTAGTGGAAGGAAGCACCTAATCGGGGTGCAAAGCGGTTCTGTCACACAAAAACCAGTGCTTGCATGGAGCACATGCGATACAAAGCCAGCGTCCTGCCGGAATCCAAGATGGCCACAGGATAATGTTACACTCTCGGCCCCAACCCCCTTTAGTTTCATGAACAGTGTGATGAAATCACTTTGTGAGTGTTAGCTGGCAACCAATTGTTGAATTCTTTATTTTTATTTAATTTTGGTTCTAATTTATGGTTGCGCTGATTGATTTTGGTTATAAGCCTTATTATAGGCTTACCTGTAGGTACAAGATAAAAAGCGGAGTTTACTACCACTTTTAGAAGCCGGTCTTCACTTTTTTTTAAAATACTCTTTTGAATCTCAGAACTTAAGATCTCCTCCAGCCTTTTTGCACTCACTTCCCGTCTATATGTATGTACTCCGGTAGTGGCTGCATACCATAGCTCAAGGTGCATTTCCTAATTGCGACAATGGTTGAACATGCCTGTACAATGAGCATCAGCACAGTTGTTTTTAATATCCAAAGGAAGCACATTTGACAGAGGGACAATGCAGGAGACGCATTGTCACCCTTTAACAGGAAGTGTTTGAACAAGAATCTTTGTGGCTGTGGCGGGATCATCAGGCATTATGTTACTGTAAGCTGCAGATTTGAAAATGACTTTTGAAATCATACTGACAGGTTAAAGATTATGTGAAACGTTAGTGATTGGGTTTGCATCTACTATTGTACCTTAGTCTGCAAGCTTTTAAAATTGTGGGCAATATTTTAGATTGAAACATTTTAAAATAGTGGACATACCAGTATATGGAAAATTGAACTACATCCTTTTTATGAATTTTGAACAAGGTTTTAAATTATTTCCCATGTTCCAGCTGTCAGAAATGAGCGCAGTGTAGCTTATTTTAACACTTCATTAAATGGGTGGAATCATCTGTCATATATATATCTTGGGTGATAAAAAAAAACAGAATTAGTCCTAACTGACAGCTTTGCCTACTGCATTCTTTGCATAAAAAATATCTTTCAAATACATAAATAATTGTTTCTCTATTGTTTTAAGGCTACTTAGTAATACAATACATGCTACATTAATGCATCCTTGACATTGTGCAACCGTCATTATCAAGCGGCGTTTATTGTCACAGCTTTCATCTGTGTAGAAGGTGAATTTAGGTGAATCCAGGTCATGCTCCAGGCTGCCATGACTGTTCCTTTACAGATTAGTTTGCAATGTGTCTGCTGCACGGGAGGATTTCTCTTGATTAAAAATAAACCTTTAAATGGATACATTTTTAATGGAGCTTTTTTATTTTTTCGTTCGCACTATTTCAGCAGAGAGTTACCATGCAAAATCTAATTACGTCTAGACGATTTAAAATATGGCAGCATCCTCTGGAATAATGATTTTCTTTGCTTGGTGAAACTTGTGTATGGTAATATTATGAGTTTCTGCATTGTATATTGGTTTTTGATTATTTACATCAGTAAAGCTCAATGTTACATATGATGTATCCATGTCCTTTTTTCCTTTCACTACACCTGAATGAAAAAGCTGGATTTATCTTGGGGGTAGATCAAAACATTTTTAATGCTGTCACGCTATGCATGATTAGGAAGTCTCCTATTGAATCATTTCTGCTGTTCTTGTCTTCCAAACATCATTTATTCAATAAACTCATAATATGATGTATTAACACATCATTGCTCTCTCTGCTGTAGACACAGGGGGCAGAACTCAGATTTCAGATTAGCCTCCGCTGCGATAAGTCCTAAAGTCTCGAAGGATAGAATATTTGCCAAAATGAAAGAAGTAGAAAGAAAATTACATTGAGCTGTTTTAATAACTAATCTAAAACAGAGGCTTTCTTCATTTCTGAAGTAATGTGGGCATTACACAGGAAATCACATTTCCCAATAATGGTCTACTTCATGTACATGAAATAATATGTGTGATGTAATGCATGGTTTTGCAGGCAACCTTTTATCTCTGTCCCTTTTACCACCATTAAATAAGAAATTCATTAAAGACAAAATCATCAATTAACTTAGATAATGTAAGGTTATATGCCAATAGCATTTCTCTGTATTAAATACTGGCTTCGTAATGATCTTCTATTAAAGTGTGAGTTTTTTTTTTTTTGGATGCAGCGGGAAAGAATTAGAACCTCTATCAAGTGTTTTTAATTGCTCTCTGTGTCCACATTGGATAGATTTTCCCTCTCAGTATCTCCTAGTGACCATTGTCACTGAGACAGAATGTAATGGGAAGTCCAAACATTTTTAGTTGTCACTAGAACAGTAGAGTGGAAATCTTCCAATGAGGACACCTGTTGGGAGTGAAATTCTTCCCACTTTATATAGATTTTCTTTCACTTCCTGTTGCATCTGTAGAGCTACCTCCGTAGGAGCCGCTGGTGAATGTTGGTTATCTCCCACCCTGCACAGCCAGGCACATGAGTTTTTCATACACTCTGGAGTCAAGAAACAGTTTGTTTGTTTTTTTTGATTAGGGGGATTCGAACTTGAATGCAGAACTCTTCAGGGACTCAACATATATACATCCGGTATATAAACACTCTTTTCTTCTAACTCCAACACACACTTGTTGTAGAACTACAATTGCCTGGACCAGCTAGCACTTTGATTTTGATCCAACACTGACTCAGTCAGATCCTTGTAATTGCCCTTTGCAGGCAGGGACCACGGGCCCCTTTTGGTGTAGCAAAAATAGAGGTATTTGGTGCTAGCTGTCCTTCTCTGTGGCCACTGCTCCCAGTACCACCACTTCAGGCACTGCCAGCCACCTGGCTGCAGCTGCCCCTTTCACTAGCCCTCCTGTTTACTTCTCCACAGTCCTCCCAGACTGACTCTGCATCCATCCCAGACTGTTTTCACCCAGGCCCTTCAGGCTTGCATCTCAGTCCTCTGACTGCAATACTCACCAGCCCACGTGGCTGTCCTCCTCCCTGGAGATTTGCCCGGAAGTGTGCTCCTGCTGTCTTCTCCTTGCTCCTGTGCCTCCTGGTCAGGATCCCTCTGTGTGTCATGAAAAGGGGTCCCTTCCACACCCAGGCTTAGGCCTGAGTTTACCCCACAGACTGGGGAGCTACTCTCAAAGGCACCGACAGCCTAACACCCCATTTCCATCTTCCAACAGAACTCCACACTGCCCCTGCTGAGCCGACCCAGAGTATTTGAGGGGGCCTGACCCATGCCAACCCTTCTGTTGGGGATTGGTCAGGGCCCTTAGAACACTCCAGCTAGCTCCTCCTAAACCCCTCCCCACTGCTTCCGGAATTTTCTCCCAGTTAGCAGGAGGAGTAACCAGAGAAACTTCTGATAACTATGGATGAGCCAAACACCCCCCCGGTTCGGTTCGCAGCAGAACATGTGAACAGGCAAAAAATTTGTTCGAACACGCGAACCCCATTAAAGTCTATGGGACACAAACGTGAAAAATCAAAAGTGCTAATTTTAAGGGTTAATATGCAAGTTATTTTCATAAAAAGTGTTTGGGGACCTGGGTTCTGCCCCAGGGGACATGTATCAATGCAAAAAAAAGTTTTAAAAACGGCAGTTTTTTCGTGAGCAGTGATTTTAATAATGCTTAAAGTGAAACAATAAAAGTGAAATATTCCTTTAAATTTCGTACCTGGGGGGTGTCTATAGTATGCCTGTAAAGTCACGCATTTTTCCCGTGTTTAGAACAGTCCCTGCACAAAATGACATTTCTAAAGGAAAAAAAGTCATTTAAAACTACTCACGGCTATAATGAATTGTCGGGTCTCAGCAATACAGATAAAAGTCATTGAAAAAAATGGCATGGGGTCCCCCCAAAAATCCATACCAGGCCCTTTGGGTCTGGTATGAATAATAATAATAATCATAATAATAATAAGGGGACCCCGAACCAAAAATTAAAAAAAAATTGCGTGGGGGTTCGTCCAAATTCCATACCAGGCTCTTCAGATCTGGTATGGATATTAAGGGGAACCCTGCGCCAAATTTTTTTCCACCTCTGTTTTTTTTCCACCTCCTCGACTCGTTCTAGAATAAGTTTTTATGAATTCTCTCCATTTCTGCTTTTAGCGCTTTTTCCAAGGCTGCAAACATGGATTCCATTTTAATTTTTGTTGGTAAAGGGACTCTATTTTTTTATTCCTCTTCCTCCCTTGGTTCATGCTCTGTATCAGACTCTTGATCTATTCTGGATTCTGATAGTGTACCAGTCTCTGTGACTGCTTTAGAATTTTTCTTTTCTTTCCTCTTCTCCTTACTCTCCATCTGACTACTTTTACTGGCTTGCTGTTTTTCCATTAGATGCTTCTCTGCATTTCCTCCTTGAGTAACATATTTATTCATTGGGCCCGGGCTGGATGTGAAACGGGGTGATTTAGGGATCGCCCCTCCTCTTGCTGCCTTACCCCTCATTTTTTCCCCCTAGTTAATTTTCTTCCTTTTCAACGCTTTTAACTTGTTGACCTCCGTTATTTATCCTTTAAATTGTAAGGGTATGCGCTCTCTTCTGGTGTACGTTGGTGGGGTGGTGAATTTTTTTGTTAGACTTTATTTACGCAGTTGTATATGAATAAATAAATAGGTAGTTAGGGGTCCCTGCGCCTCTGGTCCTTTTTTTCCCCCTCTAGGAAATTTTTGACATTTATTCCTCCACTAGGCCCGGTCTTCATAACTGTTTGACTGTATATATATATGTCTAGGGGTATTTTGCGTAGTCCCTTGCTGTCTACGTTTTTATTAATTTCTGCCAACGGTTGTCCCCACCATCCATTTTATAATTCGTAGTAATGTCTCTTTGCTAACATAATTTGCTCAGTCTAACATGCTGTTTAAACAAGAAGTTTCTTGCATAAAATGTATTTATTATTAATTTTTATTTTTGCAGTACTCACCACGTCCCACTCGGATATATTGTTGTTAATTCAGTTCAGTTCAGGTATCCACCCCAGTCTCTTTGGCTCGCCTTCGCCACAGGTTATGCAGCCTTTAAGGGCAATTCCTTTTCTGGGTCTTTCTGGCCCCTGAAGCAATGAAGCGGTGAAGCAGTTTGACTGAGAGAAAAAAGCTGTAAAGCTGTATAACGGAGAGAAAAAAAGAAGCAAGTGGGGGGGTGGGATGGGGGCACTTCGTGGTATCGGGGTATCCCCCTGACACCTCGTCCCTCCAGGCGGATGCCGAAGGTCCACTCAGCTCTCCTCACGAGCTCGGTACTCTCCATATGGTCCCTGAGTAGCCTAGCAGCCAAGCAGCTGAGCAGCCACACAGCCGCGTACCGTCGGGGCTCTCCAGTACCCTCTCTTCTATTGATATTTCCTCCCCCGCTGCTTCATCTCTACTCGGCTGCCCAGCGAGGATGTAGGGGGTCCGACTCCCTCAGCGCGTCAGTGTGTCGGTCACACACTGCTCCCGTGCTTGTGCCCCCTTGTAAAGGGAGGATAGTTGATCCTTGTACTTATAGGGGGAGACTTCCAAGTGGGATCCTCACACAGTCCAGTCCCCCTCTCACACCTCCTGGGAAAAGTTTCCCGCAATTTATAAATTTCAACAAACGAGCTCCGGCTTCGTGCTTGGCGTGCTTGGGACGGGTCTGATGGAGGGGATGGTAGGAGGCGGGAGGCCAGCCGAGTGGATCAGACGATCTTTAGTATGTTCATGGAACAAGGTAAGAGACCAGGTTTTCCCACTACGTGCTCAGGTTCGAAACCAGCGCCATTGCTAGACTCCTCCTTCCGCTACTTTACCAGTTGATCGTAACTTGGTTGTATTAATGTTATTTTTATTGGTTTGATGTATGAGATCTTGAATGGTTTTATATATCAAAAGGATATATCACTACAGTATTTTCACCATTTCTCAGCTATGTTATGAATTTGTTTTGGCACAGTTGAGTATTATATAGCACTATTGACACTTCAATCCCTATCACTGCAGTGATAGCATAACAACAGGGAGTTAGCGTGGCACATATTTCTTTATTTTTATATGCTATTGCATGGCTATATGGGTACGTGATTAGTGCCAGCAGCTGTCCATAAAACTTTTTACTCTCAGTAGGTAGCTCGCAAGACTTTTTACTCTGTTTAAATCTTTAAGCTGTCAGCAGATCGGTCTCTAGTGCCTCTGATTTTCGGCACAATGCCAAAAATAGAGCGCAGCTAAGTATGTGTAGATCAGGGTGAGGCAGTGTGTTACGCAATTTAAACAGTATAGGCACTTTTAATGTTTATAACTGCAAAAGGGTTCAGCCTGTAGTGATATAGTAGGACCTGATTTTCTGACTAAAGTTCCACTTTAAGATTTAAGGCAATAGGCTGTTCACTTTACAGGGAGGTTTCATTATACAAAAGAATGTGTTCTAGCGTTTAGTGAATGAGGTAAAGTTTCACTTTGCAAGTAAAATGAATAAAAAACTGAATTTTTACTTGCGTAACCTGGACTGTATCTGATGACTGCTCTGGAACAACTTCTTTGTTTATTGCTGCAGTATTATCCTTCTGCAGTGTGGACAGCGTTAAACTGAATATTCATTAATGCAGAAGCACAGCAGCCATCTTGAAGGAGACCATTTTGCAATGCTTGTCTATGGAGTGTCTCCAGTGCAGGGGGCAACCATCTTGGCTGAGTCTGATTCAGTTATGTAGGTTATTGGCTTATGCAACAAAGCAAGAAGAAGAGGTCTGCAGACTGGTAAGGAAAGGAGGAGGAGGAGAGGACTGTCTGGAAGCAAGGAGGTGTGTGGGGAAGAGACTGAGCTGCTGCTGGTGGCTGAATGGATCTCTGCTATACAATAATGTGAAAACTGAGAGAAGCAAAGAAACCAAGAACCTTCTCCCTGGGAGGGCATGAGGTGTGATTTGGATGCCTGGTAAGATCAGACTGTACTGGAGAGCGCTCCTACCATTGGTAAGGAAGGAAAAGAGACTGTCTTAACAGGATTTAACTTTTATCCCCATCTGACTTGAACTTGACCTCTACTGGATCAAAACATATCTGGAAACCAAAAGAGGGCACCCTGGGTCTGGTAAGAGACTAAATTGCACAAGCTAATCTGTTGTCTGCTGGAAAATGTTGCGCTTCCTTCAAGGGCCCCAACTTTGCTGGCCAACCTTTTTTCCACCATTCACTGGCCACTGTGATAAAACAGGGACTGTTATAGCAAGTTAGGACTGTCTTTATATACTGTTGCTAGGAAAATGCAGTTCATCTCTCTTAATACACTAACTGTTATTCAGAATACTACAGGTGTTTAACCATAGCTCTCAGAGTAATGTTACTGTCTTATTGATTGTTTATATAAGCACCCTTGCTAATCTTCTCCTTTTAGGCTATGCTTGGCCTAATAAATTGTTTGAAATATCTCAAGATTTGTCTGTAGGTGCTGGGTGAGTGAGGTGTAACATCTTTAGGTGTGCAGAGAAATCACAAAACAATGTAGCAGCTCCTCTGGGGGAAGCTCTACATTTGCATATGATTGGATGATGGAAATCAAGAGAGCTTCATCCCATTCACTAAGCTCTAGTGAAAATCCTCTTGCAAAGTGAACAGCCAATATACCTTTAGTAAGTCAACTTTCTCATCTCTGATTGCCATACCAATCACCGGCTTTGGTTAATGTTTTGGGGTTTTTGTCTTCAATCACAAAATGTGTTTAATGGCTGTGTATGTTAGTCTTCATACACACTAGAAAGCTAAAAACTACTTTAGAAACGCTCTACAAAAATTGCTAATGTTTTACCTATACCTATACGTTTAGTATAGGTAAATGCTGCGCTTTAATTCCCCTTGTATTATTTAGTTATATATAGCTTAGTGATATGATCATTTCCACCACTATCCAGCTCCTCATTGTACTATTTTATTGTTGTTTTTATAATGATTTTATTCTATTGTATGATCATCTCTCTAGCATGAATCATTTATGTTGATAATATTTTCTTTTTTGTTTATATTATATATATTTTCTCTTGTTCATGTATGTATTATGCCGCTGACATCATTTCCGGTGTCCCCTTTTTACCCTTTTGCCCATCATTTATCGTCTCCTACACATTTTGAGGAATATATTTTCAATATTACTAATTTTGCCAGTTGTGAGCAATTTGCTCACTTTAGTGGTATGCATCTGCATATCGTTGTTTTGTGTTTTTAGATTTTATATCTTTAGTCATCTCTAGCCAGCTGCTTTGCCTTAAAGCCATTTAAAGAACGGCTGCCACTATGCTGTGTGGATGGCGGATCACAAGAAAATGGCCGTGCCATTAGGTAATTAGAAGCATCCACTAGAAAATGGCTGCTGCATTGCTCTTCTAATATTGGACTACAAGAATGTGGCCGCTCGTTTAACCTAATAGTAAGCCTATTTAAGGACACTTCTAGTGCCAATCTGTATTCCCCGATGAAGTCACGTGATCGTGACACTACGTGTTGGAACAGACAGGCACCAGAAGTGATGTCAGTGTGCGAGCTCGCTGCTCGTCGTGAATAGCTTGTTTCTCTGCTTTTAATGTGAGTTCCACAGTTACTTTTAAATAAAAATACCCAAGAACATACTACACTATTGTGGATCCCCTCTTCTTTCTCCACACCATTTATGCACCAATCTGGGAGGATTGTCATCGCCATCTATTTGCACAAAGGAGGCCCATACATACCATCTTAATGAGAACCACTTATCTTAATACAAGGTTACCTAGATGATCCTCATATTATGTCACCTATATGAAGCTATTATTGTGATGCACTGCAGGACTCTGGATTTCCATTTGTTTTACACATACGCTATTACCTTACAGCGGTAAGGTAAGGGGCCAATTCACATTGAGGTGTCATTTCACTGAAGAAAGCCACAGTTTATATCGCTTTATTTGCACAGAGGGATCTCAGCACCATACTCCTTTTATTGAAGAAAAGTCAGAATTATACATTGCTTTATTTGCACAGAGTGATAGAGAGATTGCGGCACCTTACCTGTTTACGCTTTTTCACCATGTATTAAGGATGTTTATCTACCTGGACTTTATGCTCTAGCATTGTCACTTTTTTTTTTCTTGCACCAACACTTTAATTATTGCTGTTTCACATTTTTTGGATTATATTATGTTCACAGTATTAAGTTAGGCACTCAGCACTTTATATTGTGTATATGTTATCTGTTTATTTTTACTCAGAGTATGGCTACGGATTGACCATCCCGGTGTTTGCAGCAGCTAGTGCTTTTATTTTTAGTTTCCTTTTCTGGTAGTGCGGGAATATTTTTTATATATATCTCAGCTTTAAATAATGAAATCATTTCATAAATCTCAAAAAACATTGAATTAAAGTAATTATTGACAATCAATAAGATAGACAAAACTGAAGTGACGTGGTATTATACCGCGTACATGGTGCCAAAAAAAAAGTTTAGTAGCTTCAGCATTGAGGAGCGGGGCCACCGAGGGTCCTTAACAACCAGTAAATAGCTGGTTGTTAAGGAGCGGGCTGAGAAGACAGTCGCCGAGTCCTTAACAATTAGTTATCAGCTGTCAGCGGGCTTCCCTGCTGACAGCTGAATGTAAAAAAAAAATTGCCGGCAATACAAAAATGTGAAAAAAACGGAGTAGGGGTCCCGCCCCAATCCATGCAAGGCCCTTTCGATCTGGTATGGAGTTTAAGGGGAACCCCATGCCAAAATTAAAAAAAAAAAAATCTATACCAGACCCTTAGAATCACTGGTTGTTAAGGATGTCGGCGGCCTTCATTTAAAAAAAAAAAAACTCTGCTAAACGCTGGACACCGGCGTTTAACAGAGTGTAGGAGAGTTTAGTAGAGTTTAGGAGCTGTCAGCATTTTTTCTGCTAAGACGCTGCTGGTCCAGAACACATTGGTAGAGGGTTTTTTTTTCTGTCACTAAACTCTCCTGCCAAAAAACGCTGATAAAAGCCTGTGTGTGCATGAACACATAGGATAACATGCAGGGGAGTTAAGAGGCAGTAAAAAAAAAAATCTGACGCCCATAACAGCAGCTGTAAAAAACCCCAGTGTGCATGAGGCACAGCTGACCAGTGCAGACTATTGTATGCTTACTAGTCTTTATGTTTCATACAGAACTTTGTAAGGGCCCTTTCACACTGGGGCAGTTTGCAGGCGCTATTGCGATAATAATAGCGCCTGCAAACCGACCCAAAAGTGCCGCTGCTTTGATTCCAGTGTGAAAGCCCCGAGGCGGTGCGCTAGCAGGACGGGAAAAAAGGTCCTGCTAGCAGCATCTTCGGAGCGGTGAAGGAGCGGTATATAAATGGGACAGCGCGGCTATACCGCCGGCAAAGCGCGTCTGCAGAGGCGCTTTGCGGCGGTTTTTAACCCTTTCCCGCCCGCTAGCGGAGAATACCGATGGTAAAGCGCCGCTTACAATAGTGGCGCTTTACCGCCGACGCCGCCCCCGCCCCAGTGTGAAAGGGCCCTAAAGTAGATTGAAATCTGATGTGGGTGTTTTGCGTTTTTGTCAAGCAGTGCTTCAAATCATCTGATGCATTCTTGGCATTTCTGTGGCTGATTTATAACTTAAAGAAACCGTGCTCTGAGAGAAATGTAGAGGATGCCAATGTTGAACTTATAAAAATGCTTGTTGCCTTGGAATCTCTGGCTACAGTACTTTTAGAGAAACTACCTGAGCCAAACATGAAGAACATGAAATTCAGGATTGAAGTATTAGCATCTCTATATTTCATCAGTATTTTAATGTTTATTTAATATTGGGCAACCTTTATCCATGCTCTAGTAAGTTGGCCAACTTGTCATTCCGGCAAAACATGCATGCATCGAAACTCACAAACTCAAACTAGTGATCCAGCATAATTTATTCTTTTAAACCAATTTATGCAATGTCAGTTGTAAAAACCTATGTAATGAACCAAAGCACTTATTAGATTTGTACTTTCTGTTTTTACATGATAAGCAAAATTATCCTAGAACCTTTTCACCTAATTATCCAACTTTAGGGTTAAATGCACTAGCAGTTTTTCCTATTGAATTAAGTAAATATTTTGAGGTAAGTTATCAGCTCGAGTATGGAAACTGGACCTTCCTCTATTATGATTTATTTTAGTGACAAATTAATCACCCAGAAAATGTTAGGTACTGGACCAGCAATATGTTGGGAATGTGGCTATACAGTGTGATGCTGAATCAAACAGGGACTATAGTCTGAGCAATTTTTGGATAGTTCAGTAAACCAATTTAGAAAATTTCTTCCTTCACTTTTATATAGTCATATTATTTAAGACAAAGAAAAAATGCAAAAGTATCCACTAAAATTATATATTTTTTTAACCACTTAAAGACCGAGCCTCTTTTTCAGACTTGGTGTTTACAAGTTAAAAACAAGTTTTTTTTTCTATAAAATTACTTAGAACCCCCAAACATTATACATTTTTTTCTAACACCCTAGAGAATAAAATGACGGTCATTGCAATACTTTTTGTCACACCATATTTGCGCTGCGGTCTTACAAGAGCACTTTTTTTGGGGAAAAATTCACTTTTTTGAATAAAAAAATAAGACAGCAGTAAAGTTAGCCCAATTTTTTTGTGAAAGATAATGTTACACCGAGAAAATTGATACCCAACATGTCACACTTTAAAATTGTGTTCGCTTCTGCGTGCGAGCTCGTCGGGACGGGGCGCTTTAAAAATAAATTTTCTTATTTATTTTACTTGATTTTATTTATTTTTACATTTTTTTTTTAAAATTTGGGTCACTTTTATTCCTATTACAAGGAATGTAAACATCCCTAATAGAAAAAAGCATGACAGGCCCTCTTAAATATGAGATCTGGGGTTAAAAAGTCCTCAGATCTCATATTTGGACATGAATGCAATAAAAGAAAAAAAAATGTTGTCATTTGAAAAAATGACAACAAAAAAATGTGCCTTTAAGACGTATGGGCGGAAGTGACATTTTGACGTCGCTTCCACCCTGCTATGGTATGGAGAAGGGTCGGGCCATCTCACTTGTCTCCATACACAGCCACAGACAGGTCCCGATCGCCTCTGCCGACGGCTCCAGTTTGCAGCGGAGGGTGTGTGGGAGAGCGGCGGGAGGGGGGGGGCCCCTCTCCCACCGCCGATAACGGTGATCTCGCGGCAAACCTGCCACAGAGACCACCATTATCGTTAACAGAAACGCTCACTGAAACGATGGATACCTTGGTTATGGCAGCAGCTGCTTACGTTATCGAGATATCCATCTTCAAAGTGCCGACGTATATGTACAGGAGCCAGTCGGCAATTGTCTTCTGAAATCAGTTTTCTTTTTCTTTTTTTTTCGCATCTTACTGCATTGACTGTATTGCAAACTTGAAGTACCAGTTCAAACAAAAGAATATAGTTTGTGAGTTGGAAGATGCTGACTAGTTAATTACCCACTGGCTTCTCATATTTCTCGCAGACTCTAGTGAGATTGCATCCATGGTTTATCAAACGCCTCCACCAGAAGTTAAATCCTTCTTATTGCATTGTTTTTAATATAAAATAACAGCAAGGGAAAGAACCCCTTCTAAAGGCCAGCCCAGGTAAGGGGACCTAATATTTAGGGACACAGGTCTTGTCACCAGAGCTTCTAATGGGGCGTACACATGGTCGGACTTTTTGACTGGACTGGTCTGACGGACGCTGACGGAGCAAATCCGGGGGACAATCCGATCATGTGTGGGCTTCACCGGCCCTTCAGCAGACTTTTCCAGTCGGAAATCTGACGGACTTTAGATTTGGAACATGCTTCAAATCTTTACGTCGTAACTCTGCCGGACCCAGAAATCCACTCGTCTGTATACTAGTCCGACGGACAAAAACCGACGCTAGGGGAGCTATTGGCTACCGGCTATCAACTTCCTTATTTTAGTCCGATGTACGTCATCATGTACAAATCCGTTGGACTTTGGTGTGATCGTGTGTAGGCAAGTCCGTTCATTAAAAAGTCAGTCGGAAGTCCGTCAAAAGTCCGCTGGAAAGTCTGTCAGACCAGTCGAAAAGTCCGCCCATGTGTACGCGGCATAAGAGATATTAGAAGATGGTGGGGGATCAAAGTTGCAGGCAACAAATCAGGAATAAAATAATAGTTCTGCATGGGCTAACTACAGTTACCTGTGATAATGTATCATATGAGAACTATTATCATAAAATTGCTTTGTTTAGTGATAGGTGAAATGTCTACCACTTATTGTTGCCAGGGTAGAATGTCAATGTATCACAAAAAATGATCAGGATTCTGATTCATGATATATATATATATTGAAGAGCTACAAGTCACAATAGTGGCTTTTAGTGCAGTTAAGAAAATTTGAATTTCTGGCTCATTCAGTTTTGTCATTTTCTGTATATGACAGAAACACTGTATATGCCCTTTGTTTAAATGTAGCAGCAAATTAAATATACAATACCCTTGTGTCATTATTTAGAATGTTATTTTTATTCACAAATCCAATATGTTTTACATAGCTCTGTAACCTCTTATGGCTCATTAAGCGTTCAACTGGTACTGAGATTTTAGATATCCAATTATACTTGTCTTCTTTCATGTTATAAAATCATTCCGAAAGTAGCTGACACACACAAAGCAAATGGAACTGCTGAACGCAAAGAGAGATGAGAGGCTGGCATGGTGAAATTTCATCTAATTTAGGATTTCACAATGTACTTTACAGTGAATCTTATTAACCAAGGTCTATAAATGAGATAACAATTTTATCTTAAGAGCTGCTTTCAAAAATAATTGCAACTAAATGGAATGGTATTAGGGTGCAAGGGTGGCAAAGTAAATTAAAACAAGAAACTATTTCATGGCTGAACTTGTTTCTTTTTTTTTTTTTGCTTTTTTCTTTTTAAGATATATTGTCGAGTTTGGCTTTGACAGATTTGCTGTTTTTTGTCATGTTTCTTTCTGTGCCACTGATAGAACATATACCAAAGCTTTTAAAAGAGAGGATTCTACAACTTTGTAGTAGTTGGGAGCTTAGGACTGGAACTTAACATTATTATTTTTATTTATTTATTTTAAATGGTAAAGTCAATAGTGAACAATTAGGTAATTGGGTAAGAGGATGGACAAAATTAATGCAGTTGTAAAAAAAAGATGCAAACCCTGGGCATTTTCCTAATTTCTGCATGAATGGCTTTTAACCACTTCAGCCTTGAAAGGTCCCCCCCCCCCCCAGGACCAGGCCATCTTTTGCAATACGGCACTGCGTTACTTTAACTGACAATTGCGCAGTTGTGCAATGCTGTACACAAATAATGTTTTTGTCCTTTTTTCCACACAAATAGAGCTTTCTTTTGGTGGTATTTGATCACCTCTGCTATAAAGCATATCCAATAAAAAAACTGTAAAAAATCAAATGTTTTCTTCACTTTAGGCCAATATGTATTCTGCTACATATTTTTGGCAAAAAAATATCCCAATAAGGGTATATTGATTGGTTTGCGCAAAAGTTATAGCATCCACAAACTATGAGATATTTGTATGAAATTTTTTTTTTTTTTACTAGTAATGGCGGTGATCAGCGACTTATAGCGAGACTGTGACATTGCGGCGCACAAATTGTACACGAAGTGACACTTTTTTGGGGACCAGTGACACCAATACGGTGATCAGTGCTAAATAATATGCATGGTAACTGTACTAATGACACTGGCAGGGAATGGGTTAACATCAGGGGCAATCAAAGGGTTAAATGTGTTCCTAGGGAGTGCTTTCTAACTGTGGGGGGGGGGGATGCTTGTACTGTAAGACAACAGAGATCAGTGTTCCTGCTTAGCAAAAACACAAGATCTCTGTCTTCTCCTGTCACAGAATGGTGATCTGCCTTGTTTACATAGGCAGACCAGCATTCTGTCCGCCTCGGGAATGATTGGCGGGGTCCAGCTGATTGGCTCCCGCTATGTACAATCACGGACCAGGAAGAGCGAAATCACATACAGGGATGTGATTTCATGCAGAAAGGCCTCCCTGCTGCAGTAAATGTACGGGGTGGGTGGTCCAGAAGCGGTTAAAATTTGATTTTTAATAGATCCTTTATTTATTTATTTATTTATTTATTTTACAAACACAGATGAAATGATGACACTGTGATGATATACAACTTGAGGAAGTGGTCTAAATCAGTGTTCCCCAAAATGGATGGTACTATAACCTGTGAGTAATGAAAACATCCAGGAGGGCAGTGAGGGGAAATGGGAGTGGCATAGGTATTACAACCAAGGAAGCAAATTTACAGCATATCACATAATTCATGTGTAAAAATCTGAACATTTCTGAAAGCCACTCCGCCTTGTGGAACAAAGTCCAGGTTATGTTGTTGACTTCCCAACATCCTTATTAGTAAAGTAATGCTTTGGTACAGTCATTCCGTTTCTTTCCAAACAAAGAAACAGACTGAATATAACAGAATGTGAAGATCTAGGGTCACTTTTTAGTACTTTTTAGTCTGATGTTGAAAAGCTTATATCCATGTGCCAAGCACATTCTCCCTTTTCAAAGCTGAGAAAACAATGCATTAGGTGAACTATCAATGTTCCTTTTTATATTGCTATAAATAGGTCAGTTTACTAGGTTAAGTTACAGTTAAGTAATACATAAATGTGAATATAGTGTTAGATTAGAAGTCGCTGTTTTGAATTTGCAGTAGACCTAATACCAAAAAAAAAAAACAGGTGTGTGTTCAAATGTAAGGAGGCACTGGAGATGTGTCAATGGGGGCAGGAGGGCAGAAGCCCAAAAAATTTGGGCGCCACTGATCTAAACAATCAAGGTCAGTAATGGAAAATATTTGACAACCACTAGGATAATTAAATATGGAAAATAGGATAATTAAAGTCTGGTATTCCAACCAATAAGACAGATATTCCTACCAATTTAGGATAGTGTCTGACTTGTCATTAAACATATACACCTTTCTGATAAATCACTCATCACAAAAGAGCTCTGAACTATCTGTTAGGGTATATTATGGCCCAATCAAAAAAGGTTTCAGCAAATCATGGAAGAAGAACTGATGTCTATGAAGGTTCTCTTTTATCTAGATCATGGTATAGCTAGTGGTACCTAGCCACACACTGCTGGATTTGTTCGGTAATGTTGAAGACAGTCCATAAAGTAGCTTACCAAGCCTGTTCTTCAGTTTAGTGCATGTGTCAGAGAACTCACACAGCAAGCACCCGTCTCCGTGCAGCAGCTGCCGATCCTCGTTCTGCTAATGCCAATGTGCATGCACAGAACCGTAGCCAGAGACAAATTAGATCCAGGGTGGGCATGCACAACGGCACCTCTATGCGAACGCACGCGCACACTAACGCGCACCCGCGAGTGCCAAAGCACTCATGTGCTAACGCGCATGCGACAATGTGCTAAGGTGCTAATGTGCTCTGCGCATGCACGCACACACGTACGCTGGCGCGAATCCTGGCACACAGCGCCCTATATAAACAAAGAGTCTGCCTAGCATCAGTGCTGGATTGTCTGTTCCTGTGTTCCTGTTGCTACTCTGCCTGATTGACCTTGTTCCTGAAACCCCGGCTATCTTCTGACCATTCTCTTGGATCTCCCCTGCCTGCTGAACATGCCTCTACCTGCAATACTGACCTTGGCTTGAACTTATGATTATGGCTCTGCCTCCTGATTCTGTATCCTGCTGCCCGTCTGTTGCCAACCTCTGCCTGTTTCTGACTACGGTTTTGCCTTCTGACTTGGTACCCCGCTGCCAGCCTGTTGCCGACTCCTGCCTGTTCCTGATTCTGCAGTTGATCTTGATCTGGCTCCCGCTGAACAAGTTTGGTGATCAGTTTCCACATCTCCTTAGCAGAGGTTCCAGTATCTCCAAGTTCCAGCCTCCTGCCTGCAGGCACCTGCACCCTTTCGTTGCCCTCGCACTCCCTGTACCCACCACCAGGGGTGCTTGGACTGGAACCGTGCAAGAGGCCACCCTCATCATTTCGGGCTCCGCTGTAAGGTACGTGACAGCATGTCAGGAAGATATCCCAGTATTATACCCAGGAACTGATGGTCTTCATTAAAATAGAAAAAGTTACAAAATGGTTTCTAAAGACCCGAACCTTCAGTGGAAAAGACCCCTCAGAGAGCTCCTGCTATTTCAAAGGGTTCCAAAATAATACTATTATAATAATTAACGAGTAATGTAAAAAAAAAAATATATTATTTTTCTTTTTTTTGTAGCGCGGATTTTGAACATTTATTAATAACAGGAGTTGGTATAGATACCATAGCAAACATCAGCATAGCATTTCACCTTTACATTTAGGACAGAAAACCAACTTTAAAACAACATTTTTATTTCATTAATGTTATATTGACTATGGGCTATTCCTGCAATAACATTTTTTTTTTCTCAGGTTCCCACAGCCTGCTCTGCCACCTATTTATTGACAAATGTTGAGCAACACAAAATATGCCAGTCCACTCCCAGTTACATCTTCAAAGGTTGGAAAAGCAAGCCAAACTGCCCGTAGAGTCTGTTTTCTAATGTAATTGAACTTGAGTTCATGTGATTCTTCATGGAAGAAAAGAAAACTGATCCAGAATTTTAACAACATGGCACAAATAAGAAAAAAAAGTTATTTCTGAAGCAAAGGAAACTCATCAAGGTATTTTATTATGCATTCATTTATGTGAATAAAATAATGTAAAGTAATATACAGTAATATTTTTTTCGGTGTGTACGGAAAACATCTTTAGGATAAGAGGATATGCTGCAAGGATGACGTTTGCTCCATGAGAGCGGTACAGAATTTAAGCAATATTGAACCTGACAAAAGAAACATAAAGAATACGACTTACTTTTTATGCCCGCAGGGCGTTTCTCTTAAGGTGGAAGTCACCTCACCCTCCCATCTTGTCTTCAGGGTGTATTTATATTGATATTGGTTTACTGATGTATAAGTTGACTTATGCAAGTAGAAACTGCCCCCAAAAATTTGATAACATATGGTCCACCTAGATAGATTTCTGGGGCTCTAGTCAACCGTTTTGGTGACAACAGTGGAACTGCACTACTTAACAACTCTTTATTTAATGGATGTGATGTCATTCCCTTTCTGTGGCTGATTTCCTCCCCTTCTGCCCTCGTGCTTCCTCTTTACACTGTGTGTTCTCTCTTCTGCCCCCCCCCTCCTTTTTTCTACTACTCACACTGTTATGCCCCGTACACACGATCGGACATTGATCGGACATTCCGACAACAAAATCCATGCATTTTTTCCGACGGATGTTGGCTCAAACTTGTCTTGCATACACACGGTCACACAAAGTTGTCGGAAAATCCGATCGTTCTGAACGCAGTGACGTGAAACATGTACGTCGGGACTATAAACGGGGCAGTAGCCAATAGCTTTCATCTCTCAATTTATTTTGAGCATGCGTGGCACTTTGTGCACCGGATTTGTGTACACACGATCAGAATTTAACAGATCGCATTTTGTTGTGGGAAACTTTTATATCCTGGTCTCAAACTTTGTGTGTCGGAAATTCAGACGGAAAAAGGCCGATGGAGCCCACACACGATCGGAATTTCCGCCAACACAATCCGATCGCACTTTTTCCGTCGGAAAATCCGACCGTGTGTACAGGACATAAGAGTGTCCTTATGTCATTTAAAAGTCCTTTACGTAGACTAAACTTTTTAAATAGTTGCTTTTTAGGCTTTATTTGATAAGCTAGTTGGTAGAATATCCTTGTTAACTTGCTTGGGGCATCTTTGTAATCATTCTCAGATGTAGCTCCTTCATCAGCAACTCTGTATTAAATGATGGTGGATTATACAACTGTCTCCCATTTTTGTTTCCTGTATGGTTGTCAAGCTGCTCAATTTGTATTTGTCTGTTTTATAGTCAATAAAATGTTCTACTTGTTAAAAAAAAAACAATATTTCTTTATGAATATATGGGAGATTCGTACATAAGGTAGTATTATCGTAGAGGAGTTGACAAAGTAGGCTGATCAATACATAATGAGACAGAGAAAACAATGTAACGAGGAGCTTAGAACAGTGGTACATCCCCATAATCCCATTTTTATTAAATACATGCAATGTGTCACAAAGTGTATTATGAATGTGTTCACACAGTTTAATCATTTTCAATCCTACTAGTACCTGTGACTAAGGAATGGATGGGGAGTGCCAGTAATAAGCTACCATCCATTGGCTGCAACTGAAAAGTATATGCAGTAGTCTCAAACAGGGAGTAGGAATATCAGATATAGGGGCAAATAAAAGGCACATTTGAGCGGTGAGAGAAACTGCACTACCTGCTAATTAGTAGCTGCTTGTTGCCACAAAGGGCGTAAAAGTTTATGAATCCAAAAAATGTGCACAAAAGTGTCATGGTCAGGGCACCCCTGGAACCAGCATGGGGAGACAGATGGGTAAAAAGTGTGTAACTTAGCGGGGGTCATATACCATCTGGTGTGTAATGTGATGGCCGTCTCCCTAATAGATCTTTCCGATCATGTGACCGCTGTGACAGCCAATAACAGCGGTCACATGATCATAAACCCCGCTCCACTTCCCCGCATCTAAAACCCCTTAGAGGGCCAGAAGGGCGCCATCACAAAGGGGTTATGTGACAGGAGTCACTTTTGGGTGGGAGGCCCGTGGAACGCAGCTTACCTTAGAGGGGTCAGGAAACTCCCTTTTCAGCTCCCCAGGCCCCTCTTATGTGTAAGTTACCCTGTGTCTATTAGGGGCACAGGGTGATCTGAGAATCCCAGTCTTTTCTGATCTAACCAGACTCAGTACAACCACCCTGGACTCAGCATTTCATTTTACCCCTGAACCAGCCAGGTTGTCTACACTATGTTTAGAACACTGATAATGGACCTTTCAGTGCCCATCAGTACCTGCCCATCAGTGCCGCCTATCAGTGCTCATCAGTGCTGTATATCAGTGCTGCATATTAGCGCCTCCTTATCAGTGCCCTTCTGTGCCGCCTCATCAGTGCCCATCAGTACCGCCTCATTAGTGCCCATCAGTGCAGCCTCATCAGCGCACATCAGTGTAGGAGAAAAATTACTTATTTAAAAAAATTGCTGACAGAAACAAAGAAAAACTTATTTTTTTCAAAATTTTTGGTCTTTTTTTGTTTTTTTTTAGCAAAAAATAAAAAACCCAGCAGTTATTAAATACAATACCACCAAAAGAAAGCTCTGTTTGTGTTAAAAAAAATGATAAATGTATTTGGGTACAGTGTTGCATGTTGCGCAATTGTCATTTAAAGTGGGACAGCACTGAAAGCTGAAAATTGGCCTTGGCAGGAAGGGGGTGAAAGTGCCCTTTATTGAAGTAGTTAAGGGTTCTCCTACTGGCAGGTGTTGGTGTAAGTTTCCATATATACGATGGGTGGAGCTAGGGTAGCGATTGGGGATAATCACCCGCAAGAGAGGTCATGAGCTGGAGTTTCCTGTTGCTTTCCCCTTCAGGGGAATGGGATATGCCACAATGTATGTAGCGCTGTGTAGTGTAATGAACAGCAGAAAACTTTGTTCATTTTATCCACTATCAAAGAGCCAGTATTACAGTGAATATGGACATCATGCCTTCAACATGGCTGTTTTTTTTTTTTTTGTCTCACCTACGCAGAGCAGCACTTGCGTCCTTTGCTTAGTATCTCAAGTGGTAAATATCTTTGCTCATTAAAATAATTTTAATGTTTTATAGTTTTCCAGCTGATATCCTTGTTGTCTTGATTCTGGCAAGTTTGATTTTCTATTGTTCGGAAGTGATGCCTATTTATGATATTCAATACTGAGCAAATTACCAGTACTTTAACCTGCTGTGCAATCATTCTCTTCAGACCATGCTTCCCACCGTGTCCTGAGAAAGTAATGCTGCCAAACAAGCTACCATCTATATGAAATACTCACATCTTCATTTTGAAATGCTAGAAAAACAAGTAGTATATGTAAAAAAATAAAATAATCTATGGAATTTCTGGACTTATAGAAAAACTTGTTGCAAGAAGATGTTAGTTTTAGAAAAGCTGAAAGAGGAAGCACAGAAATAGCGTAATCAGAATTCAGCAATCTTATGGTTACCAGAAACACCTCATTTTAGTAGTCATTTAATAATGGCATTTATCAGCTAAAAATTATTAAAATTTACTGCTAGTCAGTATATGTGCCTTCCCTAAACTATAACTAAAGGCAATTTTTTTCATTTGGAGTGGTAAAGAGGGTCCCGGAGCAGAGAGAAGCAGGGGATCAGCGCAGGGACAGCATGACTTGTGTGGACTGCACAGTCACGCTGTATACGCTGGTCTGTTACCCCTTTAAGAAAGGGGGAGGGGTTGGAGCAGGGGAGGATGCCGGAGAGAAATGTAGAAGGGAAGAAGGGGGAAGTGACGTCAGTGGAGAGCGACGGGGAAGAAGATTGAACACGCTCCCACATCGCTCCACTGTAATCATACATCATGGCAGCATTAACGGCGGCGGCAATGCTCGAACAGCTACGAGCGGTGGCCGCAGCACAAGGGGCAGACTGGCTGTAGGCTCAGGTAGCAACCATTATGCAGGAAGACAGAGCGGCACCGAGCGGGGGGGCCCGGAGGCTCCACGTGGGCGCCGTTCCAGGCCGCCAGAGCGCTTAAGCCCTGACTCTGCTCCTGGGAGTCATAGGCCACAGCATCAGCCCAGAGGAGGATCGAGCCAGCCATCCCCCAGTGCACAGCAAGTTCAGGGAGCCAGAAGAGGTGACGGACAGCGGTCACAGCGCAGAGGTCGAAGTGCAGGGATGGGGGAGACCAGTGCAACCCTCGGTTCCCCCCCTCAGCGTGCCGCAGGTGTCAGGAACAGCCGGATGGTGAGTCGCGGGGGTCAGCGAGCGGTCAGTCGGACCAGCGGGCATCGTCAGTCGATCGGGGGGCTGGTCAGGCGGTCCAGGCGGCCAGCAGCCCTATGCCAGCCAGAGGAGGAACCGTGAGAAGCGCCGTTTCGGTGGTGAACAGAGGCAGAGGGAGACCAGCTGAGGCCCAGTATGGTCAGAGGAACAGAAGTTCGTCTACGAGGCCAGGACACGGGTCTGGTGTTGCGGCGCAGCGTGCAGGAAGAGAGCAACAGCGGAGACCCCCGGCAGCCAGAGCGGGAACCTCTGGAGTGCAGTCATCGGTCGTTCGTCAGGAGGAAGTCAGCGACAGATCGGAGGGAGAACTGTCCGGGTCAGAGAGGGGCGAGAACCAGGGACATGCGGCAGCGGTGGATTCCGGAATGGCGGCTGTTGGGCCCAGTCCTGGGCAGCCCGGTGAGTGCAGCTCTACTTTTGCTATTTCTTCTTTGTTAGAAAAATTATTAGAGCAGGGCAGAAAAGAGGCTCCCTCCGGGGGGGGTGGTTCCGGGGGGGTGAGTGTGGTTAGGTCACCGGTAGCACAACCTAGGGAGGCATGTGAGGGGGCGAGCAGTAGGGGCTTGCAGGATTTATTGGCAGGTTTGCGGGACTTAGTACAGCGTTTTGATCCACCCACATGGGACAGATCGTCTCTGGCGTGGGCGTGGGCCACAACTCAGGAAAAGGAGACGGCTGGGGTAAGTACGCCGGTGCCGGCGGTCGAGGTTGGTGGAGGTTCTGAGACAACGGGTGTAGGTGCGGGGTCGGCGGTTGTTGAGTTGCCTGGAACGTCAAGTGGCGTTTCGGTCACGAACAGCCAGGAAAAAACAGGGGGAAAGAAGGCGGAGTCAGTCAGATTGGCTGATGCTGCAAAAAGTGAAGTGTATGTCTGTTTTGAAGGCCCATTGGGAACACATCTTAAAGCAGAAGTAAAAGAAAAAATTTGGAAAGGGGAATATGTGGAGATATTCACGTTATTGCCTTTAGAGAAATTCAATCTGGATAGATTGAAACCAGAAGAACGCAAAAAAGAGGATGAAGAAAAACGCAGGTATTGGCTGATTCCGCGTACTTTTTCCAATTGGCTGCAGGCGTTTGCTATCCTGGCGAGTGTGGTTGGGGAAAAGGCCCCTGAGCACTGCTCGGCCTTGTTTGTGTACTTAGATGCTATTAGCGAGTCACACCGGACATACGGCGGAGTGGCGTGGCTGTGGTACGACAAGCAGTTTAGGCAACGGATGGCCGTCCGACCATCACTACGCTGGGATAATAAGGACATCAGCCTGTGGATGAAGCTTATGACTGCGGCGAGGGCTCCGAACCAGTTTTTTCAGGCAGGGGTCGGAGGTAACACAGCTCCAGGACAACCGACCGACAAAAAATGGGGCTTCTGTTGGCAGTTTAATGAAGGCACCTGTAAGTTTGGTGCAACCTGCCGGTTCAAGCACACATGCTCTGGTTGCGGGGGATCTCATGCCCTGTCCAAGTGCTTCAGACGTGGAAAAGAGCGTGGTGGAGAGCCTGCGAACAAAAGGGACGACTCCAGTGCTGGTGGAAAGGATGCGTCCTTTTCTCAGTAGATATCCCGACCGAGAGGCAGCACAGTTATTAGACTCAGGTTTTGAGAGTGGTTTTAAAATACCGTGTTCCTTGGATGCGGCACCCCCCTTAGCAAAAAATTTACGGTCGGCCCTCATGCATCCGTCGGTGGTTGCTGATAAATTGAAAAAGGAGGTACAATTGGGGCGCATGGTTGGTCCTTTTACCTCGGCCCCACTGCCGGAATTGGTGGTTTCCCCTTTGGGAGTAGTCCCTAAGAAGGAGCCAAATAAATTCAGGTTGATTCATCACCTTTCCTTTCCGAAGGGGGCGTCAGTCAATGATTCAATTGCGCCGGAAATGTGTGCGGTGACGTATACTTCCTTTGATGCAGCGGTATCATGGGTGCGGCCTTATGGGCGAGGGGCACTGCTGGCGAAAGCGGATATTGAATCTGCTTTCCGGCTTTTGCCGGTTCATCCGGATAGTTTCCGTTTGCTTGGCTGCACATGGAATGGGGCATTCTACGTGGATCGCTGCCTTCCAATGGGATGTTCTATCTCATGCGATTTCTTCGAAAAGTTTAGCTCATTTCTCGAATGGGTGGTTAGGGACGCGTCGGGGATCCAATCGGTAATCCATTACCTTGATGATTTCCTTTGTGTTGGCCCGGCAGGTTCTAACGTTTGTGCTGTCCTCTTAGGGACTTTGCAGCACATAGCGGAACGTTTTGGGGTCCCGTTAGCACCGGAAAAGACGGAGGGCCCTACGTCCACCATTGTTTTTCTGGGTATTGAGGTAGATTCCATGGGGATGGAGTGTCGATTACCAGCGGACAAGCTTGAAAACCTCAAGGCGGAAGTGCGTGGGACCATTGCCAAGCGCAAATTGCAATTGAGGCAGCTCCAATCATTATTGGGCAAGCTGAATTTTGCTTGCCGAATAATTCCAATGGGCAGGGTTTTTTGCCGGCGGTTGTCGGCAGCGACCGCGGGGGGTCACGGCCCCCACTCACTTTGTGACGCTCAACAGGGAGCACAGAGAGGACTTATGGGTATGGCATGAGTTCCTAGAATCCTTTAATGGGTGGGCCTTGTGGATGTCAGGTCCCATCAGTAATTGGGATCTCAAACTATTTACGGATGTGGCAGGTTCTACGGGCCATGGGGCCATTTTCGAAAGAACTTGGAGCGCAGCCCGCTGGCCCCCAACTTGGGTGGAGGCTGCGTTTTTGAAGAACCTGGTCCTGCTGGAATTGTTTCCAATTGTGGTGGCAATGGAAATATGGGGAGAGTCTTTTCGGAACTTGAAGGTGCGGCTTAACTGTGACAACCTAGGTGTTGTACAGGTGATTAATTGTTTGTCGGCCAAGTCTTTGCCAGTGGTTAGGTTGCTGAGGTATTTAGTGTTGCGCTGTTTGAAACTGAATGTTTTCATCTACGCTGTACACTTACCTGGAGTGGGCAACACCTTAGCTGACGCACTGTCTCATTTTCAGTGGGACAGGTTTCGGGAATTGGCACCAGATGCAGAGCAGCAGGGGGTTACCTGCCCGGACTGGATGTGGACCGTTGCCTTGGGAGCGCGGCAAGGTGGATCCAAAACTCGGTGAGTAAGGCCACTTGGGACGCTTACTTCAAGGTATGGCAAGAATGGCTGGCATGCTTAACTAGGTTAAAAATCGACCCTGTGAGCCGGGAGGTACCTCAGGCGATGCTATACTTTATTAATTTGGGATTCGAGCGGGGCATCTCGGCAGCCGCCGTCGATAAAAAAATGGCGGGTTTGGCCTTTCTTTTTAAGTTGCAGGGGCTGCGAGATCATACAAAAGATTTTTGGGTGAGGCAGGCAGTGAAAGGTTACAGGAAAGGGAGGAGGGGAGAGGAGAGATGGGCGACGCCCGGTGTCTTTTGACATGTTGCACGGACTATTTAGCCAGATAGAAGGCATTTGCAGTTCTAAGTTTGAAAGCGCTTTATTTAGCGCGGCATTTGCATTAGCGTTCTTTGGGGCGCTGCGGGTGAGCGAACTGGTTAGCCCGTCTAAGCGTGCAAATGGGGGACTGCAATGGGATGATCTAGAGTATTTAAATGATTCAGTTAGGATTTATATTAAACGGTCAAAAACTGATCAGGCGGGGAAGGGAGTACAACTGGAGGTTTTCCGGATTGCGGGATCACAGATATGTCCGGTAGGAGCGGTGGCAACGTTTAGTGATTTGCGCCCGCGATGCCCGGGCTCATTTCTGATTCATGCGGACAGGTCGTCCTTGTCGAAATTTCAATTTATAGCCGTGTTCAAAAAGTGTTTATCGGCAGCCGACTATGACCCCACTAGCTACTCGTCCCAATCTTTTCGTATTGGGGCGGCTACGGAGGCTGCCAGGGCGGGTCTTGCTTCCGAGGCAGTGAAGCGTATTGGCAGGTGGGACTCAGATAGATTCAAGCTTTATATCTGCCCACATTTATTACAGGCTTGTTGAATGGTTGGTGGTTTTTCTTTCATTTTGGGAATCTAGGGTTAAGATTGGGTGATTTATTGTTGTGTTCTGTCAATCTTGCTTTACAGGTGACTCGGTGGCTCTGGTGTGGATACTGGGCCACTCATTCGTTTTCTGGGGGGCCGAGTGGGCCGATGTTCGGCCGAATGGTAGGCAGCTGGGTATCCCAAGGCAGGAGGCACGGGTAAGGTGGATTGGGTTGTCGGGGATGCTGTGGAACAGGGTAAGGTCAGAGGTTCACAAGTTTGCTCAGTGGGACAGGGCTCCAGATGTCTTAGTTCTGCATGTGGGTGGGAACGACATGGGGGTTAGGTCCATGAGGGATCTTATCCGAGATATAAAATGTGATGTTTTACGCCTGCAGGCGGCATTTCCTGGTATGGTGATAGTATGGTCGGACATGGTGGGGAGGAGGTCATGGCGCTGGGCTTTGTCTGATAAAAAGGTTGATAGGGCCCATGTAAAAGTAAACAAAGAGGTCAGCAGGTTTGTTATGAGGAATGGGGGTGTGACCATACGGCATAGGGAGTTGGAGGTGGATACCTGGAGGTACCTTAGGAGCGATGGGGTGCATCTTAATGATGTGGGCACTGATCTTTGGGCGCTTGGTTTGCAGGAGGGGGTACAGCGAGCTTTGAAGGTGTGGAGGTGCGCGCAAGGGTAAGGTTTTACCCCTTGCGGGCGGTGGCAGTGGTTTGGGTCTGTGAGGAGGAGGAGATTGATGGTATGGAGAGAAAACATGGTTGGTACCCATATATAATATGGGCTGTTTTATGTACCTTCCGGTTACGAGGGGTTAACCAGGAAGGGGAAAAGTTAGGTCACTGAGAAGGTTGGGTACTGTCTCACAGTCTGGGGTTAGCGACTGGAGGCCTTAAAAAGTTTACGAGTTTTTATGCAGTGACCTGTGGGTGTGTTCCCCTCCTAGACTCCAATAAGTTCTGAGAAGTTATTATTAAAAGTCATTTAAAAAGTTATTTATAAATGTTATTTATTGATTTTATATTTTATTAA
Organism: Lithobates clamitans; assembly: GCA_037952925.1. NCBI lineage: Eukaryota > Metazoa > Chordata > Amphibia > Anura > Ranidae > Lithobates > Lithobates clamitans. Next base: position 2,044,506 of record JBBGZY010000291.1, read on the forward strand.
TAAAAGGCCGGCAAGGCCATTTACTCCACCACCTTGTCACGTCATTTGTGGGAGGATTTAGAGGGTAGTTGTTATAAGGGGTAGCTCTTAGGACTGAAGTTAAGTCCTTTACAGGTCAAGAGGGTCCCGGAGCAGAGAGAAGCAGGGGATCAGCGCAGGGACAGCATGACTTGTGTGGACTGCACAGTCACGCTGTATACACTGGTCTGTTTCCCCTTTAAGAAGGCGGGAGGGGCTGGAGCAGGGGAGGATGCCGGAGAGAAATGTAGACAGGAAGAAGGGGAAAGTGACGTCAGTGGAGAGCGACGGGGAAGAAGATTCCCACCCACCCTCCCTGGTGCTTATGGTAATAGGAGACGTTGTGGTTAGCTTGGGCAGTGGTTTGGGTCTGTGAGGAGGAGGAGATTGATGGTATGGAGAGATAACATGGTTGGTACCCATATATAATATGGGCTGTTTTATGTACCTTCCGGTTACGAGGGGTTAACCAGGAAGGGGAAAAGTTAGGTCACTGAGAAGGTTGGGTACTGTCTCACAGTCTGGGGTTAGCGACTGGAGGCCTTAAAAAGTTTACGAGTTTTTATGCAGTGACCTGTGGGTGTGTTCCCCTCCTAGACTCCAATAAGTTCTGAGAAGTTATTATTAAAAGTTATTTATAAATGTTATTTATTGATTTTATATTTTATTAATAAAAGGCCGGCAAGGCCATTTACTCCACCACCTTGTCACGTCATTTGTGGGAGGATTTAGAGGGTAATTGTTGTAAGGGGTAGCTCTTAGGACTGAAGTTAAGTCCTTCACAGGTCATGAGGTTAGATCCACTGTGAGGTTTTTTTTTGCTGTCTTTGTTTCCTTTTAAAGTGCAACTTTAGTCAGAAAGTTAAGTCCTGCTAGATCATTTCATGCTGGACACTTTTGCAGGTAAAGCTGTGCAAATTTTTAAAGATAAATGCCCATACTGTTTAAATTCCAGTAGTACACTGTCTCACCCTGCCCTGCACATGCTCAGTTGGTCTTTATTTTTTGGCACTGTGCAGAAAATGTAGAGGCCGATCTGCTGACAGTTTAAAGATTTACTGCTGCTCAGGGGCTATGGGCTTCAGCAAAATGGCAGTCTCCAGCAAGAAGAAACAGGAACAATGCTGGAGGCAATTTACAGCACACACTTATTTTGGTAGTATAATTATTAATGTGGAATGTATGTTCTTACTAAAGAGCCAAACAAACGAAAAAATTCTGAAAAATACTGAAAAAAAGCCATCAATTGCAGCCTGCGTGCACGAGTGCGTGCAATTATAAAGCGTGACATGTTTGATATCTATTTACTTGGCGTAACATCATCTTTCACATTATACAAAAAATTTGGGGTAACTTTACTGTTTGGATTTTTTAAAATTCATGAAAGTGTCCCTTTTCCCAAAAATTTGCGTTTAAAACACCGCTACACACATACCGTGTGATATAAAATATTGCAACAATCTCCATTTTATTCTGCATATTCTCTGCTAAAAATATATATATATATATAATGTTTGGGGGTTCTAAGTAATTTTCTAGCAAAAAATACGGATTTTAACTTGTAAACACCAAATTTCAAAAATAGGCTTAGTCATGAAAGGGATAATGTTATCAAGTGTATGTATTGTTGTAACACCTAAAAAATGGGAACAGTTATGGCAAACACTTATGGCACTTACAGTATGTCAAACAAATGGCCTATACCTATAGCAAGAGCATTATTCAACTTTGGTCAAAGCTGCACAGTTTGTTTTATCTAATTGCAGGAGAATGGCCAATTTATTATTATCAGGCTCCATTTAAGCCACTGGCCAGTGGAGGATTAGCTACAATTCTGCCAGCACTAGGGACCTTTAATTCTCAGTTCCTGTGAGAGCATTTATAATCCACAAAGTAAAGTTAACAACACAGTTCTCTTCGATACAACTCTTTAAAGTACCAGATAGTGGCAAACAGTAGACAATTTGACATTGTAGGCCAATAGGCCTCTCTCCACCCTGACTCCTTACAGATGTCTTTGTAGGTTCAGTCTGCTGCTTCTATGAACAGATGCAGGCAAAAGATAAGCTGAAGTACCTCTGTATACCTCCCAACTGTCCTGGATCCTGTGGGACCGTCCCGAGATTTCAAACAAGTCCCAGTGTCCCGCGGATCCAAGCTGGGTCCCGTATCTCAAGGCTGGAACAAGTTCTGGAACTTTGCTCCTCTAATTTAGTTTGCAGCGCTAGCCACAAATGCCTACTACTACAGCATCTCTCCCTGCCTTTCAAAGTCAGCAGTTGCATTTCACTAGCACTTCGGAGTCCAGGAGACCATCCCCTCCTCGACTCTGATGTGATCTCTGACATACCAGGAGGAGGAGCCTAAGTGGAAGCACATGTAATGGCAGGAACCCACAATGTCTGTATCTCTGGCTCTCCAGATGACACTTCCTGCCAGTGACCCGGGGGAATCCGCTCACCAGCCCCAGAGCAACTAAGCACCAGCTCACCCTATCCATTCATCTGTAATATTGACTCTCCCACCACTCAGCTAATATACAGAGATGAAGGTAAATAAGGGTCATGTGACTGCGGTCACCAGGGGCAGAGATGCGCATGAAATGTCTGTGAAACATGGAAACCTTCCAGTCATGTGGGAGACAGCTATCTTTGTCAATGTTACCTTTTAAAACCAAGGAGAAGATGCAACTGCTAATTTTGTGACTGTTCGATTTAGAAACACAGAAGTGAAAAGCGGGTGATTTGGGGGAACAATAAAATGATTTGTGCTGAAGATGATTGGGGGAGGGTGAAGGGATGATCTGTGCTGGGATTGGTGGTTTGCTGGGAGGTGTATTTGGGAGTGTTATGCCGTGTACACACGATCGGAAATTCGGCCAGCAAAAGACCGATGAGAGCTTTTGGTCGGAAAATGCGACCGTGTGTATGCTCCATCGGACTTTTGCTGGCTGAATTTCCGCCAGCAAAAGATTGAGAGCATGTTCTCAATTTTCCCGACGGAAAAAGTTTCTATCAGAAATTCCGTTCCTGTGTATGCAATTCCGATGCGCAAAAAAACATGCATGCTTAGAATCAAGTACGAGACGAAGTCGCTCAGTCTGGTAAAACGACTGTTCGTAATGGAGATGGCACATTCGTCACACTGAAAATTTTTAAATCTTTCAATGCAGCGCATTCTCTTCTTCTTTATAATGCTAGAAGAATGAAGTTGTTTTGCTGCTCATATTCACACACTTCTCACACACTTATTTCTTTATTATTTCTCGTGATCTCCTGAATAATCTTTTTGGTTTTTAAAGCCAGATCTTCCTAATAATATTTATAATTAATTTTTATAGTCATTTTTTATTTTTTTTTGGAATCAAGATCTCCTGTTTTTTTTTTAATTATTTTATAGTGATCTCCATTTTTTTGTTGTTGTTTTTTTAACTATTTTATAGTGATCTCCATTTTTTTTGTATGTCATGTTTCCACAACACCATTATTATCTTGTCTTTGTAAATCTCAATAAGGATGGTTGTTGTCCCTTGTTAATTAGACATTGTATTTTTTAAATGTACCTGCCTACTCAAAAAAAACATACTTTTTGAAGTAAAACACATAGGCAAGTGTTTCTGAAAAAAAATATCCATTTATTCTGGGTCATAACAAAATAAAGAGGAAGGCAACGCTGGAGATTTGCAAAGCCTTTGTACCCCAGGGCAGACATCAATAATTTTACAGTCAAAATTGGTGGCCTGAGGAGTCCTTATAATAGTAAGCACAATCCAGTCCAGGACTACAAGAGATCAGGAACAGCAGCAGATGACATATCTGTCCCCAGGCTGTGGTCATACAACAGCCTGCATCTTTTGCCAGACCAGACTGAACCCTGGCCATCACTCTCTGGTCTTCCCTTGATGCTTCCTTCCAGGCTGTGGCTGCGGTGTTGGAGGTGTGGCAGGAGGTGGAGGAGGAGGAGGACCATGGTTCAACTCACAAATGTGGCTTTGGCTTTTGAGTTGGCCCCTCAAGCCCTTGTTTAGGGCTTGTAACATCACTTCTTCACATAAGAGGCATTGGCCCTTCTCCATTTCAAGCATTTTGCATGCTGTAACGTATGCAAAGTCCTCTTGAACACTGTGGCGGGTACTGAGGGCCGCAGTAGCCTTCATAAATAGGTCAATTGCTGCTTCTTTCACGTTACTCCTCTTCCTGCCACTTTTTGGTGGAAAGCGGAGGGGAGGCACCTGCGATTCTGGCAGGCTACTGGGCCCGGCCACCTCCTGGCTGCCACTTTCCATGGCCTGGCTGAGGCTTTCCTGTGTATGAAAAAGGGACATCATTTTAGTTTTTGGTTCATCAATCACACACAATTTTCAACTCATGACTGTTGCAAATTTAATGTTAATAAATAGAAAAGACTATCATTCTGACCCCAGCATTTTTCATTCTTGTCCCAATCATTTGTGACCACTACTGTCTATTGATATGTAAACCACTTTGTGAAATCAGAAATTAGTGATCAAAATTAGCATATATTTAACATCATTAATTTGACAACCAGAAATATTCTGAAGAATGCTATACCTGGCTCAATCTGAGCTCCTCCACATGTTGCTGCCTGGAAGGCCCAGGTTGGACGTCAGAAGCCTCAGCGGGGGGGGGGGGAGGAAGTGTGGAAGAAAGATTGGAGAGTGCTGGCCTGGGTTCAGTCTGGCCTGCCAGAAAATGCAGTCTGTCATAGTACCACAGAATGGGGACATAAATGTCATTTGCTGCAGCTCCTGATCTCAGGGAATCCTGGACCTTCTTGAGCTCCCTATTATAAGTGCTCCTCATGCCACCAATTAGGGCCTTCAAATAGGGGATGTCTGCTGTGGGGATCACTGGCTTCACAAATTCCACCAATTGATCCAACGCTGCCTTCCTCTTTGGTTTGTTGTTATAAAAGGGGTGGTTTACTTGCCACAGACAGGGTAGCTCCCTGTACATATCAATGAATATAGGCATAAAGTCCTCATCATTGAATAGATCTAGTTTCTCTGCAAGACACAACACAAAACAAACCCTAATGTCAGGTGAAACTCTCCTAATCTTGATCCAATATAGGCCTCTATATCTATAAGCAGTATAGGCCACTGATGCATCAACTTAAAATTGTACCTTCGTTATAACGATCGGCGCTTCCGCTACACCTTCCTCCGCTCACAGATCGTACGTACAACGCATGTGTGTTATGCTTTATATACACTGCGCATGCGTGGAACTACGTCCGCGTCTCCCGCCCCTGACATTCTTTCTAGAATATTTCCCGCCCCATCTCTTTTGTTGCAGTGGAAGACAACATGGCGAAGACACAGCAGGTGCTTAATAGCAGTAACGAGGAGAAAAGCCCAGAGCAAGAAATGTCCCGATCCAGGAGGAGAAGATTTAAGGCCTCAAATATGTCCATTGAAGAGATGGTGGAGATGGTCAAACATATTGAAGAGGACTGACTATGATGGGAAGTACGGACCGTACCTAAACCTAAGCCCAATTGTCAAAAAGGCCAAGATCATGACTAAAGTTGTGAAGAGTCTGCGCCGGAATTTTGGGGTACGATGATCCAAGGAGCAATTGAGGAAGCGCTGGTCGGACCTCAAATTAAGGGAGCAGGATCAGTACAGAAGGATCAAGAAAGTGCTTCTAAAACGTAAGTAGTTGTTGTGTGTTCCTATTCTTATTATTACTTGCATGCTGCGCCATGTGCTTTTCTTTACTGTTGACAGTTTAAAATGGTTACTTTCATGTTCGTGGGCACAGTAATCGGTCGTAGTAAACATAGTTTGTTTGCAAATAAATACGCTGTTTTTGCCAGATACAGGGTTAACTACATTTGGTCATGATAATTTGTATTCAAAGAAGTTTAGGACATTGTTGTCTAGATGTGTTTCAAACTAGAATGAATTGCAAACTTGATTGAGTGTAATGTAAGTAGAGGACACTCAGCAGTTGTTTACATATCTAGACTCGGAGGAATTAGGGAGAACAAACTTTTTAGGGTGTCCCACACAGGTGCTCCAGTGGATACTAGGGGTGTCTCCATGTGTGAAACTTGTCCAAAAAGTTAAGTATTCCAGCTTTGTTTTGGATTTTGGGGGGACCCCATTTTTTTTAAATTTTGGCACAGGGTTCCCCTTAAAATCCATACCAGACCTGAAGGGTCTGGTATGGATTTTGGGGGGACACCTACGCCATTTTTTTAAAATTTGGCGCAGGGTTCACCTTAATTTCCTTACCAGACCTGAAGGGCCTGGTATGGATTTTGGAGGGACCCCCACGCAATTTTTTTTTTATATTTCTGGTTTGGGGTTCTCCTTTATTTAATACCAGACCCAAAGGGCCTGGTAATGGACTGGGGGGGGGACCCATGCCATTTTTTTCAATGAGTTTTATCTATATTGGCGAGACCCGACAATTCATTACAGCCGCAATCAGTTTTAAATTACTTTTTTCCTTTAGAAATGTGATTTTGTTGTGGTACTGTTCTAAACTGTGCCACTTTAAAGGCATACTATAGACACCCCCCAGGCACGATATTTAAAGGAATATTTCATTTTTATTGTTTCACTTTAAGCATTGTTAAAATCACTGCTCCCGAAAAAATTTCCGTTTTTAAAACTTTTTTTTGCACTGATACATGTCCCCTGGGGCAGGACCCGGGTCCCCAAACACTTTTTATTACAATAACTTGCATATAAGCCTTTAAAATTAGCACTTTTGGTTTTTCATGTTAGTGTCCCATAAACTTTAACGGTGTTCGGTGTTTTAACGACTTTCGAATTTGCTGCGAACACCGCATAATGTTCATTGTTCGCTGAACAACCAAAGTTCGGTCTGAACTTATGCTTGGGCCGAACTGTTCGCCTATCCCCACTCAACATTTGCTGGTGGCTAAGCAGTCCCTAACTATTGTAATGAAGTTCTTCTGAAAGGTAGGTTTAGACAAAGTGCTAGCTTTCTGTTTGTTTCTAGTATGTCCAAAACTGTATATAATTGAGGATTTTTTTTTATTTTTAATGATTGTGCTGGGGTTTTTTATGTCACTGTCAGACTCTTGCTTGTGGCATAGCAGTGTAGGCATATTTTAGAGGTACAAGGAAGTCTGCATTTTGTTTAACCATGCCCCTTAAGCCCCTCCCACAGTTTAACTACCTCTCTGCGGTGTCCCTCATTCACAAGTTGTAAAATTGGGAGGTATGCCTCTGACTGGATGAAGACCTCTGTGAAGCTAGAAACTGGATGATGTCAGGTGAAGGGCAGCCCTGCAGGCTCTGGGCCTTACTTTCAAGCCTGCACCTGCCTAATAGTTCATGGAACTCTCTTTTTTGGCTTCAGTAGCCATGCCTACTGCACAGCAGCAGCCTTGTGGTCTCTTTTTTCCTTGCAGCACAACACTCAGTCCTGCAGCTTCCCTGACCTCCTCCACAGCTCTCTCCAGGTTATGTATCCTGCAAAACCAGTCCTCCAAAGATGTATATCCTTGTAGCCTCAAACCCTACCCCTGAGCTTTCTGTTCTCGCAACTAGTTGAGTGAGTGGGCCAAGATCCAGCTGCCACCATGGGCAATCAGAATCCTCTTACCCCATTGCTTAAGGATGGTATGGGTATGGCCCAGGCCAATTGTGGCCAATTAGTGTCCCTCTTGTGCTCTTCTCTCCCCATACTGTCAATCTCTACTAGGGCCAAAGTGTGACATCCTGCTGGGTTGCTTAAAGCGGGCTACTGCCCGCTGCTACACAGAGACAATCATTTGCATGGCCAACATAATGAAATCATGGCATGTCTCTATAAATTTTCAGGAAGATGCTAGTTTAAGCTCAGCATCCTTAATGCTGGGCTTTACATGATTTGCAGTAAATAATAAAATGATTGAATGTATGTGTGGTAATAAAATCCAATAAACAGGATCTAGCACACAGAGCTAAAATGAAATGAGCAATATATTGATCCCTACACAATTGAAAATGTGAAATTAGGATAAATGAGTTGTTTTGTTTCCTATAGCCCAGACAGCAGAGTGTGAGGTTAAGAAAGTAATTTGTCAAAATGCTTTTACTCCTTATTACAAAAAAACACTTAAGAAAAGAATAGCTGACAGCCAAAACATATTTCACTGTCTTTGTTGTTCTATGAAATATTTACAACATTCAGTCAATAGTTATTTCATTTGTTGTTAGCTGTTGTGCCAGCAGAATTTCCTTTTAGTATCTAAAAATGTCAAAAAGTCTTAGGCAGATGATGTAGTCACAGCAGCAAGACTTAACACAGATCAATCCTAGTTGGGCATAGGAAGGCTTACAATCCTTCCAGGTGGGATAATCATATTTACTAAAACCCATTGTTACAAGATATCACCTGCAAAAAATGGATTGAAAAAAAAGTAAGTACTATATCTGTTTGGGATTGGTTTGCTCTTGGGTTTTACTAAGACACAGACCTGTGAATACAGAGAACCTACAGGACCACCCATTTGTGAAATGTGAAAGGTAAATTAGGTCAATAGCTCAGAAAGTACTGAGACCATTAGATCAAGAAAAGGTGAGGTCAGCAATAGCAGCCTACCAAATTCACCACTCTGTCCAAAACAGAGATATACTTTAAGTCAGCCTTTCTCAACTAGGGTTCCTCCAGAGGTTGCTAGGGGTTCCTTGAGCAATGAGCAATTTCTACCTATTGGATAAGTAACGACTGACAACAATGATATTATTACTATACCTATCTGTAATAGGAACATTCTTCCCATTGACCATTACACTAATGTACCATAAGCTGTAGATAAATCATTTTTTAGCCTGGGTACCCTGAAAACAGAACATTATCTCAAGGTTTTCTCAATGTTAAAAATGTTGTAAATGGCTGCTTTAAGCTATAAACATTTAAAACACAAAACCTAGATTAATTTGTATATATTGTTATAATTAGCATTAACAATAGCTGTGGTTAAGTATTTTCCTGTTTATATAGAGTGGGGGCGGAAAGTATTCAGACCCCCTTAAATTTTTCACTCTTTGTTATATTGCAGCCATTTGCTAAAATCATTTAAGTTCATTTTTTTTCCTCATTAATGTACACACAGCACCCCATATTGACAGAAAAACACAGAATTGTTGACATTTTTTGCAGATTTATTAAAAAAGAAAAACTGAAATATCACATGGTCCCAAGTATTCAGAACCTTTGCTGTGACACTCATATATTTAACGCAGGTGCTGTCCATTTCTGATCATCATTGAGATGGTTCTACACCTTCAATTGAGTCCAGCTGTGTTTGATTATACTGATTGGACTTGCTTAGAAAAGCCACACACCTGTCTATATAAGACCTTACAGCTCACAGTGCATGCCAGAGCAAATGAGAATCATGAGGTCAAAGGAACTGCCTCAAGAGCTCAGAGACCGAATTGTGGCAAGGCACAGATCTGGCCAAGGTTACAAAAAATTTCTGCTGCACTTAAGGTTCCTAAGAGCACAGAGGCCTCCATAATCCTTAAATGGAAGACGTTTGGGACGACCAGAACCCTTCCTAGAGCTGGCTATCGGGGGAGAAGAGCCTTGGTGAGAGAGGTAAAAAAGAACCCAAAGATCACTGTGGCTGAGCTCCAGGGATGCAGTCGGGAGATGGGAGAAAGTTGTAGAAAGTCAACCATTACTGCAGCCCTCCACCAGTCAGGGTTTTTTGGCAGAGTGGCCCGACGGAAGCCTCTCCTCAGTGCAAGACACATGAAAGTCTACATGGAGTTTGCTAAAAAAACACCTGAAGGACTCCAAGATGATGAGAAATAAGATTCTTTGGTCTGATGAGACTAAGATAGAACTTTTTGGCCTTAACTCTAAGTGGTATGTGTGGAGAAAACCAGGCACTGCTCATCACCTGTCCAATACAGTGAAGCATGGTGGTGGCAGCATCATGCTGTGGCGGTGTTTTTCAGCTGCAGGCACAGGACGAGTTGTTGCAATCGAGAGAAAGATGAATGCGGCCAAGTACAGGGATATCCTGGACGAAAACCTTCTCCAGAGTGCTCAGGACCTCAGACTGGGCCAAAAGTTTACCTTCCAACAAGACAATGACCCTAAGCACACAGCTACAATAACGAAGGAGTTGCTTCACAACAACTCCGTGACTGTTCTTGAATGGCCCAGCCAGAGCCCTGACTTAAACCCAATTGAGCATCTCTGGAGAGACCTAAAAATGGCTGTCCACCAAAGTTTACCATCCAACCTGATAGAACTGGAGAGGATCTGCAAGGAGGAATGGCAGAGGATCCCCAAATCCAGGTGTGAAACCCTTGTTGCATCTTTCCCAAAAAGACTCATGGTTGTATTAGAGCAAAAGGGTGCTTCTACTAAATACTGAGCAAAGGGTCTGAATAATTATTAGGACCATGTGATATTTCAGTTTTTCTTTTTTAATAAATCTGCAAAAATGTCAACAATTCTGTGTTTTTCTGTCAATATGGGGTGCTGTATATACCTTTGAAATAGTGGCTATACTGTTCATATACATGCCTTGCAACACTGTGGACTTGAGGATCACATCCCACCAGAGACATGGGGTTGATTTAGAGTGCAAAATCTGGTGCATAGAAACCACTCAGCTTCCAGTTTTTTTTTGCAAAGCTTAATTGAACAAGATGACGTTAGAAGCTGATCGGCTACCATGTACAGCTGCACCAGATTTTTCACTGTCCAATTTTAGCAAATCAACCCCATTATTTCTTCTATGTATTCCAGTTATCATCTACAAAGAAAGTGTTATAGGTAATTCATCTAAAATTGCACCTGGTGTATCTGTCTGTATGACTGTGGTAGTGACATAAGATCCCATTCTTCTTCAAGGGCAGAGACTGAAATGCATGTGTAGCAATGTGGACTACAATTATAAAGTACAGTGTTCCACCGGTATTTCCATGCATTGCATGTCCCTCTAGTGCCCAGTGTTATCAACTGACATCATGTTTGTGAGCCAAGCTAAAGGGATTGTGGGATGAGTAGTTCCTCAGACTGTTAATTGCTTCACATGACTCCGTACCTGGACTATATATCCCAGGGATCTTTGCTGCCATCAAGGAGATTGTTGGGAGAAACTATATAAGAAGTCAAAGCCCGTCCCTGCACTCTCTTCCTCCTGGGCCTGACGCAAGATGGACCTCTCTGTGCAAGGAGAGAGAGGTCGCGGCCTACCACACGGTGTATCACATTCGAACTCAGGCGAAAGGGGCCTAGCGCTGCATGCTGTTCATCTGACATTCCTTCAGCACCACCTCGGCCGCCCGCCAAACTGTGTTAAGAGCTTCGCATAGGGAGATCGGTACGGCTGATCCGCAGCACGTGTGTCGCTACAGGAGCTCAGGGGGTCCTAAATCGGCCTGGTCATTGATGAGAGGGCAGTCGCCCAGCTTTACAAATCTTTTTTCTCACAATTTAAAGTTTTATAGACTGGCCTAGGTTTCCCCCTTTAGAAATGTTGTCAGTATAACCATCTAACATGTTTATCCTTTCAGGTGCAAGCAGAATTCCATTGTACATGTGTATATACTAGACTACTGTTTTACCTGCAAATATTTGGTTTGTGTTATTTGGAGAAATTCCTTTGCTGAGTTGGCGCTGTTGCCCAAAACTCAGCAGATCTATTACCTCCTCTTTGTGAAAATATCTTCTTTGAACTGTTCCAGTAAACATTACCAGAACATAAACGCACAGAGTTGTCAGATTTATTACTTTAAGGTGGTGCAAAGATGTCTGAACCCATAGTGTCAGGTGGGTTGGAATGTTTATCAGGTCATGGCAGTGCAGATGAGCAGCTAATTCCAAGAAGCCCCTTAGGGGGTCGTGCTACATTTGGGGGCTCGTTCGGAATGCTATCTGCAGCTGGCTTTAAACAACCTAGACAAGACCCACAATTCGCATGGGAAGTCGATTCAATGGCCGCGGTTGCCTGGGGCAGGGGTCAGGGAGCTCCAACAGAGAAGAGGACTATTCTGGAGATCTCTGGAAGTGAGCATACCGAGAGAGCAATCAGAAGGTGACTGAGAGCTCTGGTCCCAGGACAGGGCTTACATTGTGGAAACTGAAGCCACATGTGAGTCAGATCAAGTCTGGGTACTACTAGAATGGCAGGAAAAGTTACCTATGTGCTTTCAGGAGAAGGAGGTACGTCTGGCTGAAGGGGTGATTGCGAAAGTGTTCCCACTCAAAGTGGGGGGAGAACAGCCTGAGAGGCAGCCCTCGACCAGAACTCAGGAGAAGGGTCCCGTACCTGTGGGAGCTGAGAGCCTTCGAGGCCCAGCAGCTGATGTAATCTGTAATCTGAGGATGGGCAAGAAAACTTGTCGCCATAAACTACATAGATGCTCTGTATGCTGTATTTGGGAGGGTTGAAACTACCGCAGACCTGATGTATAAATTCAACCACACCCACCAACAGAAGGGAGAGAGTTTATCCGAGTACATCTCTTGAGTGTCATGGTTATGCAATAGAGTTTGTCGATCAGCATACCTGTCTCCATGTGTTCATCTCTAGAGACCAGCTGACCCTCACCTGACTGCTTTTGTAACCTCTCCTCTAAGCATGGCCCCACCCCAGGCCCTATCAGGGAACCCTATATTAACCTGTGCACTGCAAGCCAGCAGTGCTGATCAACCATTGTGTTTTAGCCTCTGTGTGTACTTGCTGTGTTTCCTAAGTCTGATTCCTGTTACCGACTTTGGCCTGTTCTTAACTATTCCTGTCTGCTTGTGACCCTGACCTTTGGCATGTTCCCGACCATCCCTGTTTGCCTGTGACCCTGAACCTTAGCGTGTACTCTGTTGTCCTTGTCTGCTTGTGGCCCCGACCTTGGCTTGTCCCTTACTTTCCTTGTTGTTCCAGCCTGCTGCCTCCTTCCTCTTCTCCTGTAGTCTACCCTGAGCTTGAGCTGTGAGACCCTGGGGGCCGCGACCTGGAGCCAGACTGCAGCTCAGTCCATCCTTACCATTAAAGGCTCTGGTGAACGCCCGATGGCTCTTAGACTCCGCGCCCTGGGGAATCTATGCTCTAGCTCCCAGTGGGATCTGTGTCAGTGATCCAGTAGACCTGCTTCCTGAACCTCCCAGGGTTCAATCCGCAGCAGTCGGCCGTAGGGTCCACTACCTTGCGGTGCACTCCTGATCCCAATGGGGTGCATCTGTCACCTGGATACAGGTGACCAGACAGTTTGATCAGCCATGGACCCGGCTGATGTGCCGCTACCCGCACATGATCCGTTGCCGGGCTTAGTTCGCAGACTTGAGACCCAGACTTGGGTCTGATGCGATTCCTTCAGGATTTGGCATCCCGTTTTGAACAGGTTCAGGCCTCATTAGGACCCCCGGTTCAACAACCTCAACCGCTATCTGCTGCTGCACCTATTGCACCAGTCGCAGCCACACATTCATTACAACTGCCAGCTCCGGCCCGTTTCTCTGGGGACTCCAAGGCTTGCAGGGGGTTCCTTAGCCAGTGCACGATTCATTTTGAACTTCAGCCCCAAAACTTCCTGTCCGTTCGGGCGAAAGTAGCCTATATTATATCCCTTCTGTCCGGCGAGGCGCTAGCTTGGGCTGCCCCTCTGTGGGAACTGAATGATCCAGTGGTTTCTAGCCTGTCTGATTTCTTGAAACTTTTTTGGAATATCTTCGAGGAACCGAGTCGTGTCTCCTCAGCAGATAGCGCTCTTTTACGTCTCCGCCAAGAGTCCGCTTCTGTGGGACAGTATGCTCTTCAGTTCCGTATCCTCACAGCTGAATTGAGCTGGAATAATGAGGTCCTAGTTGCAACTTTTTTACATGGCCTCTCTGATAGAGTGAAGGATGAACTAGCAGGAAGCTCACTTCCTGCTGATCTGGACGGTGTAATCACCTTGTGTAACCAGATCGATATTCACTTTCAGGAGAGGGCCCTGGAAAAAAGATGCCAGCACTCCCCGTTCCTTAGGCAGCTTGAGCTCCCAGTCCCTTCTCTTCGGTCCGAGGAGCACCCCCTGCCCGCTGAGGAACCTATGCAGCTGGGCTGGACCAAGTTGTCTCCTGAAGAACATGCTAGGCGCAGAACTCTGGGCCTGTGCCTCTATTGTGGGGCCAAAGGTCATTTTCGTGACACTTGTTCTCTTCGTCCGGAAAAACGATCGGGGCTAATACATCTGGAAGGTGGAGTATTAGACCCTGAAGTATCACCTTCACCTTCTCGTCTTCTTCTTTCTGTGTTCCTTCATGCCGGTGCTTCCTCTCGTTCGGTCTCGGCACATCTGGATTCCGGAGCCGCTGGCAATTTCATGGATTGGGAAGCTGCATCTTCAATGAGACTTACCCTTTTGCCCCTTTCAACGCCATCGGTGGTCTTGGTGATTGATGACACTGTTCTCCCAGGGGGTCCTATCCGCTTCCAGACCCTTCCTGTTAAGATGTCGGTAGGGACACTCCACCAGGGGTGGATATCCTTCCTTGTCTTGCCTAAAGCTTCATCTCCTATCATATTAGGTCTTCCTTGGTTACGGTTCCATTCTCCACACATTGACTGGACTGCTGGACGGATCCTGGCTTGGGGTTCCTCCTGTTCCTCATCCTGGTTACTCAAGGTTACCCCAAAAGAGAAACTTCCTGTTGCCACCATCCCAGTATCTTCTCCTCTTCCCGCTGCATACAGCGATTTCTGGAATGTCTCCTGCAATAGTCGGGCTGAGGCACTCTCGGGGTCATGTGGCACTCTGGATGAGGAGCCTACCTGTAAACTTGAGCCGATCATTCCCTCCAGTTTGCATGGTCATCTACCTATCTACCCAGGCTGACTCTTCTACCAGTTCCACAGTCGCTACGCCCTGTGATGCGATTCTGGTGGTCGCTGCACCTGGCAATGCTGTTCAGTCGGCCTCTGCACCAGTTCAGACTATGCCCAGTGAAGCTATCCAGCTTGACTTCTGTGACACATCACTTTCTAAACAACCTGGCCTCAGGGATCCACTGACTTCTGCCCAGTCTGATGATCCTGTGTTGGATGTCCAGCTCATCTTTAAGGGTCTGGGGGACCCTGCTCAGACTCCTGATGGTCTTCTTATGCCTTTACCCATTCCTAAGAAGCCTTTAGCCCTCAATAAGTCCTCTCGTCCTCTCCCTACCTCGGTTTCGGTCTCTGAGGATAATCTTAAGTACGAGGTTAGTCAAGTTCTTGATTCCCGGCTCCGTAGAGGCATTCTTCAGTACCTCGTACATTGGAAAGGGTTTGGTCCTGAGGAGAGGTCTTGGATCACTGCATCTGAGGTCTTTGCTCCTCGTCTATTGAGGAGGTTCCATCTGGAGTTTCCCGTTTAAGCCTGGGCACAGGCGGGGGAGGTCTTAAGAGGGGGGTACTGTCATGGTTATACAATAGAGTTTGTCGATCAGCATACCTTTCTCCATGTGTTCATCTCTAGAGACCAGCTGACCCTCACCTGACTGCTTTTGTTACCTCTCCTCTAAGCATGGCCCCACCCCAGGCCCTATCAGGGAACCCTATATTAATCTGTGCACTTCAAGCCAGCAGTGCTGATCAACCATTGTGTGTTAGCCTCTGTGTGTACTTGCTGTGTTTCCTACGTCTGATTCCTGTTACCGACTTTGGCCTGTTCTTAACTATTCCTGTCTGCTCGTGACCCTGACCTTTGGCGTGTTCCCGACCATCCCTGTTTGTCTGTGACCCTGAACCTTGGCGTGTACTCTGTTGTCCTTGTCTGCTTGTGGCCCCGACCTTGGGTTGTCCCTTACTTTCCTTGTTGTTCCAGCCTGCTGCCTCCTTCCTCTTCTCAGGGAGTCTACCGTGAGTGTGAGCTGTGAGACCCTGGGGGCCGCGACCTGGAGCCAGACTGCAGCTCAGTCCATCCTTACCATTAAAGGCTCTGGTGAACACCTGCTGGCTCTTAGACTCCGCGCCCTGGGGAATCTATGCTCTAGCTCCCAGTGGGATCTGTGTCAGTGATCCAGTAGACCTGCTTCCTGAACCTCCCAGGGTTCAATCCGCAGCAGTTGGCCGTAGGGTCCACTACCTTGCGGTGCACTCCTGATCCCAATGGGGTGCATCTGTCACCTGGATACAGGTGACCTGACATCGAGTAGACAGGATGCTGCATCAAATTATCCTCAAGAGGAGTATTGACCCCAAGGATGTTGACCAGGCTCGTCTGGACTGAGTTCTGCAAGGGGCTTGGCCAAATTATCCTATTGTATTGAAGTTACTACTGAAGAGAACTCAAGTGGTACCCACATACCCTGAACTAATAAGAGAAATAAGAGAGGAGGAGGCTCTATTAGAAGAGAAAAGCCAAAGATCGAGAGAATTGGGTTCTATTGCTGGGAACAAAGAGAAAGTGGTAACTTGAGTTGTTCATGAGGAGATTAATTTCTCGGATTAAGATAGTGGAACCGAGTCTGAACCAGTGGGATTGGCCCTTCCTGACACTAATAAGACAGCAACAGAACTCGGGCCAACCGAATTGATGGCCCAGGTAGCTCAGGCCCAGACCCAAATGTATCATGGTCTGATGCGGGTGATGGAAACCCAAGCGAAGGTCCAGGAACAAGGTACTCGTCAAGGTGAGCAAAAACCGTACCAGGGGCGAGAGAAAAGATGTTATGGGTGCGGAGAGGTTGAACACTTCTGAGCTGAGTGCCCCAAGTCTGGCATCAGCCCTCAATTATTCACAGAAGTCCTAAAAGCATTACAAAATCTACTTTTCCCAAAGTCAGTGGAAAACTTCAAGGGACCTCAGTGAAGGAGCTAGTTGAGAGTCCTGAGGGGAAACTGCGCTCCAAAGTCAAGAAAAAAGGCAAGAAAAGGAAAGGACGCAAGTCATCTGTTACCTCTACCCCTTCTTTACCTAAACGAGCAAAACAAACAAAATGCTCAGGGAAGGGAAGACAGAGGCAGGAAATCAATGCACACCTTACTGAATGAATAGTTAGACCAAATCCACCGCCTTCAAAGATGATGGTTAGGGCACAAACTATAGAGCCACCTATGAGAAACCTACCAAAGAACTTAGTGGGGCCTCCCCCTATAGTCTTGGTACAAGTCAAGGGCATCTATACACAAGCCTTACTGGATACTGGAGCTCAGGTGACGTTGCTGTATCAGGACTTTTACCACAAGTACTTGAAGCATATCCCTTTGTGCAAACTCAAGGAGTTGGAGATCTGAGGCATAGGGACCCAGAAGCGCCCATATGATGGATGCATACCCATTAAGATAACTTTCGATCCTGCCATGGCAGGAAAACCAGAGACTTTCGACACGTTGGCTGTCATCTGTCTCCGACCTCCTGGGGCAGGCTGAAATTCCTTATCGATAGGCACCAACACCAACCTTGTGAGGAGACTACTCACTCCTCCTGGCCTTGGAGGGCACTCCAGTAGGAAAGATTCATCCTCAGCTGAGGCAGGCGTTCCAGAGAGTGTGACAAGAGAAGAAAGCACCTGCTGAAGGAGTGGGAAGATTGTGGTGATTGGATACCCAGAAGAAGGTGTTGCAGCCTGGGGAGAGGGCATGTCTGAAAGCCACAGTCAAGCTGTCATGGGACCAGCTGGGCCCTTACGCAGTGGTGGAGGCTGATTCAGCAGAGGTGGAGGCTGGAATAGAATTGGTCCCAGAGATCGTACCCACTCAGGCCTTACTAAGAAATGGGGGATGAACTCCTGTCAGTGTGAGGAACATCACTAGTCAACCAATCAGCTTGAAGCCCCGTATGATGATTGGAAAAGTGAGTGCTGCCACCCCAGTGGCGGGGGATGAGGTAGTTCAGAAGGTGGAAGAAGAACCACGGTTCACTGCCTAAATCTACCCTTTACTTGGGAAGAGAGGATCAGAGCTCAAATAGCTTGATGGGAGAAAATGTTTTCCAAGAATGACTTTAATGTGGGCTGTGCCAGGAGTGCTCAAAATCGAATTAGACTGACCGAAGATAAGCCATTTCGAGAAAGGGCCAGGCGAATCCCCATTTTTGATCTAGACAATCTTCGAGAGCAACTAGCTGAATTGAAGAGATCAAGGGTCATTAAGGAGTCCAGGAGCCCCTATGCCTCCCCAGTCATGGTAGTGAGGAAGAAGAATGGGTCCCTTCCAATGTGCATCAACTACCAAACCTTAAACCAAAGAACTATCCCAGATCAGTACACAACCCCTCGCATAGAAGAATGCACCAAGTGTATCTCGGGGCCACTTGGTGCTAGAAACCCCAGCTTTGTATATGTTATGGTACCAGTTCCACTGGGTGTGCACACCAAATTTGGGGTTCCTAGCACCAAGTGGCCCCGAGATATGGGGCCCCAAATTTTGGCTGCAGCTAGGGGGCATCTAGGAACCCTTAACTACCGAGTTTGAAGTTCAGGGGACCTATGGCTGCAAATGGGCACAGTGAGGCATGCAAATGGGCACAGTGATGCTGCAAATGGGCATTGTTGACCCTCTTTTCCACTTAAAGTAGCTGTGCATTTCTCACCCACATCTTATACTGGGGTCAATAAGTTTTTCCCATTTTTTTGTGGTAAATTAGGGCCTCGACTTATACTCGGAACGACTTATACTCGAGTATATACGGTATATACTAAAAGAAGAAAGTTAATTTTGTTGTTTGGAATTAATAAAGGGGCCATTGTTGGCCATTTAATCCAGACCCCTCTACTCAATTGAGATTGAGGGGTTTTTAAATGGGGCAGTGGTCAGGGCAGCTAACATATCAGCCTTACACCAGTCATGGGAGGGTTCCCAACATGTTTAGCAGAGTACGGTTGAAACGCTCCGGTTGTGGATCCCCTTGAGGATGGTAAGGAGTAGTCCTGGATTTCTTTATGCTTAAGAGCTCACATAATCTTCTGATCAGTTTGCTCTCAAAATCCCGACCTTGATCCAAATGCAGACGCTGAGGCAACCTGTAATGAGCAAAGAACTTCTCCACTAGAGTCTTTGCCACCATACTAGCTTGTTGATCCCTAGTGGGAAAAGCTTGAGCATATCGGGTGAAATGATCTGTCACAACCAGGACATTACTGAGTCCACTCAAGTCAGGTTCCTGACATAAGAAATTAATGCACACCAACTCCATGGGTGCCTGGCTTTGAAGATGGCCCATTGGGGCTGCCCTGCCTGGTAAGGTCTTTCTCTGAATGCATCTGATGCAAGAGTGACAGTAGCTTTCCACCTCCTTTCTCATGGACGGCCAGTAAAATCGATCTCTGACCAGCTTGAAAATTCTATCTGGGCCTAAGTAACCATGATCATCATAAAGGTTGATCAACACAGTCAGACAATGTTTTTCAGGGAGAAACAGTTGACTCACACCTCCTGGTTCCTCAAACCTCCTGGTTCCTCAGAGGGATCTCTTCGATATATGATCCCATCTTCCAACTTCATTTGCTCCCACTCTCTATGGATTACTTTGGCCCCCTCGATGGGCTTATTCACCAGTATCTGAGGGTCTTGGGCGGATAGCGATTTCCTTATCAGACTCCCCAATGGATCTTCCTGTTGATCCCGTCTCATATCCTCTTTTGTCAGCTGAGGCAATTCTTGGCTGCGTACTTGGGTTAAATTACAGTAGTACTTCGATACTCCTGCGGGGGTGACTCCTACGGCTTCAGCCCCTGGGGCTCCTTTGTGTTTATACTCTGCTCCTTGACACACAGCCTGTACTCCTTCGAGAGGTAAATGAACGCAACTCTTCTGTCCAGCCTTGATAGAGTGAGGCCATCGGGAAAGAGCATCAGCATCTCTGTTTCCCACACCTGGTCTGTATTTCAAGCTGAACTGAAACTCTGACAGAGCTGCCAGCCACCCATGCCCAGTGGGGTCCAACTTTGCAGTGGACAGTAGGTAAGTCAATGGGTTGTTGTCAGTCTTCACCACAAAGGTAGCCCCATACAGATAGTCGCATGGCTTATCTGCCACAGCCCACTTGAGGGCCAAGAACTCCAATTCGTGCACAGGATAGTTCTTCTCGGGGGGGTGAGGCTGCGACTCACATAGGCCACTGGACGGAGTTTCCCCTCTGACTCTTGGTACAATACCCCTCCAAGGCCATTTCTGCTGGCATCCACGTGTAATTCATATAGTTTAGATGAATCACTGTAGGCCAACACCGGTGCTTCAACCAGGCTCTCCTTCAGCTGTCAAAAGACCTTTCACACTTCGCTGTCCATTGTTCCTGGATAGACTCACAAGGCTTTCATGGGTTCTCTGCTGGTCCCCCTCCGTTTGCTTCTGTAACAGCTAGTTCAATGGCCGGGAGAATCTGTGAGAAGTTCTTCACAAATCTTCTATAGTACGCACAGAAACCCAAGAATGACCTCAACTCTGTGACAGTATTTGGGCAAGGCCAGGAAGTGACAGCCTCCAACTTTAGAGGGTCAGTTGCTATCCCCTCGACTGACACCACATGCCCTAGGTACGTGACTGATATAGATATATATATGTATATATATATATATATACCATCACCATTCCGACTTTCAGGAACCAGAGACCCCTGCCACAGATGCCCACCAGTGATCCCTTATGCGTGGGCGACCCGCCACAGCCGTAAGGCCCGTTGGAGGCCTTCCTGGAGCCCCAGGAACCACATATCAATTCCCACTGCTGACGGATGTAACCCATCACCCCTCAAGTAGAGGCCATTGTCTCCCTCAAACTCGCAGTGGCAAACCACCAACCCCCCATTACGGATCACAAACTTCGCCACGGCCTTATTACCTTTTATTCTGGCTTTGTTTATACGTTCCACAGACCGTGCCCCCCGCCAGGCTGACCACCTAATGATGTCTGACCACACTATATCCCAGGAGGTCCTAAGGCAAATGTTGTTGCCCCCGACATGTAACAAGAGAAAATCTGGGGGCCTGTCTATACGAGCTATACGAGCATACCGTTAGATTAGTACCCTGAACCACAGCATCCCTGGGATCCCTATCCACCGTACCATGGCCTACGCCCGGGGGAAACCCAACTGTCTACCTTCCGGCCTGACCAATGCCCTTTTTGCCCCCCAGTGCTCATACGAATGGCCCAGGATCCACATCAGACATACCGGGCCTGTAAAAAAGAAACACAACAAGAACATAGACCCAGAGAACAAGCATCATATACACTCCCATCATGCACATACCCCAAAAAGACAGCCCAAATAATAAATGCACAGACATGAAAAACACCAACGAAACTCCCCCCCTACAGGAGGTGACGGTGGACATACAACCTGAATCGATGAGATTCCCAACACCCAATACGCTGTAGGATTTGATCACTCAAACCCCAGCGTGATGCCTCCATTGCTGCCCCCATTCTTAACAAATGCGACGAATAGTCTGAAACAGAGAACCCACCCACCTCCAGCCATCATTTGAACACCAACACGAATTGGTACCGAGATAAAGGCAACCCAGCTTCATGAATAAAAAATGGACCCCCACCAGGAGGCCATAGTACCGACCACTCCTGAAGAACCTTGACCGGGCATAGCGCCAAGACAGGAACATTCCCCAATACTAACCTTTTTCCAACTGATCCGTCTTCAACTTACGGATGAGCAGGGTCACCGCCTCACCCCACATTGACACATCTGAGACGTCCAACCCAAACATACCCCTGCCAACACCTCTAACATCCTCAATGACACCGGACACCTGGAATCAGGCCTCACCCGCCCCCCCTATAACCACACAATGCCTTACGCACTATGAAACCCTTAGTAACATCTTCAACACCCCCCAATTTAAACAAAAATACCAAACCAGCCATCTTATGCCACGTACACATGATCGGACATTCCGACAACAAAATCCATGGATTTTTTCCGAAGGATGGTGCCACAAACTTGACTTGCATACACACGTTACACAAATCTTGTCGGAAATTCCGAACGTCAAGAATGCGGTGACGTACAACACGTATGACAAGCCGAGAAAAATGAAGTTCAATAGCCAGTGCGGCTCTTCTGCTTGATTCCGAGCTTGCGTGGAACTTTGTGCATCGGAATTGTGTACACACGATCGGAATTTATGACAACGGATTTTGTTGTCGGGAAATTTGAGATCCAGATCCCAAATTTTGTGTGATGGAAATTCCAATGGAAAATGTCAGATGGAGCCTACACATGGTCGGAATTTCCGACCACAAGCTCCCATCGAACATTTTCCGTCAGAAAATCCGACCATGTGTACGGGCCATTACAATTCAAAGAAGGTACCGACACCTCCTCCTCACAATTCCGACCCAGAAAATAAAGCAACGCATGGAGCCTGTCATAGTTGTCGGGACAACCACCAATACTACTCACCAGCTCGTACCACTCCCGCTAAACACGCTCATACTACCGCCAAGTGGATTCCGCAACCGACCGCCGAACCAACGCCATCACAGTGCCAGCACAAGATCCCATAAACAACTGGGGCACGAAACCCCGAACCGCTCCGCCTCCAGTGCCAACTGCCGGATTCCGTCCCACTGTATGCGAGAAAGTGCATCAGCAACTCCATTCTCAACTCCCGGGATATGCACAGCACCTACAACAATGTTTAAAATGAGACAACGTAACACCAAATGACACAACAAACGCACCACCGGCAAAAATGATGCCGACAGTGAATTGATTGCATGCACCACCCCCAGGTTATCACAACGAAAATGGACCTAAACTCCGCCCCCCAAAGCTCCACTGCTTATCGCTCGGCAGCCAACACTCCATCCGCTCAGTATAACGATACCCAAGAACTTCAACACTGGCACAGGACCTTCCATCTTGTCCTGTGCCAGCGGAACCCGAAAACTTGAAGAACATGCTGAATGGTGGCCAACAAAATCAGACAAGAACGATTGTCCGGAGGGCCTATAACCAAAATCATCCAAATCGAGCAAAGGCCCGACAAATCCTTGACCACCCATTCCAGAAAGGAACTGAACACTCAAAATAAGAAAATAAGAACAAGAGATAGCGCAAACCCATAGGCAGGCATCTATCCACAAAATACTCCCCTTCCCAACTACACCCCAACAAACGCACACTATCTGGATGTACTGGCAACCAGCGAAAGGCCGATTCAATGTCGGTCTTTGCCATAAGTGCCCCTCTACCGAACCGCTGCACCCAACGTACAGCCTCATCAAAGGAGGCATAGGACATAGAACAAAGAGCAGGATCAATTGCATCATTCACCGACCCATCCTTCGGGTGGGAAAGGTGATGTATAAGCCGGAACTGATTGGGACAACCCTTAATGGGGATACCACCAAGTCCCCCAATGGCGGTTCCGTGAACGGACCCGCCATCCTGCCCAATGCTACCTCCTTCCGCAGTCTTCTAGAAACCACATCCGAGTGATCATATGCCGACCGTAGGTTGGCCGAAACAGAAGGGATTTCCGCCAACTCAATGCGAATAGGGAAACCCTCCTTTAAGCCCAACCACAGCGTCCGCGCCGCTCCCCTGTTCGGATACTTAGGTACGGCGCCATTTTTTCCACCTTCACTGGCGTCCTCCTTTTTTCCAGCGTCACCCTGTTTTCTCCCTTTCTTGAAGCATTTGGACAAAGGATGGGCACCCCCGCAGCCCGAACACTCGTGGCGAAAACAACATGATCCCCCGAACTTGCAGGTGCCCTTGTTGAACCCCTTGCACTTACCGGCCGATGGTGAAGAGGCTTGGGCATCCCCAGCCCCCTAATGAAAGGGCTGCAGCGTGACCCTGACTTGCGTCATGAGCCTCATCCACAAACCAATGTCCTTGTGATCCCATCGTAATGATGGTCTCACCGCCTTCCATTGCCGGAACTGCTCATCGTATCACAGCCACGCCACCCGCCCATACACCCTCTGGGCCTCACTAATGGAATTGAGATAACAGAATCGGGCTGAACAATTTTCTGGCGCCTTTTTCCCGATAACACTAGCCAAAATGTGAAAAGCCTGCATCCAGTTCCCAAACGTGCGCAGGATAAGGCGATAATGCAGTTTCTCCTCTTTCTTTTTGCTCTCGTCCGGCTTAACCCTATCCAGAGGTGGGGGCCACCTCCGGGGGGGTGTCTCCTACACCTGTATTCACCTGCGGGGCCCCCACCACTGTCGGGGGAGCCGCAGCCGCCCCGGTTGCTACCGAAGGCAACTGTGGACCCACCTGCTAGTGTGACAGCCGGTGGGGAGAAAGCAACAGGTCGCGCATCCCCCCTGACTACCCATGCCGCTGCTGGCGAGATCGTGGCAGCAACGGGCGCCACTGCGACACCCCTGCTCACCATATCTCTTCAGCCCACTAACAAAGACAGCATTAATTGCTGCAGCAACACCTTCCCGGACCCCGTGACACTTCTCACACCCCCAGACCCTACCCCATCACCCATTGCCAAAACCGGCGCCGCTACCAGCTAACGGCGGGGGGGAGGAGACACAGACAACATGGATACAGGAGCAGATAAAAGAAAAGGAAAAGTCGATGACTTACCAGGCTGCCCAGGGGAAACCGACCGACCAGCCACCAACTCCAGATCCCTGTAGAGGCCTGACAGACCCGCCGCCATGCCTGCCACATCCACGTCTGAATTGGATAGCTCACTCTCCAAACGCTGGTTCTCCTGTCCAGCAGGGGACGCTGTGGAAGCCAAAGGGGCCGGGCACCCACAGGCTACATTGTCAGGGGCCCGCCAAACTACGCTGCTCTCCACCACCGACTTCCCACGTGGGGCCCTTTGCTTACCAGCAGATGCTGCTCTGGCACCAATGCCATCACCACCTGGACCTCTGCTTCTTCCTGTGAGGGCTGCGGCCGCCCTAGGGGAGTGGCCCACGCCCGTTCTGGCAGTTCTTCCCCGCTAGGCTGCGCCATGCAGGGTGGAAGGCTCCGCACGTGCCGCCGCTGAATCCTGGTCCACCGCCGCTGCAGGCCTGGAGGGTGAAGGGGACGCCACCCTCCTGGCCGGGTCCCGCCTGTGACGGGGATTCCTTCCAACTCCCGCGGCCAGAGCAGGGGCATGGCGCTTGGCCCGGGGAGCTGGAGGGTCCGGGATCAGGCTCCCTGGACGGCGGGTCACCCAGCGAGATGGCTCAGGGCTGAATTGCGCCGGAGGCTGCGACCTACGAGCGTGCGGCATGGGGGGGAAACTACTCTGGCCCGTGTACCATGGCCGTAGAGCGGAGCTGCTCCAGGATGCGATCTAGCTGCTCCATGAAGAGGTAACAGCACAAAACACTAAGCTTGCGTGTTACCTCTTCCACGTTTTGCGCCCGAATGATAAGCTCCGCCCCCGCCCTTGCCTCATACACTAAAAAGACTCCTGGCACCGCCCAGAGTCCCACAGCTATACATCCCACTTCCTGCCCCACTACTTCCTGATGATCTTTAGAGAAGAAACAGCATTGGGGGATCATATCGCTGCAGTAGTCCATGCTTATAATAGCACCTCGAATGATTCTACTGGATACTCACCCTACAGGTTAATGTTCGGGAGAGAAGCTCATCTACCTGTGGATCTGGCTTTTGGAACATCACTAGATCACACCTCCCAAGCCCCTTATAGGGGGTATATTGACAGATTTCGGAAGAATCTAAAAGTGGCTTTTGAGAAAGCCAAGGAGGCCTCTACCATCTGGGAACAAAAGAACAAGAAAAACTTTGATCTCAGAGTGAGGATCCAGGATCTACAACCTGGAGATCGAGTGTTGTTCTAGGGGTGCCAGGGAAGCATAAGTTGACTGAATGATGGCGTTCTCAACCCTACATTGTCTGTAAATGACTACCTGGGTTCCCCATGTACCAGATTTGGTCCGAAGGGATGACCGGCCCTATCAAGACTTGGCATCAAAACCATTTGCTGTCCATATCAGAGGCTGTTCGAGGAACCCCCACCCCCTTCTTTAGAGACTTATCAGTCCCCGACACTGAGGCCTAGGGCCCGGAAAAGTTGCCCATCCACACTCCCTGAAGA
This sequence comes from Lithobates clamitans, assembly GCA_037952925.1. Classification (NCBI taxonomy): domain Eukaryota; kingdom Metazoa; phylum Chordata; class Amphibia; order Anura; family Ranidae; genus Lithobates; species Lithobates clamitans. The sequence goes on from JBBGZY010000291.1 coordinate 2,070,494, forward strand.
GGAGAGTGACGATGAAGAGTTAACCCTTGATTGGTTGTGGGTTTCTCCTTCGGAAGATGATCCCATTGTCCCTAGTACTGATCAAGAAGACCATCAAAGAACACCCTATAGGAGGAGAACATGTCTCCCTTTGCCTGAAGATTAAACACTAGATCCTCACCCACCAAGGGGAGATGAGGAGGTCAAGGTGGAACCCAGTGAAGTGCCAAGTGTAATGGATCCTCCAATTTCTCCTACTAACCATGCAGAGAGAGAGAAGGTCCCTGAACCAGAACCAGAGCCTGAAGGAGAACTTGAACCTGAATCTGGATGCAGTTTCTGGAAAACAGAACAGGGACCAGAGCCACTGGAAAACATCTACTCACGGTTGAGACAGAGGATAGGCCCTCCAAAAAGACTGACGTACGATGCACTTGGAAAAAATTCTGACAAACTTGAACCTACTGCTCAATGCTCCAGTCAAGCACTTGCCTCCTTTATTAAACCTTTAGTAAAGGATGACCTTGATCCACCTCCTGACCCTACTGTGTCAGCCACTAATTTGTTATTGTCTTGTTACAAAATGAATATGACTTCACCTGAGAATGTATATAATTTGCTGTTAGAAGATCCTTCATTGGGTCAGTTGTTAGCTGTTACAACTTCTATTTTATCAGATGATTAAGTATTCAGTTTTATGATACAGTAAAGTGATCTGTCTTTAGGGACCAAAGACTTTCAAGTGGGGGGGGAGGATGTAGCAATGTGGACTACAATTATAAAGTACAGTGTTCCTCTGGTATTTCTATGCATTGCATGTCCCTCTAGTGCCGAGTGTTATCAACTGACATCATGTTTGTGAGCCAAGCTAAAGGGATTGTGGGATGAATAGTTCTTCAGACTGTTAATTGCTTCACATGACTCCATACCTGGACTACATATCCCAGGGATCTTTGCTGCCATCGGAGAGATTGCTGGAAGGAACAATATAAGAAGTCAAAGCCCGACCCTGTGCTCTCTTCCTCCTGGGCCTGACGCAAGAGGGACCTCTCCGTGCAAGGAGAGAGAGGTTGTGGCCTACCACACGGTGTATCACATTCCAACTCAGGCGAGAGGGGCCTAGCGCTGCTTGCTGTTCGTCTGACATCCATTAAGCACCACCTCGGCTGCCTGCCAACCTGTGTTCAGAGCTTCGAATCGCGAGACCTTTACAAATCGCCCACCTTTACAAATCTTTTTTCTCACACTTTGCACAGACATCTTTACCTTTGGAATACTTTACTGAACTTATCTTAAACACTGTGCATAGACACCTTTAGCTTTTACCAGTTCAAGAAATCTTATGCCCCGTACACACGAAAGGATTTTCCGACAGAAAATGTTCTATGGGAGCTTGTTGTCAGAAATTCCGACCGTGTGTAGGCTCCATCGGACATTTTCCATCAGAATTTCCGTCACACAAAATTTGAGATCTGGATCTCAAATTTTCTGACAACAAAATCCGTTGTCCTAAATTCCGATCGTGTGTACACAATTCCGACGCACAAGGTTCCACGCATGCTCGGAATCAAGCAGAAGAGCCGCACTGGCTATTGAACTTTTTCCTCGGCTCGTATGTGTTGTACGTCACCGCGTCCTTGACTGTCAGGAACAGTGTCATCTCCGGTTTCTCCTGCTGGTGGCACTATTACATTCAGCACCAAAAGGGTGTAATTCCAGTGGCCACCAGCGGGGGTCTCCCTGCCTGGACTGCAGACTTGCCATCAAGCACACCTGTCATGGTTTTGCTGGACTATATAAACCCGCCCTGAACTAACCTCAGTGCTTCAGTATTCCTCTGCTAAGCCCTTGTCCCTGCCAGTACCTGCTCTTGTTCCAGCCTGTTCCTGAACCCCGTTTGTGTATCCTGACCTTGAACCCTGTTTCCTGTTCCCTGCTCCTTGGTCTGCTTCACTATTCCTGGTTTCTGTTCCCTTGTCGCTTTGGCCATCTTGCCGCTGGGTCAATCCTGTCTGTCGCCTGGCTTAAATGTAATGCTCCTGTGTGGTCTGCCTCCGATGGTTTCTTTCCCATTACCCTGCTAATTTTCATTTCCAGATCCAAAATTCCTGACCCGGGTGGTGGGGTACGTGTCCTATTTTCAGACTCTGATGGCACGTCCCCCAGTGAACTAAAAGACTCAGTAGGGAAACATTTTAAGGTGTTTCTGCACCCACTCGGACTGTCGTACCCAGGGCTGAATGGAGTGTCCGGAGGCCACTCCTTTAGGAGGGGGAACTGTCAGGAATGGTGTCATCTCCGGTTTCTCCTGCTGGTGGCACTATTACATTCAGCACCAAAAGGGTGTAAATCCAGTGGCCACCAGCCGGGGTCTCCCTGCCTGGACTGCAGACTTGCCATCAAGCACACCTGTCATGGTTTTGCTGGACTATATAAACCCGCCCTGAACTAACCTCAGTGCTTCAGTATTCCTCTGCTAAGCCCTTGTCCCTGCCAGTACCTGCTCTTGTTCCAGCCTGTTCCTGAACCCCGTTTGTGTATCCTGACCTTGAACCCTGTTTCCTGTTCCCTGCTCCTTGGTCTGCTTCATTTTTCCTGGTTTCTGTTCCCTTGTCGCTTTGGCCATCTTGCCGCTGGGTCAATCCTGTCTGTAGCCTGGCTTAAATGTAATGCTCCTGTGTGGTCTGCCTCCGATGGTTTCTTTCCCATTACCCTGCTAATTTTCATTTCCAGATCCAAAATTCCTGACCCGGGTGGTGAGGTACGTGTCCTATTTTCAGACTCTGATGGCACGTCCCCCAGTGAACTAAAAGACTCAGTAGGGAAACATTTTAAGGTGTTTCTGCACCCACTCGGACTGTCGTACCCAGGGCTGAATGGAGTGTCCGGAGGCCACTCCTTTAGGAGGGGGAACTGTCAGGAATGGTGTCATCTCCGGTTTCTCCTGCTGGTGGCACTATTACATTCAGCACCAAAAGGGTGTAAATCCAGTGGCCACCAGCCGGGGTCTCCCTGCCTGGACTGCAGACTTGCCATCAAGCACACCTGTCATGGTTTTGCTGGACTATATAAACCCGCCCTGAACTAACCTCAGTGCTTCAGTATTCCTCTGCTAAGCCCTTGTCCCTGCCAGTACCTGCTCTTGTTCCAGCCTGTTCCTGAACCCCGTTTGTGTATCCTGACCTTGAACCCTGTTTCCTGTTCCCTGCTCCTTGGTCTGCTTCATTATTCCTGGTTTCTGTTCCCTTGTCGCTTTGGCCCATGCCTTATGTTTTATTTCATGTTTGTTTCCTTGCTCTTGTATTATATTAGTTAGATAGATAGTTAGGTAGGTTTGGGGGTTGCTGTGTTTTCACCATTTTCTTGTTTTTGGTTTGCTGTCTTGTTTTCACGTGTATCTTTATCATTAATAATAAACATACTTTCTTTATTTACTGGTTTGTTCCTGATTCCTTGGTGCAGCCCAGCGATCTGATCACCTGCATTGGATGTTGTGTATAACATCCCCTGACATTGACGTTCAGAATTTCCGACAAGATTTGTGTGACCGTGTGTATGCAAGACAAGTTTGAGCCAACATCCGTCAGAAAAAAAACATGGATTTTGTTGTCGGAAAATCCTATCATGTGTACGGGGCATAATTGCTTGCTATTACACCTTATTTGATACAATTAAAGAGCTCCTATGTGCCAGTGAAGACCATCAAATCTGCAACGGGGACATTGCTGTCATTATTGCTACAAGGGTCCTTTTACCATCGCCATTAAGTCTGGCCTCTAGGGTTAAAGGTTTATAGTCTAGCCTAGGTTTCCCCCCCTCCCCAGGTTTTGTCAGTGAATGAATGAATGAATAACTTATATAGCGCTACATATGCAAACTAAATTGCCTCAAGGCGCTTTTGCCGCCAGTGTCCATCTGGGTCTTCAGAAGAGATGGGTCTTGAGCTTCTTCCTGAAGGCCAGATGTTTTTTTTCCGAGTGGATGTTCGCAGGTAGAGTGTTCCATAGCCGTGGTCCTCTGACTGCGAACCTTCATTCACCTTTTATTTTATAATGGGTCTTGGGGTATAACCATCTAACTTTTTTATCCTTTCAGGTGCAAGCAGAATTCCACTGTACATGTGTATATACTGGACTGTTTTACCTGCAAATATTTAGTTTGTGTTATTTGGAGGAACTCCTTTGCTAAGTTGGCGCTGTTGCCCAAAACTCAGCAGCTCTATTACCTCCTCTTCGTGACAATATCTTCTTTGAACTGTTCCACTAAAAATTACCAAAACATAAACGCACAGAGTTGTCTGATTTATTGCTTTAAGGTGGTACAAAGATGTCTGAACCCATAGTGTCAGGTGTGTTGAAATGTTCATCAGGTCATGGCAGTGCAGATGAGAAGGTAATTCCAAACAGCCCCTTAGGGGGCCGTGCTACACATGGTTTAAGGCAGGGGTCTCATACTGGCAGCCCTCCAGCTGTTGCAAAACTAAAGGGTCCCATAAGGCATTGCAAGGCTGCCAGTTACAAGCCTGACTCCCACAGGCAGAGGCATGATGGGACTTGTAGTCTTGCAACAGCTGGAGGGCTGCCAGTTTGAGACCCCTGGTTTAATGTAATAAAGAAAACACTGCAGAAATTATTGGAACCATATAAATAAATACTTGTGTGTACGAAGGTATAAAAGTTTGGAGACATACCAAAAATGTAAAATATAATTCCACCCTAACTAGTCTTAAAAATGCTCCCTATCCCTCCCAACACCTATGTTGACTAATGTATGTAGGGAAAATGTATATACTTAGTTATTTTCAGGCCACTCCGGTCTGGTCACGTGATCTGGCTCCCCTACGTCAGTGATCGGAGGCTTCAGGGGAGAAGAAGGAGTGTTCATGATGGATTGACCATTGGGGCCTATGCGTGATGCCAGCACTCCCAGTTATTCCCAGCGTTTGTTTAGACTTCCCTCCTCTACCCTGCAGCTGCCACTGACTGACACAGGAGATCACATGACCGGACCAGAGTGGGCTGAAAATAGGTAAGTATATACATCTTTCCTACATAGGTTAATTAGCATAAATGTTAGGACAAGGGAGGGGACATTTTTAAGACTAATCAGGTTTAGCCAGAAATTTGACTTTAATACATTTGAATTAGTAAATTGACAGTCACCATTTGTCACAAAGAAAGTTTGAGTTTAAATTGGTTCTAAACCCAAAATATTTTTTACCGTAATGCATTCCCTGCATTAAAGTAAAAAAAGCCCACTACCTGTTTTACCTCCCCCATACTATCCCTAAAAACTTACTTGACTCCTCCCACAGCTACAGCGCTGTCCCAGCTGCAGCCCTGCTGCTCTCGCTTTCTGGTCTCACAGGAAACACTGAGGGCAGCGGAAGTCATATGCGCACTGGTGCCCCCTTAGGAACAGGCTTGGGGGGAGGCCCCCTTCCTTCAACTGCCTTTATTAAATTAATTTTTTTTTTGTCCCAAAATATTGTTAAGATAAGCTTTACTATTCAATTTTTGTATGTCATAAATTAAGTCTTGTATGTCAGTTTAAACCATTGATAAAGAGAGTCTGTACTGTGGAAAATATGTAGACAACCATTGCTCCCTTGGTTTTTTGAGAATTATATGCTGCTGCCCTGTCAGCTGATCCTGACTTTACTACCTGGATATCCCTGGCTGAGAGCAAGCATGTAGCCAGAAAAGACTGAAAAGTTTTAAAGTAATGTCCCAATGTACTAATGTCACTAAAATCAAAGAAAGCCTTACCTATGGACTCTTCAGAACTGAAACTTTTAGGAACATTGGATTCCTTGTACCCCATTGCGATCAGTGATTCCTCCTGCTGACCCTCCACATCAGTACAGGACAAAGTAGTATAGTAGGAATTAGCAGGATTAGTCTTTAGGTGGCAATTTATCTGCCTTACAGAGCAGGCGGCAGTGGGAGAGGTACGTGGGAGAGGTAAGTCTTTATCGTAATCTTTACAGAGAACAAAACCAGGAGACTAATACTAATATGAAAACTCAGTTATCCCTTCAGTTTTACTCTTGTTTACATTTTTTGTGTGAGATTTGCTTTAACTTTCATTGTTTATGCTTTTTCTTGGTCAGAGACTCACTAAGTAATAAAGCCAGGAACAGGATGACATCACTGAAGGCAGAAGTTATAAAAACCAACTCAGCAATTAGAACACCCATAATTGTATCCTTACAGCTTGATGTCCTGTTTCTATTGAAAGTCTCTTAAATTTATACATAATTCAATTTAACAGGAGAGGGTTCAGGATCACAGGATACTCCAAAATGATCAGTAGCAACAATCGGAGGACAAACCTCTCATTGATCTTCTCTATAGCCACCTTGACTGGAGGTGATAGGGAATGGCCAACACTTCTAGCACCCTAAATTTGCAGTCCCAGTGCATATAGCTTCTTCTGGCCCTTTGTTCCCTTCTGACCCTAGCCCAATAAACAGTCCCCAGCAAGGCCTTTACGCGCGATGTCCTAGGAGCTGCCTGCCACCAGTTTCCAGAGGTAGATCCTCAATAAGTAGCAAATGTATTCCTCTAGCAATCTTTTCCAGGCTCTCAGTCCAGCAACTACTGGGGCCCAGACTGCATTTTTTTGTCTCAGTTAAAGCGGAGTTTCGCGAAAAAAAATATTTTAGATGTCAGCAGCTGCAAATACTGCAGCTGCTGACTTTTAAAATAAGGACACTTACCTGTCCCGGGGTCCAGCGATGTCGGCACCCGAGACCGAACTGTCCCTCGATCCTCGGGTGCTGCCGCCGCCATTCTCACTGAGGGAATCAGGAAGTGAAGCATTGCAGCTTCACTGCCTGGTTCTCTACTGCGCATGCGCGAGTCGCGCTGCGCTTCTACACTGGTCCCCGTTGTGTTGTGGGAACTGTGTATTTCCCACAACACAACGGGGGTGGGCGGGGGGGGTTTGCGGCTAGCTGCGGCTAGCTATACCCGGAAGTGCCAATTGTGACACCGGAGGGGGGGAGGAATCCGATGAGCGGAAGTTCCACTTTAGGGTGGAACTCCTCTTTAAGCTGCCTCCAGGGGCAGCAGCCCCAAGAGAACGGGAACCCTCTCTGGAGAGAAAAGAACACTCTGGCAAGGCTTCCCAAACATGTATTGCCTCTTCAGCCACCCTTTGGATGCCTCCCTCTAGGATTTGGCTGTGGCATGATAAATACTCACATTGACCATTTTAATTTCCCTTCCCTATACTCTGGAACCTACTTTCAGAGGCAGGTGGGAGGAATCAAACCCTCAGCTCAGGAAACCCTGAACATAGAAAACAATCAACCTCTGCTCCAATCACTGAAGCCAAAAACTAAGTTTAACCTAGCAGCCTAACTAGAGGATGGTGCCACACCTGCATGAACTGGTGGATGGTCCATAAAATGTAGGATGCCTTGCAAACTACATGGCCTATAACTCTATCCAGCCTTTGTTAAAGATACATAGCTACAAAATTAGCCAAGTTGAAAAAAGACCAATGCATCACAAGTTGGAGGTGGAGTTTTGGGATCCTGAGCACAGCAGGAAGGTAGTGGACATTATTATGCTTAAGTGTATGGGACAGGTTTACAAAGGTGACAGTGCTGCACGGTATATTGTACATACTATACATATTTGGCATGATGGATAAGTATCTGCCAGTATTTCTTAGCATTGGGGACACTATTGATCCTGATCAAACCTCCAACTCCATTTGCAGAAATGCAGCCGCATCAGTGTACAAACTGCCTCTTGCTACAGCCAAACATTTCCAAGTTTGACTCATCAGTCCTGGGCACTGCTAACATTTTTTATGCACCCCAGTTGGCCTTGTTTCAACATCGGAGGTATGGCTTTTTGGCCGCAATTCTTCCCTAAAGACCACGTCTGGTCAGACTTCTCAGGACAGTAGATGGGTGTACCTAGGTCCCACTGGTTTCTGCCAGTTCCGTACTGATGGAACTGATGGATATCTGTGAATGTCAATTGAAGTAAGCATGACGTGTCTCTTATCTGTTGCATTAAGTATCCTTGGCTGATCACTCCATCTACAGTCCTCAATGTTACCTGATCAATGGTGCCCTCAATGCTGAGAAATACAGGCAGATACTTATGCATCATGCCATACCATCAAAGCAACGCAAAGGGTATGGATACATTTTACCTCTTGGCATATAACCACAGTGATTGATTGAAATACCAAACACATGGAGGAGGTCAATTGAAGCAGCTGACCAGTGATTCTAGAGGCAATCTCATTAACCATACGCCACACTGGCTGCAATACCTCACAGGACCAGAACGTATGATACAAAGTACCCCGGGAAGAAACAGCCCTGAAAACAGAGAGCTGAAGAATTCGGAAACATAGTATTAAGTCTGACAGGAGTTTAATACCATCTAGTTAAAAGTTTGAGGGCTGTCTCTCTAACTGTGAGAGATCTTGTGCATGCACGAAGATTGTCAATCATCTCGTGCCAGTCTTGTGGGGTACATTGTAGGTTACAGTCCTCTTCCCACTTACATTTATATGGGAGAGACACAGGGACCCATTCAGGGTTTTATTTTTAAACTGGAACAGACAGTATTTACAGCAGCTGTGCTCAGCAACCTATTAGCTTCGATTTTCATTTTTAAAGCTTAACCGGTTGGAAATCTCAGACATGAATTATGAACAAAGCATATCCCTGTATACTGTGTGATTGTCTCAATCCAAAGCATGAAGTGTAATTTCTAACTGCTGTCTTGTTTCTCTGCTTCTCTGTAAAAAGATGACAGGGGAGGGAGCTCCAGCACACAACCTAGTATTGGCAGCCTCGGCTCGGTTCCTGTGTGCTGTGTAAAGGAGGGGGGGGGGTGTCTCTTCCCTTCAATCAGCTCTCAGCTCTCCTCACTGAGTGTAACTTCAGCTCCCTTCCCCCTGCTTTCTGAAAGCTCAGACATGTGGTATAAATTATGCACTTTGAATGTAGAGGAGAGAGGGCTGCATATAAATTGCCATGACTTATATGTAGAAGGATTTGTTTAATCTCTGTGTATAACCTGAAGCCAGTCACTTCATTAGGGTTTACAACCACTTTAACTGTACACGCTGTAGATAAAAGTTGATTGGTTGCCATGCACAGCTGCTCCAGATTCTATCCGCCCCAGTTATGATCAATTTCCCCTGCGTTGTCAGCTTAACAGGAAGTTAAAAGCACGCTGGATTAACAAGTATTTTCTCTACTTGCAGCATTTTTTTTAAAACATGTGGAAATTATTATCTATTGCAGAGATTTTCTTTTTTTTAAAACTTTGCTCAGCTATACACTTTAAGGATTATTAGAAAGTTTTCACAATTAATGGAAATAATTTTTATTAGTAAAGCTCCCAAAGAGACACACTCTGCAAATGACAGAAACAAGGTATAGGTAAAAGATAATCTTTTACTAATCCCTTTCTAACAACATTCATGTTGTACTGTGCCATGGGACCCTTTTAAAGAAAAGCTGTAGGCAGCATTCTATCTCTCTAATAACTCAGTAAAATGTTTAACTGATTATTGTCAGTGACTTTATTGTTGGCATAGCAAACATGCACCTGGTAAATTACAGAATTTAAATTGCTAAAAGAATAAAAACTACACTCATAGGTTTCTGCACTACCATACCTACATAAAAAATAAATTATACAATATATTTAATCTTTCAAACACATTTGATATATTTAGTATATGTCATTATATTATCTTGGTCTCTTTAGCTTCATTTCTCACTAGTTACTAAATTGATTGTAACATTATACAGTATTCCTAAAACACATAAATCACATACGTTTTTAATTGATTCAGGGATTTGTTTATGCTAGATAGCTGTTAATGTTTTTTTAGATAGCTTTCGGCTGATCCAGATAAGCAACCACGAAAGAGTACACAAGAATAATCTAAGGCATGAACATTTGGGTAGAGGACAAAAACAGACTTTTATCCAGGTCGTAAGCAAACAAACAAACCAGTTCCTCAGGCATGGGCTTGAACCTGTGGCTTCACTTTAAAGTCCACCAATGGGGGAAGGTGTACATAGCAAAGATCTGAACTGCAGTGCTTAGTAATGACCAGCAGATGGCAAAGGTTTGTGGTTGATTGTAAAAATCATCTAACTCCCGGGTTCACATCTGTGCGTTTTATGTGTGTTTTAGGTGCAGTGTGATAAACAAAGTTCTGCATGCTGCATCTTTGATGTGTTTTCTTCAAAACACATGTTCTGTGAGTTACCTAAAATTCATTTAAAATGTGCCTAAAATTTAACGCAGCAGAAACATACAGCACACATGTAAACCAGCCCTAATGATATTTAATATATAAATCCTATATAATAATAATAATAATAATAATAATAATATTTACTATAAATGCATACACACCAAAGAGTATATTAATGTACACATTAATAATAGTACATACATCTAATGTACAAACAGGTATTATATCAGCAAAGGGTGCAATAGGAGTCCCAGTGGAATTGTGTACATATGCCTGAGAATATATAGTTATTAAAGGAGATACCCCCAGCCGTGCGGTTTCCATTTGCTTAACCTGGTGTGTCAGTGGGGCTGAGGTTGTTCTCAGAGTTAAAGCAGAAGAACAAAGAACCCAATCTACCAAGTGACTCCTGCGGGGGTACCGCTATACTTCCAAGCTTTATTTGGGCTTACATGATAAATTTGCACATTTTTTTCTTTTGGCTGCCTGGTACAATTTGTGGTTCACCTCTCTCCTACCCCTATCCTAACTTGGCCAGAAACTATTTTTTCACCATGGGAACTAAGTCCAGCACTCGATCTTCTGGGTGGAAAAGTTGTACACCTGCTGGCCTGTTATACACCCAACTTTGGTTCTTTTGTGCCTGTTGCATATGTTCCCAGGCCCTGACAATGGGGATCACAGCAGCAATAGAGTCCTACATAGCTGTAATATATTCTATCATTCTTCTGTATGGTGTGGCCTCATTCACCCTCCCCAAGTTTTTTTTAGCATAATATACTATAACAAGTCAAGGGGGGTGCTGTCCATACAAAGTTCTAAGGGGGAGAAGGCTGTTGAGGACTGGGGAACTTCTTGGATTGCAAATATCCAATAGGGCAACAGGCAGTCCCAATATTTTCCTCTTGATCTATGACATTTTCAGAAAACTTTTTAGAGTATTATTAAACTTTTCCACCAACCCCTCTGCCTGGAGGTAGTTTGCTGAAGTGATACAGTGACACAATGCTTTCATGACCTTTGACATAAAGGGTTTCCCTTAATTCAGCAGGATCCCCCTAGGGAGCCCTGTGCTGGTAAATATTTGTAACAACTTTTTGCAATGGTTTTGGAGGAGGTATTTTTTAAAGGAACTGCCTCAGGATAATAGGGGCCATAATCCATCAAGACAAAGATGTCCATGGACCACCAGGTCCATTTCTATTTGCTCAAAAGGGACTTCAGCCACAGGCAATGCGGACTCCAATAATGAGGTATTGGGTCAGAGATCTAACACTCTGGGCAAGACTCTGCATGCATCCTGTGTCTGAAGAAATGCTGACAAATGCATTATTTTGTCTTTTTGTGACTTAAGTGACCCCACCCAGGGCATGTTTATGGGCTAAATTCAATACTATTCATCTGTGGGGCTTAAGCACCAGAAGCTGTTTCACAACGTCAGTCTGAATGTTACCATCTTGACACAACAATTCCTAGTTGACTGCAATATGAGGAAACAGCAACTCCACTGCAAGACTGACTGGGTTTCCATTGTTTACCTTTACATTTTCCCAAGCTTTTGAGAGAGGTCACATAACTGAGCAGTTCCAAAGCTGTCCTGGGAGACCTCTATCTCAGGGGACTGTGGGGACTTTTCCAATTTACCAGCTAATACGGTTAAAAGATAAGATACACTCTCATCAGTGGTTATCCCTAAGGCACTTGCATCAGGGTTATGTTGAAATGTATCCAGTCCATGTTATGGTCTTTTAAGTTTCCAGTGCTTTTCCCTGCTTACTGCACAGTTCCTAAAATAGTGGAAAGGCTCTCCCCGGGATCACACTGTGCAACGGTAAAGGGGGCACTATCGAGGAGAACAAAAGGCGCCGCTCACCAACCCAGTGCATTACTATGTAGATGAATGTGGCCTCAGCCAGCACAGCTGCAGCCACACCCCCTGACATGTTTCATCGCTAAGCGGAGTGAATCATGTCAGGGGGCGTGGCTGAAGCGGCGTTGGCTGAGCCCACATTTATCTACATCCTCTAAATGGTGCACTGATGTCAGCTTCCGGGCAGGGAGATCTCTGTCTCAGCTTAGAGCAGCAGTGCAAGTTTCATTAAGATCACAGTAAACAGCACTCTGCTACTTTGTTACAGACAGTTTTCTGCCTGGTTACAAAAGCCACCATGGCAGTGAGGTACCTCACTCACTATTCACACAATACAACTCCTACGTGAACTGGGTCAAATGCTCACGGGCCACAAGCTGCGTATACACCAGGTAACCAGGCTACTGGAGTCTAGGGGAGCATTTACACTTTTCTCACTTATTGTGACCACACAGTGGGGCAAATCTTGATCTGTTACAAGACCCTTGATAGGCAACCAAGGACATATTCCATAGAAGCCTAGGACATAGGACATTTTGCAGCAATATGTTTCCACTTTCCACACCCCCAGCACTGTATAGAGCAACTGGCTTGGTAGGGACTTCTGGGCTAGGCCTCTCTGTCTGCTTAGACCAGTCTATGGTTTTTGGAGTCCTCTTGACTCATTTTTGGGTCCTCCCTATGACTGGAAACCTGTTTACATATTCATGGAGTAGAAGGTGACTTCTGATGCACTAATGCAGAGCTGACATGGAGGTACTCAGGGACTAGATACCAATGCACCAATCCACCATTTGGTCTGTCAACTTTTAGGTCTACCTGGCTCAACCACTGCCTAGGTTTGATGACAGGGCCCACAGAAAATTGTCGATTATGCCCCGCTCCACAATTTAAGCTGTAGTGAGGCTATCTAGTTCAAACCACTTTTTTTATAAGGTGAATACGTTCGTGCATCTGAGAGTGGGGTGGCACCCTCTCCTGATAGATCCAGTGGTGTACACATTTAGCACATACACAAGTCATCATCCCCAGGCATTTCAGGGAATTCATCTTTCAAGTCCTTTGCCTCCTCTGGGACCAGATCTAAGTAGGCTTTCTTGGGTTCCCCAGAAAAGAAAAGGGGTTCCCCAGGTCAGCGTGTATGGTAAAGGCAATACATGCCAAGATTTCAGCAAAGAAAACTGGACTAAAAATATTGCATGTAGTTTAAAACATTCTAGTTCAATAGTTGGTAGTATCAAATATTTATTAAGTAACATTAATTAGAGAACAATAACCACTTCAGCCCTGGAAGAATTTACCCCCTTCCTGACCACGCCATTTTTTGCGATACAGCACTGGGTCGCTTTAACTGACAATTACGTGGTCCTGCGACGTTGTACCCAAACAAAATTTATGTCCTTTTTTCCCCACAAATAGAGCTTCCTTTTTGATGGTATTTGATCACCTCTGCGGTTTTAATTTTTTGCGCTATAAACAAAAATATAGCAACAATTTTGAAAAAAACAATATTTTGTACTTTTTGTACTTTTTGCTATATAAAATACCCCAAAATTAAAAAAAATGTCTTCATCAGTTTAGGTCGATATGTATTCTACTACATATTTTTGGTAAAAAAAATCGGAATAAGCGTATATTGATTGGTTTGCGCAAAAGTTATAGCGTCTACAAAATAGGGGATAGATTTATGGCATTTTTATTACTTTTTTTTTTCACTAGTAATGGCGGTGATCTTTTTATCGGGACTGCAACATTGTGACGGACACATCGGACACTTTTGACAGTTTTATGGGACCAGTGACATTTATACAGTGATCACAGCTAAAAATAACCACTGATTACTGTATAAATGTCACTGGCAGGGAAGGGGTTAACACTAGGGGGCGATCAAGGGGTTAAATGTTTTCCCTAGATGTGTTCTAACTGTAAGGGGAATGTGTCTGACTAGAGGAGGAGCAAGATCATTGCTCCTACTTAGTAGGAACACACGATCTGTCTCCTCTCCCCTGACAGAACCGGGATTTGTGTGTTTACACACACAGATCCCGGTTCTCGCTCTGTCACTAGCGATCGAGGGTGCCCGACGGTCATCTTGCTCAACGGGCACGCGTGTCAGCCTTGAGGACATGCTGCGGGCGCCTGCTACAGCGTCTTAAAGAGCCGACGTACAACATGACGGCTTACGAAGGGGAGCCATCCTGACACGGTATAACTGTGGCGGCTGGTTGGGAAGGGGTTAAACATGGAAATACCAAGGCTATTATTCATTAACCTAATTTATTTGCATCAATTATGTTTTTGTTTTTGCTAGTTTTAAACATTCACTTGAATTCTTAAAAAAAAAGAACAGAAAAGGCCTGAGGTTTGTAACTTGGTCACTAATTTATTGAACGTCCATCACAAGATTAGGCAGCATGTCCTTGGGGCTGCAGCCGTGGAAACAACAGAAGGTGTTGCATATAAATTGGGAAATGTCCTATTTGAAACCTCTCCTGGAAATAAGAATCTACTGTCTACTTGCACATTAACATTCTCAGACAAGATCTAGTTTGCATCATTGCTTTGTGCACTGTTATTAACCCCTCGGTAAGAGAAATGAAAAACTGCTAAGAAATAAATATACTATATATGTGTTACACCGGACTGGCAATAAGAGAGGAAGAATTGCAGTATGAAGCAAAAAACTGGATGAGCATGACTGGTAATATATGTATCTGACATTTTTCAACCCCCATTGTTTTAATATGTAACCAAAATACTTCCCATGAGATTTTTATGGAGTTCACAAAGTTTGACCTGGTGAATTCATTCTAGCGAGGTCCTGAAAATATTAAAGTTGAAATCTCTAAACCTATCTCTAGAAAGACAAACCAAGTAGTTCACCTCACAGCAGAGCCCTTGTCATGATATAATTTACTGGTCTTAGTTAAAATATAATGACCACTTAATCCAAACTCTTTTTCTGTAAATTAGACCCAGGTCAGACCTGAGAAGAGAACCATATATCAACCCCAAAACATGGTAATGTAGGGAACTAATCAGCAGTCAAGGACTGACAGCAGGGGGTCAGATGTCAAAGAGCATCCAGATGAAGCAGCTAAAAAAAGTAGCAACAACAAATGCACCACTATGTAGACTCAATACAAGCAAATGTCAACACTGCACTCTTTTTTAAAGAGGAGATTAAGAATAAAATGTATCAGCTTGTCATACCAATGCAAACATGCATATAGGTTGCTTAGACAGTTGCAGACACTCACGTGGATAGAATAGGAGTGTTAGGATCCATTCAGTTAATGGCTATGAGCTAGGAATAAGGTTTCTATAAGAATTATACATTTTTAAGGGGAATATGTGGTTGCTTTTGAGAATTAAAGTGTTTGTTACCCCAGCATTTCATATTCCTGATATGTGCCTGCTGTACACGTACTTGTATGAAAAAGTATCCTGTTCTCTTTGTATTGCTTCCTTTGTGTGAAATCCCTGGTGATCCTGCCACTCCCTCTGCTTTCCTATTAAAAACTATAAATTATATATGTACCAGTGCAGTGCAATTCATTCATATAACTACAAAATGTTATGAAATAATCAATAAAAAATAAGATGGAAAAACATAAAAAATAAATGTCTCTTTGTCTCAATAAGGGATGAGCCGAACACCCCCCAGTTCGATTCGCACCAGAACCTGCGAACGGACCGAAAATTTGCACGAACGTTAGAACCCCAGTGACGTCTATGGGACGTTCGAAATCAAAAGTGCTAATTTTAAAGGCTAATTTGCATGGTGTTGTCTTAAAAAGGGTTTGGGGACCCGGGTCCTGCCCCAGGGGACATGTATCAATGCAAAAAAAAACTTTTAAAAATGGCCGTTTTTTCAGGAGCAGTGATTTTAATGATGCTTAACCACTTGCCGCCCACCCTATTACCAAATGATGGCGGCAAAGTGGTTTGATTTTCCTGACCGGACATCATATGACGTGATCAGGAATATCAAGCCGCTGCGTACCCCCGGGGGCCCACATCGCTGCGATCGTTGTTGCGGGGTGTCAGTCTGACACCCTGCAACACCGATCTAGGTAAAGAGTCTCTGACAGGGACTCTTTACCACGTGATCAGCCGTGTCCAATCACGGCTGATCACGATGTAAATAGAAAGAGCCGGTGATCGGCTTTTCCTCACTCGCGTCTGACAGACGCGAGTAGAGGAGAGCCGATCGGCTGCTCTCATGACAGGGTGGGTCTGTGCTGATTGTTTATCAGCACAGCCCCCCCTCGGATCCCGCCCAGGACCACCAGGGAAGCCGCCCAGGACCATCAGGGAAGCCATCCACACTGGACCACCAGGTATGCCTCTAGACCCCCAGGGAAATGCCACTATGTGCCCAGGCAGCTGCCAATCTGTGCCCAGGCAGCTGCCAATCAGTGCCCACTCCAATGCTTACCACTGCCAGTGCCACCAGGGATGCCCATCAGTGCCTCATATCAGTGCCGCGTATCAGTGCCCATCAGTGCCACGTATCAGTGCCCATCAGTGCCCATCAGTGCCGCCTATTAGTTCCCATCAGTGCCCAGCAGTGCTGCCTATCAGTGCCGCCTATCAGTGCCACCCTATCAGTGCCCAGCAGTGCCGCCTTTCAGTGCCCAGTGTCACCTATCAGTGCCCATCAGTGCCAACCAGTGCCACCCAGTAGTGCCCATCAGTGCTGCATATCAGTGCCACCCATCAATGCCGCCTACCAGTGCCCATCAGTGCCGCATATCAGTGCCCATCGTCAGTGCCCGCTCATCGGTGCTGCCGTATCAGTGCCTGTCAGTGCCGCCTTATCAGTGCCCATCAGTAAAAGAGAAAACTTACTTATTTACAAATTTTTTAACGGAAACAAAAGCAAAACTTTTATTTTTTTCAAAATTTTCAGTCTTTTTTTATTTGTTTCACAAAAAATAAAAACCGCAGAGGTGATCAAATACCACCGAAAGAAAGCTCTATTTGTGGAAACAAAATGATAAAAATTTAGTTTTTTGAGCCAACATCCGTCTGAAAAAATCCGTGGATTTTGTTGTCGGAATGTCCGATCAATGTCCGATCGTGTGTACGGGGCATAAGGGTGGGGATGGCATTAGTCTGTAGTAAAATATGTAAATGGGGAAAAATGAGGACTGACCTTCCAAAATTACACATGCTTGGGCAGGTGAACAGTTCATATCATATATGTATTTCATCTTTGTGCAGCTAAATTACCTTCTTCAACGTCAATGTTCTCTTTTTAGGAATCATCGGCTAAATAAGTGGTATTACATTTTAGCAGGGAAGACAATAATTGATTTGTGCTGCAGTATGTGTGGTGCACTTGTGATAAAACAGGATTTTCCTCAGTTGTCACAAAACAGGACACAAACTCATATGTTTTGTTTTTGCCAGCTCCATTAATCTAGAAGCTTGTTCTAGTCACAAACATACTTTAAATGTCATTTTGATTTTACTCTCATCAATTAAATTTCCAATGCCAATTGATAAATATACCCCTGGCATGCAGAGAAATTACAAATTTATAGAGGCTGGGCTGCAAGCCAGTCTGGTTTCCCGAAATGAAGATATTTTGGAAAAAGACCAGTTTTTAGTACCTATTATAATTTCCAAACAAATTATTGCAGTAAGCGTAGATTAAATTGTGTCACACGTGTCCAGACTAAAGGTTAAGAATTTCATCTGATTGCAATAAATTTCTGTTGAAGATGATGTGATATTACATGACATAATAAAAAAATAATCAATTTTATGAATGGATTAAAAAAAATTGGTTTTATAAATGACCTTCAAAAATAATTTCCTGTTACTTTTCTTTATTGGCCTGATGTGGCTGTTATGAAAATAAATGTCACTGCTTAAGGTAATGCAAAATCTTTCCGTAATATTTCTTAAAGACTAGAAGGGTCATACTCTATTATTTGATGTGGCAGGGCATAATGACAAAGGTTTCACTAGGGGAAAAATGCAAGATCAAAAATTAAAATTCTTCAAGCCCTATCTTGTTTGATGTGTTTGTGGACTCAGGGGATTTAGCTTTGGCGCTGTGCTGCAGCATTGGATCTTAAAGTAGAACTACAGGCAAATTTGTTCTTCCATTTTGAATAGATTGTGACTGTGCATCTTTGTCCCATTGGGGAGATTTACCTTTACTTCCTGTCCTATATCCAAAACAGGACGTTAAAAGGAAATCCCTGCAAATTAAGGGAATCCTTAGAGGCCCCCCAGGTCACCAGAACTAGTATCCCGATTGGAAGATTTCCCCTCTATTACTTTTCTGAGGACAACCCACAATTAGGGATTTTCAGTGGGCATCTGCACTACTCTGTGAAAAGCAATTCACTGCAATTCACTGGTGACCACCCACCTAATATTTAATAGTTCCCTTTTTTGACACCAAAATGGTACCTTTTGATGCCAAAACAGTCCTGATGCATCAAGGCATTAATGCCACTAGACTCTGAAGGTATACTGTGGTGTCTGGCACAAAGCCGTCAGTAGCAGATCCTTTTAGTCCTGTAAGCTGCAAGGTGGGGCTTCCGTGCATCGGGCTTGGTTTTCCAGCACATCCCACAGATAGCCAATTGTAATGAGATCTGGAGAATCCTTTAACTCGTTGTGTTCCTCAAACGAGTTAAAGAATTAACGATTAGGTAGATGGTACCTGTCAGGTAACATCCACATGAATGGCAGGACCCAAGGTTCCAGAGCAGAACATTGCCCCAAAGCATCACACTGCCTCAGCTTGCCTCCTTCTCATAGTGTATCCTGGTGTCATCTCTTCTGCAGATAAGCAGTGTACACACACATGGCCATCCACATGATGTAAAATAAATGTGATTCATTAAATCAGGCCACATTCTTTCATTGCTTCGTAGTTCAATTTTGATTCTAATGTGCTCATTGTACGCATTTTTGGATGTAGACACATTACAATAACCATTTTTCTGCTTTCAACATATCAACTCTAAGGACAACATGTTTACATGATGCCTAATATATCCCACTAACTTTCAGATACCTTTGTAATGAGATAACCAATGTTATTAACATAAAGTGGAAATTTAGTTACTGACTATTTTGAATCCTTATGCTGCTAACATTAGTAAATAGATAGGAAAGTATATCTTATTTACTTGTTTTAAACAGTTTTTTTTTACATTTCTTTAGTTACTTCCTGTTTCCATATCTAGGGAAGTAATGTCATACATCCCAGGAGTCTTCAGGAGGGAGGAGGGGTTTTCTCACCTAAGCACACCCACCTGCCTGCATGCCTGAGCTAGGGCAGATTGATTTCAGATAGTAAATGCTACATAAATCATCTGCCCTTACTCAAGATGGCCATGGCCAGAAATGCTAGGGGAGTGTTTTTATAAGTGATTTCTCAGCAAAATAAAGCGTGGAGACATGGATGGGGGAGTTTGCTTTGAATATTAAAAATTACTTAATTTTGGTTTGTGTTGCTTAGATACAGTGTATTCCCGCTTTAATCTATCAGTGGTCATAAAGGTATGGCTGATTGATGTGTTTATATAAAAGATATATATAGATATATAGATATAGATATATAGATAGATATATATATATATATATATATATATATATATATATATATATCTATCTATCTATCTATCTATCTATCTATCTATCTATCTATCTATCTATCTATCTATCTATCTATCTATCTATCTATCTATATATATATATATATATATATATATATATATATATATATATAAATATATATAGATAGATAGATATATATCTATATATATATATATATATATATCTATATATATACACCATTCAGCCATACCTTTATGACCACTTAAATAAAGGTCACAAAAATGTGAGGGGTGTACTCACTTTGTGAGATACTATATATATATATATATATATATATATATATATACAGTATCTCACAAAGTGAGTACACCCCTCACATTTTTGTAAATATTTTATTATATCTTTTCATGTAACACTGATGAAATGACACTTTGCTACAATGTAAAGTAGTGAGTGTACAGCTTGTATAACAGTGTAAAAAACCCCAGTATCTTTGGGAACGCTGTGCGTTTCTCTTTAAGAAAAAGTGTTCTCTTTGGTGGATTCTCCGCAAGGTCACTTTTATCGGTGGCGAGAGAGGTGCCCACCCCCCTCCCTCCGCTCTCCGGTTGTCTCCGCTGCTTACCGGAACCGCCGGTAGCGGCGGAGACGATTGCGTCCTTTCCCGTGGATGTCTGGCTGCTGAGTGAGGGGAAGATGGCCCCCGCTCTGCTTCATAGCATGGGAGGGCGGAAGCGATGTCAAACGTCACTTTTGCCCATAGCTCTTAAAGGAGAATATTGTTAAATTTTTTTTTTCAAGTGACATTTTTTTATATTTATTTTTTTATTCCATTTTAGTGTAAATATGAGATCTGAGGTCTTTTTGACCCCAGATCTCATATTTAAGAGGTCCTGTCATGCTTTTTTTCTATTACATGGGATGTTTACATTAATTGTAATAGGAATAAAAGTGACCCAATTTTTTTTTT
Organism: Lithobates clamitans; assembly: GCA_037952925.1. Classification (NCBI taxonomy): domain Eukaryota; kingdom Metazoa; phylum Chordata; class Amphibia; order Anura; family Ranidae; genus Lithobates; species Lithobates clamitans. The sequence continues at coordinate 2,091,154 of JBBGZY010000291.1, forward strand.
AAAAAAAGACAGTGTCAAAATAAAAAATAAAAAGGAAAAAAAAACTGAAAAAAAATATATATATTTTTAAAGCACCCCGTCCCGACGAGTTTGCAAGCAGAAGCGAATGCATACGCGAGTAGCGCCTGCATATGAAAACGGTGTTAAAATGACAAATGTGAGGTATCTCTGCGATCATTAGAGCAAGAGCAATATTTCTAGCCCTAGACTTCCTCTGTTACTCAAAACTGGTAACCTGTAGAAATTTTTAAACATCGCCTATGGAAATTTTTAAGGGTAAAAGTTTGTCCCCATTCCACATGCAGTCACAATTTTGAAGCGTAACATGTTGGGTATCAATTTACTCGGCATAACATTATCTTACACAATATAAAAAAAATTGGGCTAACTTTACTGTTGTCTTATTTCTTAATTAAAAAAAGTGTATTTTTTTTAAAAAAAGTGCGCTTGTAAGACCGCTGCACAAATACGGTGTGATAGAAAGTATTGCAACAACCGCCATTTTGTTCTCTAGGGTGTTATAAAAAAATATATATATAATGTTTGGGGGTAATTAATGTTGTTTGGTAAGTAATTTTCTAGCAAAAAAAAAAAAAATGATTTTAACTTGTAAACAACAAGAACCAAAAAGAGGCTCGGTCCACAAGTGGTTAATGTTTAAACCACTGGCAACAAAAGTGAGTACATCCTTAAGTGAAAATGTCCAAATTGGACCCAATTAGCCATTTTCCCTCTCTGGTGCCATGTGACTCATTAGTGTTACAAGGTCTCAGGTGTGAATGGGGAGCAGGTGTGTTAAACTTGGTGTTATTGCTCTCACTCTCTCATACTGGTCACTGGAAGTTCAACATGGCACCTCATGGCAAAGAACTCTCTGAGGATCTGGAAAAAAAGAATTGTTGCTCTACAGAAAGCTGGTCTAGAAAGATGGTATAAGGAGATTGCCAAGATCCTGAAACTAAGCTGCAGCACAGTGGCCAGGTGGCCAAGACCATACAGCGGTTTAACAGGACAGGTTCCACTCATAACAGGCCTCACCAATGTCGACCAAAGAAGTTGGAGACACTCACACGATAAATGGCAGACATAGCAGTAAATAACTCGCCAGTTCACTAGCACTTAACCATACATTATCAGAGGCACTGTATCTAAGACGGATCCCTGCCCATTATACTTTTTACCAAAATGACCGCCTTCAAAAACCTTGCAACCTTGTCACTGCAGAAAAAATGTTAACATCTTATGCCAATGTGCACCTTCACACCCTCAGGGCCTGCTGACTACCTTCTTGTAGCCTAAGAAGCTATACATCAATCACTACCTCATTCAAATAAACCCCATCATCATGCAAATACTGCCATGTTTACTGTTCAAGCTCAATGTGCCTGACTACCAAACCTCCATTTCTAATCACAAACCAAGCAACTTCCCTAATAACCTTAGCCTAATCCTTGTTCAAACTGTCCATGGAGCAAGTTATAATTCAGTGAATGTACACCACAATATCTGACCACAAAAACAATACTTTTATGAAAGAATAACCAGCCAAAACAGCGTACATCTGAATCTTATTTTTACTTATTTTCATAAATAAAAACATCAGTCATGATCCAGTCAGGGAAATGGTAATTCAGAATATACATACGCATTTTAACGGTACAGTGTTGTGAAGAGGCCAAATTAATCTATGTGTCTTCACAGTGAAGGGTAATTTAGATCTTGTGTGTGCCTTACTGGACAACAGCCTATGCATCTGTATCCCATATTAATAGAGACTAGTATAAATTCTAATTTAGCATCTGAGGCAAGTGTGTATATTAAAATTATTAAAATTCCTGAAAAGGTATAATATTCCATAACCCCCATACCATATGGAGCACAATCATAAAACCTACAAATGCCTGGTTGCACAGAGAAAAGGTGTTATATGTCATATGTGCTAGTTTTAAGGTAAAATATGGGTCTTTTTATACTGGTTCTACTCTACTTCTGGACCGATAATTTACAAATAGACACAGTTATGAGTTTTTGAAGATTTTTGTAGAATAAGGACACTAAGCAGCAGTGAATTCCTTTCCATAAGTCTAGGAGTGCACCTCCCTAGCATTTAAATTTAAGTCACATTTCTACAAGGGTCTGGAAGTTCAAAAGACCTGTTATCTTCACTTAGGCACAGCAGAAACCTGTCTGCTGGCCATTACTAACAGATAACTAATATACAGAACACTGCAGTATGTCGGAGTATGTTTATCCTCTCACTGCCTGCTAACAAAATATCATCTCTGTCAGGTTACCTGAGACCAGGTGACAGATGCACTCCGTAGGAGTCGGAAGTGCACCACTAAGATAGTGGACCCTAGGACTGACTGCTGCGGATAGTACCCAGGGAGGTTCAGAAAGCAGGTCTACTGGATCACTAACACAGATCCCAGTGGGAGCTAGAGCATAGTTTCCCCAGGGAGCGGATTCTAAGAGCCAGCAGGTGTTCACCAGAGCCTCTAGTGGTGAGGATGGACTGCGCTGCAGTCTGGCTCCAGATCCTTTGGGTCTCACAGCTCATGCTCACGGTAGACTACAGAAGGAAGCAGCAGGCTGGAACAACAAGGATAGTAAAGGGATAAGGCAGAGGTCAACTAGCAGACAGGAACAACAGAGTACATGCCAAAGGTTCAGGGTCATAGGCAAACAGGGATAGTCGGGGACACACCAACAGGTCATGGTCACAAGCAGACAGGAATAGTCGGGAACAATCCAAGGTCGGTAACAGATACAAACGAAAAGCACACAGCAATCAGGAAACAGGAAGCCAAACACACAATGAATACACAACAGTTGATCAGCACCACTGGCTTTTAGTGCACAGGTTAATATAGGGTTCCCTGATAGGGCCTGGGGTGGAGCCATGCTTAGAGGAGAGGTTATAAAAACAGCCAGGTGAGAGTGTCTGGCCTCTTAGTCTGAACACATGAGGAGAGGTAAGCTGACTGAGAAAGATTACTGTATAACCATGACAATCTCCCAAGGTGTTCAGCATTTCCGAATTGGGATTACCCCATAGTAAAACTATAACACAATCTTTCAGTTCTGTCACGCATGGTTTCCAGGGTAATTAAACTGATTAGGAGTACATAGCTACAATAAAATGTCTTATCAAAGCTAAGTGATATACTAAAAGTAGGCAGATATTATTTCAAATAACCACCCAACATAAATAGTTCATCTGGAGTAATTAGTGAAAAAACATTTCTGTCTACTTCATCCTGAAGAACCAAAAACTTAAGTATATCTAATAACTGAGATAATAACAGTACAGCCAGAATAAGGACATATTTACCTGTATCAGGGGTTTAGTAGCATTTTGAGCCACTATGCTATGCTATACTATGCTAGGAGGTCCCAGAGCGGACTAGGCCCCCACACGCTTCTAGGTGAAATAGTCACCTGATATCTACCATGTTTGGATTCATTTACAAGGTAATTTCATGCTGGATAATAATACACAACTTCACAGAATGCAACCAGTACACATTTGAAGATATTAATATTAGGGATGAGCTTCGTGTTCGAGTCAAACCCATGTTCGACTCGAACATCGTCTGTTCGCCCGTTCGCCGAATTGCGAACGATATGGGCCGTTCGCGCCAAATTCGTGTGGCGCGTCATGGCCCATAATTCACTGCGGCATCGCAGTGCATTGCTGGCTGATGATTGGCCAAGCATGCACTATGACCCGCATGCTTGGCCAATCACAGTGCCGTCTGAACAGAGAGCCGTAATTGGCCAAAGCCAAGGAGGCTTTGGCCAATTATGGCTCAGGGGATTTAGTACACGCCCCACACTATATAAGACCGCCTGCACGGTGGCCCTGTGTAGTGTGTGTTCCGGCGTTCATTGAGAGAGAGAGAGACAGACAGTGACATTTGATTTGAGTTAGATAGATTAGGCAGAACAGTCAGTCAGTTAGCTGCACTTACAGTGTATTGTGTATATATATATGCATCCCACATGTTGCATTATGTATATACACTGTATTCAGTTTAGCTAGATCCGTTCCTGTTATCTTCCTACTGACAGGCAGGCTTGTCTTGTTACAGTATTTACAGCTACCTGAAGAAAATTACTGGTGTTCTTTTGATCCTATTAGTACCACAGTCAGGCAGCTAGACTATTTACAGTTAGTGCAGTGCGTCCTGCTCACAGTGTTCAGCTAGATCAGTTCCTGTTATCTTCTTACTGACAGGCAGGCTTGTCTTGTTACAGTATATACAGCTACCCGAAGAAAGTTGCTGGTGTTCTTTTGATCCTATTAGTACCACAGTCAGGCAGCTAGGCTATTTACAGTTAGTGCAGTGCGTCCTGCTCACAGTGTTCAGCTAGATCCTTTCCTGTTATCTTCTTACTGACAGGCAGGCTTGTCTTGTTACAGTATATACAGCTACCTGAACAAAATTACTGGTGTTCTTTTGATCCTATTAGTACCACAGTCAGGCAGCTAGACTATTTACAGTTAGTGCAGTACGTCCTGCTCACAGTGTTCAGCTAAAACTACAAGTTAGTGGGGTGCGTCCTGCTCACAGTGTTCAGCTAAACCTATAAGTTAGTGCGGTGCGTCCTGCTCACAGTGTTCAGCTAAACCTACAAGTTAGTGGGGTGCGTCCTGCTCACAGTGTTCAGCTAGATCCGTTCCTGTTATCTTCTTACTGACAGGCAGGCTTGTCTTGTTACAGTATTTACAGCTACCTGAAGAAAATTACTGGTGTTCTTTTGATCCTATTAGTACCACAGACAGGCAGCTAGACTATTTACAGTTAGTGCAGTGCGTCCTGCTAAACCTACAAGTTAGTGGGGTGCGTCCTGCTCACAGTGTTTAGCTAAACCTACAAGTTAGTGTGGTGCGTCCACCTCACAATGTTCAGCTAAACCTACAAGTTAGTGGGGTGCGTCCTGCTCACAGTGTCCAGCTAAACCTACAAGTTAGTGGGGTGCGTCCTGCTCACAGTGTTCAGCTAAACCTACAAGTTAGTGGGGTGCGTCCACCTCACAGTGTTCAGCTAAACCTACAAGTTAGTGGGGTGCGTCCTGCTCACAGTGTTCAGCTAAACCTTCAAGTTAGTGTGGTGCGTCCACCTCACAGTGTTCAGCTAAACCTACAAGTTAGTGGGGTGCGTCCTGCTCACAGTGTTCAGCTAGATCCGTTCCTGTTATCTTCTTACTGACAGGCAGGCTTGTCTTGTTACAGTATATACAGCTACCTGAAGAAAATTACTGGTGTTCTTTTGATCCTATTAGTACCACAGTCAGGCAGCTAGACTATTTACAGTTAGTGCAGTGCGTCCTGCTCACAGTGTTCAGCTAAACCTACAAGTTAGTGGGGTGCATCCTGCTCACAGTGTTCAGCTAAACCTACAAGTTAGTGGGGTGCGTCCTGCTCACAGTGTTCAGCTAAACCTACAAGTTAGTGTGGTGCGTCCACCTCACAGTGTTCAGCTAAACCTACAAGTTAGTGGGGTGCGTCCTGCTCACAGTGTTCAGCTAAACCTACAAGTTAGTGGAGTGCGTACTGCTCACAGTGTTCAGCTAGATCCGTTCCTGTTATCTTCTTACTGACAGGCAGGTTTATCTTGTTACAGTATTTACAGCTACCTGAAGAAAATTACTGGTGTTCTTTTGATCCTATTAGTACCACAGTCAGGCAGCTAGACTATTTACAGTTAGTGGGGTGCGTCCTGCTCACAGTGTTCAGCTAAACCTACAAGTTAGTGGGGTGCGTCCTGCTCACAGTGTTCAGCTAAACCTACAAGTTAGCGTGGTGCGTCCACCTCACAGTGTTCAGCTAAACCTTCAAGTTAGTGTGGTGCGTCCACCTCACAGTGTTCAGCTAAACCTACAAGTTAGTGGGGTGCGTCCTGCTCACAGTGTTCAGCTAGATCCGTTCCTGTTATCTTCTTACTGACAGGCAGGCTTGTCTTGTTACAGTATATACAGCTACCTGAAGAAAATTACTGGTGTTCTTTTGATCCTATTAGTACCACAGTCAGGCAGCTAGACTATTTACAGTTAGTGCAGTGCGTCCTGCTCACAGTGTTCAGCTAAACCTACAAGTTAGTGGGGTGCATCCTGCTCACAGTGTTCAGTTAAACCTACAAGTTAGTGGGGTGCGTCCTGCTCACAGTGTTCAGCTAAACCTACAAGTTAGTGTGGTGCGTCCACCTCACAGTGTTCAGCTAAACCTACAAGTTAGTGGGGTGCGTCCTGCTCACAGTGTTCAGCTAAACCTACAAGTTAGTGGAGTGCGTACTGCTCACAGTGTTCAGCTAGATCCGTTCCTGTTATCTTCTTACTGACAGGCAGGTTTATCTTGTTACAGTATTTACAGCTACCTGAAGAAAATTACTGGTGTTCTTTTGATCCTATTAGTACCACAGTCAGGCAGCTAGACTATTTACAGTTAGTGGGGTGCGTCCTGCTCACAGTGTTCAGCTAAACCTACAAGTTAGTGGGGTGCGTCCTGCTCACAGTGTTCAGCTAAACCTACAAGTTAGCGTGGTGCGTCCACCTCACAGTGTTCAGCTAAACCTACAAGTTAGTGGGGTGCGTCCTGCTCACAGTGTTCAGCTAAACCTACAAGTTAGTGGGGTGCATCCTGCTCACAGTGTTCAGATAAACCTACAAGTTAGTGTGGTGCGCCCACCTCACAGTGTTCAGCTAAACCTACAAGTTAGTGGGGTGCGTCCTGCTCACAGTGTTCAGCTAAACCTACAAGTTAGTGGAGTGCGTACTGCTCACAGTGTTCAGCTAGATCCGTTCCTGTTATCTTCTTACTGACAGGCAGGTTTGTCTTGTTACAGTATTTACAGCTACCTGAAGAAAATTACTGGTGTTCTTTTGATCCTATTAGTACCACAGTCAGGCAGCTAGACTATTTACAGTTAGTGGGGTGCTTCCTGCTCACAGTGTTCAGCTAAACCTACAAGTTAGTGGGGTGTGTCCTGCTCACAGTGTTCAGCTAAACCTACAAGTTAGCGTGGTGCGTCCACCTCACAGTGTTCAGCTAAACCTACAAGTTAGTGGGGTGCGTCCCGCTCACAGTGTTCAGCTAAACCTACAAGTTAGCATGGTGCGTCCACCACACAGTGTTCAGCTAAACCTACAAGTTAGTGGGGTGCGTCCTGCTCACAGTGTTCAGCTAAACCTACAAGTTAGTGGGGTGCGTCCACCTCACAGTGTTCAGCTAAACCTACAAGTTAGTGGAGTGCGTCCTGCTCACAGTGTTCAGCTAAACCTTCAAGTTAGTGTGGTGCATCCACCTCACAGTGTTCAGCTAAACCTACAAGTTAGTGGGGTGCGTCCTGCTCACAGTGTTCAGCTAGATCCGTTCCTGTTATCTTCTTACTGACAGGCAGGCTTGTCTTATTACAGTATATACAGCTACCTGAAGAAAATTACTGGTGTTCTTTTGATCCTATTAGTACCACAGTCAGGCAGCTAGACTATTTACAGTTAGTGCAGTGCGTCCTGCTCACAGTGTTCAGCTAAACCTACAAGTTAGTGGGGTGCATCCTGCTCACAGTGTTCAGCTAAACCTACAAGTTAGTGGGGTGCGTCCTGCTCACAGTGTTCAGCTAAACCTACAAGTTAGTGTGGTGCGTCCACCTCACAGTGTTCAGCTAAACCTACAAGTTAGTGAGGTGCGTCCTGCTCACAGTGTTCAGCTAAACCTACAAGTTAGTGTGGTGCGTCCACCTCACAGTGTTCAGCTAAACCTACAAGTTAGTGGGGTGCGTCCTGCTCACAGTGTTCAGCTAAACCTACAAGTTAGTGGAGTGCGTACTGCTCACAGTGTTCAGCTAGATCCGTTCCTGTTATCTTCTTACTGACAGCCAGGTTTATCTTGTTACAGTATTTACAGCTACCTGAAGAAAATTACTGGTGTTCTTTTGATCCTATTAGTACCACAGTCAGGCAGCTAGACTATTTACAGTTAGTGGGGTGCGTCCTGCTCACAGTGTTCAGCTAAACCTACAAGTTAGTGGGGTGCGTCCTGCTCACAGTGTTCAGCTAAACCTACAAGTTAGCGTGGTGCGTCCACCTCACAGTGTTCAGCTAAACCTACAAGTTAGTGGGGTGCGTCCTGCTCACAGTGTTCAGCTAAACCTACAAGTTAGTGGGGTGCGTCCACCTCACAGTGTTCAGCTAAACCTACAAGTTAGTGGGGTGCGTCCTGCTCACAGTGTTCAGCTAGATCCGTTCCTGTTATCTTCTTACTGACAGGCAGGCTTGTCTTGTTACAGTATTTACAGCTACCTGAAGAAAATTGCTGGTGTTCTTTTGATCCTATTAGTACCACAGTCAGGCAGCTAGACTATTTACAGTTAGTGCAGTGCGTCCTGCTCACAGTGTTCAGCTAAACCTACAAGTTGGTGGGGTGCGTCCACCTCATAGTGTTCAGCTAAAGCTACCTGTAGAAGGTTGGTGGTGTTCTCATACTACAGGCAGGCAGCTGATTTAGCTAGCTGCAGTATCAGTACTAGGGATGAGCCGAACACCCCCCTGTTCGGTTCGCACCAGAACATGCAAACAGGAAAAAAATTCGTTCGAACACGCGAACACCGTTAAAGTCTATGGGACACGAACATGAATAATCAAAAGTGCTAATTTTAAAGGCTAATATGCAAGTTATTGTCAATAAAAGTGTTTGGGGACCTGGGTCCTGCCCCAGGGGACATGAATCAATGCAAAAAAAAGTTTTAAAAACGGCCGTTTTTTCAGGAGCAGTGATTTTAATAATGCTTAAAGTCAAACAATAAAAGTGTAGTATCCCTTTAAATTTCATACCTGGGGGGTGTCTATAGTATGCCTGTAAAGGGGCGCATTTTTCCCATGTTTAGAACAGTCTGACAGCAAAATGACATTTTGAAGGAAAAAACACATTTAAAACTACCGCGGCTATTGCATTGCCGACAATACACATAGAAGTTCATTGATAAAAACGGCATGGGAATTCCCCACAGGGCAACCCCGAACCAAAATTAAAAAAAAAAAATGATGTGGGAGTCCCCCTAAATTCCATACAAGGCCCTTCAGGTCTGGTATGGATATTAAGGGGAATCCCAGCCAAAATTTTTTAAAAAAATTGACGTGGGGTTCCCCCTAAACTCCATACCAGACCCTTCAGGTCTGGTATGGATTTTAAGGGGAACCCCGCGCCAAAAAAAAAAAAAAAAAACGGCGTGGGGTCCCCCTAAAAATCCATACCAGACCCTTATCCGAGCACGCAACCTGGCAGGCCGCAGGAAAAGAGGGGGGGACGAGAGTGCGGCCCCCCCCTCCTCCTGAACCGTACCAGGCCACATGCCCTCAACATTGGGAGGGTGCTTTGGGGTAGCCCCCCAAAACACCTTGTCCCCATGTTGATGAAGACAAGGGCCTCATCCCCACAACCCTGGCCGGTGGTTGTGGGGGTCTGCGGGCGGGGGGCTTATCGGAATCTGGAAGCCCCCTTTAACAAGGGGACCCCCAGATCCCGGCCCCCCCCCCCGTGTGAAATGGTAAGGGGGTACTTACCCCTACCATTTCACTAAAAAACTGTCAAAAATGTTAAAAATGACAAGAGACAGTTTTTGACAATTCCTTTATTTAAATGCTTCTTCTTTCTCCTTCATCTTCTTCTGGTTCTTCTGGCTCTTTTGGTTCTTCCTCCGGCGTTCTCGTCCAGCATCTCCTTCGCGGCGTCTTCTATCTTCTTCTCCTCGGGCCGCTCCGCACCCATGGCATGGGGGGGAGGCTCCCGCTCTTCTCTTCATCTTCTTCTCTTCTTCATCTTCTTCTTCATCTTCTTCTTCTTCTTCTTCTCTTCTTCCTTCTTCTCTTCTTCATTTCTTCTCCGGGCCGCTCCGCAGCCATGCTGGCATGGTGGGAGGCTCCCGCTGTGTGACGGCGTCTCTTCGTCTGACGGTTCTTAAATAACGGGGGGCGGGGCCACCCGGTGACCCCGCCCCCCTCTGACGCACGGGACATGACGGGACTTCCCTGTGGCATTCCCCGTGACGTCACAGGGAAGTCCCGTCAAGTCACCGTGCGTCAGAGGGGGGCGGGGTCACCGGGTGGCCCCGCCCCCCGTTATTTAAGAACCGTCAGACGAAGAGACGCCGTCACACAGCGGGAGCCTCCCACCATGCCAGCATGGCTGCGGAGCGGCCCGGAGAAGAAATGAAGAAGAGAAGAAGGAAGAAGAGAAGAAGAAGAAGAAGAAGAAGATGAAGAAGAAAATGAAGAAGAGAAGAAGATGAAGAGAAGAGCGGGAGCCTCCCCCCCCATGCCATGGGTGCGGAGCGGCCCGAGGAGAAGAAGATAGAAGACGCCGCGAAGGAGATGCTGGACGAGAACGCCGGAGGAAGAACCAAAAGAGCCAGAAGAACCAGAAGAAGATGAAGGAGAAAGAAGAAGCATTTAAATAAAGGAATTGTCAAAAACTGTCTCTTGTCATTTTTAACATTTTTGACAGTTTTTTAGTGAAATGGTAGGGGTAAGTACCCCCTTATCATTTCACACAGGGGGGGGGCCGGGATCTGGGGGTCCCCTTGTTAAAGGGGGCTTCCAGATTCCGATAAGCCCCCCGCCCGCAGACCCCCACAACCACCGGCCAGGGTTGTGGGGATGAGGCCCTTGTCTTCATCAACATGGGGACAAGGTGTTTTGGGGGGCTACCCCAAAGCACCCTCCCAATGTTGAGGGCATGTGGCCTGGTACGGTTCAGGAGGGGGGGGGGCGCACTCTCGTCCCCCCCTCTTTTCCTGCGGCCTGCCAGGTTGCGTGCTCGGATAAGGGTCTGGTATGGATTTTTAGGGGGACCCCACGCCGTTTTTTTTTTTTTTTTGGCGCGGGGTTCCCCTTAAAATCCATACCAGACCTGAAGGGTCTGGTATGGAATTTAGGGGGAACCCCACGTCAATTTTTTTAAAAAATTTTGGCTGGGGTTGCCCTTAATATCCATACCAGACCTGAAGGGCCTTGTATGGAATTTAGGGGGACCCCCACATCATTTTTTTTTTTAATTTTGGTTCGGGGTTGCCCTGTGGGGAATTCCCATGCCGTTTTTATCAATGAACTTTTATGTGTATTGTCGGCAATGCAATAGCCGCGGTAGTTTTAAATGAGTTTTTTCCTTCCAAATGTCATTTTGCTGTCAGACTGTTCTAAACACAGGAAACATGCGCCCCTTTACAGGCATACTATAGACACCCCCCAGGTACGAAATTTAAAGGGATATTACACTTTTATTGTTTGACTTTAAGCATTAATAAAATCACTGCTCCTGAAAAAACGTCCGTTTTTAAAACTTTTTTTTGCATTGATCCATGTCCCCTGGGGCAGGACCCGGGTCCCCAAACACTTTTTATGACAATAACTTGCATATAAGCCTTTAAAATTAGCACTTTTGATTTCTCCCATAGACTTTTCAAGGGTGTTCCGTGGCATTCGAATTTGCCGCGAACACCCCAAATTGTTCGCTGTTCGGCGAACTTGCGAACAGCCAATGTTCGAGTAGAACATGAGTTCGACTCGAACTCGAAGCTCATCCCTAATCAGTACATTTATATATATATATATATATATATATATATATATATATATATATATATATCCCAGCTTAGTGCAGCTACAGTCCATTAGTATGTCTGGAAGGCCAAGAAGGAGAGGCAGACAGTCACAAGCCAATAAGAGGGGGCAAGCAGGCTCTGTGTCTAGTGCTGGTCGTGGAGACGGTGCATCCTCATCAGCACGTGGCCGTGGGACACGCTTGGCCTTTTTTTCGGCAGCTGGCCGTGTTGAGCCGCAACATGCGGAAGACTTGGTTGAGTGGATGACCAAGCCGTCCTCATCCTCCTCATCCTCTCTCACCCATGCCCAGGGTACTTTGTCTGGCAAAGCAGCGGCCTCTTCCCTCGGCTCAATGTCATCAGTGACTCCTTCCCTAGACCCACCATGTCCTCCTAAGGAGTCCCTCGAACTGTTTGACCACAGTGTTGGGTACATGCTCCAGGAGGATGCCCAGCGTTTGGAAGGCTCTGATGATGATACTGAGCTCAATAAAGGCAGTAACATGAGCACGGACAGAGGGAGTGCCCAAGAAGGACAGCAATCTGGCAGTCATGCTCCCCCTGCTGCTGCATACTGCCAGGTTTGCTCCAGTGATGAGGAGGGAGGGGATGATGAGGTCACTGACTCAACGTGGGTGCCTGATAGGAGAGAGGAGGAGGCGGCACATCATCAACGAGGCAGGATGCCCTCCAGGGGCCAGCCTAAGGGCAGCACATTGACTGCATCACACTCCAAAGCTCCACATGTGCAGGTCGTTGCAGTCTCTGCGCGTTATTCAAAAAGTTCTTTGGTGTGGGCCTTTTTTGAGACGAGTGCATCAGATCGCACCACTGCTATTTGCAACATAAGTCTCAAGCGTATCTCGCGTGGCCAAAACATCTCCCGCTTGGGTACCACATGCTTGACCAGACATATGTTGACCTGCCATGCAGTTCATTGGCAAGCGTATCTAAAAGACCCACACCAAAGAACAAAGAGGACCTCTCCTTGCTCCTCATCAGCTGAGATCTCCAACCCCACTATACCTTCAGTCCTCTCTGAGACCTGCACTGAGAGGAATGAAGGTGTAGAATTAGGTGTGTCACAGCCAACTACTTGTGGGCAATCTGCTTTTGGTACACCAACGTCAGATTGTACCAGGCAAATTTCCCTGCCCCAGCTGCTGCACCGCCGAAAGAAGTTTGCTCCCAGCCATCCACATGCCCAGCAGTTGAATGCTAGCTTGGCAAAATTGCTAGCACTTCAACTGCTGCCTTTTCAGTTGGTAGACTCTGCCCCTTCCGTGAGTTTGTGAAATGTGCGGTTCCTCAGTGGCAGGTACCCAAACGCCACTTTTTCTCACGGGAGGCGATTCCGGCTCTCTACCGGCATGTGGAAGGCAATGTCCATGCCTCGCTGGACAGGGCGGTCAGCGGTAAGGTACATATTACCGCTGACTCATGGTCCAGCAGGCATGGACAGGGACGTTACCTAAGTTTCACGGCGCATTGGGTGACTCTGCTGGCAGCTGGGAAGGATGAAGGACAAGGTGCAGTAGTGTTGGAGGTTGTTCCGCCACCATGCCTCCAAAATGCTAATGATTGTGACACACCTCTCTCCTCCACCCCCTCCTCTTCTTCTTCCTCCATGGCCTCTTCCTGTGCTTTGTCCTCGGAGCCAGCGGTCCTCCGTAGCCGTTCAAGGGGCTACGCAAGTACGCAGGCCAAAAGATGCCATGCGGTGCTTGAGCTGGTGTGCGTGGGGGACAGGAGCCACACTGGGGCAGAGGTTCTGTCAGCTCTGCAGGGGCAGATTCAGAGGTGGTTGACGCCACGCCAACTTAAGGCAGGAATGGTGGTTTGCGACAATGGCACCAACCTCCTCTCTGCCCTCCGACAGGGACAAATGACCCATGTGCCCTATTTGGCTCACGTCCTTAACTTGGTGGTGCAGCGGTTCTTGGGCAGGTACCCGAGCTTACAGGATGTCCTGAGGCAGGCCAGGAAAGTCTGTGTGCATTTCCGCCGGTCATATAATGCCAGTGCTTGGCTGACGGACCTCCAAAAGGAGTTTAACCTGCCCAAGAACCGCCTAATCTGTGACATGCCCACCAGGTGGAACTCAACGTTGGCCATGCTGCAGCGGCTGCACACGCAGCAGAGGGCCATAAATGAGTACCTGTGCGACTATGGCACCAGGACAGAGTCAGGGGAGCTTGTTTTTTTTCCCCACGCCAGTGGGCCATGATCAGGGATGCATGCACTGTCCTGTCACCATTTGAGGAGGCCACGAGGATGGTGAGCAGTGACAGTGCATGCATCAGTGACACTGTCCCCCTTGTCCACCTTTTGGAGCACACGCTGCGTGGAATAATGGACAGGGCACATGAGGCAGAACAGAGGCAGGAAGAGGAGGACTTCCTTAGCTCTCAAGGCCCCCTTTATCCAGACAGTGTTTCTGCGTGCCCGCCGATCACACAGGAAGAGGACGAGGAGGAGGAGGAGGAGGAGGAGGAGGAGGAAGATTGTGTCAGTATGGAGGTGGAGCCTGGCACTCAGCATCAGCAGCAGTCTTTAAGGAATCAGTCCCAAAAAAACACATGGACTTGTACGTGGCTGGGAGGAGGTGGCTGCGGACCATGTCGTCCTTAGTGACCCAGAGGACTCCGGACCGAATGCCTCAGCAAACCTACGCTGCAACGCTGCATGGCCTCCCTGATCCTGCAAAGCCTGCGTAAGGATCCTCGTATTCATGGTATCAAGGAGAAGGACCAATACTGGCTGGCAACCCTCCTTGATCCACGTTACAAGGGTAAGGTTGTGGACCTTATCTTGCCATCGCAGAGGGAGCAGAGGATGAAACATCTTCAGGAGGCCTTGCAGAAAGGTCTGCGCAACGCGTTCCCAGAGACTGGGAGGTTACAAACTCCTGTTTCTGGACAACGTGTTGCTGAGGCTTCGGTCAGTCAAAGAAGGAGCAGTGGAGAAGGTGGCTGTCTGACCGATGCGTTCAGACAATTTTTTGGTCAGCAGCCCCAAGGTATGATCGGTTCCAGCAACCATCGCCAGCGTCTGTTTTACATGGTGCAGGAATACCTAGGGGCAAGATCTGACTTGGACACCTTTCCCACCGAAAATCCTCTGGGTTACTGGGTCTTGAGGATGGATCACTGGCCAGAGCTTGCACAGTATGCAATTGAGCTACTGGCCTGTCCTGCATCCAGCATTCTTTCGGAACGCACATTCAGTGCTGCTGGAGGCGTGGTAACCGATCACAGGGTGCGTCTGTCCACTGACTCGGTCGATCGACTGACCTTCATAAAAATGAATCAGTCTTGGATCACCACCAGCTACCAAGCACCTGATGCTGATGTAACCGAATAATTTTTTTTGAAATCTCAGATCCCTTCAAAGACTGCCTATGCTGATGCTGAGTGACTATCCCTGAGTAATTATCCTCTTCCTCCTCAATGATCATGCTGATAGCTTGTAAGAACATTTTTGGTTCTGGGCGCCACCACCAGTGCCTAAGGCACAATTTTTCTGCCCCTGTTTAACAGGGGCGTGTAATTACAATTTTTGATGCAATACTTTGCAGCAGGGCTCGTTTCTGCATTCCAACTAGAGTGTCTGTAAGGGGTTGCAGTGTTGTGGCACCAGCACCAGTGCCTAAGGTCCAATTTTTCAGCCCTTGTTTAACAGGGGCGTGTAATTACAATTTTTGATGCAATACTTTGCAGCAGGGCTCATTTCAGCATTCCAACTAGAGTATCTGTGAGGGGTTGCAGTGTTCTGGCACCAGCACCAGTGCCTAAGGCCCAATCTTTCTGCCCCTGTTTAACAGTGGCGTGTAATTACAATTTTTGATGCAATACTTTGCAGCAGGGCTCGTTCCTGCGTTCCAACTAGAGTGTCTGTGAGGGGCTGCAGTGTTGTGGCACCAGTGCCTAAGGCCCAATTTTTCAGCCCTTGTTTAACAGGGGCGTGTAATTACAATTTTTGATGCAATACTTTGCAGCAGGGCTCGTTCCTGCGTTCCAACTAGAGTGTCTGTGAGGGGTTGCAGTGTTGTGGCACCAGCACCAGTGCCTAAGGCCTAATTTTTCAGCCCCTGTTTAACAGGGGCATGTAATTACAATTCTTGATCTAATATTTCACAGCAGGGCCCATTTCTGCACCCACCAAGAGCGAGTGAGGACTTACAGTGTTGTGGCACCAGCACCACCACCACCACCACCAAAGGCCCAATTTTTCTGCCCTTGTTCAACAGGGGCATGTAATTACAATTCTTGATCTAATATTTCACAGCAGGGCCCATTTCTGCACCCACCAAGAGTGAGTGAGGACTTACAGTGTTGTGGCACCAACACCACCACCACCACCACCAAAGGCCCAATTTTTCTGCCCTTGTTCAACAGGGGCATGTAATTACAATTCTTGATCTAATATTTCACAGCAGGGCCCATTTCTGCACCCACCAAGAGCGAGTGAGGACTTACAGTGTTGTGGCACCAGCAGCACCACCACCACCACCACCAAAGGCCCAAGTTTTCTGCCCTTGTTCAACAGGGGCATGTAATTACAATTCTTGATCTAATATTTCACAGCAGGGCCTATTTCTGCACCCACCAAGAGCGAGTGAGGACTTACAGTGTTGTGGCACCAACACCACCACCACCACCACCAAAGGCCCAATTTTTCTGCCCTTGTTCAACAGGGGCATGTAATTACAATTCTTGATCTAATATTTCACAGCAGGGCCCATTTCTGCACCCACCAAGAGCGAGTGAGGACTTACAGTGTTGTGGCACCAGCACCTCCACCACCAAAGGCCCAGTTTTTCTGCCCCTGTTCAACAGGGGCATGTATTTACAATTCTTGATCTAATATTTCACAGCAGGGCCCTGTGAGGGCTTACAGTGTTGTGGCCACAGCAACACCTAAGGCCCAAATTTCTGCTGAGTATATAGGGCAGGCCCGTACTTTCAAACATCTAACTTACAAACGACTCCTACTTGCAAACGGAAGGAGACAACAGGAAGTGAGATGAAATCTACCCCTAGGAAGGGAAATTCTCCCCTGTAAGAGTTAATATGGGAAAAACATTTCTCCTTTCCACTGATGTTTTCCAATCCTTGTTCCACAAAAAAAAAACAAATTTTCAAAAAACATTTTTCATTGGAACAAAAAGTAAGGTGAAATCTTCTGAAGAGGAGGAAAGACAGCAAAACAAATGTCACAGGGGTGATAACCCTTCCCTATGTTTTCCAAAAAGCTTAAAAAAGATTTTTTGGCTGGAGCTAAACACGTTAAAAATGTACCCGTTCAAAATTACAAACTGATTCTACTTAACAACAAACCTACAGTCCCTGTCTTGTTTGCACCGCCTGTATACTGCTGTTCAGAGTATATAGGGCCTGGTGGCCCCACACCTTTCCTTATTTTAATTTGGGTGCGGGGTTCCCCTTAATATCCATACAAGACCCAAAGGGCCTGGTAATGGACTGGGGGGTACCCATGCCGTTTGTCTCACTGATTTTCATCCATATTGCCAGGACCCGACATTACATTAAACCCGCAAGCAGTTTTAAATGAGATTTTTTCCTTTAAAAATGACATTTGGTGCAGGGACTGTTCTAAACACGGGAAACACGCGCCACTTTACAGGCATACTATAGACACCCCCCAGGTACGATATTTAAAGGAATATTTCACTTTTTTTTTTTTTTTTTTTTACTTTAAGCATCATTAAAATCACTGCTCCCGAAAAAACGGCCGTTTTTCAAAGTTTTTTTTGCATTGATACATGTCCCCTGGGGTAGGACCCGGGTCCCCAAACCCTTTTTAGGACAATACCATGCAAATTAGCCTTTAAAATGAGCACTTTTGATTTCAAACGTTCGAGTCCCATAGACGTCAATGGGGTTCTAACGTTCGTGCGAATTTTCGGTCCGTTCGCAGGTTCTGGTGCGAATCGAACTGGGGGGTGTTCGGCTCATCCCTAATTGAGACAAAGAGACATTTATTTTTTATGTTTTTCCACTGGCTTTCATTGCTGTCTCTGAGCCAATGAGGAGCGAGAGAGCAGGGAGAGCCTCTGCCCACCTGCATATCGCTGGATCGAGATTGGGCTCAGGTGAGTATAAGATGCCTAGAAACATTTAGTCAGTACAGGGTCAGGCCACACACACATTGTTCTCACTAGCAGTTAAAGGTTAGCTAAATCAGACAATATTGCTTTTAGAGTTAGGGAAAAAACTGTCTCTTATCACCAGCCACCAGTAGAGATAGATGCCACCAAAATCCACACAAGAAGGGGAAAATCTTGCATACAATCTGGTGTAATCCAGATTTACACTAGCTGTCATAAATATACACTAGTGCACACAGCCAAATTAGCATAAAATGCTGGTTAACATCCAGTAGACCAAATTGTTTAGTTTAGTGTAGATCCTGCCCTGAAGCAGTCTACCCTGTTGTGGTGGACAGACTTGTAATATTTTGGCTAAAAGTTCACTATATAATAGAATGAGAGAATCATTTCTCATTTTAGTTTTTGGCCAGATTTTTAGTCCAAAGAACTAAAGGATACAGTAAAATGATTCTTACCAGTCTTCTGGGCAGAAGGGTTAAAGTGATATTAAAGTCTTGTTTTTTTTCTATAAAAATAACAAACATGTTATACTTACCGGCTCTGTACAGTGGTTTTGCACAAAGCAGCCCAGATTCTCATCTTCTCTGGTCCCTCTTCGGTACTCCTGGCCCCTCTGTCCTGTTGAGTGCCCCCACAGCAAGCAGCTTGATATGGGGGCACCCAAGCTGAGCCGCAGCTCTGTGTATCCATTCCGACACAGAGTCACAGTTCGGCCCTGTCCCCTCTCTCTCCTCAATGGCACCGCTGCTGTGTCTAAGCCAATCAGGAGGGAGAGTCCCATACGGCCGAGGCACTCGTGCACATCACTGGATCGAGAGGGGGCTCAGGTAAGTATTAGGGGGGCTGCCACACACAGAAGGCTTTATATCATAATGCATAGAATGCATTAGGATAAAAAAGCCTGCCTTTACAACCACTTTAAGGTTTGTTTGAGGGGTAATAAATACCCACACATTTTACACTTACACATTACTTAGCACACATACTTCTAACATAATAAATGTTATCTGTATGGAACCTGATGTTCCTCCCATGCATCCTAAGTGATATATGAGGCAGAGGAGGAACCACAGAGTAAGGTGGGAAAAGTAGGTATTCACACATCTGGAAATGCCAAATATAATGTGGGGCTTTGAAGGCATGAGCTACCAGAAAAGTAAATATATAACATCTTTCACAGAAGGGCTTTATTTTAGGATTGGCCCTGTAGTGACAGGGACACTCTAATACCCTGTACACAGGGTCGGATTTTCAGACGGAAAAAGTATGATCGGATTGTGTTGTGTGTGTGGGCTCCATCGGACTTTTTCCGACACACAAAGTTTGGGAGCAGGCTATAAAATTTTCCGACAACAAAATCTGATCGGTTAAATTCCGATCGTGTGTACAAAAATCCGACGCACAAAGTGCCACGCATGCTCAGAATAAATTAAGAGATGAAAGCTATTGGCTACTGCCCCATTTATAGTCCCGACGTGTTGTATGTCACCGCGATCTGAACGATCTTATTTTCCGACAAATTTGTGCGACCGTGTGTATGCAAGACAAGTTTGAGCCAACATCCGTCGGAAAAAATCCATGGATTTTGTTGTCGGAATGTCCGATCAATGTCCGATCGTGTGTACAGGGCATAAGTGTTTTACTTATAATCTGTTAATTCTCTTTACATTATATTTGTTATTTTATCAAGATTGACAGTGAATGACTTAAATAAATTGACACAGACATACACTAAAAACATCTGTAATCTCTGGGGCCTAAATCATGGTACAGTGACAGATGTGGGGTAATTGAGTAGTAATTGATGTCAGTTTAAAGCAGTTGTAAATCGCTGGGTGCCTTTTTTTCTTCAGACTTGCAAGGTAAAGCCATAATGTGCTAGTATGGATCACATACTAGCACATTATGTGAAACTTACCTGAAAACAAAGCATTCCAGCGATGCGCTTCCATCTTCATCCATCTACCTTCGGGGTCCGCAGACTCTGGCTGTGTGATTGGCCAGAGCCGTGATGACATCACTCCCGCACATCCATGGGGGAGCCACTGTTTACAGGACAGGATTCTGAAGGAACGGCCCGGGCGGCCGTTCCTTCAGAACCCATGCTCCGATGACATCATCGGCTGCATATATAGTAAATATCTCCTAAATGGTGCACATTACACAGTACCTATAGGCAGTGGTGTCTCCAGTTTTCATATTTAGGGTGGCACATGGGGGGACAGGGACAAAAGTAGGGGGGCAACTATAAAATGCAATATATATATATATATATATATATATATATATATATATTATATATGTATATATATATTTTTTTTTCTACGATCCCACAACGGCCCTTTCACATGTTCTGCAGTGAGCTCCCTTTCTACTGTATTGGGGCCCCCCAGGGTGGCAGAAAACAAAGAGATATATGTCACCAGCATACCAAGAAAATATAAGGGTCCAAAGCAGTGGGAGAACTATCAGGGTTGCAAAGGGTTTCTTGCCACCAGGCCCTGGTGTTCTGCCACTGTGGGGTTCCCCAGCCTCTTGCTGTCCTGCCCCTGCTATTGACAGCGCTGGTCTGGCATCTCTTGGAATTTACAGGCTGGTTCTCCTGTCCTAAGTTCTGTTTTTCCAGTAACTGAGAGTCCTGGTGGAGTCCTTCCTGCAACTTGCTCTTCTCCCTGCCAATGAGGATGCAGGGGAAGGAGCAGATCAGGCGGCAATGGTTGTGTGAGCGCTCACATTATGCATTGCCAGTGAGCAGAGGGAGGGGGGAGGAATCACCCGCAGGAGCTGACTGGGGATGCTCTCCCTCTTAGACATTACCTTTTTTTTAAAAAAAATATTTTTTTTTAAATTGGGGGGGGGGGGGCACATGGTGGGGCACAGCATAATGTTGGGGGGAGTCAGGGCCCCCTCTGCCCCCCCCCCCCAGTGACGCCATTGCCTATAGGTAAGTATTATTATAGGCTTACCTATAGGTAAAAGGCAAATATTAAAGTTTACAATTTAATGCTAGACACATTGCACAAGAACATAGAACACACAAACACAAAGAGCACATATACAAAGCACACAGAACTATAGAAAATGCCACTTTTAGCATATCAAGCAAAAAGTTAGAGACCTATTTCACTGGTCATGTGGCCAATGTGGTCGTGTGTGGTCATGTGTGACAATGTACACATTCAAGGAAGCATGCTGCCAAAATTACAACATTATTTCCTCACTTGTATGGGCCAGTAAAAAAGTCTAACAACTTTGTTTGAACATTAAAACCAATATCAGGTTTGAAATGTTTTCTGTCTCCAAGTTGATGAATAATTCACCTAAACATATTCTATAACACATACAAAAAGTGCTTTAACAATATAATACTACCTGCAAAGAAAAATGAATGTGTCCTACCTCTTTGCTGATAACTGCTTTGCCTGCAATACGATGGATTTTGAGAGAACTAAAATTCCCAACATGGTTACTAGAACGTCTGTCGCAATTTCATCATAATTAATAATCCTCTCTCATTGTCACTGAATAAATATTGTTTACAACTAACATAATCAGACAATTGCTTTTGAATAATAATCTACAGTGACTGATTATCATACACATATCAGCAGGACAAAAAAATAGGAAGATTTATACTTGTTTCTTACCACATATTTTGGAGAAATAGAGCAAAGATTTAGATCACAATGTCTGCCTTGTCATATTACTCTGCTACAAACTTTTTAGGTGGACCTTTCAGCAACGTGAATACATCACTCAGATGTGACAACAATATAGAGTGAGAATATACTTTTTCCGAAAAGCTCTACCATGGATGACCAGGGGAGAAATGTGAACTTTTGACCTGGGATACAAACACAACCAGCTAATTCTTTCATTGTAGGGACCACACAAGGCAATGCAGCGATTGGTGGCCATGATGAAAAATGGATGTTGTCTTAAAGTACATGGTTTATTGTAACACACCTGAAAACACTGAAAATATGGGCATCATAGTTGTATGGGACTGTATATCCACAGATCAGGTGTCCAAAGCCAAAGACACCTACAATGGGCACATGAGCATCTGAATTATACCACAGAGCAATGTTAGAAGGTGGCTTGGTCTTATGAGTCACATTTTCTATTATATCATGTGGATGACTGGGTGTGTGTGTGTCGCTTATAGGGTGCCCACGTGTCCCGGATTACCCGGGACTGTCCCGCAATTGACATCTGCTTCCTGTGTCCCCGACACCTTCATTCCGGGACAATACAGTGTCACGAAATGAAAAAGAGGACACACAGCCACCCTAACTGATCGCCAAAACTGGTTGCTAGGGCTGCCCCCCATTCAATATTAGGTGGATGGTCATAAAGATATGGTCGATTGTTGTATGGAAGAATGTGTAGCTAGTATACCTGTGTTCACTTATATTAGCTAATAATTCAAAATAAACAACATTCCTGTTTTTTTAGATTCCATTGAACATGACTAAGAATTTGAAGTTTTGCTATAGTTTTGTTTGTAAATTAAGCCTATTTTGCTTGATAACTGCCACTTTGATCTGAACCAGGTTACCAAGTATTGGCCTACTCCAAATGCTATGTTTTTGTTATCCTGTCCTATTGCTACCTCATACTGTATTGAGCGTCCACATTTTTCCTAAGACCTAACAAAACCAATAATAGTCATATGTCACCCATTGGTGCATACTTTAAAAAAAAATGATATTCGTACCACACTCTTCCTACCCCTGGATGGGTCACATGTTCAACAGGAACACTCTTTTCAATATGATGGTTAATGTGTATGTAAATTTAAAACCTATTTCTCAGTATGTTTGGCATCATTCTTCTTTTTTGTTAATCTGTTGTCAAGCTTCTTTTCTAGCTGTCCTTACAGTAACAGCACCTTCTTATTAGACATGGGCCAAATGACCCCAGGTTTGGTTTGCGGCTGAACTTTCAAACATCGCAAAAGTGTGGAACCGAATAACAAACTCTATTGAAGTCTATGGGACCTGAACTGTAAAAATCAAAAGTGCCCATTTTGAAGGCTTATATGCAAGTAATTGGGCATACAATGGTTATGGGAGTCTGGGCCCTGCCCTGGAGGACATGTATCAGTGAAAAAAAGTTTGTAAAAAACATCAATTTTTTTAAATGAGAAGTGATTTACTGATGCTTCAAGTGAAACCATAAAAATGAGAAATAATAATAAAAATTAAAAATTCCTTTAACTATAGTGCCTGGGGGGTCCCCTTGGTCTGCCTGTAAAGTGGCACATCTGTACAGTGTATAGAACCTTCTGGTGCAATAATGACATTTGTAAAGCCAGAAAAATGACATTTTCCCTGCAAACTTTCTTTATTTTGTAAACAACGGCTTGGGGAGCCAGTCTTTATGATGAGGCCAAGATTAGAGATTTTTTGGATAAATTCTGGTGTCTCTTTTGCAGACTTTGGATAGAAGTAACAGGTGTGGAAAAATTGGTCTTTGAGTGTGCCTTCACACCGTATCCCTATAGAGGTACTCTTGATAAAAGAAAGATTTGGCTGTGCTGTCAAAAATTTTAATAATATACACTTGTCAAACAGCTGTGGAAAAATTGGTCCTTGGGTGTTAATTGTGCCCATGAAATCAACACTCACAAAGCTAGGCAGCCTAGACAGTCTTTCAGAGATTCCAGATCCAGAAAGCACTTAATCAGCGACATCGGCATCAGGGGCTTGATAGCTGCTGCTAATCCAGGACTGATTCATTTTGGTAAATGTCAGCTGGTCCACAGAGTCTGTGGACAAATGCGCTCTCTTATCTGTCACAAAACCTCCAGCAACACTGAATGCCCATTCCGGAAAGCACACTGGATGCAGGGCAGCCCAGCAGCTCAATTGCATACTGGGCAAGTTCTGGCCAGTGGTCTATCTTCATGACCCAGTAAGCCAATGGATCGTCAACTGGAAAGCTCTCCATCTCTGTTTTCGCCCCTAGATAACCTCCCATCATATGATGCAGACGCTGCTGATGGGATGTGAAAGCTGACAACCCTGGGTGCCGAGGACTAAAAAAAATTTGAAAAGCATCACTGAGGTGGCCCCCTTCTCCACTGCTCCTCTCTTGAACCAACAGAAGCCTCAAAACTACGTTTTCCATGAGACTGTAACCTACTGGAGTCTGGAAAGGCATTACATAAACTCCTCTTTAAAGTGTCCTCAAGAGATTTCATCTTCTGCTCCCTCTGTGGGGACAGGATGAGTTCTGAGACTTTCCCCTTGTAGGTCAAGGAGGGTTGCCAACCAATAGTGGTCCTTCTCCTTGATGCCATTTATTCTCGGGTCCCTTCGCAGGCTTTGAAGAATGAGGAAACCCATGCACCACAAGTTTGCAGAGGCATTAGAAGCTGACTCCTCGGGGTCACTGAGGATTGCAGTATCTGGAACTGCCTCCTCCCAGCCACATACGACTCCCAAGGGTTCTGGGGATGGAAAACCATCTGTTAAGGGTTGACGTATGTCTTTCTCTGCTTCAATGTCTCCAAAACGGCCAGAATCCTTCTCCCCCTTCCCTCTTGTCTGTTATGTGGCGTCACACGAATGGTGTCTGCATAAAGTGGGCCTTAAGAGGAAAGGAAGTCCTCCTCTTCCCCCTCGCTGGTCTGCTTTGAGTGCCCTGTCCATAATGTCCCGCAGAGTCTGTACCAGCAGGAACACAAAAGGGATTGTGTCACTGATGCATGCATTGTCACGGCTCATCATCCTTGTGGCCTCTTCAATAGTGACAGTGCAGCGCATGGATCCTTTATTAGCAGCCATTGGCGTGGGGAAAAAAGCTGAGCTGCCCTGAGCCTGTTGTTGTGCCATACTGCAGCATTGCCAAAGTCGAGTTCCACCTTGTAGGCATGTCACAAATCAAGCGGTTTATGGACAGGTGGAATTCCTGCTGAATTTCGGCCAACCAAACACTGGCTGTGTATGACCACCTGAAATGGCTACAGACTCTTCTGGTCTGCTTTAGCACATCCTCCAACCCTGGATACCTACTTAAGAAATGCTGCACCACCAAATTGAGGAAATGTGCCAAGCATGGCACATGTGTCAACTTTCCCTGTCTAAGGGTGGACAGGAGGTTTGTGCCATTATCGCACACCATCATTTCTTGCTCAAGCAGGTGTGACGTGAACTACCTCTGGGCTTACCTCTGCAGAGTTGCAAGAATCTCTGCTCCGGTGTGGCTCCTGTCCCCTACACAGACCAGCTGAAGCACTGCATGGCAACTTTTAGCCTGACTCATGGAATAGCTCTTTGAATGCCTAGGGGGTACTGGCGGTTCATAGGACAATTCAGCAGAGGAGGGCATGGAGGAGGAGGAGGTGGTGGAGCTGACAAATCTCACATCATCACCACAAGCTGTATGGAGATGTGGTAGCACAATAAGCTTGAGCACTGAGCCCTGTCCTGTATCTTTCTGAGTTGCAAACAGACTTACCCAAAGTGCTGTGAACAAAATATAGCGTCCCTGACCATGCTTGCTGGACCACGTGTCAGCAGTAACGTAGACTCTGCAGCTGACTGCCTTGCCCAACAATGCCACAACAATGCCTTCCACTTGTTGGCACAGAGCTGGAATGGCTTTGTGTAAAAAAAAAATAGTGACTGGGAACCTGCCATTGTGGTACAGTACATTCTGCAAAATCACGGAAGGGGGCAGAATCCACCAGATGGAAAGGCAGTGGTTATAAAGCCAGCAGCTTTGACAAGCTTGAATTTAGATGCTGGGCATGTGGGTGGCAGTGACTGTATTTTTTTTTCGCTGCAGCAGATGGGGCAGAGAAATTTGCCTGCTATAGTCTACAGCTGGTGGTGTGCTACTGGCAGACGTGCTTCAAGGACCTGTGACACCCTTCGCTATACCATCATCCCTGTCAGTGGAGGCTGCTGAGAGGTCAGGAGGTATAGCAGGGTAGGCCGGAAAGGTGAGGAGTAGCAGGGTTGCATCCCTTTTGTGTGGCTTTCAGGTGCTCTTGCCAATGGGCTGAGTGGTGGGAGGCTAAATGCCTTGTCAAGCATGTGGTACCCAAATGGCTGGTGTTTTTGCCATGCTTGATCTGCTTGAGGCAAAGTTTGCAAATTGCAACAGTGTGATTGGCTGCACATGTGCTAAAAAAGGCCCAGACAGCTGAGCCGTGGGAAGTGGGCCAGGAGATAACAGCTACATAATCTGGTGGAATAGAGTGGCTGCTCTATCTGGCACCCAAGTCTTGTCAGTGACCTCATCATCATCATCATCTCCTCCATCCTAATCATCACTGGAGCCAAGTTGGCAATACACTGTGGCTGGTCGAACTGACTGCCAATTTGTGGTTTACCAGTGTTCTCCCCTTTCTGTATGCTCATGTTCCTACCTTCCCCAACCTCAGAGCCAGGATATGTATCAAGTAATGGCTGTGCATCGTCAAAGAGCAAGTGGCTGACACTGTGTTTAAATAGCTCAGATGACTAATGCATGCCTGATGCTGGGGCTATGGCAGGAGTAGCTGTGAAAAATAAGCCACTCAGGTAGCTGTGGTGGACTGTGCACTGGTCTCTGCTTGGGTGATGGAGGATGAGGAGGATGAGGATGGTTTGGTAAGCCAGTCCACCACCTCCTCTGGACACAGATGCTGCCCCCTCACAGTGTCATGGGAACGTCTGCCTCTCCTTGTTGGCCTCCCAAACATGATGCAAGGGGGCCTTATTAACAAAATGTAATAAAGATGGGGAAATGTGTACATCGGTGCACTTTATTCAATTGAAAGTGGTGTTTTTGGTGTACTTTAACTTGAGTACTCACTACACAGACACACTCCATTGACACTACAATATACTGCAGTAAAACTGCACTGATGCACTGCAATATACTGAGGTAAACGGGTACTAATGCACTAAAATATACTGTGTTAAACATGCACTAACACACTGCAATATACTGCGGTAAACCTGCAATAATGCACTGAAATATACTGTGTTAAATGTGCAGTAATGCGCTGCAGTATATTGCGGTAAACGTGCAATAACGTACTGAAATATATTGCAGTAAACATGCACCAATGCACTGAAACATTCTGCATTAAACGTACACCAACGCACTGCAAAATACTGCAGTAAACCTACAATAATGCACTAAAATATACTGCGTTAAACCTGCAGTAATGCACTGCAATATACTGCAGTAAACCTGCAGTAACACACTGAAATATACTGCATTAAACGTGCAGTAATGTACTTCAATGCACTGCGGTAAACGTGCAATAAAGCACTGAAATAAACTGCGGTAAATATGCACCAACACACTGAAATATTCTGCGTTAAACGTGGACTAACACACTGAAATATACTGCAGTAAACCTGGGAAAAACGCACACTGAAATATACTGCATTAAACGTGCACCAATGCACTGCAATATACTGTGGTAAACCTGCAATAACATCACTGAAATATACTGCTTTTAAAGGGGCAATAACGCACTGCAATATACTGCGTAAATGTGCAATAACGCACTGAAATATACTGTGTTAAACATGCACTAACACACTGCAATATACTGCAGTAAATCTCCAATAACACTCTGCAATATACTGCCATAAACCAGCAATAGCGCACTGAAATATACTGCAGGAAACCTGCCCTGACAAAATAAAATGACACTAAAGTAAAAATTAATGGTGGTACTACACTCACTCTGCACTATCACTAGATTCACACTAAAATTACACTAAAGTAAAAACGAATAGTCACAGTACACTCACACTGCACTATCACTAGATATACACTAAACTGATATTTTAAATTCACAACAGAATCACAATAGTCCACTATAGCACACTAACTCGATAGTGGCACTGAACAGAGCCCTGTTCTATCTCTCTTCATGCCAATATCACACTGCAAATGGCCGCTATGGGACAAATATTTTTAGAGTGTGGGGTGGGACTAGGAGCAATGAGCCATGATTGGATAGCGTCATCATGACAGTGTCCAATCATGGCTCTAAAAGTGCTATGTGTCCTGCTTGGGCAAAGCTTTCATTGCTTCAGCCAATCAGGGCTTCCAAAGCAATGTGCGCATGCACATTATCAACCTGAAGTGTGTGCCCTTTTGTTGGCTGCTGGGCTGCCTATTAGGTCTGCTCTTTTCTCCTGCAGACCTGATAGGCAGCCCAATGCCCAAATAGAGAAGCATGCACAGCAAGTTGACAACTCTGCATCTCTATGAAAATGAAATCAATATAATACAAACGTATAAAAAAACTGATATATATATATATATATATATATATATACATATATATACACACACATAATAATGTGCAAAAGGATGTGTCTGCAATGAAAGAACACCGAATCTAGTTTTTAGAGAACCTATTTGTTAAAAATATTTCTTGAAAACAACATTTCTTTTTAGACTCTCTGATTTAAGTCAGAACATCGATCTGTTTCTGACATTTTCTGTAGTCAGGAAACATTATTCTCCCTTGTGAGTTGCTAGAAGTAATTGTTAAATAAAATTCTGTAAGCCAGGTTTTTGTGTTTTGTAGGGAATCGATATAGTAAATTTATACTATATTCACTTTACTAAGATGTGACATGTAATGAACCTAAATAAACTTGTCTGTCAGTAAATTGCTTTGTACATTTCAACCTGGACTAGTCTACAACCTTTGTTTACGATTACAAAATATTTGTTGATATTTAATGTTTTCAATTTTTTGCAAATTTATTTCCTACTTACTTTACACTATTTAGCTGATCGAGACTCTAGTCATGTAATAAAACAAGTCATTGCAAAAGGCAAATCAAATAAAGGTTCCTTGTAGTCTATTTGTCATTGTATTCCATATGTTATCCTTATTAGTCAAGAGTCAACTATTCAACTTCTGAATTTCTTATAACTCATTGTCAATAGAAAGTCTGTTTAAATGTATGCATAATGAAGATGGATACCAATATAATCTGTCTGCATCAAGATAAATGTAATGCTTTGTAAATTTGTAAATAGTCTCATCTTTTTTAGCAGTGGTTTTCATGCCAGGGTCTCCTGGCTAGGTTAAAATGCTCTGCAGCTGGAGTTGTGCTTTGATGGGACAGAATGCTACCCACTCAGTTTTATCATAGATGAACCTTTTTAACTGAACAATGTCCTTAGGGGTAGATTTTTTTTCTGCAAACAGGAGGTTAAATTAATTGGTTCTTACTGGCCATTTGGCCATTCATGTGGCCATTCCCAAGCAATTACAACCACTTTCAACAGTTTTAAGTCACAAAAATGAATGAATAGATCAGACAACCTACCACTAGGGATGGACTTCCAATTTAGGCCGAGCATGAGTTAGTTGAAAAACCAATTAAACTATTGCCATTTGGCTAAGAAGGGCCAATAATGGGGCTTGTTCCAGCCCCTCACTATATGAGGCAGTTTTTCCATCAGCCTTTTGTCAGAGTGAACTGGCAGTCTTTTCAGGGGGAGGGATATACATATTACCTTGTACCATCCCTGTTTTTGTGATACATAGACCCAACAGTGCTTTTTAGGTGGTCAGTGGTATGAACGTGTTACTGACACAGGTAACTCTGCTCTTTGTTTGCACTGCATACTTGTGTGGTACAGCTTGGTGCTCCAAATCATCACATTCACCAAAGCACCACATCATCATTCCCCATGCTGCCAAAGCTGTTAATAAAGTTGGACAAATACCTGAATTATTTCAGCACATTATCAGTAACTTGCTGCACAAGGATACACAAGATGTTTTGTTATTAGATATTGGGAGAGAAAGTGCCAGGAGCACAGAGGGATGGTACATCAAGCAGTGATGTTCCTGCAGCTGCCACTCAGATGGGCTCGAGTGATGGGAGGGTGGGGATGACAAGTTGGCAGACATTACCAGGGTGCCAGAGATTGTAGAGGAGCAAAGTGAAAGAGAGGCAGAACAGCACTGAGGGAAGATTTCATTCAGAGCCAGGGCGCCTCATAGAGGACTACAGGGAACAGCTAGCCAATTCCAGTAGATGGCATTGCCCACAGTCTACTACTATCCCCAGGGCCACTCCAAATAGCTCAGCAGTCTGAGCTTTTATTCACACATCTGCAGCAGCCAGCAGCATTGTGGTATGCAACCTGGGCTAACAGAGTATCAGTTGTGGTAAAACTACCAGTCATTTGGTTACTGCATGCATAAGGAGACACAAGAATCAGCATTACAAAGCACCTCAATGACCAATTGGCAGCAAAAGGCCCTCAACTCCTCCTTTCACTACACCTATTCCCCACTTCACAAAACTCTCTGCATCCACTGCAAGATCTACATCTCCAAGTGAAGGAGAGGAAGGAAGCCAAACAAGAGGTTTGAAAGGCTTCCCTTACAGAACATCAAGCAAGGAGGAGGGTCAGCATGAGGCCACACTGAGTATGGCCCCCATTACCCTCACTCCCAATGTCTCAATTAAAGATGTAACATTTCTGGAAATTTTGAAGCCATGGGGAAAAATGCTTTTCCCCTGTTTTTTTCAGAAAAAAAATGAAATTTTGGAAAAATGTAAAAAAAATCAGTGTGGAGTAGTTTCACTACAGTAATTGCTAAAGCAATGTTGTTACACTGTGAAGGTGAAATGCATTGTATATAGCAGTATTATGCTTGAAATAAAAGTACAGCTTATTCAGTAAATATACTAAACTTGTTTTTTAAAATTGTATTTTTTATTATAAATGGAACAAGGGCTGTATATGTTAAAACATTTCCACTATATGAGAACAGGTAACCACCCCCTTTCCCTCATAATAATATAAAAGCTTCCTGCCAATATGCATTTTCAGTTATTGATAATGCTGATCCAAAAGCATATATTGCTCTTGCAAGAGCTTTGTCAATTTCCCCCTGATTTTCAGGTGTCTTTTAAATTATGAATGAAGGAATTGTGTGGGAGGCAGTGGTTTAAAACACGTCCTTACTTGAAGATTCTGCTGGTGAAGAAACACTTTGTGACGATCCAGAAACATTAGAAAGAGTGTTTCTGGAACGAGAACTCTGGAAAGAAAAGCTACTTGAACTTTCAATATAGTTCACATCATTTAATTCCATAAAGTATTTTTAATGTCTTTAGGGAGCCTTTTGGAATTCCAGGATGTGTTTTGTCATCCTTGTAGCATTTGGAAAAGAACATTTCTTCTCACAATATTTGCAAATTGCAGCTTTGCTCTCAGCAGAAATTGTCAAAATGTTTCCAAACTCTAAATGTTAGTCTCACCATTTGAGGAGGGAAAGAAAAAACAATTTACTAAACAGACTATAGATAAACAATATGCTGCAATGGTGGAGAGCATTAATAGGAATCAAGTAAACAAGGTGAACAATATTTATTAATGATTAAAAACACACTCACAAAAGGGGAGCTTGCGCAAAGGGGTAAAAGTCAAAGCTGCTGCCTCTGGAGCCCAGAGCTGCTGTGGAATTCTACTGCTTTGGCCGTGAGTAGGAAAAAAAAGAGCACAGGCAGGAGGGAGCAGTTACTGCAGGGAGGCAACCCGACCAGAGATGGAAGCTGGAGCCTGGATGAAGAGGATGCCTGATACTACTGGAAATGTTGTGTAGCCTGTTTTAACATCATTGCATTTTATACAATACTTGCTTTGTAGTGGGCTTTATACCAATCCCTCTGGGGTTTTGCATTGCTGAGCAGTTTTTTATGCCCCTTGCTTTTCATTAATAGGAATCATTTAAAGGTTATAAAGATAAACTAACTTTTCAGACAAATTTACCCTCTTACCTATCAATTAAGGCCCGAGAGGACAGAAACTATTATTTACTGTATCCCAACAATTACCCAACTGTAGGAGGTACAAGATGGCGCTGGCAACAAAAGTGAGTATACCCCTAAGTGAAAATGTCCAAATTGGGCCCAATTAGGTGTCATGTGACTCATTAGTGTTACAAGGTCTCAGGTGTGAATGGGGAGCAGGTGTGTTAAATTTGGTGTTATTGCTCTCACTCTCTCATATTGGTCACTGGAAGTTCAACATGGCACCTCATGGCAAAGAACTCTCTGAGGATCTGAGAAAAAGAATTGTTGCTCTACATAAAGATGGCCTGGGCTATAAGAAGATTGCTAAGACCCTGAAACTGAGCTGCAGCATGGTGGCCAAGACCATATAGTGGTTTAACAGGACAGGTTCCACTTAGAACAGGCCTCGTCATGGTCGACCAAAGACGTTGAGTGAACATGCTTAGCGTCATATCCATCCAGAGGTTGTCTTTGGGAAATAGACATATAACTGCTGCCAGCATTGCTGCAGAGGTTGAAGGGGTGGGGGGTCAGCCTGTCAGTTCTCAGGCCATACACCGCACACTGCATCAAATTGGTCTGCATGGCTGTAGTCCCAGAAGGAAGCCTCTTCAAAAGATGATGCACAAGAAAGCCCGCAGTTTGCTGAAGTCTTGCAGACTAAGGACATGGATTACTGGAACCATGTTCTGTGGTCTGATGAGACCAAGATAAACTTATTTTGTTCAGATGGTGTCAAGCATGTGTAGGGGCAACCAGGTGAGGAGTACAAAGACAAGTGTGTCTTGCCTACAGTCAAGCATGGTGGTGGGAGTGTCATGGTCTAGGGCTGCATGAGTGCTGCTGGCATTGGGGAGCTACAGTTCATTGAGGGAACCATGAATGCCAACATGTACTGTGACATACTGAAGCAGAGCATGATCCCTTCCCTTCAGAGACTGGGCCACAGGGCAATATTCCAACATGATAATGACCCCAAATACACTTCCAAGATGACCACTGCCTTGCTAAAGAAGCTGAGGGTAAAGGTGATGGACTGGCCAAGCATATCTCCAGATCTAAACTCTATTGAGCATCTATGGGACATCCTCGAATGGAAGGTGGAGGAGAGCAAGGTCTCTAACATCCACCAACTCAGTTATGTCATCATGGAGGAGTGGAAGAGGACTCCAGTGACAACTTGTGAGGCTCTGAACTCATGCCCATGAGGGTTAAGGCAGTGCTGTAAAATAATGGTGGCCACACAAAATATTGACACTTTAGTCCCAATTTGGACATTTTCACAGTACAGGGATGTACTCACTTTTGTTGACAGCGGTTTAGACATTAATGGCTGTGTATTGAGTTATTTTGAGGGGACAGCAAATTTACACAAGTGTCATTTCTTCAGTGTTGTCACATGAAAAGATGTCATAAATTATTTACAAAATTGTGAGGGGTGTACTCACTTTTGTGGGATACTGTATATATTCCTGCAATCAGGAGACACTGTGTGGCTTTGCTGCGGGGGAGCCGTTTCCCTCTAGTGCTGAGTTTAACACTAACTGTAGGTTGAACAGCATAATGATCTGTTTGGGTATTTTTGCAAATGATAAGTGGTTATTTTTGTAAATGACAGCATTAAGAATATAAAAGATTCATACTTACCTAAATCTCACAGGTGTGGCCTGCTGCACTGTTTATTTACCAATGAATAAATATTTTTTGTAACTGACTGTGCCTGCATAGTCAATTCCCATAGGTTTCTATGGA
Organism: Lithobates clamitans; assembly: GCA_037952925.1. NCBI lineage: Eukaryota > Metazoa > Chordata > Amphibia > Anura > Ranidae > Lithobates > Lithobates clamitans. Next base: position 2,124,435 of record JBBGZY010000291.1, read on the forward strand.
TCATCTCCACAGCATCTCCAGCATAGACAGACAGCCCCAAAGAAGTCTGTAGAAATCAACGGACCTCTGCACTTAACTTAACCTATTCAAATCCATATTTACTTTGTAATAAAAAAAACTATTATGATGGTTCTATTCTGACATCTGTGATGAAACTTTGATCACATTGCCAAGATGAACATGCTGCCATCAATAAATCTTTGTGTGCTGCAAAGGCAGCATCTTAGCTCAGTATCCTTAGGTTAGAAAAAGATCACTTTTCATTAAAGTGATTGTAAAGGTTAGTTTTTTTTTAAAATAACAAACATGTCATACTTACCTGTTCTGTGCAAGAGTTTTGCACAGAGCGGCCCCGATCCTCCTTTTCTGGAGTCCCCCGGCGACGATCCTGGCTCCTCCTCTTCCAATGGCTCCTGCTGCTATCAATCTATCAAATGAGGACCCGAGACAGTGGCTGGAGCTGCTTGGCTCATGCTCATCGCTGGAACAATCGGGTTGAGGTAAGAAAAATGAGGGCTTTGGGGGCAGCTAGAATGCATTAAGGTAAAAAACCCTGAGACTTTACAACTCCTTTAACTAAAAGAAAAGCAGCAGTGTGGAATCAGAAGTTCCCCTATAAATAGTCATCAGATTGATGCTTAGTGGGTTATTTCGTACCCTGACTGCCTGACCTGGTCTCTGTTGGGGGGTCCATGGTTTGCTATGAGCAATTCAATGGATGTGCCTAATCAAACAGGCAGGTTATGGCACTGGAATTATTGTCTTAGGCTACTTGCCAGACACCCAGCTTTCTGAGATGTGCAGAGGACTAAAGGAAGAGGGACCCCTGGTGAGGGAAGGAAAAAGGCTATTAGCTTATTTCCCAGACAAGTGTCAAAAGACTGATTCCGATAGCAGCTTAACCACTATAACAAAAGGTTGGGCGGGACATTCACCGTTCCAGGTGGAAAATCCAAGCATAAAAAAACCCGCAGCGCAAAACCCACAAAACCCCTCTTTATTAGATACCAGTCTGTGTAAAAGGTCTGTGTAAAAGTTCTCTTTAGTATAGGTGTTGCAGCTCTCTCAAAGATCCACTGGGTGGCGGACTGAAATCTGTAACACATGAAAAGAAGGAGAGCGCAAAACTGTCCTAGTATAATACCATTTTATTGGTTAAAAATCAAAGGTAGAAAGTACTTCACTCACAAACGGAGAAAGATTCCCACATGTACACAACAGTTAGCCTCCTCTCCCGGCCTGTATGACTGGATGGGCTCTAGGACCCGATGAGCAGTATGGGATGTGATTTCAATCTTCGCTGCAGCATCTTGCTGTATGGTACAAGGAGCCGTGCATGTGCCCGGACCAGCCAGCGCTGCGTGACGTCACTCATAGCTGAGAAGGGAAGTGAAGTGGTGAGAGTGAATTGTCTCCTCTGGCGGGCGAGCGGTTGCTATGACTACATATTTTGGAGGAACAGCTTCCTTCTTCAGGTCATGCTCCAGGTGGACATCATATGACATCCTCTTGGAAAGCACATTGCATGTCCCAGGGGCTGTGCTTGGCCACGATTTGTCACCGACTTTGTCCACCAAACACAGCCAATGACTGATCAGTGTACCGGCTCTCTGACGGTACCACATGTGATTGCTGTGATCAATCACAGCAGATCCCATGACAATTTTAAGCAATGAATTTCTTCCTTTCATGCTGTGATTGGTCACAGTGATCACATGGTACAGACAGGGCTAACCACAGCTCATTTGTAAATGTGATTAGCTGTGGCCGATCACAGCTAATCACAATAAAACACACTGAATGAATCAGTTTCATTCAGTAAAAATGGTTGCTTATACCAGTGAAATTCACTGGTATAAGCAATCATAATTTTTTTTAAAAATACAAAATTCTGATCGCTTCTCCAGAGTGTTACAGTGTTACAATGGTAACACTGTATTGCTCTGGTCACAGCGTTAAATTTCTTCATTTAAAAAAAATTGTGACAAAAACGTACAACTTCAAAAAACTCGCCATGTCTCTTACTAAATACTTTGGTCTACTTTCCAAAAGGGGTCTTTTGGGGAATATTTGTACTGTCCTCTCATTTTGGGCCTCAAGAAATGAGATAGGTTGTCACATCAGGATTGATCAATCTTCAGATATATTGTATATACCATAGTTTGTGTACTCTATTACTTTCCTACAGACTAAATAATAAACACTGATTTGGGCTGTTTTCACCAAAGAAATTTATGAAGAAAGAATAATTATTTGTAAAATTTTATAACAGAAACCAAAAATGTTTCTTTTTTGGTTATTTAGCAAAAAAAAAAAAAACCCAGTGGTGACCCTTTCATGACTAAGCCTATTTTTGAAATTTGGTGTTTACAAGTTAAAATCCGTATTTTTTGCTAGAAAATTACTTAGAACCCCCAAACATTATATATATTTTTTTAGCAGAGATCTAGAGAATAAAATGGAGATTGTTGCAATATTTTATATCACACGGTATTTGTACAGCGGTGTTTTAAACGCAAATTTTGGGGAAAAGGGGCACTTTCATGAATTTTAAAAGATCCAAACAGTGAAGTTATCCCAATTGTTTTCTTTAATGTGAAAGATGATGTTATGCCAAGTAAATAGATACCAAACATGTCATGCTTTATAACTGCACGCACTCGTGGAATGGCGACAAACTACGATACCTAAGAATTTCCATAGGTGACGCTTTAAATTTTTTTACGGTTACCAGGTTAGAGTTCTGCTCTGACAATCGTGGCGATACCTCACATGTGTGATTTGAACACCGTTTACATATGCGGGCGCGACTTCCGTATGCGTTTTCTTTGTTGCGCAAGCTCGCGGGGAGGGGGGCGCTTAAAAAAATGTTTTTTCTTATTTATTTTTAGATTTAAAAACTGTGTTTAAAAAAAAATTGTTGACTTTTATTGCTGTCACAAGGAATGTAAACATCCCCTGTGACAGTAATAGGTGGTGACAGGTACTCTTTATAGAGGAATCTGGGGTCTAAAAGACCCCCGATCCCTCCTTTGCACTTCAAAGTATTCCAATCGCTGAAAACGGCAGAAGTTTTACAGGGGTTCTAACTATTACCCACTGCAAGACTAAAAAAAATGTTTAACTATACTGTAGATACATTTAAAGCTCTAAATAAAGTTGGCACCATTTGGATGCCATATAATAAATGAGGGAGTGCAGACATGGTGGCCGTGGCCCCCATCTTGCAGGTGATTTGGCTCTTTTACACAACATTTGACTTTTACTTCCGACTGAATGCAATGTTTTCATGCTGAATGGGATCTTCTTAAACATTGTATACTAAAACTGACCTCAACCTGATCTCAAATTTCTGTTTGCATGAGCATTTAGAGCTATGGAAGTGTTGCAGCTATTTGAAAAGTGATAGTTTTACTTAGGATGGTTTTTATATGGCACTAAGTAAAACAAGAATCAGTAAGGCACATAAATTTATTTCAACTTCACATAGCGTAACATACAAAGTTCAAAAGTCTATCTCTAAACTGTCATTTCTGTAATCCCAGTCCTGTCGAGAAATTTTAGAAATATTAGAAATACATTTGACCTCACTAAACCTTTGTTCTGGCAGTGCTGTTAGAAATATGGCAAAGCTTTTACTGAGTACACTCATGTATACTCTTTGTTTTCCCAAGGGAATAAGCATCATTACCAATAAGTATTTTCTCCACATATACTGGGTCTCGGTCAATGCAGAGATTTGAAGTCTTGTTGTTGTAGTGCTATTTTAAAATACTTAAAGCATTTTGAAAGATTGTTAAAGAGAACTGGCATGCTTTTGTAACCCTCTTTTTGGGGGAGTTATGAGAAATGGCCCTCTCCAAACACTTTATTGCACTAAACCTGTAGGTAAATAGGAGAACCTTTGCTAGGTGGAAGAGTGGGTTTCATAATAAAGATGGTAGTGCCTGCACCCAGGACAGGGCCTCTGTGAACAGAGGGGATTCTCTTCCTGGGAAATTAACCAGTAACCTACTCAAAGTAATTGGGAGCAGAACTACAGCAACCAGCATATAACATTAACCATAAGGTTCACACCAGTATAAAAAATGATACAAGCTTTACATAAGAAGAGACTAATGGCTGTATATACATCCAATGTAGTCACAAGTATTATCAGCACAGGGCTCGATAGGAGTTCTGGTGGATTTGTGCACATATATCCAGATAAATATAGTTATTCATAGAAATATCTTCAGGTAAATTTTACAGCAAAGTCCAGTTGTAGGGACCCCTGAGGATGATGCGGCGTCTGCCTTTGTGTCCGAATACTGAAGACAAAATCAGCGGTCACAGGGGTATCCGCCAACTGTTGTCCAACCAACCACTCCCTCTTTCCAGGGTTTGAAAGCCAGCAATCCAGGGCAGGAAGTGCATGCATAATATATTTACAGGCATTTAACATTTCAGATAGTAGAGGGCAATAGGTCAATACACTTTTTTTTTGTTAGCTGCTGTTTTAGAATGTTAGAAATTTGCTAAATTGAATATATGTCATTTCATGGCAATTAACGTGTTGGACTCAAATCACTGGTATGAGTTCTATGGTAAATTTTGGAAATCTTAACAATATCCATGATTTGGAGCACCAAGGCCAAGCTGTAGGTGATTTAATAAAGAAGGATTCTACTTTTGGCACAATTTGCTCACAATTTGCTCAAATCCTTTGCTAAATTTTAAAAATCACTGTATGCTGTAAGGGTCCATTGAAAGTATATCTAAACCTATATGTGTAGTGTATAGTCAGTCCATTTAATTTTAAATATAAATGCCTTTAAATTTTCTTTTTATATATCTTCTTATTCGTTATGTGATTGTCATCATGTTCTTTCTAAGGCAAGCCATAGATCAGTGGTTCTCAACTCCGGTCCTCAGGACCCACTAGCAGGCCAGGTTTTAAGTATTACCTTGGGGAGATGCAGACTAGAATACAGCAATTACTGAGCAGCAAATGATATCACCTGTGATGTATTTCAGTTATCTTGCAAACCTGGCCTGTTCGTGGGTTCTGAGGACAGGAGTTGAGAACCACTGCTATAGATAATGCAATTTTCTTTCCTGCAATCTGCTGTACAGTAATTTTGTTTGTTAAAATTTGCCATTGGTATATGTCCCCCATAAAAATGCCCAGCTTCCTATGCAAGGCTGTCTTTAATATTGATTGGACCCTGGGCAAACATTTTATTGCCCCCCCCTGGAAATTCACTCTCCACATCAAGATCAAGATCCCAAAAAACAAACAACTCTACCCACATCATTACACAGGACCCCTTCCCCATAATACCCCCATTATTACACAGGATCCCTTCTCCATACTACCCCCATTATTACATAGGACCCCTCCCCCATACTACATTTCCCAGGACTCTCTCCACCATACTACCACCATTATTAAACAGGACTCCCTCCCCCATAATACCACTATAATTACACAGGTCCACTTCCCCCATATTACCCCCATTATTACACAGGCTCACTTCCCCATACTACCACCATCATTAAACAGGACCCCTTCCCCAATACTACCCCCATCATTACACAGGAATCCCTTCCCATACTAACCCCATTATTACACAAGACCCATCCCCTCCCTCCACACATGGTGAGAGAGAGGGGTCGGTGTTACTGTGCCCGGTACTGGCAGCCACACTCCCCGGACAAGGTTTACATTACCGACCTGGCCAATCACCGCACATGCTGCAGGCACAACAGCCAAGCTATCATCAGAGCCCCGAACATTCACTTCCGCACTCATCTCCTGAGTAATAGCCAAATCCAATTATCAACTATTTACAGGCAATCCGGGCTCAAAGGGCAGCTGCTTTGGGCCCCACAACAATGACTGGGCCAGGGGCAGCTGCATTAAAGATGGCCTCGTTCTTATACCTTTTGTTTGAGCGTAGCTTTAGCTCAAGAAAGGACCAAATGGAATATCACGATTTGTCAAGTTTAATGGGGTTCAGGAAAAAGTTGTGATTTTCTTAATTGTGAGGAAGTAGTGCAAAATGGGCAGCAAACTGAACATGGGCAGATTCACTTATCCCTAAGTAACCCCACTGAGTCCAAGACAGGGGAGCAGGTCATGTCCAGCTGGGCAAACACACAGCTGACAGTTTCCTGACATTTGAAAGATTCTATACTCCTATATTTTTTATATTGTAGAGCACAGGCCATTCTGCCTCTGTTTTGACATAAGTATTAACTGTCAAATATATGCTAGCCCAGAGAAAGTTAAGAGGCAAGCTGTACTATACTACAAAAGAAAAAAACGCAGACATGTAATAAAATGATTACATACTTTAGAGAAAAAAAATCATAGACCCCAGAGAAAAAAAATTTGAAAACCTGCTGTCTGAAGAATATTAGGAAAAAAAGAAAACAAACAAAGACAGTCTTCCACTCAAAAATAATTGTAATAATCAGAAGGGAACAGAACTGTGGTATTTTATGTTATAGTGTTTTAGTTACTGACAGCCCTTCAAAAAAGGATTACTGTACTTCAGCTAAAGTTTTGTTAAAATGTATCAAAAGGCTTTTGTATGCCAGATGAAACAAGTCCCAAATCAATTTACTATGTGATGCACAAATATAAAAAGTAAACCAAAAAGTTTCTTTATCTTTAATTGTCACTCATCCACGCCCACCCCTCTCCAGACATTTGGGCTAATGGTGGTAGATTTTCAATAACACAGGCAGTGTAGTTAATACAGCAAGCAATGGGAAGGACTAGGTATGGCCAGGTAATGATTGACCAATTACAAGCTTGTGAATCAGCAGTGATGGTGCTGATAGCCACACCCCCTGCCTCCTCTTCTCATTCTACCGTATTGCAAGCATAACCTACATGAGAATGACAAATCTGCTCTGAATTCAGGAGCAGGGCAGCATAGCCACTGCACCATCACAGGAAGCTGCACTAAAGAAACTTCACTGACAGGATGAAGTGTTTGTAGGACCAAGCAAGTATTTGTAGGACGAAGAAAAACCTGTAGGTGCAGCTTTACCTATAATTACAGTAAGTGCTGCAGAACATATTGTTTTTTTTGTGCATAGTTCTATTTAAAAAAGTGCTTGCATTAAAGAGTAATTCCATTTTTGTTGAAAAAAACCCATTCCCCTCTGGGTGATCTACTATATGTACATTGCAGGGATTTTTAACAAACTTTACTGCAGATTCCTACTTTTTGTTATTCTGAAAAAATAGTGATCAGGAATACTGATTGGCAACAGTATGTAAAAAAAATAATCTACTCAATTTTTTTAAACATTTTTTTCCTTTTTTTTAACCACTTCAGCCCCGGAAGATTTGGCTGCTCAATGACCAGAGCACTTTTTGCGATATGGCACTGCGTCACTTTAACTGACAATTGCGCTGTCGTGCGACACTATACCCAAACAAAGTCCTTTTTTTTCCCCGCAAATAGAGCTTTCTTCGGATGGTATTTGATCATCTTTGTGGGGTTTTTTTGCACTATAAACAAAACAAAAAAATCGAAATTTTTTTAAATAACACAATATTTTGTACTTTTTGCTATAATAAATATCCCCAATTTTTTTTTAAAAGAGCAATTTTTTTTCTCAGTTTAGGCTGATATGTATTCTTCTACATATTTTTGGTAATAAAAATCGCAATAAGCGCATATTGATTGGTTTGCGTAAAAGTTATAGCGTCTACAAAATAGGGGAAAGATTTATGGCATTTTTATTATTATTTTTTTTTACTAGTAATGGCGGCGATCTGCTATTTTTAGCATGACTGCGACATTATGACGGACACTTCTGGCACGTTTTTGGGACGATTGACAATTATACAGCGATCAGTGCTATAAAAATGCACTGATTTCTTTAAAAAAATGTCACTGGCAGGGAAGGGGTTAACACTAGGGGGCGATAAAGGGATTAACTGCGTTCCCTGATTCTGTGTCCTAACTGTAGGGGGAGGGGACTGACTATAGGAGATGACAGATCGTGGTACCTAGCTATTAGGAACTCACAATCTGCATCTTCTCGCAGACTAGGGATTTTTGTGTGTTTACACACACACGTCCCTGTTCTGCCTCTCATGCCCGCGATCGCTCCAGGCCGGTGGTCATCACGACCGCCAGTCACAAGCATCGGCACCCCAGCAGTGCAGTGGGGGCGTGCCCGCCTGCTATCACGCTTAAAGGAGCCTACATATAGCTACGACGGCTTGCAAAATCGTGCTGACCTGCCGTAGGATTATGATGGCAGCTGGTCGGCAAGTGGTTAAGATTTATTTTTTTACATACTCTCATCTGAGTAGTTCAGTGTCACCATACCACACTACTCTAGGGGAGTGATCAGGGATTTTTTTCACTGTTGATCACTGTTAGAAACAATAGTTGGCTTTCATCCATGACAGCTTGCTTACTATTGTCATCTGTGATTGGCTGCAGCTAATCACATGGTACAGGGTGCTGTAATTGGCCCAGGTACCATGTGATAGATGCAGGCCAATCACACATCAAAATACTAATCAAGCAGTCATGAATGGAAGCCATTTATGACTGTTTTGCTTACATGTAATCTTACATTATTCAGTTTCATTCAGTAAATAAGCATCATTACCGATAAGTATTTTCTCCACATATACTGGGTCTCAGTCAATGCAGAGATTTGGAGTCTTGTTGTTGTAGTGCTATTTTTAAACACTTAAAGCATTTTGAAAGATTGTTAAAAAGAACTGGCATGTTTTTGTAACCCTCTTTTTGGGGGAGTTATGAGAAATGGCCCTCCCCAAACAGTATATTGCACTAAACATGTAGGTAAATAAGAGAACCAGAACCTTTGCTAGGTGGAAGAGTGGGTTTGATAATAAAGTTGGCAGAGCCTCCACCCAGGACAGGACCTCTGTGAACAGAGGGGATTCTGTTCCTGGGAAATTAACCAGTAACCTACTCAAAGTAATTGGGAGCAGAACCTTAGCAACCAGCATATACCAATAACCATAAGCATATAGGTTCACACCAGTATAAAAATGATACCAGCTTTATAAAAGAAGAGACTAATAGCAGTATTTACACACAAGTATTATCAGCACATATTTGTGCACATATAGCCAGGTAAATATAGTTATTAATAGAAATACCTTCAGGTGACTGTAAATGCAAATGCCAGTTATAGGAACACCTGAGGAAGAAGCAGCATCTGTCTTTGTTTCTGTCTGTGTTTGAATACTGAAGACAAAATCAGTGATCACAGAGGTATCCACCAACTGTTGTCCATCCAACCTGGGATGGGACTTCTCACTGTGGTATGGCACTGGAACTTAGAGTTAGCCTATCTACTCGGAATTGTAGTTCCTCCCTAGTAGCGTATAATAGTCACTTCTGGTCTAGGATTTGGTAACTTGGACAGGACTTGTGGTTGAGTCTTTCTCTCTCTCCCCACGTCCTCTTTCCAGGGTTTCAAAGCCAGCAATCCAGGGCAGGAAATGTGTGCATAATATATTTACAACATCTACAAATTCAGATAGTAGAGGGCAGTAGGTCCATACACTCTTTTTGGTTGCTGCAGTTTTAGAATGTTAGAATTTAGCTAAATTGAATAGATGTACTTTCATGGCAATTAACATTTTTGACTCAAATCACTGGTGTGAGTTTTATGGTAAATTTTGAAATCCTAACAATAACAATGACTTTAAGCACCAAGGCCAAGCTGTGGGTGATTTCTTAACGAATGATTCTACTTTTGACACAATTTGCCCAATTCCTTTGCTAAATTTTCAAAATCACTTTATGCTGTAAGGGTCCACTGAAAGTGTATCTAAACCTATATTTGTAGTGTATATATATATATATATATATATATATATATATATATATATATATATATATATATATATATATATATATATATATTTCATTTTAAATATATAAGACTTAATTTTTTTTTATATATCTTCTTAATTGTTATGTGATTGTCATCATGTTCTTTCTAAGGCAAGCCAGAGATAATGCAATTTTCTGTCCTGCAATCTGTTGTACAGTAATTCTTTTGTCAAAATTTGCCATTTGTATATGTTCCCCATGAAAATGCCTAACTTCTTATGCAGGGCCATCTTTATTATTGATTGGACTCTGGGGAACCCCCCTCCACATGGAATTTCACTCTCCATGCCAACATCCCAAAAAACAAACAATACTACCCCATTACTACACAGGGCCCCTTCCCTATACTTCCCCCATTATTACACAGGACCCCTCCACCATACTTTCCAATCATTACAGAGGACCCTCTCCTCCATACTACCCCTATAGTTAGACAGGACCCCCTCCCCCATAATACCACTATCATTACACAGTACCACCCCCTCCATTCTACCCCCATTATTACACAGGCTTAATTCCCATACTACCCCCATCATCAAACAGGACCCCCTCCCCCAATACTACCCCCATCATTACACAGGTTCCCCCCCAATACTAAACCATAATTACACAAGTCCCCTCCCCTTCCTCCACAAACTCCTGTATTGCCCCCACCCAACGATCTCACCTTGATAGTGTCCAGAGGATGTCATGGCAAACACCAGGCACACCCTCATGAACTCTCCGGGGAAAAAGTTCTTCAGCAGGCCGATGATCTGTGGTTTGTTGGACATGGTAAGAGAGAGGGGTTGGTGTGACTGTGCCCAGACAAGGTTTACATTACCAAGCTGGCCAATCACCGCACAGACATAACACCCAACCAATCACCAGCGCCCCCAACATTCAATTCCACCCTCATATCCTGAGTAATAGCCAAATCCACTTATCAACTATTTGCAGGCAATTTGGGCTCAAGGGGCAGCTGCTTTGGGCCCCACAGCAATGAATGGGCCAGAGGCAGCTGCATTAAAGATGGCCTTGTTTTTATACCCTTTGTTTGACCGTAGTTTTAGCGCAAAAAAGGACCAAATGGAATATAAAGATTTGCCCACTTTGATGGGGTTCAGGAAAAAGTTGTGATTTTCTTAATTGTGAGGAAGTAGTTCAAAACGGGCAGCAAATTGAATAAGAAAGATGAAATGGGGTGAGTGGCACTACCCTATAAACTATCTGGTGAAATTAGACAGTGAATAAAATTGGTATAAATATAACTACTTATAAGGGAGATGAAATCTCCCTAGAAGTGCAGACAGTGTGTAATCATAAAGTGTTGCAGTACATAAGTGCAGTCATAGTAAACCAATCCTAATCCATATAGGTATAAAATGTGAAATCTAAACAAAAAAGTGACATAAACCATATACATAAGAAAAATGTGTCAGTGAAGCTGGTAATATAACTGATATTAATGTGAACCAAAAAAGTTCCAAAAAAAGATCAAAAATAACAAATTATGTCAGAAACGATAATATTTGCAAAAAAGGGAAAAAGAAAAAAAAACAAAAATGAAAAAAACAAAAAAAACACTAAAACAAAGTCCCAAAAGAAAAAATGTGTTGAAGCTCCAAAATGGCCAAATGTTCAAATCAATCAAGTGACTCTAGTGCTTGGTACAGAAGGTGACTCATGTGCTCCCCCTTTTGGGTCCCCACTCACCAGCTCCTATTACCCCTACAGGGGTGGTGGGCATGTATAGATAGCCTTGGATGATATCCCTTGGTGATTCTATCAGTGGTCTGTCCATGGTTCCTTGTGGTCTGTCGGACCTCTGCACCTCGTTCCACCGGGTCAGGGCATCCAAAAAGATCTGGTCAGGGCATCCAAAAAAGATTGCCAGTCACCATTTCCAAGGAGTTTTTTAGCGGCTTCTCAGGGATGGGTCGTCCTTCAGAAAACGTCTCCCGAATAGCCCAATACAATTACAAAAAAAATGCAAAATTGTTATATTACAGCTTACGGGTCCTTAGATGTGCTGGCTTCATTATTTTTAAGACTTTTTCCTCTTTTTTAACCTGGCAATCCTGCAAATGACACACTTCATTTCCATTTCTCACTACAATCACTTCTACACAGTATCCATCGAGGTAGCCATGGTTATAAAAAATTGGATTTCAAACTGTCTGTCTGCTTTTCTCCTTTAGTCGATAGAATTAGTAGTTTACAAAATAAATATAACAATGTTTTTTTTTGTCTTTTCAACTTAATGCATTTCTGACAAGATCTGCAGATATTTTCTGTAATTGCTGAAAATGTTCTTAGCCTGAAAAAGAAAGCAGCCCATAAATAAGTATTTTTTTTTTTCGTTCAACCAGCGGATTGACTGGTGGATTAATTGAAAATGACTGGATTCACATATTGAGCTTTCTTTTGGTGGTATTTAGTCACCACTGGGTTTTTTATTTTTTGCTACATAAAAGAAATAATACTGAACATTTTGTAAAAACATGTATTTCTTAGTTTCTATTATAAAATTTTGCAAACAAATAATCTTTCTTCATAAATTTAGGCCAATATATAGTCTGCTACATTTCTTTGGTAATAACCCAAATCAGTGTATAATATTTAATCAGTGTGAAAGTTATAGAGTCTACAAACTATATTACAAACATATTAGAAAATTGATCAGTTGTGATGTAGTGGCGGCCTATCTTATTTTTTGAGGCCCCAAAATACCGGGACAGTACAAATACACCCAAATGACGCCTTTTTGGAAAGTAGACAATCCAAGGTATTTAGTAAGAGGCATGTTGAGTTTTTTAAGTTGTATCGTTTTGTCACAATTTTTTGAAAAATGAGGAAATTAACCACTTAGGGCCACCAAACATCATATATATATTTTTTCTAACACCCTGGAGAATAAAATGGCGGTCGTTGCTAAACTTTCTGTCACACCGTATTTGCGCAGCGGTCTTACAAGCACACTTTTTTGGGAAAAAATACACTTTTTTGAATTACAAAATAAGACAACAGTAAGGTTAGCTCAATTTTTTTTTTATATTGTGTAAGATAACATTATGTCAAGTAAATTGATACCTAACATGTCACGCTTCGAAACTGCGCCCGCTCGTGGAATGGCTACAAACATTTACCCTTAGATCGGGGGGGTGTTTGTCCCATCTGTAATTTTGCAGCATGCAGGATGATGTGCTTATTTTCATCCTTTACCTTGCCCTGAAAAGAGGCAAGATTGCTTGATGGTGTGTGTGTGGCAAGAGAGTACATTTGGATGTCCTTATAGAGTTTGTAACACATGTATTCTCTTTGTATTTTGTTTGTCATTGTAAAACAGATGTGTTTTAGAGCAAGTATTTTTAATTTTTTTTTGGGGGGGGGGGTGTATTTTTCACTGAAATATTTTTGATGTTGTCAATCTGTGTTGTTTGTAGGTTGTTAGTTTCACTTTGATTTAATTGTCTGTGCTGCATTAGTTTGCAAAATCTTCCTCAAACTGTTGTGACTAATTCATGTTTAAATCCTTAAGAGACTGTTTGTTTTTGGGTGCAGTCCTTTTAACTCCTGTTAATTTCCTCTGCAAAATGGTCAGACCTCACAACCATATTCTGTTTGTGTCTCATATTAACATACATGTGTTTTTTGCTATCCTTACTCTTTTCCAAGTCCTGTGTTTTGTTACTAATTTATTTTGCAGATGCATGCTCAATCCAAGTACTGCATTTTACATCCCCCTCCCAAAACAATTTTCATGCAACAGATTTGCCAGCTGCAGCTTAACTAGGCTGATTGGCATGGCAAAACAAAAAAAGGTGTGATTTGTCTAAAAGCTGCTTTCCTGTTGCCTTCATGGTAGCATATGCACGGATTGTGGCATGGATAGGCACCAAGAAAGGAAAGTTACAGAAAGGTAAGTATTACATTTTCCATTTTAGCGCAGTGGTTCTCAGCCTCAGTCCTCAATTACCCCTGACAGGACATGTTTTGGGAATGTATCTTAGCTAAAATAGCTGTCCAAAATACCAAGCCATTGACTGTGATTTAAAGCACCTGTGCAAGATGAGGAAAAACCTGCAAACATGGCCTGTTGGGGGTACTTGAGGACAAGGCTGAGAACCACTGATTTAGAGCACTGAGCTAAAATCTAGCTCAAAACAATCATATTCTAATTGTGGGCATTTGAGGGAAACCAAGTGAGTGTTAGAACCCCTGCTTGTCTTTTTTAGGTTGGGCTTTGTGTCCTTTTTCTGAAAATTGGCTTCACTTCCTGTCACATAGCCAAACAGGAAGTGAGGGTAAAAACCTACCAATCTCTTTCCTTGGGGATACACAGGTCAATCTAACTAGAGTCCCCATTAGGCAAATTGCACTCTAGCACGTTGTTGTGTACATCTCAAATTATTAGGTATTTTGGGGTTCATTTAAGGCAAACCCACTCCGCACAATGTACTCGCTGTAAATCTGAGGGGAAGCACTAGTGATTTTATCATCCAATCATGTAGAAACAAAGATGCTGTTTTTTTTCATTTTCCTTGCATGTCCCCCTCGGATCTCCAGCAACTGCACTTCCAAGTGCACTTGTAGTGCAAAGTGGATTTGCCTTTAGTAAATAAACCCCAAAGTCCAAGATACCTATCAATTTGGGGTGTACACAGCAAAATGCTAGAGTGCAATTTACCTAATGGGGAAACTATTTAGACTGACCTGTGTGTCCCCAAGGAAAGACATTGGTAGGGTTTTACTCTCACTTCCTGTTTGGCTATGGGACAGAAAGTGAATACATTTAAAGGAGAAACTGGCAAAATTTGGGAGGTGTCTTCACCCTATCAGGGTGCAGACATCCCCAAAAACTGACAAGACTTCTAATACCTCTGCACTCTATCCCCAAGCAAAAATAAGAAAGGATTTAATTTAGTTTAACTTTGCAAAGACACATTCCTAAGTTCAACTGTGATGCATGTCAATGACCCATTTAGACCTTGTTTAATAGAAAACACCAGTTGTCTTTCACTATAAACATTTGTTAGTCCAGTCCTGGTAATCTGCATCTGCTTTACTATTAATTTCTCAAAAAATTGGGTTTCTGCAGCTAGATGCGCCAAATGCATGTAGATGAGCGACCGCTGTGTATGTGAGATGCACAACTGCTCTGTGCGCGGAGGTATGTACCCGTGGCGCATATCTGGTACCCGGAAGCTGTGGCCAGCACACAGCAATGACCTCACACCCCTCTAGGAAGTTGCTTGTACTGCGGCTAATTTCTTCCCACCACCCGCTCACTGTTCTCTGAGGAAGAGATGATCCTTATTTGCAAATTAAGATCATTTTTAATTTATTTGTACAAGGGGTGCTGTTTGTGTGGGTCATGTGTGTATGTCTAAATGATTTGGCCTCAAAACACACACCTACTTCTTGTGTACAGATTCACTTCCGGGCCAATGTATATTATTGCTTCCTGCTTCAGTGTGTGTGTGTATATATAAATATATCTCTATCTATCTATCTATCTATCTATCTATCTATCTATCTATCTATCTATCTATCTATCTATCTATCTATCTATCTATCTATCTATCTATCTATCTATCTATCTATCTATCTATCTATCTATCTATCTATCTATCTATCTATCTATCTATCTATCTATCTATCTATCTATCTCCTTGTGTCCACCAGCAGAGAGAAGTTGGGTAGATGCCACACTCCCAATTCTGGAGGCATAATAATGGTCTAGCACAGGGGTCTTCAAACTATGGCCCTCCAGTTGTTCAGGAACTGCAATTCCCATCATGCCTAGTCATGTCTGTGAATGTGAGAGTTTTACAATGCCTCATGGGATGTGTAGTTCCGCAACAGCTGGAGAGCCGTCGTTTGAAGATTCCTGATCACTCTAGCATGTCTTGAAAAAAGGTGTTTTTTCATGTGCCTTGTATAATGCCCAAAAAATATCATTTGGAAAATACAAGTGGGTCAGTGCACACTTACATTCCAAATTTGGCACTTAAGATGGTCATGCACTATGTAATCTGATTGGCCAATCTCTGTACAACTCGATATTTAGGCAAAATAGGTAATAAGAAGTCGCACTTGAACAATTAATTAAAATTATAGGAAATCTAACAGGCTCTTGCACTAAATCTAATTTATTTACTGTAAGATATAACTGATTGCAGTGTATGGTCACCTTTAACCGCTTCAGCCCCAGAAGATTTTACCTCCTTCCTGACCAGAGCACTTTTTGCGATTCGGCACTGCGTCACTTTAACTGACAATTGCGCGGTTGTGCAACATTGCACCTAAACAAAATTGACATCCTTTTTTTCCCACAAATAGAGCTTTCTTTTGGTGGTATTTGATCACCTCTGCGTTTTTTATTTTTTGCACTATAAACAAAAAAAGAGCGAAAATTTTGAAAAAAACGCATTATTTTTTACTTTTTGCTATAATAAATATCCCTCAAAAATATATAAAAAAGCATTTTTAGGCCTCAATTTAGGCCGATATGTATTCTTCTACATATTTTTGGTAAAAAAAATCGCAATAAGCGTATATTGATTGGTTTGCGCAAAAGTTATAGTGTCTACAAAACAGAGGATAGTTTTATGGCATTTTTATTATTCATTTTTTTAATTAGTAATGGCGGTGATCTGCATTTTTTTGGGGACTGCGACATTATGGCGGACACATCGGACACGTTTAACACATTTTTGGGACCATTGGCATTTATACAGCGATCAGTGCTATAAAAATGCACTGATTATTGTAAAAATGTCACTGGCAGGGAAGGGGTTAACCACTAGGGGCGATAAAGGGGTTAATTGTGTTCCCTCTCTGAAGAGAGGAGGGGACTGTCTAGGGGAGATGACAGATCGCTGTTCATATTTGTATAAACACACGATCAGTCACTTTTCCCCTCAGAGAACCGGAAGCTGTGTGTTTACTCACACAGATCCCGATTCTTGGGGTGTCAGCAGCGATTGCGGGAGCCTGGCAGTGATTGCGACCGCCGGGCACTCTCATTGGCTTCGGGGGAGAGCAGCCCCTAGTGGCCACAGGGCGAAGCGATGTTAAATAACGTCGTTTCGCCTAGCGGTGCCATTCTGCTGGTCGGCAAGTGGTTAAAGATCAAGATCTGAAAATATTTAATTTATTGGGTTTAGAAGCTCTTCTCTGTTCTTTGTAATGTATTGAAAGATTTGGGTAAAAAAAGAAAAAAACACATTTCAAAGATATATTAGAAGTGATAAGAATGGGATTAGCATCAAAAGGGTTAATTAACTGAGAACCCCTACTAATTGCCTAACAAGACACATCCAATGAGATGAAATTAACCAATTGTACTGGGTGTGCGCTATTATCAATGAGAAAACCGCAGTTACACTAGCGACAGTTGCAGTTTGCATATGCGGGTATTTATTATCGCTATTTGTGCTTTAATGTGCGCTGATTCGCACATTAAATAAATGACTTTTCTGGCGCACCAATTAATGTATGAACTGGTGCAGTGCCTTCTTCTTAGCAAATCACCCCCAATGTGAGTAAGGCAAACATCCAATGTTCAAATCTACAGCAATTCATTTGCGGGATTTACACTGTGCAAGTTTTCAAATATTGGGCAGCCAACAGTTTTTAAGATGTTGCCAACATAATGAAGGTAGACACTCTTAGAGCAGTGAGTCCTGAATCAAATGCCTTTGGGAATAAGATATGTTTGTTCTAATATAAATACTAATTTTATTTTCAAAACATGATGTGAATCATTACTGGTTTCTGGAAAGTTGCCTATTGTTTCCCACCATCTCGCTGACTTTTATGAGAGAATTCAGAGCAAATTTTATTCATCCACTTGCCTTTTAGATGGCATGACCTTATAATGAATTTAATTTGTCAAATAAATGCTTTTAGTAAGGTTACATATTTAATATCCATGGTGCTCTCAGTGCTTTGAGCTATGTTTGATTGAAAAGCCAATATTTTATGGAAAATATGTAATGAATTCAGCCAGTTATAAATGGTCTGTTAAAGTTGTAGGTGGTATGGCAAAACTGAACAAAAGCTTTTATAGATAGTGTGATAGTTTTGAATCATAATAAAAGACAAAAGATTTGCTAAAGAAACCATTAATGCTGCGTACACACGATCAGAATTCTTGTCGGAAAAAGCTATGATGGTTTTTCCGACGGAATTACGCTCAAGCTTGTCTTGCATACACACGGTCACACCAAAGTCCGATTGTCCATAATGCGGTGACGTACAACACGTATGATGGGGCTAGAAAAGGGAAGTTCAATAGCCAGCGTGCCACCCTTTGGGCTCCTTCTGCTAATCTCATGTTTATCTCGTGTTAGTAGAAGTTTGGTGAGAGACGATTCGCGCTTTTCAGACTCCTGCTTTTTCAGATCGTTTTACTGCTGTTCAGTTTGTGCGTGTGGGTTTGTATCTAGTTTTCAGTGCGTGAAGTCAGTTCGTATCTGTTTTGTAGTGCGTTCTTGTCCACTCGTTACTGATTTTCAGCCTTCTCTTCACAGGCCTTGCTGTTCTTCACTGTGTTCTGTTTAGTTCGTTCTGACCAGTCGACCGTGTTGCGGGTATGTGCTCTACATAGAGTTCGTGCTGTGCGAGGGCTTGGTGTAATAATCCTAATTATGTTGCCTCAGTTGGGCCTGAGGCCGGACTTTCAGAAACTCCAATGACGGCCCTGGAAACTGGCCGTCCTGGCTTGCCCCCCCAAAGCGCCCGTGAAGTGCGAGAAAAATATGTAGAATATTTTACGGGTAGGGGGGCCATTGCTATGCCAGCACATTTTGAATAAATTTTCTCTTTTATCAGATCAAATCTTGATTTTCATTTACTGCTTGGGTTTATTTTTGCTGTCTCCTAGGTTCTCCTGGTGCACTTGTAGTGCCAAGTGGTTTTTCCATTATTAAATAACACCCATTGTCACTGTAAACAACAACTTAACACAAAAAATGGTATTGATCATTAAAAGAAGAAGCCACACATTGTTGAGTATAAAACCTTTTACTCCGTGCACATTCACATGTGCGTTTTATAAAACATTTGGCGGTAAAAAAAAACACATTTTGTTTTTCAGTTTTACCTTGAAATTTCTGAAAAAATACAGAAACAGGCATGTTTACAAACATAACATACACAACTCTGGAACTTACAAAGTTCAACATTGCAAAAAAAAAAAAGGCAATATCAGACATTTTATAGTGTGAAAAAGGTCTTGATCTTGCCTTCATCAGATGGGGTGAAGTCACCCCTGTAAAAGCCAAATTTAGAAGATGCACACAAATTGTGAGTCAAAATGGGGATTTCCTTTCTGATCCCATACCTGATGTCAACATGTGCTATCTCCCATCATGGGGGATCAATGGACGTGTTTTGGGGGTGCAACCACTTCCTCTCACCTACTAGAGTTGGGAGGAAGGTTTTGCACTCACAAAACGCGTACATTGAAATCCCCTGATGGCAGATGTTGACACACTGTGTGCATCTTCCAAATTTGGCTTTTAAACTGTATTTTTTACTTTAGATAAAATTATTGTAAAAATAAAAAAAAAATTCCAGGAATCTTTTTAGGATTTAAATTCTCCCTAGTACATCAATCATGTTCTTCAGTCTTTGTTCAATCTCCTTGGTTTTTTCTTTGATAATGTCCAAATTACGACTACAAAACATGATTTCCTGGATCATCCGTTGTGCACTGTCACTGGTGAAATGACTCGATTTTGGTACCACAACCTGAACATCACATAAAATAAAAATACACACCATGTATTATAAAAAATGCAGACATACATCTATTACCTGAATCTGTGGTGTCTGACACTGACCTGTTGTGGTGACAGTCTCCACCACCTCTCCTTCCTCCACATCCTCAGGTTATGACCTTTGTTCCCCTTTTTCAGGAGGTGGGGGGGGGTCCCTGCTGTACTCATATTTTCCGAGTCTTTGCTCCCCTATGAGAATGAAACAAAAGGTATACTTAGCACACAGATATTTGAGTCCAGAAATAGGAATATGAAACATTGCTTGGAAGTAGGGTACAATTGTCTGTTTTGGCAGAGTTCAAAGCTGAAGACATAATTTTTTTCCCTTACCAAAGCTGGAATACTTCCCTTTTTTGGACAATTTTCACACATGTAAACACCCCAAGTATCCACTGAAGCACCTGTGTGGGACACCGTAAAAGTTTGTTCTTGTGTCCCACACTAGTGCTTCAGAGTCCAGATGTGTAAACAGCTGAGTATCCTCTCCTTACATTACACTGAATCAAGTTTGCAATTCATTCTAGTTTGAAACACATCTAGACAACAATGTCCTAAACTTCTTTGAATACAAATTATCATGACCAAATGTAGTTAACCCTATATCTGGCAAAAACAGCGTATTTATTTGCAAACGAACGATATTTACTACGACCAATTACTGTGCCCACGAACATGAAAGTAGCCATTTTAAACTGTCCAACAGTAAAGAAAAGCACATGGTGCAGCATGCAAGTAATAATAAGAATAGGAACACACGACTACTTACTTTTTAGAAGCACTTTCTTGATCATTCTGTACTGATACTGCTCCCTTAATTTGAGGTCCGACCAGCGTTTCCTCAATTACTCCTTGGATCGTCGTACCCCAAAATTCTGGTGCAGACTCTTCACAACTTTAGTCATGATCTTGGCCTTTCTCACATTTGGGTTTAGGTACGGTCCATACTTCGCATCATAGTCGGCCCTCTTCAATATGTCGACCATCTCCACCATCTCTTCAAAGGACATATTTGAGGCCTTAAATCTTCTCCTCCTGGATCGGGATGTTTCTTGCTCCGGACTTTCCTCCGTTACTGCTATTAAGCACCTGCTGTGTCTCCGCCATGCTGTCTCCCACTGCAACTAAAGAGACGGGGTGGGGAATATTCTAGAAAGAACCTCAGGGACGGGCGACGCGGGCATAGTTTCACGCATGTGTAGTGTATATAAAGCGTAACATGTGTGCGTCATGCGGAGGAAGATGTAGCGGAAGCACCGTTTGTTAGAAAGAAGGTACTATTTTAAGTTGGTGCATCAGTGGCCTATACTGCTTATAGATTGAGGCCTATATTGGGTCAAGATTAGGAGAGTTTTGCATGACATTAGGGTTTGTCTTGTGTTGTGTCTTGCAGAGAAAATGGATCTATTCAATGACGAGGATTTTATGCCCATATTCACTGATATGTACAGGGAGCTGCCCTGTCCATGGCAGCTAAACCACCCCTATTATAACAATCAAACAAAGAGGAAGGCAGTGCTGGATCAATTGGTGGAATTTGTGAAGCCGGTGATCCCCACGACAGACATCCCCTATTTGAAGGCCCTAATTGGTGGCATGAGGAGCACTTATAATAGGGAGCTCAAGAAGGTCAACAATACAAAAAAAGGTCACTACCCCCACCTATAACTGGTCTTCACAGCAAGGAGCACTGAAAGGGCAAACGCATGTAAAATAAAACCAAAGAATTTCCGAGCTCAACTTAAGTTGAGCTTGTAAATTCTTTGGTTTTATTGTACAAGCTTAAGAAGGTCCAGGATTCCCTGAGATCAGGAGTTGCAGCAGATGACATTTATGTCCCCATGCTGTGGTATTATGACAGACTGCATTTTCTGGCAGGCCAGACTGAACCCAGGCCAGCACTCTCCAATCTTCCTTCCACACTTCCTTCCCCCCCAGCTGAGGCTTCTGACGTCCAACCTGGGCCTTCCAGGCAGCAACATGTGGAGGAGCCCAGCTTGAGCCAGGTATAGCATTCTTCATAATATTTCTAGTTGTCAAATTAATGTTGAATGTTAAATATATGCTAAATTTGATCACTAATTTCTGATTTCACAAAGTGGTTTACATATCAATAGACAGTAGTGGTCACAAATGATTGGGACAAGAATGAAAAATGCTGGGGTCAGAATGATAGTCTTTTCTATTTATTAACATTAAATTTGCAACAGTCATGAGTTGAAAATTGTGTGTGGTCGATGAACCAAAAACTAAATGATGTCCCTTTTTCATACACAGGAAAGCCTCAGCCAGGCCATGGAAAGTGGCAGCCAGGAGGTGGCCGGGCCCAGTAGCCTGCCAGAATTGCAGGTGCCTAGCCTCCGCCTTCCACCAAAAAGTGGCAGGAAGAGGAGTAACGTGAAGGAGGCAGCAATTGGCCTATTTATGAAGGCTACTGTGGCCCTCAGAACCCCCCACGGTGTTCAAGAGAACTTTGCAAACATTACAGCATGCAAAATACTGGAAATGGAGGAGGGCCAACGCCTCTTATGTGAGGAAGTGATGTTACAAGCCCATTTAAAAAATACAATGTCAAATTAACAAGGGACACCAACCAACCTCATTGAGATTTACAAAGACACGATAAAAATGGTGTTGTGGAAATGTGACATACAAAAAAAAAATGGAGATCACTATAAAATAATTAAAAAAAAAAAACAAAACAAAAGGAAATCACTATAAAATTAAAAAAATAAAACAGGAGATATTAAATCCAAAAAAAATTACAAAATGCCTATAAAAATTAGTTATAAACATTATTAGGGAGATCTGGCTTTAAAAACCAAAAAGATTATTCAGGAGATCACGAGAAATAATAAAAAAATATGTTTGTGAGAAGTCTGTGTGAATATGAGCAGCAAAACAACTTCATTCTTCTAGCATTATAAAGAAGAAGAGAATGCGCTGCATTGAAAGATTTAAAAATTTGCAGTGTGACGAATGTGCCATCTCCATTACGAAAGGTCATTTTACCAGACTGAGCGGCTCCGTCTCGTACTTGATTCTGACCATGCGTGGTTTTTTGCACCGAAATTGCATACACACGAACGTAATTTTCCGCCGGGAAAATTGAGAACATGCTCTCAATCTTTTGCTGGTGGAAATTCGGCCAGCAAAAGTCCGATGGAGCATACACACGGTCGCATTTTCTGCATGTACGCGGCATAAGAAGCAATATCTGCAAACATTATGGTAAAAGTTAGGCAAAACATCTAATAACAGAATGTACTTGTTAGCAATGACTAATATGTGTACAAAATAGTAAACGTGTGCTGTCTTGTTTGGCAAGGTAGGGGTTATTACAAACAATGTTGAAGAACTGTCTTAGAGTAAAAAAAGTGCAGGGGGCATGACAGTGGACAGTATATGCAAAAGAAAAGAGCAAAGGGTTTGAAAAGGGCAGTATGTGCAGGAGAGGAGTGCGAGGGTATGACATAGGACATTATGTGCAGGAGTTTAGTGCAACATGACAGGGGCAGTATGTGCAGAAGTGTGCAGAGAGTAGGACAGGGGGCAGTATGTTCAGAAAAAGAGTACAGTGGGTATGTCAGTGGGAAATATGTGCAAATGTTTTCTACCGACTTAATCTGCCTTTCTCTCAGGCCATCTGCAGTAGTCAGTGGAAAGGGGCAGGCTGCATTTTCTTACATAAAGGTTTTGTCAACTGACATCTTCTACCCTTTCTGGGTTCTCTCTGCTCCTAGGGAGGGAAATCTTTCAGCAAGGGAGGGATGTGTGTGAGGTGAGGGTGAGATAGCAAGGGAGAGATGTATGAGGTGGGGGGGTGTGGGGGGGGTGGGTGAGGTGGACAGGAGGTAGTATCTGTTAGTGGGATGTGGGGGGCAGCCTGTCAGGGGGTGAGGAAAAAGCAGAGGGATGCATGCCAGTGTAGGGGAGAGGGTAGGTTGGTCGGTCAGAGAAGAAAAGAATGTTTGTTAGCAGGGGGAGAGGTGGTCAGTAAGGGATATCTGTAGGAATGTCTGTTAGGAAGGTGGCAAGAGAGGGAAGTCTGTTAGTGTGGCGAGGGAGCGGGTAGGGAAGCTGGTCAGCAAGGCAAGCAGGGAAGAAAAGGTGGCCAGAGAGGGGATGTCGGTTAGTGAAGAGCAGGGGGTGAAGCAGCCAGGGAGGGATCTTTGTTAGTGTGTGTAGGAGTGGTGACCAGTCAGCAGGGTAGGAAGGGGATATTGGTGTAGTGCTACTCCAGTTGAAGCTGCAGGAATGTTGCCCAGATCTTCCCCAAAAGATTTACCTCGCAGCCAGGCACACAGACTCAGTCACACATTTCTTCAATGATCAGTCTAGGGTTGTTTTTTTGTTGTTTTATTTTTGGAGAACTTGGACAGGGTTTAGGGAATTTGAGTGGGATAGTCCAAAACAGGAACTATGTACAACTTGGGGATAAGGTATTCTTTCTGGAAAAGCTGTAGTAAAGTCAGTGCTGCAACAAACAGTGGACCTATCTTTTAAGTAGTAGTAGTAGTTAAGTGCAAACGCCTTCCTCAAAAGAGCAGAGTCCCTTTATAGAGAACTGGGTGGACTATACACTTCAGGACACCAGACAGTATCCCCTTTAACAGACCCACAGCTGACTCTCTCTAACACTCGAGGGGTGGCAGCACCCAAAAGTTTCTAAGATCTCTCAGAAGTGGCACCAATAGGTTAAAATTTAACCAACCAGATGTCTTTTGCAGCACAGGTTGGAATCCTATAGGAGACTGTGAAGTGACAAAGCACAAATTTCACTTAAGACTAATGAGCCTGAGATATTTTTATTAATCTCTAGACATGTGCAATTAGTTTAGTTCTGAATTTGTTTTTTAATGAATTTTGACAAATTCGTTAATTCCGAAATTTCAGAATTTCTGAATTTTTCAATTTCTGAATTTTCCTAATTTCCGAAATGTCCGAATTTCCGAAATTTCCGAAATTACAAATTTCCGAATTTTGAATTTTCGCATTTCCGAATTTCGAATTTTCGGAAATTCAAAAATTCCAAAATCCGAAAATCCCAAAATCTGAAAAATAGAAAATCAGTTTAATTCGAAATAATAACTAACTATTAAATTATAGGTATTGGAATTTCCTTTCAAATTTGACTGTTAGTGAACGTAACGATTACGAATTTATCCGAAGCTATGATTTATCTGAAATAACGAATGCCGCATCTAAACAAATAGATCGGAACAAATTAATAAATAATAAATAATAATAAAAAGGTTTTATTATTATTATTATTGTTATTTATTATTATTAGATCGTTATGTTCCATTAGTTTAAATGCGGCATTCGTTTTTTCAGATAATTCGTAACTTCGGATAAATTTGTACTCCTTACGTTCACTAACAGACAAATTTGAAAGGAAATTCCAATACCTATAATTTAATAATTAGTTATTATTATTTCAAATTAAACTAATTTTCTTTCTTTTTTTCAGATTTTCGAATTTTTGGATTTTGGAATTTTTGAATTACCGAATTTTTGAATTCCGAAATTCGAAAATCTGAAAATTCGAAATTCGTAAATCCGAAAATTAGAAATTTGGAAATACGAAAATTCGGAAATTTGCAAATTCGGATATCGGAAAATTGTAAATTCGAATTCAGAATTTCCGAATTTCGATTTTTCGGAAAAAGAAAATAAACAAATGAAATGAAAACTAAAATGTACAAATTTGTCAGTGCACATGTCTATCATCTCATCCATCTTTTTGTAAGTCCATCCCCCTGAACATTTTCTGTTTTCTAGATTCTAATAACTAGCATTCCCTTATTTGTGGTCCTGATCCCTATACTTACTACATCTAACAACATGGGCATAACATGTAAAAGACATCACACAATTTACAATGCTACTATATTTTTAAACAACTTGCCATGCATTGATATGGGTGTTAACTATTTATGGCAGAACTTAAAGTCCTAACTAAAGCCATTTTTTATTTTAGTTTTGGATAGAGTGGCAGGGAGTTAAAAACTTTTTTTACTTGTCCAGGTGACACTGACTATTGCCACTGATATTGAGAGTGAGGGAAAATCCAAAATGTTATCTAAAAGCTGGTACCAAGATAAGAATAGATGGGAAATTTTCCACTACGATTAACCACTGGGAAGACTGGAGGTAGACCCGTCCTATTTTTTTTAGACCATTAGGGAGTGTTGCAAGCTCATAATAAGGTTATAGTCTTCGTGGGCCTTAAAATGCTGGAGTTCTGCCCTAGGCTCCATTCACTCATACCATCATTTTTCCATGCTGTGAATCCCAGGGGTAGGAATTGCAGTGCACTGGGTCGGTGGCCCCTGTTATCTGCAGACAGCTGTCAATCCCAGCAGCAGAAATCAGTAGATTGCTGCCACTAGGATTCACATCGTGGCCAAATATCCTTGCAAATGCAGCCTAAATCGCAGAGAAAATCTTATTGTAATTAACATGTCTCAAAACCTCTCCCAAATCAGTAATTTTTTATTGACACATTCCTATAAAAAAAGATATTTTCTTTTTTTATGGGTAAAATGAGACAATGGGGTTGATTTATTATATAATTTTTATTATGCTTGGGGCTAGTGTTTGCCAGTTCACCAAGATGCTACCAAAAAAACTGTTAGCGATCGCAGGGATCAGGCCTGACTCTGCGAACGCTGCAGTTATGCGTTTATTGTTTTGTAAGTGACAGTGATCAATCGATACTGCACTTGGCTGGGCTGGGCCGGGCGGAGGGGCAAAACGCAGGTGCTAGCAGGTATCTGGGCTGATCCCGCTAACACTGCGTTTTTGGGAACCCTAAACTGCTGGGGACGCTAGTATAAATCTGATCGGATCAGATATTGATCCGTTCAGATACTATACCACTAAGGGAGGTGTACGGTGCGTGCGTGGGTGTTAGCGGTACTGGCGCTAACCTGACGCTGCTTGGGGCTAGTGTTTGCCAGTTCACCAAGACGCTACCAAAAAAACTGTTAGCGATCGCAGGGATCAGGCCTGACTCTGCGAACGCTGCAGTTATGCGTTTATTGTTTTGTAAGTGACAGTGATCAGGATTAGGATTAGGGATGAGTTCGATTCAAACATCGGGTGTTCGCCCATTCGCCGAGCAGCGAAGATTATGAGGCATTTGCGGGAAATTCGAGCACCGCGGAACGCCCCACTGTGAGATCACAGTGGATTGCTGTATGATGATTGGCCAAAGCATGCACCATCACAGCGCACTCTGCTATAAGAGCCATGATTGGCTCAGGGGGACATATCTATCTATATATATATATATATATATATATATATATATATATATATACTCTGCATTTAGTGTAGCCGATATATACAGTGCATTCGGTGGTGTAGATTTTCTAATACACTTCTGGTGGTGTACACAGTATATAATACAGGGTGTACAGTTTCTTATACACTTCTGGTGGTGTACACTGTATATAATACAGGCTGTACAGTTTCTAATACACTTCTGGTGGTGTACACAGTAAGTGCAGCAGTTGTACAGTTTCTAATATAGTGCAGGCGGTGTACACAGTATTTAATATAGTGTGTACAGTTTCTAATACACTTCAGGTGGTGTGCACAGTATATAATACAGAGCAGCCATTCTACAGTTTCTAATACAGTGCAGGTGGTGTACATAGTATCTAATACACTTCAGGTGGTGTATACAGTAAATAATACAGTGCAGCTGTTGTACAGTTTCTAATAAAGTGCAGGTGGTGTACACAGTATCCAATACAGTGTCTACAGTTTCTAATACACTTCAGGTGGTGTATTATTATATATGTATACAGTCTAGTACAGCCCTCAAATTTTCCAGTCACACACTAGCATTTTGCGAGTGGAAAATGGCTGTTGGTGACAGTGGGGCTGCCTCAGAGTGGTGGGGGTGAGCACCGCCTGCACAGTCTCCCAGCCAAGGGAATAGAGAGGAGAGGGAGAGGCGAGCTGTCCGTATCAGTAGAGAGTGGGATTGCCTGCTGTAATAGCTTTAATTTGAATTTCCCGTGTCGCCGGTGCCAACCGTCATATTGTCCCACCTCTTGGCCTGGCACCTTTGATAGACAGAACACCGGTCCAATGCAGGACTGTGACATCATCAAATGCATCGGGCCAAGAGGTGGAGCTATGTGACGGTAGGCCCCGGGAACACAGGAAATTCATATGAAAGCTATTACAGCAGGCAATCCCGTTCTCTGCTGATACAGACGGCTCGCCTCTTCCTCTGCAGGGGCCACGTTGCATTGGACACAGGTGAGGCTGCATTGGGCACAGGTGAGGCTGCACTGGGCACAAGTGAAGCTGCATTGGGCACAGGTCATGCTGCAGTGGGCACAGGTCACGCTGCATTGGGCACAAATGAGGCTGCAATTGGCACAGGCCACACTGTATTGGGCACAGGTGAGGCTGTATTAGGCACAGGTGAGGCTGCACTGGGCACAGGTCACGCTGTATGGGGCACAGGTCACACTGTATTGGGCACAGGTCATGCTGCATTGGGCACAGGTGGGCACAGATGAGGCTGCATTGGGCACAGGCCATGCTGTATTGGGCACAGGTAAGGCTGCATTGGGCACTGCTCATGCTGCATTGGATACAGATGGGCACAGGTCATGCTACACTGGGCACAGGTCATGCTGCATTGAGCACAGCTGAGGCTGAATTGGGCACAGGTGAGGCTGCATTGGGCACAGGTGAGGCTCTTTGGGCACAGGTGAGGCCGCAATTGGCACAGGTCACGCTGTATTGGGCACAAGTCACGCTGTATTGGGCACAGGTGGGGCTGCACTGATGGGCACAGGTGGGGCTGCACTGATGGGCAAAGGTAAGGCTGCACTGATGGGCACAGGTGAGGCTGCACTGATAGGCACTGATAAAGTTGTTGTTAATATTTATTTTTGTAACTTATTTCTGCATAAAACATTTAAGTGTCATTTCATGAGATAATTTTCTGAGGGCGTTTAGGGGCAGGATTCGGGGTGGGGCAAGGTAGGCTTAGGGTGGGGCAACTGGTGGCTGAGTAACCCTTAAGGCCTGGCTAGTAGCTCAGGACTTGAAATTTTGAGCCCTGGTCAATATATATGTGTAGCCTATATATACAGTGCATTCGGTGGTGTACTGTTTCTAACACACTTCAGGCAGTGTACACATTATATAATACAGAGTAGTGCGATGATACAAAAAAATCATGTCCGGAAGGCCACCAAGGAGAAGCAGATGTTCACAGGTCACTAAAAGAGGGCATGCAGCCTCTGTGTCTACAGTCAACAGTGGTAGTCGTGGACATGGTGCATCCTCTTCAGGTGGCCGTGGGGCACGCTTGTCCTTTTTTCTGCTGCTGGCCTTGTTATTGAGCCACAACAAAGGGGGGTGCCACAGAAGGACAAGAATCTGGCATACTGCCAAGTTTGCTCCAGTGAGGAGGATCGCATAGCTCTACAGGTGCAGGGCGCTGCTGACTCTCCGCTGACTTTTAAAAGCATGGGCCTTTTTCATCACGTGTGCAGCAGATCCCACCATTGCTGTTTGCAACCTATGTCTGAAGTAGATCAAGCATGGCCAGAACAGCAACGCTTAGGCACCACATGCTTGACCAGACTTATGATGACCTGCCAGGCTGTCAATTGGCAACAGCACTTGAAAGATCCACATCATAGAAAAAGGCGCACATCTCCTTGCTCCTCATCTGGGATCTCCAACCCTACTATACCTCCAGTCCTCTCAAAAACCTGCACTGAGAGGAATGAAGGTATAGCAATAGGTGTCCCAAGTACTTGCAGTCAATCTGCTAGCAGTACACCACCAATTGATTTCAGCAGACAAATTTCCCTACTCCAGTTGCTAAATCGTAACAAATTCGGTCCCAGCCATCCACATGCTCAGTGTCTAAATGCTAGCTTGGCCAAATTTCTAGCACTGCAACTGTTGCCTTTTCAGCTGGTAGACTCTGCCCCCTTTTGTGAATTTGTGAAATGTGCTGTACCACAGTGGCAGGTTCCAAAACGCCATTTCTTTTTACATAAGGCCATTCCAGCTCTCTACCGACATGTGGAAGTTAATGTTTTGGGCTCATTGGACAAGGCGGTCAGCAGTAAGGTTCATATTACCACTGATTCATGGTCCAGCAGGCATGGGCAGGGACGTTACCTTTCCCTTACGGCACACTGGGTAACTCTGCTGGCAGCTGAAGAAAAAAGATGCCATGCAGTGCTTGAGTTCGTCTGCCTAGGGGACAGGAATCACACTGACTGGGGCAGAGATTCTGTCAGCTCTGCAGGGGCAGGCACAGAGGTGGTTGACGCCATGCCAGCTTCAGCCAGGAATGGTTGTATGCGACAATGGAACTAACCTTCTCTCCACCCTCCGAATGGAACACTTGATCCATGTTCCATGTTTGGCACACGTCCTGAATTTGGTGGTGCAGCTTTTCTTGACCAGGTACCCAGGCTTACAGGATCTCCTGAGGCAGGCCAGAAAAGTCTGTGGTCATTTCTGTCGGTCATACAATGCCAACACTCGGCTGGCTGACATTTAAAGGGAATGCAACCTGCCCTCCAACTGCCTCATTTGTGACATGCCCACCATGTGGACCTCATGTTGGCAATGCTGCAGTGGCTACACACACAGCAGAGGGTCATCAATAAGTACCTGTACGAGTATGGCACCAGGACAGGGTCAGGAGAGCTTGGCTTCTTTTCGACACGCCAGTGGCTACTGATAAAGGATGCATGCACTGTCCTGTCACCATTTGAGGAGGCCACAAGGATGGTGAGCAGCGACAATGCATGCATCAGTGACACTGTCCCCCTAGTGTTTCTGCTGGAGCATATGCTTCATGGAATCATGGACAGGGTATTTGAGGCAGAACAGCGGGAGGAAGGGGAGGACTTCCTTTCCTCTCAAGACCCCATTTATCCAGATAGCATTCCTGTGGTGCCGCCAAACACACAGGAAGAAGAGGAGGAGGAGGATTGTGTCAGCATGGAAGTAGAAGATAACACTCAGCAGCAGTCTTCAAGGGATAGTTTTCAGTCCCCAGAAACCCAAGGAGTTGTACGTGGCTGGGAGGAGGTAGTTACGCATAATGTGATCCTTAGTGACCCAAACTTACACTGCAAAGCCTGCGAAAGGACCCTAAGATTCGTGGTATCAAGGAGAGGGATCATTACTGGCTGGCAACCCTTCTTGATTCACGTTACAAGGGTAAAGTTGCAGAACTCTTTGCAGAGGGAGCAGAGGATGAAACATCTTTAGGAGGCCTTGAAGAAAAGTTTGTGTAACGCATTTACAGACCCTGGGAGGTTATCATTTCCTGGTGCTGGACAAATTTTTTGCTGAGGCTTCGTTTGGTCAGAGGAAGATCAGTGGAGAAGGTGGCGAGCTGGCCGATGCCTTTAAACAATTTTTTCAATTTTTTTGTCCTCAGTGTCAAGGTCTGATGCGCCTGTCCACAGACTGTTGATAGGCTCACATTTATAAAAATGAATCAGTCCTCGATCAGCAGCTATCAAGCACCTGATGCTGATGTAACTGATAAAATTTGCTATGGATCTGGGATCCCTTGAAGATTGCCTATGCTGCCTATCCTATTCCTCCTCAATCATGATGATGCTAGTTTCCAACAATATTTTTGGTTTAGGGCACCACCACCACCACCCAAGGCCCAATAATTTTTCTGCCCCTGTTTAACGGGGGGCATGTAATTACAATTTTTGATATAATATTTAACAGCAGGGCACGTTCCTGCACCCATCAACAGTAACTGTGAGGGGTTACAGTATTGTGGCACCACCACCCAAGGCCCAATTTTTCTGCCCCAGTTTAACAGGGGCATTTAATTACAATTTTTGATAGAATATTTAACAGCAGGGCCCGTTCCTGCATCCAACAAGAGTAGGGATGGGCTGTCTGTTCGGGTCGAACATGAGTACGACGTGAACATTGGCTGTTCGCCAGTTCACTGAATAGCGAACAATTTGTGGTGTTTGCGGCAAATTCGAAAGCCACGGAACACCCTTCAGATCTGGTATGGATATTAAGGGGAACCTCGCGCCAAAATTTTTAAAACAATGGCCTGGGGTTCCCCTCAAAATCCATACCAGACTTGAAGGGTCTGGTAAGGATTTTGAGGGGGACCCCCACGCCATTTTTTTTAAATTTTGGTGCGGGGTTCCCCTTTAATTTCCATACCAGATCTTAAGGGCCTGGTATGGAATTTGGGGGGACCCCCACGCATTTTAAAAAAAATTTTGGTTCGGGGTTGCCCTGTGGGGGAATCCCATGCCGTTTTTATCAATGAACTTTTATGTGTATTGCTGGACCGACAATTCATTATAGCCGCAAGTTGTTTTAAATGACTTTTTTCCTTTAGAAATGTAATTTTGCTGTCAGAGTGTTCTAAACATGGGAAACTTTACAGGCACACTATAGACACCCCCCAGGTACGAAATTTAAAGGAATATTAAACTTTTATTATTTAACTTTAAGCATTATTAAAATCACTGCTCCCGAAAAAACAGCCTTTTTTAAAACTTTTTTTTGCATTGATACATGTTCCCTGGGGCAGGACCCAGGTTCCCAAACCATTTTTAAGACAATACCTTGCATATAAGCGTTTAAATGAGTACTTTTAATTTTTCATGTTCATGCCCCATAGACTTTAACGGTGTTTGCACATTTAAACAAATTTTTTGCCTGTTCGCATGTTCTGGTGCGAACCGAACGGGGGGGGGGGGGGGTGTTCGGCCCAATCCTTAAACAAGAGTAACTGTGAGGGGATACAGTGTTGTAGCTCCACCACCCCCACCCGAGGCCCAATTTTTCTGCCCCTGTTTAACAGGGGCATGTAATTAAAATTTTTTAAATAATATTTAACAGCAGGGCCCGTTCCTGCGCTCAACAAGAGTAACTGTGATTAGTTACAGTGTTGTGGCACCATCAATACCAAAGGCACCAATTTTTCTGCCCCTGTTTAACATGGGCATATAATTACAATTATTGAAATAATATTTAACAGCAGGGCCCATTCCCGCGCCCAACAAGAGTAACTGTGAGGGGTTACAGTTTTCTGGCACTACCCACACCTAAGGCTCAACTTTTCTGCAGATTATATAGTGCATTTCATATAGTATATATACTGCAGTTCAGATTATATAGTGCTTGGGGGACCCCCACGCCATTTGTTTTTATTTTGGCGCGGGGTTCCCCTTAATATCCATACCAGACCTGAAGGGCCTGGTATGGATTTTGGGGGGACCCCCACGCCATTTTAAAAAATTTTGGTGCGGGGTTCCCCTTAATATCCATACCAGACCCGAAGGGCCTGGTAATGGATGGGGGGAGGAGGAGACCATGCTGTTTTTTCAATGATTTTTTATGAATATTGTCGGGATCCGGCAATACATTACAGGTGGGAGCAATTTTAAATTACCCCCCAGGAACGGTATTTTTATTGTTTCACTTTAAGCATTATTAAAATCACTGCACCTGAAAAAAACGGCCATTTTTAAAACTTTTATTTGCATTGATACATGTCCCCTGGGTAAGTACCCGGATCCCAATACACTTTTTATGGCAATAACTTGCATATAAGCCTGTTCATGTCCAAAGACTTTAACGGTGTTCGCGTGTTCTCACAAATTTTTTGCCTGTTCGCATGTTCTGCTGCGAACCGAACCGGGGGGTGTTCAGCTCATTCCTAATTAGGATAGGTCCTCTGTTCTTTGCCTCCATCCCTTCCAAAAAACTTAGCCCCTCTAACACACCAAGTTAAGTGTATGAACATACAAAATCACAGGAAATCACTGGAGCTAATACTTACCCAGTTAGTAGTGCTTTATCAAAGAAAACAGGCACCAAACCAGGTAATAAAGGCAAACTTAATATATTGTCACCTGAGATGGTTGGTAACTAGGCAGGCACAAAATAGATTAACAATGTTAAAAAAACAATTTAGCATACAAAGTGTTTAACAGTAAGGACTAGGTATAAGATGATATTTGATGTCCAGAGCAGTGACCCATAGTAAAGCTTAATTTACTGAGTGCTGGAACTCTGCTGACAGAGTGCATTTATGGCAGTGATGCCAGTCCCAGATCGACTGGGTATGCACTGTCTAAAAGAAAATGGGGATGTTAGAGGGAGGGGGAGGGGCTTTCCCTGGCAGTTTAAAAAAAAATCATCTGTCACTCCTACTGCACATTACATATTGGGATCTGTAGTGTAAGGAGTCAATTGGCCCCATTATATGGCTACCCTCTCAAACTATAACTCCCAGGATTTTCAGGGCTCTGTACAGTAGTCTATGGGCTTGCTTGGCTTTAGCACTTCCCCTTCTGGCTGGAAGATGATAGTGCAGCATAACATCAGTATCTCAGTAGAGGGAGAGAAGAATAAAAGGTAATGTCTCCTTTTATTTCTTGGGCTACAACATATTGTTGTAGCCCAACACCTGGCTATACTATTATAATTGCTTCTTTAATAGAAGCTAGCCAGGAGTTTTCAAACTATAATAATTGCGGTCAGAAGTTCTTAGTAGGGATGAGCGAATCTGCCAGGATTCACAGGTATTCTGTCTGAAATTCACAAAACCCAAATCTCTTTAAAGTCTATGTGGGATAAAATCTTAATACTCTGACCTTTTTTGATCATCACTGTCCTCCAAACCCTGTTGGTAACTCTGTACCACCTCCAGGGGTATAGTGCGCTTAGCCGCAAGGGGAGCCATTCTCAGCATCTCGGGTTCAGAAAGGTACGTGACAGGCAAGGTTTTGTAAAAAAAATAGAAATAGAAATCTAGGCACTGCCGGGGGTGTGGGGCATTTAACCACTTGCCATCCAGCTGTTGTATAAAAATGTTGCATTGCATTTCACAGAAAATTACAGAGCTGCAGATTGAAAAGGAAAGGACATTTTTACTAATGTTCAATTACAATATGACTTGTGTTGCAATTGTATATGCTATATTATATTTTTTTATTTGCTATTTTTTTCACACAAAAGTGGAGTTACCCTTTAAGCCCTTAACTTCGTATATTATATTTGGCAGTGGTAAGGCTGATTAATAGTATAGTTTGTGAACTTCTTTTTTAAGTTTTAAAATGTTAATAAAATGTCAAAACAGAGTACACAAAACACTACAAAACCACAACTGCACATTCCCTACCACCCCTATATCCCCAATAATTCCAAAATATTCAAAATACAGACTTCTGGAATGTTTTTGGTAGAAATTGACTAGTGTCAGGACAGTACGTGAGTACTTGAATGGACAGCAAAAAGAAAGAGACAAGGCAGTATATCTTGCAATAAAATTAGTTTGTTATCTGAGATAAAATAGCCACAAATATTATTCAGATGCTGGAAAGTATGTAAAAAGCTTGGATAAGCTACAATATAAGAGGGAGAGATGATGTGTGTTTTATCTTGAAACACAAATTAGTATTATTTGAGAGACAATGGATGTACAGTATGTAAGATGCTTGATTAGGCCACAATATAAAAGTGAAAAAAACTAGGTAGGTTTTATGCTGAAATAAACATTGAAGTGTATTATCGCACAGACAATAGCCACAAATAGTTTGAGTGCTGGAGCACCAGAAAAAGCCACAAACTTTGAAGCACAAAGCATGATTTTCTCTGCAGCAAACAGTATTATTTTGTCAGCTGAGGTCAAGCTACGGATACATTGCCTGGCACCTTTACAGAACTGAAACACTGGAATAGGCTAGGAGAAATGGCAGGTTTGTTTTTTGGACAGGATGAAAATTTAAGTTTAGTCTATAACATCAGGAGCAGGGCTTTTGTAGTCTTTGATATTCCAAAACTGTATAACAAGTGTTTGGCGCAAAGGTTAAAGGCAATAATCCACATAAATGACAATATTATGCATATACATGATGAACTGGAACAAGGGATAAGAAAAGATAATACAAGTCCATGATGGTGTGCATAAAGTCGATGATGAGGTATAAAGCCCACATTCAAGGCAGCCTTCCAATGGACATGGAAACCATATTCCCAAAAAGCACTGTAAGAAACAAAGAAAGGAGGCGCCTCTGGGTGCAGACTTAAAAACAATTTTAATAAAAAGAGCAGCAACAGAGATTGCACTCACATTTGTGTTGAGTTAAAAAGGCATATGAGAGTCCCAGATGTAACTGGAGGGGTTCGTGAGGTCGATCATCCCTCCATGGATGTGTAATCAGACTGGTCTTTCAGATGCACTGTGTCCACCGACCGGCAATGATGGAGGAATACCAGAGTGAGGCTTGGAAGGCAAACAGCAATCCAGGCAAGGGGCGATGACATCACACATATGCGACGCGTTTCCTGAGTCAGCAAGCCGTGAATGGCATGACGGCTGCACTCCTTTGTCGAGCTAGTTACTATGGGACTAATGTAGAGAATATATGGGAGGAAGTGAGGGGAGTGGTCATGAGAAGAAGCTGTATGGAGTAGGGGGAAGTGGTCATGAGAGGAAGCTGTATGGAGTAGTGTCAGCAATGAAGGACGTGTGAGAAAAAAAAAGAATGTCATGGGATGTAGAGTATAATATATGGTATAGTCCAAAAAGAGACTATAGTGACTATAGTGACTATCCCTCTAAAATGATGTAATATATGGGATATGGGAGAACAGTCATTTGAAAAGGGGGGAAAAGAGGGGGGAGGGGGGGAAGGAAAGAAAGAAAGGGGAGCGGGAGGGAAACAAAAATGGGGGGGTTATGGAAATAGGAAAAAGGGGGAGGGGGAAGGGGAGGTGGGAAGAAATGAGGAGGGGAAGGGAAAGAAAAAAGAAAGAAGAAAGGACCTGTGTACACGCTCCATGTGCAAACTGATATAACATGATAAACTGGTGATATGATCATGAAAAAAAACCACACACATAAGCAAATATATGCGCGCAGGCATCACAGAATAGCAGATGTTTCAATGCACTCATTGATGCCTCCAGGTGAGAGGACATCCAGACGATAGATCCAATAGGTCTTCCTTGCGCACAATGTCTTGAACCTTTCGGCAGGCGAGAGAGACCTAGGGATCTGTTCTATAACCCAAACAGATAACCCCAGAGTGGAACCCTTGTGAACTGTGGCAAAATGTCTGGGCACACTGTGGGGGTATGTACCACCCTCAATGTACCTCCTATGCTCCCCAAAACGCTGTCTGAGGGGCCGAATGGTGCGGCCAACATATATGAGGCCACAGGGGCAGGTCAGACCATATACCACATGATCCGATGAACAATTGAAAAAAATCTTTCAGAAAATAAGTGTGGCCTTTGGCGGAGAAAGATTTTTGACCGTGCTGAACAAAATGGCACTTTTTGCAAAGTTTCTTGCGGCATTAATACATCCCTTCCAGAGGAATGAGCGGAGTGATGGGTGGGAAGGTAGGGGTGGTTTTCAATTTGCTAGGAGCAATTTTGTTTTTAAGGTTTGGAGCCCTGCGGTAGCTGACACGTGGGTGTGTGGGGAGGATAGATTTGAGGTGAGGGTCCTGCTGAAGAATGTCCCAATGTTTCAGCAGGATCCTCTCCATCTTTTTTATGTTGAGAATAAAAAGTCGTGATGAATCAGGTGGGTCTGTAGAAGGAGGATTAGGGCGTGAGGGTTTCCCATGGAGATATAGTTCATAAGCTTTTTCTACTATATCTGCAGGGTATTCCTTCTCAAAAAATTTGTTTTTGAGGTGCACACTGGATTCGATATAGTCAACATCCCTAGTGCAAGTCTGTCTGAGTCGACAAAATTGACCTTGGGGAATGTTTTTGATCCATGGTGGGTAATAACAGCTTTTGTAATGAAGATATGAGTTGCCACTGGTGGGCTTAGTATAATTTCTGGCATATATGACATGGACGTCATGTTGAAGTTCCAAATCCAGAAAAGCTAAGGAGATCTGATCACTTTCGTGTGTAAAAGATAATCCATAGGTGTTATTATTGCAATGTGCAATGAACGGATGGATAAGATCTAAAGGACCATCCCAAATGATGATAATGTCATCAATATATCGGCCAAAAAAAATGATGTTGGCAGAAAAAGGATTATTTTGGTAAATGTAGTGATTTTCCCAGAACCCCATGGCTAGGTTCGCGTACGAGGGGGCAAAGTTGACCCCCATTGCCGTGCCTTGTAGCTGTAAATAGAAGTCTCCATTGAATGTGAAATAGTTATGCGTTAAGCAGAACTTTGTAACTTCTATTATGAAGGTGGCCTGGCGGGGGTTAATGAGTGGATCTGTGGAATGGAAATGTTTGAGAGCCATAATGCCAAAATTGTGGGGAATAGAGGTGTATAGTGAACTGACGTCTAGCGATAACCAGCCGTAAGAGGGTTCCCAAGTGTAGGGTGGGGGGAAATCCAGAAGATGTGTCCCATCCCGGATATAGAACTGGAGTTGGAGGACAATCGGTTGTAGATAACGATCTACATATTGGCTGAAACCTGAGGTGATACTGTCCATAGAGGCCACAATTGGCCTACCGGGTTTTTTTTTTTTTTTATGTATTTTGGGTAAATGATAAAAGTACGGAATGGAATAAAAGGGTTTGGGAAAAAATGAACTCTCAATTTTAGAAATGACATTGTCGGATACAGCAGTCGAGATCAAAAGGTCTGCTTCTATGACAAATTCATTAGTGGGGTCTTTTGGAAGTTTTGTGTAGGTGGCCTGGTCAGATAGCAGTCATTCCTCTGATGCCACCTCCTTTGTCCGCAGGCTTGATTATGAGGTCCTCTGCATTGGTAAATTGCTGGAGGGCTCTGATTTCCAGTGGTGTAAGATTTTGGGGTTTGGAAGTGGACGTGGTGTTGCAGAGTTTTGTCATATCTGAGAAGACCACTCTGTAAAAGCTTTCTATGTAGGGACCCTTAGACTGTGTGGGAAAAAATATAGATTTAGGCTTTAGACCAGAATGAATAATGGGCGGGGATGTGATCAGATGTTGTATCAATAGTTTTGAGAGATCATCTTCAGTATAGGGTATGTCAAGGTCATCACAGTCGTAGATTTCAGAGACATTATCTGATTTATCCAACATTGACACAGGTGAAGTGGTGGCAGTGGGTGGGATGAGAGTCTGCTGTTTGTCTCTATCCTTTTGGATGTTGAAATGCCTCTTGAGGGTCAGGTTTCTAATGTAACCATTCAGATCTTTGAAGAGCAGAAAGGGATTGGGTCTGTTGGTGGGGGAAAAGTTTAAACCACGACTAAGGAGTGCTATGTCTGCAGGGGACAAAGTGTGATTGGACAGATTGAAGATTTTTATCGTTTTTTTGGGTTCTGTATGTGATAATGATCGTCTA
The DNA here is from genome assembly GCA_037952925.1 of Lithobates clamitans. Taxonomy (NCBI): domain Eukaryota; kingdom Metazoa; phylum Chordata; class Amphibia; order Anura; family Ranidae; genus Lithobates; species Lithobates clamitans. Next base: position 2,163,428 of record JBBGZY010000291.1, read on the forward strand.
GTTCGTCCCCCTCTGCGGCCTCTTCTGTGAGTTTTCTTTTCCGTGATATGGTGACTGGAGGAGGACTGGGCACTAAAAAAGTATCTGGAATATGGTGAGATGTGGAAGTATGAGCAGCAGAAGTGTGTTGTTCCGTTGTTGTAGGGACTGGAGCGGGTGGATCAGCAAGGTTATTGGTAGAACCTATGGATGGAGGTTCAGGGTCAAGAGAAGGTATGACTGTGTGAGGAGCGGGTGGATATAAAGGATCTGAGATGATCCTGGGGGGATGGGCTGGTGTGGTTGAGTTGGATGGAGACGTGAATGTGGGATTGAGCCTATTATAGAATTGAGTTAGAAAAGTGATTAATTCTCTACTTTTGTATTGATACTTATTAGAATGTTGGCTATTGTGCCTCAAATTATAGGAGTGATGAGTGGCAGAAGGGAATGGACGGTGGGCAGGGGGGGGGGGACAAGTCTTGTGTGATCTGGGAGAAATGTTACGCCCTTGAGGTTTTTTGAGTTGTATACTCATGAGAGGTAAGGGGCGAGGGGCAGGGGGAAGAGGTGGCAAACTCATGAGAGGGAAAGGATGATTGACAGAAGAGGGAAGTGTTGGGGGTACTGGCTGATATGAAACATGAGTGGATGGTATGTCAATGGTATGGTGGTTTTCTTGTTCCATGTGAAAATTCTGTCAAGGTTGTAATCATCTAGGTCTCTTTTAAATTTGCCCATTTTCATACTAACAAGAGTATCCTCATCCTTTTTGGTATTGTTTTGGAGTATTTGGAACCATGTATGTGGAATAGTAGTGGCTGAGCTTTTTATGTCATTGATAATGGAATGTATTTGGTCATGTAATTTGTCAAACCTGTGTTTTCTGTGGGAGATTAAAATCCCCATCCACTTGGCAGTGCAAAACTCAGCAAGGCTGGCCTATTCCCTGGTGTGTTCAGCACTCTTCCTTCTTTTTTCCTTCCCTTCCTCTCCTCATTTCTTCCCACCTCCCCTTCCCTCTCCCCCTTTTTCCTATTTCCATAACCCCCCCCCCATTTTTTGTTCCCCCCCCTTTCTTTCTTTCCTCCCCTCTATTTTCCCCCCTTTTCAAATGACTGTTCTCCCATAAATTACATCATTTTAGAGGGATAGTCACTATTGTCACTATAGTCTCTTTCTGGACTATATTATACTCTACATCCCATGACATTCTTTTTTTTTTCTCACACGACCTTCATTGCTTCCTCTCATGACCACTCCCCCCTACTCCATACAGCTTCTTCTCATGACCACTCCCCTCACTTCCTCCTATAGAAAGCAACAGAATAAGTTTGGTCACTGGTCTCAAGAATACTTTAACCTCATTCTGTTGAAAGATCTTGACATCGACCTTACGGACACAATTATCCTTGCTTGGCAGTACTTTGGTGGTCAAACCTAAAGGCCACATATTCCTTGGTGTCTGGCAATCTTTCATGAGCACAACATCACCAGGTTTATGATTAGGCTTTTCAATGTGTCTCCTTACTTGTAGAGTAGATATATATTGTTCCCTCCACCTGTTCCAGGAGGTATTGGCAAGGGTTTGTACTTGTCTCCATTGACGTTTGTAAAGGTCCTTCTCACAAAAGTCTCCAGCTGGAGCACCGGCAAGACTAGTCTTTTGCGTGAGTAACATGGCAGGTGTGAGGACTACTGGATCCTCAGAGTCATTTGAAATGGATGTCAAAGGTCTGGCGTTAATGATAGCTGTAACCTCTGCCATAAATGTCACTAAACATTCGTGAGTAAGCCTTGCAGTTCCTACTTGTAGGAAGATAGAGTTAAGAATTCTGCGGGCTATGCCTATCATCCTCTCCCAAACACCTCCCATTTGAGAAGAGTGAGGTGCGTTGAAGATCCACATGCAGTCTTGTCCAATTAAGTATCTTTCTACTCTGAGAATGTCCAAATTAGAAAGAATTAGAAGTTCTTTTACTGCAGCACAAAGTTCCAACCTGGGTATGGTGTGTTCGGGAAGTGATACAAGTTCTGCTTTCCCCATTACAAACCCTATGTGGCATTGTCCTTTAGTGTCTATGGTTTTCAGGTAAGCTACAGCAGCAACTGCTTTAACACAAGCATCCGAAAACACACAAAGTCTTTGCATCTGAACGTCAGCAGATGACAGAGGAGCATATGGGCGTGGAATTTTAAGGTTGGATAGAGCTGTTAGTGAGTCCTTCCACTCTAGCCATAGGTTCTTCTTGTAAGTGGGGAGAGGGTGATCCCAATCTAGTGACTCACAGATGAAGTCTCTAAGTAGTGCCTTACCCTGGATGGTGACAGGTGCTGAAAAGCCTAAGGGATCATACAGGCTGTTTATGGTAGACAGGACACCTCTACGGGTAAAAGGTTTTTCTTCTGTGTTTACTTGCAAAGTAAATGTGTCCGATCTTAAGTCCCAAAGCAAACCAAGACTGCGTTACATGGGAAGTGAGTCTGTGCCTAGATCTAAGTCCTTTAACTCGTTAGAATGATCTTGGACAGGAAAGGCTTCTAAAACTTCTTTACTGTTTTTAAGCAATCTTGGAGTCTTAAGTTGGAACACGCAAGCATTGCCTGAGTTCTTTTGAGGAGACTGATTGCGGCTTCATTTGTGGGTAGTGATTTCAAGCAATCGTCTACATAGAAATCTTTGTCCACAAACTGTCTGACATCTGACCCATACTCTGACTCTCCCTCTCTAGCAGAGTGTCTGAGGCTATATATAGCAACTGCAGGGGAAGGACTGTTGCCAAATATGTGTACCCTCATGCGGTATTCTGTGATGTCTCCAGAGGGGTTGTTGTCCCTGAACCAAAGAAACCTCAAAAAGTTACGGTGTTCTTCTTTAACAAGAAAGCAATAGAACATTTGTTGTATGTCTGCCATGAATGCGACTGAATCCTTGCGAAACGGGAGAAGTACTCCTAATAGTCTGTTGTTAAGGTCAGGGCCAGAAAGGAGGACATCATTTAGAGAGACACCCTCATGTTTGGCGCTGGAATCAAACACCACTCTAATCTGTCCTGGCTTCTTAGGGTGATAGTCCCCAAATATAGGTAAGTACCAGCATTCCTCTGAGTCTTTGAGGTTTGGGGCTATCTCAGCATGACCATTCTGGAATATTTTCTCCATGAAGGAAAAGAAATGTTCTTTCATCTCTGGTTTCCTTTGAAGATTGTGTCTTAGGGAAGTGAGACATTTATATGCTAGTTCTCTGTTGTTAGGCAAACGTCGTCTTTGTGGTCTAAAGGGTAGAGGTGCAACCCAGCTATTAGTCCCGTCTTTCTCCATACTTCTTTCCATAACTTCTAAGAAGAGCCTATCCTCAATGGACATTGCTACCTGGTTGTCTTCCTTTGTTCTCCTGAACACTGTGCTTCCTAAGTCGCTTAGGTCGTTGTCATAGGTATTGCTGTCACAGAGGGGACTTAGGAAGGGAAGAGGTACAGGGTTATTGTGTGGTAGCTCCTTTATGAGGATGTGATTTTGACAGGGTTGGAAAAGAGAAGGACGACCATTCTCGAGGGTACCAGTGAGCAGGTAATTAGCAGATGCAGGTTTGTGTGCACCTCCCAGGCAAACATCACCTATATTGACCCACCCGAGATCTAGTTTTTGGGCATATGGGGCATTTTTAGGACCATTGATCAGTTTTCTTACTTTGTGGACTTGCAAGATATCCCTCCCTAGGAGTAAGATTATCTGAGCCTGATCATCTAGTTCTGGTATGAGATGTGCTATGTGATTCTAGTGAGTCTGGTGAGCTGCTGCGTCTGGTGTAGCAATCTTTGATCTGTTGTCTGGCATCTGGTTGCACTCTATTATGGTCGGTAAGGGTAGGCATGTCTTACCATCCATAGATTTAATTTGTAGGCCCTCAGCTCTTCTCCCTGCCGTTTCCACTGTACCTGCACAAGTCTTAAGGGAGTAATGACTGCTGGGGCCTTTAAAGTTTAGAATGTCAAAAAACATAGATCTAGCTAGAGACTTATTACTCTGATCATCCAAGATAACGTAGAGCTTGACTGCTTTGTCTTTGCGTCCTTTTGGGTAAACTCTCACTAGACAGATTTTAGAGCAGGATCTGCCACCTGTACTTGCTTTGCAGACTTAAGTACACTGTGAGGTGATTGCTATGGTGTCTGTGCTAGAGTCTTTGGTCTCCCCAAGTTCTTGGAGTAGGCCTTGAGTGTAGAGCTGTGTTGTGCTCTGTGCTGTCACATTCTGTACATTTGACACTGACCTTACAGTCCTTGGCAAAATGTGTGGACAAAGAGCAGCACTTGTAACAGATGTTGTTCTCTTTGAGGAAAGCTTTACAATCCTTGATGGTCTTTGTCCTGAAGGCTCTGCATTCCAGAAGAGGATGTGGCATCTTATGTAGAGGGCAGAACTTAGCAGGGTCGCTGTCTTGAGACTCCGCAAATCTGTGGGAAGAAATGTTAGTTTTGTGCACTGCTACTGGAGCTCTGAGTTGTTTAGGGCCAGAAGAAGTGGTATAAGACACTGGAAAAATGAAGCTGTGGTCATCTTTCATTGCTGCTAGTCTGTCTACAAAGTCGACAAAGTCACTAAAGGGTGGAAAAGGCACATTGTGTTTTCGTTTGTAACTCATAAGGAAGCTTTTGTGCTAAGGAGTTAATACCTCTAGCAGAGTCAAGATAAGAAAGGCCAGGTAAGTCTCCTTCTGCTTTAGCAACTTGTAACTCCATACACAGGTCACTGAATTTTCTGAGTCTTTGGTAACCTCTGCTAGGTATTTTTGGAAAGTGTTCTATCCTTTTAAACAGTGTACTTTCTATAGCTTCTGGTGAGCCATAACATCCATCCAGTCTGTTCCAGATGTTTGCAAGGCCTATCTCAGGGTGGTTTATGTTAATGTCTCTGATCCTTTTGGCATATATTAACCACTTGAGCCCCGGACCATTATGCTGCCTAAGGACCAGAGGTCTTTTTCCAATTTGGCACTGCGTCGCTTTAACTGCTAATTGCGCGGTCATGCAATGCTGTACCCAAACGAAATTTGCGTCCTTTTCTTCCCACAAATAGAGCTTTCTTTTGATGGTATTTGATCACCTCTGCGGTTTTTATTTTTTGCGCTATAAACGGAAAAAGAACGAAAATTTTGAAAAAAAATGATATTTTCTACTTTTTGTTATAAAAAAATCCAATAAACTAAATTTTAGTCATACATTTAGGCCAAAATGTATTCGGCCACATGTCTTTGGTAAAGAAAATGTCAATAAGCGTATATTTATTGGTTTGCGCAAAAGTTATAGCGTCTACAAACTAGGGTACATTTTCTGTAATTTACACAGCTTTTAGTTTATGACTGCCTATGTCATTTCTTGAGGTGCTAAAATGGCAGGGCAGTACAAACCCCCCCCCAAATGACCCCATTTTGGAAAGTAGACACCCCAAGGAAATTGCTGAGAGGCATGTTGAACCCATTGAATATTTATTTTTTTTGTCCCAAGTGATTGAATAATGACAAAAAAAAAAAAAATTATTTACAAAAAGTTGTCACTAAATGCTATATTGCTCACACAGGCCATGGGCCTATGTGGAATTGCACCCCAAATTACATTCAGCTGCTTCTCCTGAGTATGGGGATACCACATGTGTGGGACTTTTTGGGAGCCTAGCCGCGTACGGGGCCCCGAAAACCAATCACCGCCTTCAGGATTTCTAAGGGTGTAAATTTTTGATTTCACTCTTCACTGCCTATCACAGTTTCGGAGGCCATGGAATGCCCAGGTGGCACAAAACCCCCCAAAATGACCCCATTTTGGAAAGTAGACACCCCAAGCTATTTGCTGAGAGGCATATTGAGTCCATGGAATATTTTATATTTTGACACAAGTTGCGGGAAAGTGACACTTTTTTTTTTTTTTTTGCATAAAGTTGTCACTAAATGATATATTGCTCACACAGGCCATGGGCATATGTGGAATTGCACCCCAAAATACATTCAGCTGCTTCTCCTGAGTATGGGGATACCACATGTGTGGGACTTTTTGGGAGCCTAGCCGCGTACGGGACCCCGAAAACCAATCACTGCCTTCAGGATTTCTAAGGGTGAAAATTTTTGATTTCACTCTTTACTGCCTATCACAGTTTCAGAGGCCATGGAATGCCCAGGTGGCACAAAACCCCCCCAAATGACCCCATTTTGGAAAGTAGAGACCCCAAGCTATTTGCTGAGAGGCATGGTGAGTATTTTGCAGCTCTCATTTGTTTTTGAAAATGAAGAAAGACAAGAAAAAACTTTTTTTTTTCTTTTTTCAATTTTCAAAACTTTGTGACAAAAAGTGAGGTCTGCAAAATACTCACTATACCTCTCAGCAAATAGCTTGGGGTGTCTACTTTCCAAAATGGGGTCATTTGGGGGGGTTTTGTGCCACCTGGGCATTCCATGGCCTCCGAAACTGTGATAGGCAGTGAAGAGTGAAATCAAAAATTCACGCCCTTAGAAAGCCTGAAGGCGGTGCTTGGTTTTCGGGGTCCCGTACGCGGCTACGTTCCCAAAAAGTCTCACACATGTGGTATCCCCGTACTCAGGAGAAGCAGCATAATGTATTTTGGGGTGTAATTTCACATATTTCCATGGCATGTTTGAGCAATATATCATTTAGTGACAACTTTGTGCAAAAAAAAAAAAAAAAAAAAAAAAATTTGTCTCTTTCCCGCAACTTGTGTCGCAATATAAAATATTCCATGGACTCGACATGCCTCTCAGCAAATAGCTTGGGGTATCTACTTTCAAAAATGGGGTCATTTGGGGGGGTTTTGAACTGTCCTGGCATTTTATGCACAACATTTAGAAGCTTATGTCACACATCACCCACTCTTCTAACCACTTGAAGACAAAGCCCTTTCTGACACTTATTGTTTACATGAAAAAGTTATTTTTTTTTGCAAAAAAATTACTTTGAACCCCCAAACATTATATATTTTTTTAAAGCAAATGCCCTACAGATTAAAATGGTGGATGTTTCATTTTTTTTTTTTCACACAGTATTTGCGCAGCGATTTTTCAAACGCATTTTTTGGGGAAAAAACACACTTTTTTAAATTTTTATGCACTAAAACACACTATATTGCCCAAATGTTTGATGAAATAAAAAAGATGATCTTAGGCCGAGTACATGGATACCAAACATGACATGCTTTAAAATTGCGCACAAACGTGCAGTGGCAACACAATATATACATTTTTAAAAGCCTTTAAAAGCCTTTACAGGTTACCACTTTAGATTTACAGAGGAGGTCTACTGCAAAAATTACTGCCCTCGATCTGGCCTTCGCGGTGATAACTCACATGCATGGTGCAATTGCTGTTTACGTTTGACGACAGACCGCCGCTTGCGTTCGCCTTAGCGCGAGAGCAGGGGGCGACAGGGGTGCTTTTTTTTTTTTTTCTTTATTATTTTTTTGCTTTTTTTATCTTATTTTTAAACTGTTCCTTTCATATTTTTTTTTTTTAATCATTTTTATTGTTATCTCGGGGAATGTAAATATCCCTTATGATAGCAATAGGTAGTGACAGGTACTCTTTTTTGAAAAAATTGGGGTCTATTAGACCCTAGATCTCTCCTCTGCCCTCAAAGCATCTGACCACACCAAGATTGGTGTGATAAAATGCTTCCCCAATTTCCCAATGGCGCTATTTACATCCGGCGAAATCTCATGAAATGCTCGTAGCTTCCAGTTTCTTAGGCCATAGAGATGTTTGGAGCCACTCTGGTCTCTGATCAGCTCTATGGTCAGCTGGCTGAATCACCGGCTGCATTCTCAGGTTCCCTGTTGAGACAGGAGAGCCAGAGAAAAACACGGAAGACGGTGAGGGGGGGGGCATTCCCTCCCACGGCTTGTAAAAGCAGTCTAGAGGCTAATTAGCCGCTAGGATTGCTTTTACATGAAAGCCGACCGCTGGCTGAAAAGAATGATACCAAGATGATACCTAAACCTGCAGGCATCATTCTGGTATAACCACTCAAAGTCGTGAATGGCGTACCTGAAGACAAAAAAATGGTTAACAATAAAGCACAGTAAACGGTAAAGTATAAAAAATTGCATACCTGAAAAGCAAACATGATAAAACATAATAACAATAAAACATTGCAGAATAGAATACAGTAAAAAAGAGCAGAACAATAGAGAGAGAGAATAGAGAGAGAGAGAGAACAATAAAACGACAACTGTTTTTTTTTATTTTATATATTTTTTTTTTTTTTACACTTTTTTTGTAACTAACTTTTATAACTGTAACCGGTTCCAGGTTCGGGTCTCTCAAAATGCGATGGCATCTTGGGAGACCCTGTGAAAGTGTGTCCTAGTCTGTGCAATGCTGTACCCTACGCTAATACTCAACTAGTGAATGGTAGCGTTCAAAACATTCACCAATGCAAAGACCAGGATTGTCAGGACAGGAGGGACAAAAATAGCGGGTGTCACGCCTATATCCGCGCTTGCTGCAGACACAACATCTTTTTTGGGGGGTTCGCTGGGTAGGGGTACTCGGGAGGACATAAAAATGCCTCTCATGCAGCCGACTGCATTTGGTTGGGGATGTGAATGGGGGAAGTACGGGCGCTGCAGAAGTGGTGGGTTCCCAATTAGGATTGGCGAATGCAGCAGGAAGGGCATTATGGGCACGACAGTCCTGTGTTTGTTATTTTGGTGGCAGCGGGACACTACTTGTGCTTGCCATATCACCAGCTTGAACTGCACTTATGGGACTCGCCACGTCACCAAGTGTTACTGCAGTGCTGGTTTGACTATGACCGGGGTGTACTACGCCGTTTCCCCAAAACGCTACCAAAAAAACTGTTAGCGATCGCAGGGATCAGGCCTGACTCTGCGAACGCTGCAGTTATGCGTTTAGAGTTTTGTAAGTGACAGTGATCGATCGATACTGCACTTGGGTGGGCTGGGCCGGGCCAGGCGGAGGGGCAAAACGCAGGTGCTAGCAGGTATCTGGGCTGATCCCGCTAACACTGCGTTTTTGGGAACCCTAAACTGCTGGTGACGCTAGTATAGATCTGATCGGATCAGATATTGATGCGATCAGATACTATACCACTAAGGGAGGTGTACGGTGCGTGCGTGGGTGTTAGCGCTACTGGCGCTAACCTGACGCTGCCTGGGGCTGGTGCTTGCCAGTTCACCAAAATGCTACCAAAAAAACTGTTAGCGATCGCAGGGATCAGGCCTGACTCTGCGAACGCTGCAGTTATGCGTTTAGTGTTTTGTAAGTGACAGTGATCGATCGATACTGCACTTGGGTGGGCTGGGCGGAGGCGCAAAACGCAGGTGCTAGCGGGGATCTGGGCTGATCCCGCTAACACTGCGTTTTTGGGAACCCTAAACTGCTGGGGACGCTAGTATAGATCTGATCGGATCAGATATTGATCAGATCAGATACTATACCACTAAGGGAGGCGCATGCTGCGTGCGTGGGTGTTAGCGGTACTGGCGCTAATCTGACGCTGCCTGGGGCGACGCATATCACCGCCGGGCGATTAGGGGGCTAAACCTTTATTCGGTAATAAACGGCGGGTGCCCTGACACTATAAAAAATAAACAAACTAACCGTAACGGTTATACGGTGATCAGTGGTAAAAGGGTTAACTAGGGGGCAATCAAGGGGTTAAAACATTTATCAGATAGTATATGGGGGTCCCTGACGCTATAAAACGCTGACGGTGAACCTAAATATTTACCTCCCTAACTAGCGTCACCAGCGACACTAATACAGCGATCAGAAAAATGATCGCTTAGCGACACTGGTGACGGGGGGTGATCAAGGGGTTAAAACTTTATTAGGGGGGGTTAGGGGGGTACCCTAGACCTACAGGGGGGTAACAGTAACTGTGCTAACACTGTAACTGTCACAAACTGACACCAAGCAGTAATCAGAAAAAAAAAAAAAAACTGCTGGTGTCAGTTTGTGACGGGGGGGGGGGGGGGTGATTGGGGGGGCGATCGGGGGGGATCGGGGTGTTTTGTATGCCTGGCATGTTCTACTGTGTGTGTGTGTGTTGTTGCACTCACATACCTGTCTTCTCTCCTCGGGCCGGAACGGAAACTACCGAGCCGAGGAGAGATGACATCACTTCCTTTGCTGCTGTTTAGCTTACAGCAGCAAAGGAGTGTTCCCATTGGCCGGCGGCGATCGCGAGGGGGGGGCCACGAAGGATGGCCTCCCCCTCCACTCCGATCGCCGGGGAACAAAACGGGACCACCTCGGGCACCGGGGGAGGGTCCGATCGGACCCCCCACCCGCGGGAGGCAAATCACGTACATGTACGTGATTTTGCCTGCCCGTGCCGCCTTGCTGACGTACATCGGTGTGAGGCGGTCCTTAAGTGGTTAAGCAGAATCATTGCCAAGCCACTTTAGGAGGAGTTCTATCTGTTCCCTGCAGGATAGATCTAGACCTTGTATGGCACTCTGGAAAGCAGATCGCCACGCCCTGTAGTGTTGGGGGCGATCACTGAATTTGACAACTCCTTGGGTAACTAACTCTCTCTTGACCAGGAACTTGGCAAAGTCTGCAGTAGCCTGATTGGCATTGCGGTAGACTGCTGGTGTATTGTGGTGCGGTGTAAAGGCATACCTGGTAAAAGTCTCTTCTTTAGGCACGCTGGGTTCAAACTTGCTTAAGGTTGGAAGTTCGTACCGGCTCGTTGCATACATCTTTGGAGTGAAGACTGGTGTTTGATGCTGGTATGAAGGCTGGGTACCTTGTGGAGTAGAAAGTTTGGTTGAAACTGGAAAGTCTGGAACTCTGTCAGATTTTTCTTGCTTGTAGCACTGGGGTCCCAGGTCGTCTTGTTGTTGCTTTATTTGATGTGACTCACTGACGTTATATTTAATTTCTTGTTGTGGGATGCTGCTTGGGTCACAGTGCTGGTAGACATAATCTGACGTGCGTTGTGAAGAATCTTGTTGGTCCTCTTCTAGACCCGGTATGCTGCTGCCTACTCTTGGCTTATCGTAGATGGCTGCTTCTAAAGCTTCTGTTTCTGCAATGGCGGCGGCAGCGTCTCTTTCTACTGCCAGCTTCTCCATGTTAGCTTCTAAGATAGCTTGCTGCAATTTCAGAGATGCTTCCTGCTGGGCTAGCTCTTCTTCCAGGCGTATTCTTTCCTTCTCTTTCTCTTGTTCCATGTGTACTCTTTCTTGCTCTCTCTTTTTTTCCATGCGTACTCTTTCCTTCTCTCTCTCTTGCTCTAAGCGTACTCTTTCCTTCTCTCTCTCTTGCTCCCGTCTCACCTTTTCTGCATCAAGGTGGGCCTTTTCTTTTTTCATCAGCAACTCTTGGTCTGCGAATGTGGCCCTGGCTTTTGCTGCTTCAGCTTTTGAACGGGCGATAGCTGCTGCATTTGCGACAGATGACTTAGATGAGCTTGCTGGTGAACGTGTTTTGTAAGAAGATGTCCCACTGTGAGACATGGCTGCGGGGAAGAAGCCGCCTTACTGTATAGAGACCGTTCTAGTGTCGTTGCTGCTTGACACAGGCCTGTATCTTTAAGGCATCTGACTGTATGGGTACTGTGTAGTTTTATTAGAACAAGCCAGGTGAAACTACAAAATAACAGAAATAGACTTTAATAAGTATAATATTGCATACAATGCAGCAAATATTGCATAAACAATGATATACAGTACAACATGAGATAATAAAAACTTACTTTTTAAGTTCTAAGGGGTGATGGCGATAGATAGAGAAATACATGTGTTGTTTCCTGAATGTCTTCTCACAAAATGGTGGCTGTTTCACTTCCTGCTAAGATTCTACCCAGAATTCCCTGCTTGCTGACAACTTCCTTAGTTACACATACAAATAAACAAAGAAACACAAGGGGCGCATGCGCGCGAGCGAAGGAAATGGCCGCGTGATTCCTCCGCTCCGCGCCGACGGGAACAATAACCCGGCCTGACACCGAGCAGAACGAGCGGGGACGAGGCTCACATACCGCTCCGGACTCCGGAGCGTCTCGGGACTCTGCCGGTGATGCTCCGATCCGGAAAACACAAGCCAAAAGCTAGGCAGCCCCAGAGGCTCTCCACAGTACCAGGCAAGGGGAAATCCAATATGGCGCTGAAGCCTCCAGAACGGGAAGACGCTGCACACATATCAGATGATAATCCAGAATCTCCAACAGACAGCTTACAACAATTTCCTACAGACCTGGTAAGCCCTCTCCCCCTGGACTCTGATAACCTTTTAGCAAGATTTCGCAATATAGTAAGGGACGAAATCACTGCGGCATCACGCAAGCTATCATCAGATCTGGTGCGGGGCCTTAAAGAGATAGGCCACCGCACTAATCAATTAGAGCAACGCATGGATTTGGCAACCACAGTCTTAGAGGGGCATGAAGAGGAAGTTGAGAAGTTGACGACAGAAATAGAGTCCCTGAAAGACAAGTTGGAAGACGCAGAAAATAGGGCCCGCAGGGATAACCTACGCATCCGCGGTATTCCAGAAACGATAAATGACCTGCAGGGCACAGCGACGGCATTCTTTCAGGAACTGGCCCCGGAAATTCCTGTAGACCGGCTTGAGTTCGATCGCATACATAGATCTCTGGCCCCTAAGCCCACGGATGGCCCCCCGAGAGACGTTATCATAAAGTTCCACTATTACCGCACTAAAGAAAAGCTATTGCAGGCGGCGAGAGAACAACAAAATCTCTCTTTTCAGGGGAACTCCCTTCAGCTATTCGCTGATCTCTCGCCGGTCACGATTGCCAGAAGGCGGGGACTCAAACCGTACTTGCAAATACTGCAAACCCAGGGGATCAAATACAGATGGGGATTCCCCTTCAAAATATCTTTCTCTCATTTGGGTCGTCAATTTCAGGCTACTTCTCCGGCGGAGTTAAGGCGTCATTCCCAGGATCTGCAGCTGGACCTTCCTTCCTCCCAGACGGAGGCGGCGTCCTCCTCCTCCTCCAGACCAGGACCCTCCAGGCCCCCTCGACAAGGCTCCCAACGTTCGCTACCCGGATCCCAAGCTCTCCGAGACTTACAGTCCCAGAAGTTCCATAAAGCCACTAATGGCTGAAGGTACTCTTTTCTTTATTTGTTTTTGATGACATCTAGCCCCCTTCTGTTACCCGACCCGGGCCACGGTCATTCCGGTTTGCTCTTTTTACTGCTTTTACACCTGGAACTTTTAGGTGTGCTGGACAAGGAGCTACTAGTCCCCAGTACCCAATCTCTGGTCCTATGCCTTAATAACTTTAAAGGTCACCTCGCTAGGGCCCGCCCCAATTGTGAGATGGCGGTGTGAGGTGTAAGAAGCGACATGGCAGATTGGCATATAGTCATCTATCAACATGTTTCCAGGAAGAAGACTACCCATGCTTAAAGATGCTTTATTATTTTTATATTTTTTATGTTTTTTTTTTTTTTTTTTTTTGGGTTAAGTCTACATGATAACCTTTCCTATCTAACACATGAATGTGACTTTAACATTTCAGTTCCTTCTAAGGTTTGACGTGGTGGGGGGAGGGTGAAACCGTAGCTGCAGGAACAACCTTTTCTGATGTTCCAATGCGGCGCGGGCAGTCGTGACCGTGCCCTGTACCGCCGACTCTGTTGGGGAGGTGGTGGGGCACGGTGGGGTTAGATCAATCTCCCTGGTGGTCAGGGGACTGAAGGCCTTCTGGCCCTTTGGTCCAGGCCATCGGGGACTAAGTTTTGGTTGTACCATTATGTTTTCTAATGTTTCATCAACAAATGTTTAGTTCAGTTGTTTTAAGTTATCTCCACTAAATCAAAGTTCAATGGTTTCTAGATTCTGCTCTTAATGCACATTTACAAGTCACGATTGATTAATGATAGGCCGGTGGTCCCGTCGGACCAATGCTACCCCCGATGAGTCAGCACTTGGCCGAGACGGATGTTGCGGCCAAGGTCTTACTCAAATGTGGGTCTTTCAGCCCACAAAACAAAACAATTAAGGTATTGTTGTCTATCCAACTTCGAGATTTTCCTATTTCCTCTACCTTACCTGCTTCACTCTCTCTCTTCTACCCTTTGCTTGTCCCTTTTCTTCTTTCCCTTTCCCCTAGGTCCGCGGGATGTCTGACTACAAATTTGTATAGGAGAAACTCCCTGATCCCATGACCCTTAATTGGCTTACCCTGAATTATCAGGGAATGAATTCCCCCCAGAAAAGGGTTAAAATCTTCAAATACCTAAAACAACAAAAAATAGATATTGCTTGTTTACAAGAAACGCATTTCTCTACCACCTCTTGCCCTAAATACTTTGCGGCACACTATCCACAGGTATTCTTGGCTAACGCATCCACTAAACACAGAGGTGTTCTGATCGCCATAAGCAAAACGGTTCCATTTATTTGCAGTAAGCAGATAGCAGACCCAAATGGTAGATATTTAATTTTGCAAGGCACGATTCAGGATAATGAAATAACAATCATGTCATATTATGCTCCGAACACCAACCCAGGGCCCTTTCTTACCCATATCTGCTCCCTGTTACGATCTCACCAAAAAGGAACCCTGTTGATGGCAGGAGACTCCAACGTAACGTTGAAGCCCTCCCTTGACAAGTACCCACTGGACCATAAACCTCCTTCTGTGGCCACCAAATCCTTTTTGCAGTCCCTTCAGAACTCTGACTTAATAGATATATGGCGGGAACTCCATCCCCAAAGTAGGGATTATACCCACTATTCCCATCCTCACCACTCTCACTCTAGGATCGACCATATGTTTGTCCTTCGCAAACACCTTCCCCTAATAGAATCGATTTCTATTCTGGCTGCCCCATGGTCGGACCATGACCCCATCCTGACGGTCTGTAGTTCTTTATTGAGTAACTCACAATTCTCCCCATGGGTGATGAATGACTCCCTTCTATCCCACAAAGAGATTCTAGCTGACATTCATGACGCTTCAGCAGAATATTTTAAAATTAACACAGGATCAGTACCATCCCCAGTTACACTCTGGGAAGCATATAAAGCTGTCCTCAGAGGTCACGTTATCCGCATAGCGTCTAGACGTAAAAAAGAGAGAGCAAGGGCTCGTCAAGAGCTCGAACAAAAACTAGAGACGGCGACCAAGACCTTCAAACTAAAACCCACTCCCACTAATCGCAAATCCTTAGATAAAGCCCCGCACAGACTTAGACCTATGCCTGACCGACGAAGCAGAACGAACCCTAAGATGGGCCCGACATCATGAGGGGCGTGACCGGATGCAGGTGTGAGCAGTGAGTGAGTGCTCTCTCCCGGCCCTGATGCTGCACCAGTGTTTCTGCCTGAATGGGATTGTCTGTGTGAGAACCCAGTGAGCTCCAGAGTCCTGACTATTGATGCATTGAGGCTTTCCTTGCTGGAATATTGTGGGACGGCAGGCTGACTGACTGGGGAGACAAGCGCCTAGAGAGAAGGATACAAGAAGGCTGAAGGAGACTAGTCGCTTTATCTCCCTGTTGTACGGCTGAGTTAAGCGGAGCTCGGGACCTGTGCTGGTGGCGTCGCTGGGTTGCTTAGCAACGCCACGCCGCAGCTGCGGGAGGCTTGTTATGCTGACTAGAAGTAAGTGAGGAGGCCGAGAAGATCAGCTGAGCGGTGCAGAGAGCCAGGAACGAACGCCGACGCCGTTCCCGTGGCTGTGACTGGCTGTGTTTGGCTGACTGGGGATATACTACTGACACTGTGGAAGGCTGGGACAAAAACCCTGTTGAAGTACTGCTGAGGCCCTATAGACCCCCCAAACGCCGATGGAAGAGAGGTAAAGACTTTGAACATATAACCATATATAACAGAGACTGTATAGTAGAGTGGGGAGCTTGGGATTTGTCCTTTGCTATATAAATACCGGTCTGCTAAAGTGAGGAAGGACTGTCTGCTGAATCTGTTAATCTGGTGGGTTACAGGCTGCTAAACTATTTTAGCTGGCTATGACCAAGAGGAAGGGGGAAGAACAGCTACAGCAGCCCCTAGAAAACATGCCTGTTCAAACCACCCGGGCAGCCAAAGAAAAGGAAAAGGGGTCTCAAAACGCATCTGCATTATCAGCTGCTGCGAAGCTGGAAAAATTTGCACACAGTGCTACGCTATCTCCAGCCAAAAATAATCAACTGACCGCGGGAAAATCTTCAGCGGGGGGCCTAGGGGATAGAAGGAGTCTGGGGAAAGGGCCGGATAGCCAGTCAGCCAGCACAAGAGCAACAAACAAAAAAAGTCCGGAGAGGGAGCAGCCCGGAAGAGCAGGGGATAGTAGCCCCACTGTAGATGTAGTTTGTGACCAAGAACCCACCTTAAAAGAGGTATTATGTGCCATAAATGCATGCAGAAGCTCGATAGGCGGGATGTGGGAAGAGCTGAAAGCTTTGAGCGAGGAGTTTGGCAGCATTAAACAAGAACTCCAGAAAACAGTCGAGAGAGTTAAAACGGTGGAAGAAAGGGTTAGCCAAGTAGAAGACATCGTAACCCCAATGCGACTTGAGTTCAAAAAAATGCAAGCACAGTTAGACGCTAACAGCCTTAAAATGGATGAATGGGAGAATAGGTCCCGAAGACAGAACGTAAGAGTGATGGGTCTTCCTGAGAAAAGTGAGGGGTCCTGCCCTGAAGAATTTATGGAAAAGTGGCTTAAAGAGGTGTTCGGGGCTGAGGCGTTTTCACAGTTTTTCTCTATTGAGCGTGCCCACAGAGTGCCGTCTAGACCAGCATACTCAGGAGACCGCCCGAGACCAATGATTTTAAGATTTTTTTGTTATAAAGATAAGCTAAATTTGATGCAAAGGTCTAGAGAGAAAGGAGATATTTTTTTCAATGGTGCTAGAATAGCGATATATCCAGATTATTCCCCAGACTTACAAAGAAGAAGAGCAGGCTTTCTGGATATTAAGCGCACATTACGGAACCATAACATCTCATATGCGTTATTGTATCCAGCACGGCTGCGCATAGAGGCTCTAGGAACTATCCGTTTTTTTGAATCTGTCAAAGGTGCTACGGACTGGTTTGAAGAGAACAAAAGGAACTTATAAAGCTGAAGTCGCATACAGATGACTGATGGTGTTTTGTTGTTTTCCTTTTTTTTTTTTTTTTTTTTTTTTTTTTTTTGCCGCAGGGCCGGGAGAGGTTGGGTGGATTATGTGTGGGATGAGAGTATGGTTTAGATTGATGATAGGTGTTATTGCAATCTTTGGGTCAGTGGATCCATTGGGGGGGGGAGGGGGGAGGAGGGGGGAGGATGGTGGGATGAGGGGAATAGAGTGGTCACAAGGAAGGCTCCCAGGGCACGCCGAGTAAGGCAAGGGAGGGGGCAAAAGGGATTATTTAAAGTAGGGGATAACACAGTTGTATTAAATAGATTTGTAATACATAGCACGTGGATAAAAATATTGGTTTATAACTATTTGAATTTTTTGAGATTGAACACAATGAGAAATTTATGTCGGTATGGAAGGGGGGGGGGGTACGGGGGTAATATTCCTCTGGACCCACCTGGTCCCCTTCCCATAATAACAGCACTGAGTGTGGCAAGAAGGGGTATTATTGATTTGAAACAGAAGGTTAATAGGCTAGGGGGAAAAAGGGCACATGTGGTGAACTGGTATGACCAGTCTAGATGTTGGAGACTTCTTCCTTGTAATTCTTTTCAAAAAAGCGCCAGGTTAAAACAGCATAACTGTATGCCTTTGAAGTATCGATCTATCAGCAGAAGGATGGACCTATCCCAGTACCTGCATAACTGGCATAGCTCTTTATTGAAGTACAATTTGAATGAAACCTAGATCATTTGGAATTAGTTCTTGGAACATTAGAGGTATGAGTGACCCTATGAAAAAAGCCACTGTGTTCCAGGAGCTAGAATCATGTGCTACTGAGGTGATGTGCCTGCAGGAGACCCACCTGACTGACGAGACTAAGTTATTAATTAGAAGTAAAAAATTTCAATTACAATATCACTCTGTGTACTCCTCTTATTCAAGGGGAGTGAGTATTTTGATTAGGAAGGGTCTGGTGTTCTCCTGCAGGGATATCAGTATTGATAAATTAGGATGTTTTATTTTTTTGTATTGTTTGATTGAGGGAAGGCCTTTTGTTATAGTAAATGTGTACATCCCCCCACCTTTTAAAATGGAGGTTCTGCTTTTGCTATTAGGGTTCCTGGAGGATAAGAGAGAGGTCCCAGTGGTGATAGTTGGGGATTTCAACACAGTTCTTGATAGTAGGATCGACAGATTTCCGCCAGGGGTTAGTCGAAATAGAGGATCAGAGGGAAGGCTGGCACAGTTCCTTGAGGAGGTGGGGTGGTGTGATATTTGGAGGGCTCGTAATCCCACCAGTCAGCAATATTCTTGCTTCTCAGGATCCTACCAAACGCTTTCCCGTATTGATATGGCCATAGGTAATAATGAAATCCAACCCCTAATTCAAACGATCGAATACCGCCCAAGGGGAGTGTCCGATCATTCGCCACTGATATTGACAATAACCATGCGGGATAACGGGGGCCCGAGAATGTGGTCACTAAATCCAACATGGTTGGGACTGATAGGGAACAGGGATGAAATTAATGCAAGGCTGAAAGAATTTATTGACTTTAATACAGGTACTGCATCGGGGGGTGTGATGTGGGACTCTCTGAAAGCGTTTCTCAGAGGGCTGTTGATTCAACAGATTTCCAAGTTAAAGAAGCAAACAAGGGCAAGGGAAGAGAGTATTAGGGAAGAGGTTCGGGAATCAGAAAGAAAATATGTACTAGATCCAACTATGGAAAATCGAAACCAATGGGTACTGAAGCAGCAAGAATATAAAAATGAAGAATTTAAAAGAGCAGAGAATAGGAAGATTTTCCAGAGGCAAAGGAGTTTTGACGAGGGGGAAAGAGTTGGTCGGACGCTGGCTATGTTGGCCAAAACCAACTCTCCCTCTTCAACAATTCCTATGATCAAAACAAAGAAAGGGGACATCTCATCAGACCCGGGGATAATTTCTGATACATTTGTAGAGTTCTATAGGGATCTATATAAGAAACGCCACTCTCCTGTACAAGAAGAGATGGAGGAATTCTTGGGAGGAACTGTGTTGCCGGTGCTCTCGGACACAGACATGAATAGTCTGGAAGCCCCAATAACACTGGAAGAAATAGAGCAAGCAATAAAGAATATGCAGAGCCAAAAGTCCCCGGGCCCTGATGGATTACCAGTTGAGGTGTATAAACAATTTGGGGAGGTTTTGTCCCCAGAACTTCTGAAGGTATTTAACTGGTCAGCTGAAGCTGAGACTTTACCATTATCAATGTATGAGGCTATTATAGTACTGATCCAGAAGGAGGGGAAAAACCGGCTGGATACGTCATCATATAGACCAATCTCGTTGTTGGGCACGGATGCCAAGATCCTGGCAAAGGTCTTGGCCACCAGGCTCAATAAATGTATACCTGGTCTGGTACACCCGGACCAGTCTGGGTTTATTCAGAATAGGTCTACTAGTAAAAATATAAGAAGAACCTTTCTGAACGTCCAGACGCCGGTAAAAATCGCAGGCTCCAGAGTTGTCTTGTCCCTGGATATCGCCAGGGCATTCGACTCTCTGGAGTGGGATTATTTATGGTGGGCGCTGGGAAAATTTGGGTTTGGTCCCCGGTTTATAAAGTGGCTTAAGATAATATATCATCACCCCAATGCCAGATTAAAAATAAATAATTCATACTCAGAGCGGATTTCCCTTGAGAGGGGGACTAGACAGGGGTGTCCTTTGTCGCCTCTGTTGTTCGCCCTGGCAATGGAACCGTTCGCAGAGGTAATAAGAAAGTCCCCAGGCCTACAGGGTTATAAAAGAGATGACGGTGAGGAAAGAATTGCACTCTATGCCGATGATGTGCTACTGTTCTTGGGGGATATGGGGCCGTCATTAGTTAGGGCGATGCAGTTGGTGGAGGGGTTTGGAACGATCTCAGGACTATCAGTCAACTGGGAGAAATCCACAATTCTCCCACTTGACTCGACTACGGGTTCCTTTCCGCAGAAAATACCTCATCTTAGAGTGGTGGAGAACTTTAAATATCTGGGTATAGTAATAACTAATACCCCAACGCAGTATATTAGAGACAACTTAGTGCCGTTGCTAGAAAAGTTTAAAAGGAAAAAGGAGATCTGGTGTCGACTCCCTCTATCTATGGCAGGGCGCGTAAATTTGATCAAGATGATCTGGATGCCACAATTAATGTATATATTACACAATTCACCAGTTTGGATTGGGAGGGAATGGTTTATAAAAATAAACTCCCTCTTTCGTGAGTTGATCTGGAAGAAGGGCCAGGCCAGGATTAGTCTCCAGACGCTGCAGCGCCCTAATAGGGAGGGGGGACTGGCGGTGCCCCACCCATATAGATATTTTCTGGCGGCCCAGATGCAACATCTGGGGGGAAGTGAGTGTGGGGGAGAGCTGAACACATGTGCGAAAATCATGCTGTCAGGGAATCCGCATAACTCCCTGTCGGGGGCACTGGAAGCCGGGACACTGGGAAATGTACTCCCAACACACAAGCTGGTTACAAAAGTATGGCGGTCAGTGAAGATAGAAATGGGCTATGGGGGGCCCACGGAATTCTCACCTATTTGGCAGAATAGGCAGTTACAAGAACTGAACTCTATAGAAGTAAATAGGATCTGGGAAAGGGCGGGCATAAATAGATTGAAGCAAATATTTGATGGCAACTCATTAAAATCTTTTACAGACCTAAGGCAGGAGTTCGGAATTCCCAAAGAAACATTTTATTTTTACCTCCAGGTTAGACACGCGCTAGAGAAGCAATTCAGGACTGCGGTACTGGAATGGTGTAGTGCACCTATGCTTAGTAGGGTGGTGAGGGCACCCGGCCTTAAAGGGCTGATATCAGGGACATACGCCCAGTTAACGGAAAGGGCAACTAGTCTGACCCCACTCTTGCGGGCAAGGGAGGGGTGGGAGGCCGATGTGGGGGAATTGAGTAATGACCAGTGGGAGAAAGTACTAGAGCTCGGCCCACTGGTATCTCTCTCCCCGTCGCAACGGGCATCGCACCTTCTATTGACACACAGAGCCTATTATACCCCCAAGAAACTGTATAGATTTGGAAAAAGACCAGATGACAAGTGCCCTAGATGCCTGGAGACAGGCGACCTTGTACACATGATGTGGAGGTGTCCGAAATTAGTAAGGTATTGGACTGAGATCCTAAGTATTATAGAAGCTAGGCTTGGGAAAAGAGTGGAATACGAGGCCAAGGCGTGTGTACTGGGGCTATTTAGTAAGAACATGGGGGAGGATCACATAGGTATAGCAATAGTGCGGGGGCTATACCAGGCGAGGAAGTTGATTGCGAAGGCATGGTTATCAGCAACGCCCCCTACTTCGGAAGAATGGGTTAACACAATGAACGCGCTGGTCAGAACAGAGAGGACTATATACGGTAGAAGGGGGAATTATAAGAAATTTTCAAAGATCTGGGGTTTGTGGTGCCAGGGTAGAATTATATAATACTCTAGTGCTGGTAGGATCCAAGGGAAACGGTATTTAGGAGTATGTACATGGTCGGTAATAAGGAGTGTTAAAGTTAAGAGATTTTTATATTCTTGGAAAGCAACTGTGGGGGTGGGGGGAGGGATTGGTTAAAAGAGGGTAGAGTAAGGGGTTGATATTTTCACTCGTTTTCTTACTTAACTCGATTTGGGACAATATATGTATCAATGAATTGTCCTTGATTGTCTGATTTTATAATGAAAATTGTATAACTTGAAAATTAATAAAAATGACTTGAATGGTAAGATGGGCCCGACAAAGGTGGTATATTAAAGCGAATAAACCTAATACAATGCTAGCCAATAGATTACGCACCTTTGCCCCGAAATTTACCCCTATTACACTTCGTACCCGCCACAATTCTCTAACGGGTAACCCTCAAAAAATTCTGGAGGAATTCAGACATCGCCTCACTAAGCTTTATTCGGAACCAGATCATTTTTCAATCCAAGGCCTAGACGCCTTTCTTAAGAATCTATCATTACCGTCCTTGTCTGAAACTCATACATCCCTGATGGACCGAGATATACAGATCTCAGAAGTCCTCCAATGTATTAAAGAATTAAAGGTGGGCAAAAAACCTGGTCCAGATGGCTTCACGGCACTTTATTACCGGAAAATGGCAGATGTCATTGCTCCGCAGTTAACGAAGATGTATAATTCAGTCAAGGATGGTTGTCACTTCACACCCAATCAATTGACCGCCAATATAGTCATGATACCTAAACCAGATAAGGACCATTCATCTTGGGCAAACTTCCGGCCCATATCACTCATTAATATCGACATGAAAATTTTAACAAAAATCCTGGCCACTCGCCTCAATTCCTCCCTTCCACGCCTAATCAAAAAAGATCAAGTGGGATTTGTCCCACGTAGGCAAGCAGGGGACGCAATAAGACGCCTTCTCCAAATACAACACATAGTCCATAATAGATCCCTGGAAACCATGTTCTTATCATTGGACATCAATAAAGCCTTTGATACATTGTCATGGCCATACCTGATTCAAACGTTAAAGCACTTTGGTTTTGGCACTTCTTTTATGGGCTGGGTTTCAGCCATCTATAATTCCCCACAAGCCAAGGTGAAGTACTATGGGTTTGAGTCATACACCTTCCCAATTAGAAGGGGCACTCGCCAGGGATGCCCACTCTCTCCATTGTTATTTATTTTAGCATTGGAACCCCTGGCGGAAGCCATTAGATCCCATCCTGATATAACTGGCGTGGATGTAGCAGGAACCCCGCATAAACTGTCTATGTTTGCAGATGACATATTACTGACCATCACTAAACCGAGAATCACCCTCCCTAATCTGCTAGCACTTCTAGAAACCTTTGCTACTTTTTCGGGTCTATCGGTCAACCCCGCTAAATCAAACGCAATGTCGATAAATCTCTCACTATCTGAATTAGAATCCCTACAGTCACACTTTTCCTTCCAATGGTTGAAGTCTTTACCTTATCTTGGTATTCGACTCACCCCAAAATATTCAGGTTTATTCCAAGCTAACTTTCCCTCATTATTTAGGAAACTCTCTAATATGCTTTCCTCGTGGTCCGCTCTCCCATTGTCCTGGTTCGGTAGGATTACTACCGTTCGTATGTCCTACCTCCCAAAACTGCTTTACTACTTCAGAGTTCTCCCAGTCCCAGTCCCCTCCCATATTCTCCGGATACACCAGCGCAAGATCATGCAGTTTATTTGGGGCTCCAAGAAGCCTAGGATCAAAAAGCAGGTATTGTTCGCTCGTAAAATTAATGGAGGTTTATCGGTACCCAATCTACAAGCTTATTACATAGCGGCAGCCATAGCTCCATTATCTCATCTCCATGAGAAATCCCAGATGCCATTATGGGCCACTATGGATATAATAGACTCTCACCCGATACCCTTAGCCTCCCTTCCATGGCTTCCTCGAGAACATCGCCCTAGTGTCATGGGCCCATGCTTGGCCCATTCATTACGGTTATGGGACTCTGTTAAATACTCAGCAGGTTTAATATCCCCACATCTTCCCTTACTTTCCCTTCTTCACTGTCCACTGTTCCCACCGGGACACGATAACCCGCAGCATTTTCGATGGTGGACTGAGCAAGGATTTGTGGATGTCCACTCTATGTTTTCCCCAACTAGGATAAAAACATTTGCGGCCCTACGCTCCTCACATGACATCCCTCTAAGGGAACATTTTAGATATATGCAAATACGACATTTCCTACTAACCCTTATCAAATCCCATGACCACCCATTTACACTAACCCCCTATGAAAATCTTTGCAGAGCACGACCCCAATCCCCTGGTCTTATTTCATTAATTTACGCAGCCATTATTGGCTCCACAAAACCCATAAGAACATATCATCTACAATGGGAAGCGGAGCTGGGTAAAAAAATTGACCCGGAGGACTGGCAAGCCATGACAATTTCATTATCCAAATGCTCCAAGAATGTTTTATTCTTGGAAAATGCTTACAAAATTCTTTATAGATGGTACTACATCCCAGCCAGAATAGCGAGGTTTATCCCATCTTATTCCCCTTTGTGTTTTCGGGGATGCTCACAAGAGGGCACGATGGCACACATTTGGTGGAAGTGCCCCAAGGTATGCAGACTGTGGATCAGAGTGTATGCACTCCTCCAAAACCTCTTCAATACAACTATAAAAAGGGACCTCTTTGAGGCCCTTTTGGGGAAACCAATCCCTAAACTGTTGCGCCCGAGCGACAGTTAGCATCCCATATACTAACTGCAACTAAATTAACTATTGCAAAATCATGGAAAACTTCAGTCCTAAGTTTTGAAGCAGTTAAAAATCGCATTAATGACACCATGGTTAATGAAAAGCTGACAGCAATATTATCAGATACACACGATAAATTTCTTCGAACATGGCAACCATGGGTAAACTATGCCCACCCCTCCAGATTCGATTCGGCACTACTCTCCTTGTAACGGAAACAAAGACACCCCATCCCGCGGACCTCTTCCCCCTCCCCCCCTCTTCCCTCCCTTCTTTCTGCACCCCCCACTTTTTGTTCTCTATTAATCTCCTTTCCTTCGTCTTCTGAATCACTAAGTCAGTTCCTTTTTACTCCCATTCTTTATTTTTTAGTCTGGGCTACTTTTCCTTTATATATCCTTGATTCCACAGGTTTACCCCTGATGGAGATATAGTACAGGCTGACAATTGATTTGGAACACTTTATGCCTCCTCAGTGCTTTATGTATTGATACATGGTCATCTGTTATGAATCCTGTTTTCATTTCTTATTATTATAAACACCCTTTTTTTTTCTTTTATTTTGTTTTTTGTTCTCTGTACCATGAATATGCACTCATGATGTATCCGCATAATGTACATTAATATGTTACTCCTTTTGTACTAACAACACCTTTTATGTTCAATAAAA
The DNA here is from genome assembly GCA_037952925.1 of Lithobates clamitans. Lineage (NCBI taxonomy): Eukaryota > Metazoa > Chordata > Amphibia > Anura > Ranidae > Lithobates > Lithobates clamitans. The sequence goes on from JBBGZY010000291.1 coordinate 2,188,424, forward strand.
CCTTTTGTACAAGAAATAAACAAAGAAACAGAACTACAGCAATACCAAAAAGGAATGCTAGATGGAGCCTGCACACCATATATGATTGTCTTAAGTAAATTACACATTTTGCATGTAAATTTAATAAAACAGGTACAAATAACCAGTATAAAACATCAGCAAGACATCTGGTGGACAGAACAGGCTTAACGGACCAATTGATAATCAAGAAAATGTGGCGCTTGCCATATTAATAAAATTATGAATAAATAGCTAATCAAAGTGATACACTGTCAGGGCTGGGCTCAGCCCTTCCTTCTCTGAGCTGGCCGCTCAGCTGTCGGATAATTGCCAGCACCTTTCTCTCCACAGAGACTCAACTGTTTATTATCTGCTCGTCAATCCTGCCTACTTAAAGCCGTCCAGCTCACTTTATCTCTGCCTTCGCCTTTGGTCACATCTCTGAGACTTTCTCCTGCGTTCCTGTTGAAGACTTGCTCGGCTGACGTCCCTTCTGGCTCCTGCTTGCTGTACTACTACGTTGATCTCTGGCTCTCTGACATTGGCATTGGCTGACTTCCAGATCTGGTTACTGAACTCTGGCTATGTATTGACTACGCTTACTCTATTTACCTTTTTATTATTATTAAACAAGTGTGATTAACTGTACTTCTGTCTTGTCTGATTCATGGTTTCTGACAGTAGGCAAAGGCCATGAACTCAGAAGATGCAGTCAGTCCACTTGTTGGTAATAATTTTTCCATATTGGATGACCAGGATCACCGCATGGATTAGTTTGCCTTGGCATTACAAACGCTCCTGAGTCGCACGGCTAACCTGGAATCTTCCACTATGGCTGCTGTGGTACAACCTGTGTTGCAGGCCATCCCTGCTGCTGCTCCAGTCTTCGTGCAGGCACCCGCCTCGAGTATTACCTCTATAAGAGGCATGTCTGGTTCCGCTACGCTTCCCCAGCAATTTGGGGGAGATTCAGTTCAATGCAGAGGGTTTTTCAACCAGGTTGAGATATACTTTGAGATGCTGCCCCAGGCGTTTCCCTTCCCACTGACAGAAGCAAAGTAGGTTTAGTGATATCTTTGCTTTCTGAGAGAGCCTTGGCCTGGGGAAACCTACTATGGGAGACTCAAAAACCCGTGGTCCTGGGTTACACAGAATTTGTGGCTTCCTTCAAAAGGGTATTTGACATTCCCACATACTCCGCTTCTGCTGCCAAGAGCCTCATGTCCATCAACAGAGTACGAGAACTGTTGCCGATTACACCATTGAATTCCGTACCCTGGCAGCAGAGGTTGCTTGGAACAATGAGGCCCTCGTGGCTGCCTTCTCTCATGGTCTCTCGGATAACATCAAGGATGAGATAGCAGCCCGAGATATACCCACTGAGCTGGAGAGGTTGATCACATTTGCCATCCACATTGACTCCAGACTCAGAGAAAGGCTCTCTTTTAAGGAGCGCTGGCGCAAGCCTCCTGTACATTTGTCTCCGAGCTTTGCAGTCCCACCCTTGCCTACCTCATCTCCCATGCCTCCTGGTTCCAAGTCGATCTGTGAAGATGAACCCATGCCGGAGGAGTACCGCGATTTTAGCGATATCTTTGACAAAGGTCAAGCCGGTACTTTGCCTCCACGCCGGTCATATGATTGCGCAATTGACCTTCAACCTGGTGTCATACCATCTCTTGGCTGGGTTTACCTTTGTCGGTCTTGGAGGATAAGGCCATGGAGGAGTATGTTGCAGACGCACGTTCTCGTGGTTTCATCTGCAAATCCTCGTCTCCTGCTGGTTTCTTTTTTGTGAAGAAGAAGAGTGGTGAACTGAGACCTTGTATCGATTATAGGGGTCTCAATCATTTCACGATTAAGAATGCCTATCCCATTCTGTTGATTACGGAGTTATTTGACCGCCTCAAGGGAGCAACGGTTTTCACAAAGCTTCATTTGAGAGGGGCATACAATCTCATCAGTATTAAGGAGGGCGACGAGTGGAAAACTGCGTTTAATACCAGATCAGGTCATTATGAGTATCTCGTAATGCCCTTTGGCCTTTGTAACGCTCCGGCAGTTTTCCAGGAGTTCATTAACGATGTCCTCCGCGATTTGTTGCAGTTATGTGTGGTGGTTTATCTCGACGATATCCTCATATTTTCCAAGTCCCTGGAGAGCCACCACACAGATGTCTGTGGTGTGCTTCAAAAACTACGAGAGAACAATCTCTATTATAAATTGGAAAAGTGTGAATTCCACTGTGAACAGGTGAAATTCCTTGGCTATATAATTTCAACTGCTGGTTTTTCGATGGACCCGGAGAAACTTTCAGTGGTCCTACAGTGGCCTCGACCCGTGGGTTTATGTCCTCTGCAGCGTTTTCTTGGCTTTGCCAACTATTATCAGAAGTTTATTTGTAACTTCTCATCTCTGGTCAAGCCCCTTACTGATATGACCAGGAAAGACGGCAACCCACAGAGTTGGTCTCCAGAGTCCATTAAGGCCTTTGAGAGTCTCAAGGTTGCCTTTGTTTCTGCTCCTGTGTTGGCACACGCTGATCCTACATTGCCTTTTATCCTAGAAGTTGATGCTTCTGAGACTGGAGTTGGCGCCCTTTTGTCTCAACGTCCTAACTCTGAGTGCGCTATGCATCCACGTGGGTACTTTTCCAAGAAATTGTCACCGGCAGAGTGCAATTACGAGATTGGTGACAGAGAGCTGTTGGCAATAATTTTAGCCCTGAAAGAATGGAGACATCTCCTTGAAGGTACCACTGTGCCGGTTCTCATTCTTACTGACCATAAGAATCTCACATTCTTGTCTGAGGCTAAGCACCTCTCTCCCAGAAGGGCACGATGGGCTCTTTTCTTGTCGAGTTTTAATTACATTGTCTCATTCTTACCTGATACTAAGAATGTAAGGGCTGACACCTTGTCACAACAATTTTCTTCCACTTCTAAGATGGAGTCAGTTACGGTTTCTGTGATTCCTCCTGATTGTATTCTGGCTACGGTTCACACCAGTCTTACTTCTCCTTTGGGTGACAAAATTCTTGCTGCTCAGTTCAATGCTCTTCCTGAGAAACCTTGTGACAACTGCTATGTTCCCGAGAGTCTCTGTACTGCCGTGCTCCAGACTTACCATTCTCCCAAGGCTGCTGGCCACCCTGGGAAGAATCAACTCGTTTGGGCCATTTCCCAACAATTCTGGTGGCCTATTCTACGTGCTGATGTAACCGCCTTCGTATTTGCCTGTTCTGTGTGTGCTCAGAGTAAGACTCCACCACACCTTCCAGTGGGCCTCCTACAACCCATACGCAATGGAGAGGGGCCCTGGACCCACCTGTCTATGGATTTCATTGTGGAGTTACCCAACTCCCAGGGCAACAGTTATCCTTATGGTGGTTGACCGGTTCTCGAAAATGTCGCATTTTATTCCACTCATAATGTTGCTTACTTCTAAGGAACTGGCTTCTATTTTTGCTTAGGAGATCTTCCGCTTACATGGACTACCCAAGGTGATCGTCTCAGACAGGGGTAGTCAGTTTGTGTCCCGGTTCTGGCGAGCCTTTTGTGCATTGGGTATTCAGCTTGCTTTCTCCTCTGCGTATCACCCACAGTCTAATGGGGCAGCAGAATGAGCCAATCAGTCCTTGGAACAATTCCTACCTTGCTATATTTCTGACCATCATAACAACTGGTCAGACCTCTTACCATGGGCAGAGTTTTCTCACAATAGTGCCTTGAATTCAGCTTCCCATTTGTCCCCGTTTATGGCGAACTATGGTTTCCAACCTTCCGTGTTGCCTGCCTCATTTGTTCCGCAGAGTATTCCTGCGTTAGAGGAGCATCTCCGTGGTCTTCGTTCCACTTGGACACAAGTCCAGAAGGCTTTGCGACATGCTAACGATAGGTACAGACTCCTTTTCCCCTCAAGCCCGGTGGTCCTCCGAGGGGGAGAGGTTGTTGAGGAGGGGGTACTGTAAGGGCTGGGCTCAGCCTTTCCTTTTCTGAGCTGGCTGCTCAGCTGTCGGCTAATTGCCAGCTCCTTTCTCTCCACAGTGACTCAGCTGTTGATTATCCTGCCTACTTAAAGCCGTCCAGCTCACTTCATCTCTGCCTTCGCCTTTGGTCACATCTGTGAAACTTTCTCCTGCGTTCCTGTTGAAGACTTGCTCGGCTGATGTCCCTTCTGGCTTCGGATCCTGCTTGCTGTACTACTATGTTGATCTCTGGCTCTCTGACATTGGCATTGGCTGGCTTTCCGATCTGGTTATTGAACTCTGGCTATGTATTGACTACGCTTACTCTGTTTACCTTTTTATTATTATTAAACAAGTGTGATTAACTGTACTTCTGTCTCGGTCTGATTCATGGTTTCTGACATACAGCTAGTGCAAATACCGCAATATGCAAAAAAATGCAAAATTTAAATAATCCAATGTGCAAAATAACAAATAGCAAATGTGCAATTAGCAATATCCAATGTGCAAATAACACTCAGTGAATTGAATGTGCAAAAAATAATATTCCAGAGAAGTATACAATTCAACAGACTAATATAAAAAAGCAGATAAAAAGATAGTACAATTATTTTAGTAAATCCACAGTGTGCAAATACAGTTCAACCCAAATAAAGTGCAAAGTGCCAATATCCAAAAAAACTCCACCATCCACTGTGTACGACAATGTAAAAAATAAAACAATAAAAAATATATATACCAAAAAATGTGTTGCTAATTCATCCAAAAATGTACAATTCAGATATTTTTAGTGAATCCGCAGTGTGCAAATATAGTTCATCATAGATAAAGTTTAGAGTGCCAATATCCAGAAAATCTCCACCTTCTCTTCTGGATATTGGCACGCTACACTTTATCTATGATGAACTACTGTATATTTGCACACTGGGGATTTACAAAAATATCTGGTTACATTTTTTTTGCACTCTATATGGGACTATATAATTGTATATTTTTCGAATGAATTGTACATTTTTGGATGAATTAGCAACACATTTTTTGGTATATATATTTTTTATTGTTTTTTTTTTTTTTTGAAACGTCGAGACGCATACAGATGCGCAGGCGCAGGCCTCCGGGTGGACACTGCGCTCTGCACAGTCGTGCGCTAATACTGGCTTTAAAAAGACTATTTAAGTCAGTACAGTTGTACTAGTCAGTGCTCTCTGAGTGTTCCCTGGGTTCTGTGCCAGTTCCTGTGTTTACTTCTGTGATTGACCAAGCTTGTCTTGACGACGCTTGAACAATACTTGTCCTGACTTCAGCTTGCCTCTGGACCCTGCTTTGTCTCCTGCTCACCTGCCTGCTTTTATTACACTGACTTTGGCCTGTACCTTGAACATTCTCCTGCCTGCTGTCCATGCCTGATCTGACCATCTGTTACTGACCCGGCTCGTCTGACCACACATTCTGTCTTATCCTTTCTGCTCAGCATCTCTTGACTGGCACTACTTACCTAGTAGCAATCAGTCATCTGCCAGCTAAGTTCCCACCAGTCTGCTTCCACTAGCGGTCCATCATCTGCCAGCCAAGCAACTGCCAGTCTGCTGTCTACCAGCTTAGAGTGCTGAACCTGCTGTCATCTGCTGTCCTGGCAATCTGATCCATCCCTGATGATGCCCCAGCCACTTACCTGCGCAGTCTGCTGGACATCTGACAGGCATTTGTGCTTCGCTGTGCTCTTGCAACCTCTGTCTCACTACCAGTGGTCCCTGAGTCGGAGCTGTAAGAGAGGCCTCCCTCTTCAAATCACGCTCTACAACCATATATTTGACATCTAATATTGCGGGCAGTTATAATTGGTGTCCCTGATTGTCACCTATACTAGCCCTGGACTGTTTATTGACCATGTTTCTGCCTGTTGCTGAACCTATCCTTTCCCTGTTTACTGACAATGAGGTCGATTTACTAAAGACAAATAGGCTGTCCAATTTGCAAGTGCAGTTGCTCCAAAGCTTAGTAAATGAGGTAGAGTTTCACTTTGCAAAGAATACCCAACCATGTACAAGGAAAATAAAAAAAATGAAATTTTTGCTTGTACGCGATTGGATGATGGGAGTCAGCAAAGCTTCTGCTCATTTACTAAGCTTTGGAGCAAATGCTTTTGCAGAGTGCAACTGCACTTGGCAAAGTGCACAGTCAATTTGCCTTTAGTAAATCAACCCCAATGTCTCTGCCTGCCCCTGAACTGACCCATTTACACATCCTGCTGACTTCGTTCCTGCAAGACACCAGTCCCAGCCACATCCTGAGGACAACTGCTCTCCTGGAAGCAAAGGAACTCTTTTGTCCTTCCTTCCTTCATTTAGCCTCCTCTGCTTCCTGGCTAGTGAACATGGAATTCCTGGAGGCAGCTACCAGTAGGCAAGGCTTTCTTTGCTTATAGGAATAGAGACTGCTATAGGTGACGCTACAGTAAGCTATATTTTCTGACCACTTGTACAGGGGGGACCATTATGGTACATTGGTTTTGGTTTATTTGTGTGATACACAAGATGCAATGTCCAGTATATAATCAGTCCAAAAAGTGTAAAAGTCTCACAGATGTGGTATAGCCACACTTGGGAGGGGTAAGAGAATGTGTTTTGGGGTGTAATTCTAAGAATGCCCATGCTGTGTGTGAGAAATATCATATTAAATTTACAACTTTCGTGTAAAAAAAATAATTTTCATTTTCATTCTGCATTTTCCAAAATTTATGGAAAAAATTAAGTCTTCAAAAGACTCACCATGCCTCTTAGAAAATACATTGGAGTGTTTATTCCAAATTGTAGTAATTTTGTGGGTGTTTTCACTGTCCTGGTGCTCCAGGGCCTCCAAAGTTGCGATAGGTAGTTAGGAAATTAGATGCGTAATGTATGTCCCTAAAACGCCTGAAAGTGCTCCCTGAATTTTGGGCTCCCCTGTGTGGCTAGGTTGTAAAAACTTTGTGTGAAAAAAATTTACAGTTATTTAACTTCTTCATTTAAAAAAAAATTATGACAAAGAAATACAACATCAAAAAACTCACCATCCCTCTTACTAAATACCTTGAATTATCTACTCTCCAAAAAGGGGTCATTTGGGGGGTATTTGCACTGTTCAGGCATTTTAGGACCTCAAGAAATGAGATAGGCAGTCAGTACAAGCAGACTAAATATACTCTGATTTGGGTTAGTTTTACCACAAAAATTTAGCAGAGTACAATTTGGGCCACATTTATGAAGAAAGATTATTTATTTACAACATCTTTAAATCGCAAAAAAAAAAAAAAGCCCAGTGGTGCTTAAATACCACCCAAAGAAAGCTCTATCTGTCTTAAATAATAATTATAAAAATTTAATTTGGGTACAGTGTTGCATGACTATTTGTTACCTGTAAACAAAATAGTCAATATCATTATAATGCCAGCGTGTACCTAAGGTTACAGAACGTATTTATTCTGTTCTTTAAAAATAAACCCTTTTAGAATTAAGAAAAGAGATTAAACTAATATTACTGTTAGAAGCATACAAATGGTATTCCAAGATCAAGTTTGTGGGATAGATCAAGTCTGTGGGATCACAATTTGTCAAATATACATCTGATTGCTGGGTCCTAAAACACTAATGTCCATGCAAATCTACATCAAAAAAGATGAATTTATTTGTTGTTTTTTTTAATATATATAATAAATGCCAAGTGGGTTACTTTTTCCTTGCACTCAAATATTATTATTGCATTATGTAATTTTTTTTTATAGTCTTTTATTGTTAGAGCATGAGTAATGTGCAAATGCAGTATTAACAAAGTATCTTCTTTGACAAGAGTTAAAGGTAACTAAATGTATTTTTATTTGTAACAATTAACGTATTTAATTTTCATGCACTTTTGTTTGTGTAATTGGAGATTGGAATTAAAAGCAAACTGTACATTCCCACCTTTTTTATAGCAATCACAGCACAGAGCAATTATGTTCTACAAAATCTCTGTTTGACAAATAGCTTTTATTCTCAAATGTGTGTTAGTTATTTGGTAGAAAATTACTGGGAATATTAACAATGAAGTCTGTACTTCATATCCACTATTCTTTTTTCTGATAAGAATGACATGACCAAAAAAAGGTGAAAGCTTATGTCTCTATGAAAACATTAATTTGAGTACAGATTAGTTAAATCACTAAGGCATAAAAAAATGCATTATGTGCTATTTGAAGTATATAGGCAGTAAAGGGGTAGGTCATGTTTTTTTGTACATATGAAAACTAACACAAATTGTGGTGAAAAATGCCTCACTCGTGTAGTGGCCATTATACGGGTTTCTGGATTACTAATAAATGTACTTGCATTCATTGTAATAAGGTGCAGTGGATTTGGTCTTTCACCCCTGTATGTCTGTTCTGCTGATCCACTGATACAATGTCATCAGTTATGCAGTTATGTTTCCTGGGATATTCAAGTTTTCACAGATTGGTTGTATGTAATCACTACTGGGATTTTTATTTCTTGCTAAACAAACAAAAAAAGACTGAAATTCCGCCAGCAAAAGTCCAATGGAGCATACACACGGCCGGAATTTCTGACCAAAAGCTCACATCAGACTTTTGCTGGCGGAATTTACGATCGTGTGTATGGGGCATTACACCTGGTGTATCAGTAACACACCTCCTGTATTAGAGTGTCTACACTCTGGATGAAGGAACAACAGAGACACCTTTGGACAGCAGCCTTGTTAGTCTGGGGGTGTTAGATGCACTAGCAGGTTTAGATACACTAACAAATTGAATCCAAAATCCAGCTATTTTTAAGCAGCTACAGTTTTGTTCCTTTCATAATAAAGCTTTTACTTCAATAAATAAAAGCTGATCATTCTGAGCATCCCTGTCAGTGGTACATGGTTTGTCTCAACCCTTTAACTGCTATCAGTAGGACAGCTTGATCTGTTGAAAAACAACAGACTTACTGACAAGATCATCAGGTGAAAAAAAAAAAGAAGAAAGAAAGCCTTAAAAAGAAAACGAATACAAACACCACGTCTAAGATTTGGTAAGCTGCAATAAAATAAATATTTGCTTTACTATTACAATGTGGACACCTGTTCCAGTAATAACTAATATGCTCCGTACACACGGTCGGATTTTCCGACGGAAAATGTGTGATAGGACTTTGTTGTCGGAAATTCTGACCGTGTGTAGGCTCCATCACACATTTTCCATCGGATTTTCCGACATACAAAGTTTGAGAGCTTGCTATAAAATTTTCCGTCAACAAAATCCGTTGTCGGAATTTCCGATCGTGTGTACACAAATCCGAAGCACAAAGTGCCACGCATGCTCAGAATAAATAAAGAGATGAAAGCTATTGGCCACTGCCCCGTTTATAGTCCTGACGTACGTGTTTTATGTCACCGCGTTTAGAATGATCGGATTTTCCGACAACTTTGTGTGACCGTGTGTATGCAAGACAAGTTTGAGCCAACATCCGTCGGTAAAAATCCTAGGATTTTGTTGTCGGAATGTCCGAACAAAGTCCGACCGTGTGTACGGGGCAATAGAGGAATTTTCATCTCTTTGGAGAGATTTATTTTCCTTAATTCTTTCCCTTATCTATCCAAGACTAAAATTCCTTTAGGCTGGGTTCACACTGGTGCGACACGACAGCCGTCCTACTTTGGATCCGACTTTGCCCTGCGACATGAAGCCGGCATGTGTCCAACTTTCAATGAACGGGGATCCGACTTGGATCCCCGCCAATGCCCGGCATTGTTTGGTATGAATCTTTAGGGGGAACTCCGCGCCAAATTTTAAATAAAAATCCGGCATGGGTTCCCCCTCCAAGAGCATACCAGGCCCTTGGGTCTGGTATGGACCTTGAAGGGAACCCCCTACGCCGAAAAAACGGCGTGGGGGGTCGCCCCCAATCCATACCAGACCCTTATCCGAGCACGCAGCCCGGCCGGACAGGAATGGGGGTGGGGACGAGCGAGCGCCCCCCCCCCCTCCTGAACCATACCAGGCCGCATGCCCTCAACATGGGGGGTGGTGCCTTGGGGGAGGGGGCGCGCTGAGGCCCCCCCACCCCAAAGCACCTTGTCCCCATGTTGATGAGGACAAGGGCCTCTTCCCGACAACCCTGGCCGTTGGCTGTCGGGGTCTGCGGGCGGGGACTTATCGGAATCCGGGAGCCCCCTTTAATAAGGGGGCCCCCAGATCCCGGCCCCCCACCCTATGTGAATGAGTATGGGGTACAGCGTACCCCTACCCATTCACCTAGGAAAAAAGTGTCAATTTAAAAAAAAACACTACACAGATTTTTAAAGCATTTTATTAGACAGCTCCGGGGGTCTTCTTCCGACTTCGGGGGTCTCTCCGGTTCTTCTCCACGCTCTCCGGATCTTCTGCCGGGCTCCTCCGCTCTCTTCTGCTCTTTTGCCGCTCTTTTGCTAAAGCGGAGGAGCCTGGTCTTCAATCTTCTGCCTTCTGCCCTCTTCTCCTGATGTTGACACGATGCTCTCTGGGGCTAGAATGCTCTCTGTGCGCTCTGATTTGACTTATATAGGCGGTGACCCCGCCCCCTTATGCCGTCACAGTCCCTGGGCATGCTGGGACTATGACGGCATAAGGGGGCGTGGTCATCGGGTGATGACCACGCCCCCTAAAACGTCACATGGGGACAAGGTGCTTTGGGGTGGGGGGGCCACACTGCGCCCCCCATGCCCCAAAGCACCCCCCCATGTTGAGGGCATGCGGCCTGGTACGGTCCAGGAGGGGGGGGGCCGCCAGCTCGTCCCCACCCCCATTCCTGACCGGCTGGGCTGCGTGCTCGGATAAGGGTCTGGTATGGATTTTAGGGGGGACCCCACGCCGATTTTTTGGCGTAGGGGGTTCCCCTTAGATCCATACCAGACCTAAGGGCCTGGTATGCTCTTGGAGGGGGAACCCATGCCGGATTTTTATTTAAAATTTGCCGCAGAGTTCCCCCTCAAGATCATCTGAGCACAAGTCGCGTGCCGAAGTCGGATCATGCAAGACGGCAATCCGACTTTGATCCGACTTCAATGATAGTCAATAGGCTGAAGTAGGATCAAAGTCGGACCAAAGTAGTACAGGGAGCATTTCTAAAGTCGGAACGACTTGTGTCGGACCAGTTAGGACGGCTCCCATAGGGAAACATTACATTTCACACGTCATGCGACATGAGCTCCCAATGTCGGAGCGTTTGTCGGACCAGTGTGAACCCAGCCTTAGACATGGGATGTAAAGGTATCAGCCAAATGATCAGGCAAACGGTGATGAGCAACTTGATGCTTACTGAATGAACATAGGATCAAACTGACAATACAGATAAAATGTTGAGAAGATATGCAATAGTGTTGAACAAGGAATCACAGTCAATTATAGTATAACTAGAGGCCAAACTTTTTTTCTTTTTTTTTGTGTGGAGAATTATAACACCTGTCAGATATTTAGAGCTATCATTGTCCTGTTTACTGTGATCAGTAAGAGTGAATCCGAAATTTTGAAAATCCAAAAATTCGAAGAAAACTAAAATCTGAAATTCAAAAATCCGTAAATTTGTATTTGTTACATTCACTAACAGCCAAATTTGAAAGGAAATTACAACACCTATAATTTAATAGTTAATTAATATTAGTTATTTATTATTTCGGATTTTCATTCTTTTGGATTTTTTAATTTTTTAATTTTTAAATTTCAGATTTTCGAATTTTCGGATTTCCGTTTTTATTTTCGGATTTTCGTTCTTTCGAACTTTTGGATTTTCGTTCTTATTTTCAGATTTTCAAATTTCGCATTTTTACAAATTTATTCAAAATAAAAAATTTCAATTATAAGGAATGACCCAAAAAATGAAAAAACAAAAAACAAAAAAACAAATGAAACGAAAAAATGAAACGAAAATGAAAACAAACTAATTTTTCGGCAGTGCACATGTCTGAAAATAAAATAACAAATTATGGGTTGCTGCCAGATTGAGAATAGAGGGGAAATATTTGAATTGGCACACTAGTACTGGCGATCTTGGTGACAACCAGAGATTTTCCTAAATTGTCCTCTCACTTTTTGTTTTGGCTATGGGCCAGGGGATGGAAAAAAATTGACAGGAGTTCTAAACCTCCCTTAGTCTATCCAAAATGAAAAGAAAATATTGTGTTTACTTCTACTTTAAAGCATAACCCCACTTTTGTTGAGAAAAAAACATTCCCCTCTGGGTGATCTGTGTACATTGCAAGGATTTTAACAGATGTTGTTGCAGGTTCCTACATTTTTTTATTCTGAAGAAATCCCTGTGTGTTTGTCTGTATCCATGTGGGAAAGTGAGTCTAATGGGAGTGGTTTCATCAGTCTCAATCAGCTGTGCACCTGCAGGACACTAATGATGAAAACTGCTGGGCCCGCATCCCTTTAGTCTTGATTTCCTGTCGGAAGCATTTCACCAAAAACATTTTTGTTGCAGGTGATGGCTGAAATCTGACTTGTATTTAACCACTTCAGCCCCGGAAGATTTTACCCCCTTCCTGACCAGAGCGTTTTTTGCGATTCGGCACTGCGTCGCTTTAACTGACAATTGCGCAGTTGTGCGAAATGGCTCCCAAACAAAATTGACGTCCTTTTTTTCCAATAAACAGAGCTTTCTTTTGGTGGTATTTGATCACCTCTGCGATTTTTATTTTTTGCGCTATAAACAAAATAAGAGTGACAATTTTGAAAAAAAAGGCATTATTTTTTACATTTTGCTGTAATAAATATCCCCCAAAAATATATAAAAAAAATGTTTTTCCTCAGCTTAGGCCGATCGTATTCTTCTACATATTTTTGGTAAAAAAAAAATCGCAATAAGCGTTTATTAATCGGTTTGCGCAAACGTTATAGCGTTTATTGTATAGGGGATAGTTTTATGGCATTTTTATTAATAATTTTTATTTTATTAGTAATGGCGGCAATCAGCGATACCCAGGAAGGCTTCAGATCTGGAGGCTCAGGTGGGTGAAAGCGATGCCACCACACTTGAAAGGCAGTATTCCAGAGCCAGTTGGTACAGTGTCCCTGTGACTGGGGCTTACAGGTGTAACACTGGGCATTGTTACTGGGAATGCAGATCTCTATTTGCCCACAAGATGGCATTGTTCACTGTTTTGCTTGGCCATAGCTACAATACAGGTGCCCAGAGTATTCTGGGAAATGTAGTCTCAAAGAAGGACCCTGCATACAGTTAAGCTGGGGTTTCAACTACAAGGCCCATAAGGACCAGCAAAAAAGGGAGAGATAAAACGAAAAGCCCTGGTAGAAGCTGGGTAGTTGGAGAAAGGAGCGCCAACCGGAGAGGTGGATGGGAGACAGGGCCAGATTAAGACCATCATGGGCCTGGTTCCGAGGATTTTGGTGGGGCTTTTTATTAAAAAATAAAATAAAAATGCAAAATTTTTTTGTTATAACAAATGAAAATAAAAAGAGAGAGGGAGGATGAGAGAGAGAGAGAGAGAGAGAGAGAGAGAGAAAGGGAGAGAGAGAAAGGGGATGAGAGAGGGGTGAGGGGTAAGGGAGAGGGATGAGAGAGAGAGGGGGGATGAGAGAGAGAGAGGATGCGCATGAGCATGTGTGGGAGTGACAGCAATGCAGCCTGGCCAAGGCAAATGACCAAAGGCACAGAACCCGGAAGGAAGACCAGGTGAAGATGGAAACGCCCGGAACCCGCCGGATTGATCGCAGCGCTGGAGGGCTCAGTCTGACAGAAAAGTGTACCCTAATGTGCTAATATGCTGTGCATACTAGTACATTATGGCATAACCTACCTCAGGGCCTCTAAAAAGTAGTAATGTTAGCAAAGTTTACTACCACTTTAATATCACAGGATCCCAGGAGCCTCTCATGGGGCCCCCTACTGACCCGGTGGCCCTTGGACAGTGCCCAAGTGCATAGATGCCAACATTTCAAAAATATTTTCAGGGACACTTTTTTTTTCCAGTGGTATATTTAGAGTAGCTGACATCCTCTATGTTCCTCTATACATCACAGTAGTAATCACAAAATGGAGGGTATGCCAGTGGGCAGTATGTACAGGAGAGGAGTGTGAAGGCTATGCCAGTGGGCAGTATGTACAGAAGAGGAGTATGGAGGGGATGACAGTGGAAAGTATGTACAGGAGAGGAGTGTGGAGGGTATGATGGGGCAGTATGTACAGGAGAGGAGTGTGAAGGGTATGCCAGTGTGCAGTATGTACAGAAGAGGAGTGTGGAGGGGATGACAGTGGAAAGTATGTACAGGAGTGGAGTGTGGAGGGTATGATAGGGGCAGTATGTACAGGAGAGGAGTGTGGAAGGTATTATGGGGGCAGAATGTACAGGAAAGGAGTGTGGAGAAAAAGACAGTTGGCAGTATGTACAGGAGAGGAGTGTGGAGGGTTTGACAGTTGGCAGTATGTACAGGAGAGGACTGCTGAGGGTATGATGGGGGCAGTATGTACAGGAGAGGAGTGTGGAGGGTATGACAGTGGGCAGTATGTACAGGAGAGGAGTGTAGAGGGCATGACAGTGGGCAGTATGTACAGGAGAGGAGTGTAGAGGGCATGACAGTGGGCAGTATGTACAGGAGAGGAGTGTGGTGGGTATGACAGTGGGCGGTATGTACAGGAGAAGACTGTGGAGAGTATGCCAGTGAGCAGTATGTACAGGAGAGGAGTGTGGAGGGTATGAGTTAGAGTAGGGTCTGTCATCTGCAGGTTTGGAAATGGTCACCTGTGATATAAGTTGAAGGGAGGTGGCTAACATGAGACGTGGCTGGGGAGTGACCTGGTTGGTGGTGAGTGTGAAATGGATGATGTGTTTCCAGTTTCTTTCACATTTGCGGTTATGCTTACTGCCGTCTGAAAAGTGATCTGTGGTGGATTGCTTTTCAACGAGTGGTAAAGCAGCAGCTGACAGGCGTTCATGAGGTGCTACTGCCATCTCCTTGTTTTTTTTACATTTCTGAATAGTATTTTTACATTGTTGGACTATGCTGCTACTGCGAGCGAATTTGGCTTGCAGTTGCAGAGTGGTCCCGTTGAAATCAATAGGCAAGTTTGACAGGTGGTGCTGCCTATCCAACTCTGCAGGCTGAGATAAAGATGCTGCAGCTAAAAAAAATAAAATAAAAAAAGTTGCAGCTGTGAAGTAAAACATCACAGCTACGGCATTCGTACAGCCCTGTCCAAATGTATTTTTATGCTTTGGGCCAAGGACATGCGGTGAGGTCAGTGACTGGTGAGGCACTGGCTAGTATCAGAGCCAGATACACCCAGGTTACACCACAGGTTACTTACGGCGCGATCATTAGAGTGAGAGCAATAATTTTAGCACTAGACCTATTCTGTAACTCTAAACATGTAACCTGTAAAAAATTTTAAAGCATCGCCTATGGAGATTTTTAAGTACTGAAGTTTCAACAATTGTGTGCAATTTTAAAGCGTGACATGTTAGGTATCTATTTACTCGGCGTAACATCATCTTTCATAGTGTACAAAAAAAACGTGCTAACTTTAGTGTTTTTTTTTATTCATGAAACTATTTCTTTACAAAATAAAACACGTTCGAAAAATTGCTGCGTAAATGCTGTATGACATAAAAAGTTGCAATGACCACCATTTTATTCCCTAGGGTGTCTGCTAAAACATATATATTTAATATTTGGGGGTTCTGAGTAATTTTCAAACAAAAAAAAATGAGGATTTTTTCATGTAGGAGAGTGTCAGAATTGGCCTGGGTGGTAAGGGGTTAATTACCATAAGTAAGTAATATACAAATAATTATAATATATTGTTTTTGTGTAATTAAAGCACTGTGAGCTCATGTAAGCTCATCCTCTGTCTGCTGCAAACAGAGTGTGCCAGCTTGTATTTAAACTGGCCACTCTGTATGCAGCTTCTGACACGCTGCACAAGGAGCCCCGTATCTCCAGAACCATAGGTCCTAAAAGACCCAAATTTTGACCAGTCATGGGGTAAGTCTTCAGCTACCTACCAAATTATTTGAGGGTCTCTACTACTCTCGAAGCTCAATCTTTTTTTTTTTTTTGGTGATTTTTTTTTGGTGATTTTTTTTTTTTTTTTGGGCAAATGGGCCTATCTTAAGGTAAGGGGCCTTGGGCTGCGGCTCCAATAGCCCCTATGTTAATCCAGCCCTGATGGGAGAGCTGTGCTGTGCTGCGTTAGATCAGGCCGAGCTGGACTGCATCCAACAGGGCCAAACCGGAGTTAGAAGGATGGGCTGTCAAGCTGAATGGCGAGCTAAGATACCGAGAGGATCCGAGGTGGTGCTCTCAAGATCCAGAATTGCTGCAAGCTGCACCGGTCTGAATCACAACTAAGGGGGCCCCCCACCATGCAGAGAGAGCGCTCCAGCATCCAGAGACTGTCACAATTTTATTGGGTGAGAGGACCTTGGACCCACTTAACATCTTAAACTAAGTGATTCCCCTTTGCAAATCAGGCCCAGGGGGTATCTTCTCCCTACGTTTCTTTGGTTCCTCTAAGAGAAAGCAAAAGTGCTCTGTTGCTGACTTCAACCTTTACAGCCACTTTAACTCTTCATAATCCCATGTTTACAGTGCATTCCCACTTCTTTCATGTACCTACATTGCCCTGCCACTCTTAAAGAGGCATATTTACTGGCTGAGGACAACCTGTCATCTACTTGTCCCTGAACTTTCTGTCCCAAAAAACACCACAGTTTATGTGCGCCAATGTTAAAGGGCCCCACCTGAGCTGGCAGGATCTAAATCCAGAACTGTCCAGATTTTGTGACCTACCTGGAGGCAGAGTTGTGTTCCAGGTAGTGTGTAAGACTATCAAGCCTAAGCCTAGTCCCTCTGGTCTGAGAGTCCTTAAGTGAACTACCATAGCCAGCCCAGTTGCATTCATTGTTAGCCCATTTTGGTCACTTGAGGCATAATCTCTATAGCTATTGTTAAATGCTTAGTACTGTAGTATATACTGAGTTCACTCCTAGAGGTATATGGTTTAACTGCTTGATATCTGTTATCACACGGTTTTCTTATGTGTTAATGTTGAACTGCTGATTTACTCTGCTGCTTTTCTACTTTGGTTTGCCAATACAGACTGTTTATTGTACCACAACTTGTGTGTGCTATTTTTGTGTGACCACTGGGAGTTTACAGCCGAGGTATTCTGGTGATGCCAGTAAGCAGAGGACCCAGCATCATCAGTGACTCCTATGGGGATAGCCCTTCACAGGTAAGGTGCTTGTAAGGTGCACACCAGATACAAGATTGGAAGGTCCAGCTTACATGTTCATGTTCCCATCAGATGTGATCCCTTTGAGCTTTGAAGGACTGGAAACAATGGGATTTTTTCCCCTGGGTGAGTCCAGGAGATTTTGAGAGTCCAAGGCATTATGGGAACACACATGATTGTGGGAAAATGTACTAAAAAGGTACCTGCACCACACACCCACTGTGGGATAAGGTGCATAAAGAGGGATTTTGTTATAGATATACTTTATGGAACTGTAAAGTGATGGTCATAACAGTTAACTATGTTTTATTTCATGAAGGCTCTGCCAGCAGCATGTGCTCTTTAAATGGCTGCAATTGCAAGTCCTTTTTTTCTCACAAATGAGATATTTTAACTTTATTTTTGCTTGTATATATCTATTAACAAAAGTAGATACACAAAATTTTCCAGAGATTGGAACTGTAGCTGTACATTTGCCCTTTCCCCGAGTTCTCTTACAGTTCAAGCAGAGTCCAGTCTCTGCTAGAGACTCCTGCAAGAGGGTTCACTGAGCTTATATTTGCTATTTGGCAACATCACAGGAACATTACATATTTTCTGCTCTAATGTCCCTCATTACAGCCAACTGACAACAAGGGAAAGGGCCTAGTAACATAGGGCCAGGTATTAGGATGCACTTATTAACAAAAGATCCAGCATTATCGAAGAAGTACTGGCTGCTACCATTAGAGTCAGTCTGGAGTTGTGAGTTCCATAAAATGTCTGGTACATTGCATTTTGTTTTGCACCTAAGATAATTGTGTAGAAATATTGTTGATTGGTACCATAAACTATGGAGTATTGTTGCCCTGGGATCTAAAGTGTAGATTTTGATGACATTCTTTTATCCAAGTATGGTCTAATTCAGCGGTCTCCAAACTGCAGCCCTGGGGCCAAATGCGACCCTTTGCCTGCCTTTATCCGGCCCTTAGGACACTACTCCTCCCACTAAAACAAGACACTATTCTGTCAACTGACACTAACAATGAAGCACAATATCTCCCACTGACACCAATGATGGGGCACTACTCCTCCCCTAATACCAAATGTTTACTCCCACTGATGCCAGGAAAATTTCCACTACCAATGGCCATAGTCTGGCCCCCATAAAGTCTGAAGGACAATCAACTGTTCCTTTGTTTAGAATGTTTGGAGACCCCTGGTCTATTTCACAAAAACATATATAGTACCACTATTCTTAAAGGGTAACTCCACTTTCGTGGGGAGAAAAAAATAGCAAATAAAAAAAATATAGTGTACACAATTGCAACTCAAATCATATTGTAATTGAACGACATTAAAAATTAGCTTTCCTTTTCAGTCTGCAGCCACTGTAATTTTTCTGAAAATGCAATGCAATATGGCTACCTGGAGGTGTTCTGTACACAGAATTTGTAAAGAATGCCCCCCAGAAACATCATTCCCTGCTTCCGTGATTGGCTGACCAATTTTCCCAAAAGTTTGCACTAAGATACAAGTCAGATTTCAGGCATCCCCTGGAACAAAAATGTCATTTTTGGTGAGATACTCCCAATAGGAACACATCTGCAGGCCCTGCAGCTTTCCTCATTAGTGCCCAGCAGGTGCACAGCTGATTGATAATTATGAAACCACTCCCATTAGACTCAATTTCTCACATGGACACAGAGAAACAGACAGGGATTTCTTCAGAATAACACAAGGTAGGAATCTGCAACGAAGTTTGTTAAAATCCTTGCAATGTACATAGATCACCCAGAGGGAAATGTCTTTTTCTCAACAAAAGTGGAGTTACGTTTTTTTTAAATCTAAAAACAATGTTGCATAACATTGGGTCCCCACCTAAAATTAGAGAACCTGTCAATATTTAAAAAAAAAACGCACTGCAAACATAAAAACATATCTGGTCATATATTGATCCAAAAAATAACATTCCTTTAAATACTGTAATTTAACTACCTAGTGCTGTTTTTAGAGATCAAATAGATCCCTCTACACCAGAAATTAGACATAAGATGAATGATTATGATGACCAGTACTATAAGCCAATCAGATTCTGTTGCATTAGGTATAATTTCCAAGCTAGATGTAAGAAGGTAACTCAGGAAGCTGCAGAGCTGTGGATAACTAGCAGCGATAGATTCAGTCTATAGGGCAATAGTGTATGGGAAAATTTTGTGCAGCAATGACGTGTACGAGCACTTTTACCTTAGTAATTAGTTATAGGCATCATATACCGTACATTCACAATGCAGCAATGTATGAGTCTGTTCCCTGGACGAGAGCAGGCCAGTTTATGGACTGAAAGATACTCATTTACTTGTGATGTTGATAATCAATAACATTTAAACTATTTTGCTGATATCCCATTTTGTCAGTATGTGCTGAGTAGCCTTCTGGAACTGTTATCTTTGACCTTTACACTATCTATAAGGAGAAATGGTGGGGGGGAGTCTGAATCATATTTTTCATTTAGTTTTATTTTTTCATGCATTTCCCTATAGTCTGTTCCTTCATAAAATTTACTACACCTCTATCTAGCTCTTAGTGATTTTCTATCACCAATTATATATTGCATATTTATTTCTTAAGTAATATTGATCTCAGCAGTTTCCTTTTTATGCAAGGTATAGGTAGAAGTCACCAATCAATCCAATGTCGGAAAAAATCCCAAATGACTTTTGGCGGGCGTTTAGCAATTATTAGTATAGCCTTTTTATTCATTTATTTATTTATTTATTTAGTTTCAACTACTGTATAAAAAGACTTTTGAGAGGAAAATCAGAAAAAAGGTTAAAAATAATATACCCTCTCAAAGGAGCTAAACTATTTGTCTTTTCCAAATACTGTATGTTAAATGCAGAATGTTATTCATACAATTCGGTAAGTTGAAACCAATTTGAAAAAGGTATTTCAAATTTCTGGGGTAAGAGTAGAAGACCAAAGCACATCATTTATGATTTGTATTGGCTATTTCCTTTTGTTTTTGCTTTCTCCTGAAGACATTTTGAGGATGAATAAGGCCGCACAAGTAGAAGGGATTCTTACTTATGAGAATCATTGAGGCTACCATTGCTGAACTCATTTTGAAAATGCTAGTTCCCTGGCTGTCATTCTGAGGATTTGGCTTTAGTGTTTTCTGAGTTTCTGACCTACGGGAATACTCACACTTTTTTCATGACTCAAAAGAACATACCTGGTAATTTTTGGACCATATGTTCAATGTTGCCTTTTTTTTTATTCCATTGATTTTTATTTTGTTTTTTCAATATATAAAAAAAATCTCTGATACAAAATCAGCAAAATCCATTTTCATAAATACATACACATACCATCCACTTCCCTCCCACTCACCCTCTCCACACTCTCACTCACCCTATCCCCCCTTCCAATTTCTCTTTTACAATCAGTATGGTATAGTCAGAGGATTTCTATATATTTTCAAATTCAGGTATTGGGCCAACATAATCAATCCATGCTTTCCACTTTTTCTGAAATCGAATTCCATCACCCCTTCTTATGTAGGCTATTTTTTCCCTTATTATTGTATCATTGACCCTTCTCATCTACTATATTACAGAGGTTTTATTCACTTCCAGGTAATCTCCTTCCTAGCCTGATATAAGCATCTAAGAATTGCAATACGTGTAGACGCTGATCCCACATTTTGTTCCAGATACCCCAATATACACAGTATTGGACCCATTTGTAGACCCAGTCCAAATATTGAATTTATTTTGCCCAACACTCCTTTCCAATATCTATACAATTTGGGACACCTCCAGAGTATATGAATCAAATCCCCTGTTGTAGCTCTACACCTAGGGCAAAATGCCTCTGTACGCCTCCCAAACGGAAATAACCTCTTTGGTGTATAATATGGTCTATGAATAATGTAGAGTGTTGTAAGTTTCTGGGCCGCTAAGAGGAACAGTTAGGCGCCTTTCACACGGACGGCTATTCTGCCGCAGTTAAAAGCATGATTTTTTTCCTGTGGAATTCAAGACTCCAGGCACTGCGATCAGCTGCATTTGCACAGTGCGATTAGCTGCGGTTGCGATTAGCTGCGGTTGCGTTTAGCTGCGGCTTGTCATTTCCATGGCAACCTGACAGGCTACCGACTCACACTGTTTGGTATGAATCTTGAGGGGGAACTCCACGCCAAATTTTCAATAAAAAATGGCTTGGGTTTCCCCCCAGGGGCATACCAGGCCCTTCGGTCTGGTATGGATTTTAATAGGAACCCCTACGCAGAAAAAACGGCGTGGGGTCCCCCCAAAATCCATACCATACACTTATCCGAGCACGCAGCCCGGTCGGTCAGGAAAGGGGGTGGGGACGGGCTAGCGCCCCCCCCTCCTGAGCCGTACCAGGCCGCATGCCCTCAACATGGGTGGGTGGGTGCTTTGGGGGAGGGGGGCGCCCTGCGGTCCCCCCACCCCAAAGCACCTTGTCCCTATGTTGATGAGGACAATTCTCACAATTCTTTGAGGGCATGCGGCCTGGTACGGCTCAGGAGGGGGGGCGCTCGCCAGTCCCCACCCCCTTTCCTGACCGACCGGGCTGCGTGCTCGGATAAGGGTCTGGTATGGATTTTGGGGGGACCTCACGCCGTTTTTTCTGCGTAGGGGTTCCTATTAAAATCCATACCAGACCGAAGGGCCTGGTATGCCCCTGGGGGGAAACCCAAGCCATTTTTTATTGAAAATTTGGCGTGGAGTTCCCCCTCAAGATTCATACCAAACAGTGGCGGGCATTGGCGGGGATCCGAGTCGGATCCCCATGCTTGTCGCTCATTGGGAAAGGAAAAGTAATTTTTCCTTTCCCGATGAGCAGCTTCGCGCTGTTATCCACAGCTGACACAGTGCACTGCGATTACCTGCGGTTATGTGCGGATAGCTGCGCTAAATCGCTCCTGGACGCAGTCAATTCTATTTTTTCTATCCGCACAGAACCGCATGTATCTAATTCGCAGCCAAACGCAGTGTGTGAATGGGGCCATAGGAAAGCATTGTGTGCTTTTAGCTGCGGTAGAAAATTAGAAAATCCGCAGCTAAAAGCACCATTCTATCCGTCTGTGTGAAAGGGGCCTAAGTCTATTGAGGCAACTATACCATTCCATTGGGCGTATGTTAATTCACCCAAGTCTTCCTCCCATTTTACCCTACTAGAAAGCTGAAGATCTCTTGCAAATACTTTAAGATATATAAATTTTTATTCAATTTTGAGATCAACCATTTTAGGAAAATGGTATCTAACAACATTCTCAACAGGGGGGCGCTACTCCAGTCTATTCTTTTTTCTTTAAATTGTATTGTTAATGCATGCCTTAACTGTAAATATTGATAGAAACTCTTATTTTTAGCTCCTGAAACGTCTTCAGCTGTTTCCTTACCTATAGTTGTGATAATCTTACAATTCCCCTCTGTTTCCAATTATTAAAGTTCTCCAACCCTTTTAACTCAGATAGTTTTTTATTAACCCAAATAGGCACATATTCTGTATATCCTGAATATTGAAATATTAAACCGTACGGTATTCTAGATTTTTAACAATAATTTTACTGAAGGGCATTGATTCTTCTCTCCCAGTGAATTTGCTTCTAATGCTTAGATTAGAGATACATGTAGTGTACAGGACAAAAGTGCTTGTGAGCTATAGCTAGTAGTAACATTACCAACCTCCCATCCTCCTATTTGTTGAAGCTGAGCCTCTACAAAAATAACTCCAAGGGTGTGGGATCACTAAGCCCCCCCTATCTTTGGGCAACTGCAATGTTCACAGACAGATTCTGGCTTGTCCCTTCCTCCATATTAGATCTCTGAAGAGGCCCTCTAATTTCCTAAACCACATACCAGGAATCCATATGGGTGAGTTCTGTAAGATATATAAAAGTTTAGGCAACCACACCATTTTAATCAGGCTACAACGGCCCACTATGGACAAAGGGAGACGGCTCCGTGTTTTACATTTGCCCTTGAATGCTTTCACCACTATATCTATTCCCAAGTATTTAAAGCTTTCTACTACCTGCAAGTGTCCAACACTCTCTGGCAGCTTCCGTTCCAATTCATCAACTGGAAGAAGAACAGATTTCTCCTAGTTGATGGAGAGCCCAGAGAACACGCCAAATCTTTCTATGATGTCCATCGCTGTCGTTAGTGACTGGTTCACATATCCTAAACACAAAAGGACATCGTCCACATACAGTGAAGTCTTTTCTTCATCTACTCCTCTCCTAAAG
Source organism: Lithobates clamitans (assembly GCA_037952925.1). NCBI lineage: Eukaryota > Metazoa > Chordata > Amphibia > Anura > Ranidae > Lithobates > Lithobates clamitans. Next base: position 2,211,897 of record JBBGZY010000291.1, read on the forward strand.
CCTTTTACCTCTCCCGTTGCTCTTATGGCTATGGCCAAATTTTCTTCTGCCAGAGCAAAAAGCAAGGGTGACAGTGGGCACCCTTGCCTCATGCCCAGGAATAGTGAAAAGCATTCTGACACCCTTTCATAAACTTTTACTTTCACCCTTAAATCAGTATATAGCAATTTCACCCATTTTGTGAAAACCGGGTCAGTGTTAAAGGATGAAAGCACCATCCACAGATACTGCCATTCGACGCTGTCAAATGTTTTGACAGCGTCGAGGGACAATATAGCTCTTGATCCCATCTTCTCCGCTGGTATTTACAGATTCAAAAACAATTTCCTTATATTCAAAGATGTTGATCGACCGGGAATAAGTCCAAACTGGTCAGGGTGAATTATAGTGTGAATTATTCTACTTAGTCTGCTGGCCAAAATTTTGGCCAGCAGTTTAACATCTGCACAAAGCAGAGAGATTGGTCTATAAGACATGGATTGAAGGGGGTCTTTCCCTTTTTTTGGGATTATTATAATCGTCGCTGTCATAGATACTGGTAATTTTCCCCTTTCCATTGCCTCATTTAATACCTGTAATAACTCTGGTAACATTATTTCCCCATATTCCTTATACATTTCATTTGGCAACCCATCTGGCCCTGGTGTTTTGTGATTAGCTGAGTCCACTACCACTTGCTGTAATTCTTCAATGGAAATGGGCAACTCCAATAGTGACCTATCTTCCTCAGAAAGTTGTGGAATGACTAAACCCTGAAAGAATTCTCCCATTTCTCTATCTATCTCACCTATCTTAGATCTATATAGATCTGAATTGTACTCTTTAAATACGTTTACTATTTCCAACAGACACCTGGTGATCCTTGCAGCGCAAGTCGGAATAGACATTGAAGGAGTTGTACTAATATTTTGAGACTTTGCCAGAAAGGCCAGCATGTGTCTGGTGTTTCCCACCTCTTCATAATGGGCCTGCTGTAAAAAGAACGTTTTATTCTCAGCTCTCTTTGGAGATACCATACAATATATCTGTTGCACTTCCAACCATTTAGCTAGATTATCTGATGATGGATCTTCTACATATACTTTTTTATTTCGGTCACTTTTCTCATTGCTTCCATCTCACAATTCTTTGTAGATTCTTTCCTCTTAGAGATTTTTTGGATTAGGATTCCTCTTAAATAAGCTTTATGGGTATTCCAAACTGTACCATGTATTGCTTTTGTTTTGTTATGCTCTAAAAATTCCCAAAGTATATTTATCATGGATTCTTTAGGGGTAATTAACTACAACCAGAGTGGATTTATTTTACTTTCGCCCCCTTCTTGCTGTTTTCTCAATCTTACTGACAGGACTAAGGGAGAGTGATCTGACAATCCTCTAGCCTCGTATTTAACATTCATTATCTTTGTAGCGAGGGTATCATTCCCTATTGCCAAATCTATTCTAGAGAATGAGGAATGTGTACCAGAATGACACTAAAACTTTTGGGTAGCGTTCACGCCACATATCCCTCAGCCCTGTGTCCCTAAATATCCTATACAATGGCGTTATAGGGGCTCTGGCCAAATTTCTTTCCCAGAGGGAACTTTTTTTTGTTGCATAAACAATTTATTGAAATTTTTCACGGGGATACAGAACAAAGAAAGTGGGGGGATAGGGTACACACATAATACCTATTTTACAAGGATATAAGCGTATAAACTGAGATATCCCAGGTTGCACGAGCAGATAAAAAAATTAAAAAAAAAAAAGGAAAAAAGAACCCATGTAGGTAATCCATCACTAGACAAAAACTAAGAAATCCAATAACAACAGAAAAATAACAGGTGGAATAGTATCCAATTTGTACATATGAGCACATCAAGTCTAGGTAATGGTAACATATCTTCTTTGTGAGAAATGACACGTTAAGGATAGCCCTTATAGCTCATTCCGAGTGCTTCCTACATGAGCAGGTCAAACGGGAGTGGGGGCAGAAAGGGAAAAAAAAAAAAAGGTGGAGGGGGGGCATTGACCATATGCATTGCAATTGATTTGTGATAGTGTTTTTTGGGAAGCTTAGACAAATGCAGAAGATATTGCGCTGGTGAGAAATCTAGCTTAAGAGATGATACTTTCACTATAATCTCATGTACTTTAAGCCAGAATGATTGCAACCCTGGGCAGTTCCACCAGATGTGAAGGAACGTGCCCCTTTCCTTACCGCAACGCCAGCACTGATCAGATACGGAGGAGTAGTATTTATGTAGCAAGTCTGGGGTTCTGTACCAGCGTGAGCATATTTTGTATACATTCTCTTGTACCAAAACATTTAAAGATCCCTTGTGAATAGAGAGATTAATACGATCCCAGTCTTCCTCGTCTGTCTCCACCCCCAAGGCAGAATCCCAATAAGTGCGATCCGTGCAAAACAGTGCCGAGCGATTCCCAAATAGGGAGGCATAGATACACGAGATAACATGCGACTGAGGCTCTGCCCAGGAGCAAAGAGATTCCAAGACTGTAGCAGGCTTGGTGAACTTTTCCCTACTAGCTGGGGCATCAAGAAAATGCTTAAGTTGCATATAAGACCAAAATGGAAATGTTCCCGTTTTGGAAATTTCTGCTAGTTCTGATTGTCGCATAAAGCGACCTCTGCGAAAAAATTTTTGGCCAACATCTCCTCATAGGGCCACTCCGCTTGTGCAAATGCTCCAGATAAACCTGGAGGGAATTCTTGGTTGCCTCTAATTGGAGTGATGGAGCACAGTTTATCTGAAACCGAGTGGATGGCACAGGCTCTATCAAACGCGTGAAGAGTGGCACTGACGAGGGGATGGGCCATGGCCTGAGGAGATACTTTGTTTCTAGATATCCATGGGGCCTGTTGTAGATTAGAATTCGGGATCAAGTTCTCAAGGATCACCCACCCTTTGTCCTTGGCATGTACATTCCAGTCCACGATCCAAGCAAGGTGAACTGCCCAATAATAGCACTGAATGTCGGGCAGGCCAATACCTCCGCTCAGTTTCAGCAAGACTAGCTTTGCCCAATGTATCCGAGCCGGTTTGCTGCCCCAGAGAAAACTTCGGCAAACAGATTTGTATTGTGTGAAAAATTTAGGTGGTAAACGAATCGGTAGCATTTACATTTTGTACAAGCGCGGAAGAATTGTCATTTTAATGATGGACGCTTATCCGAACCAAGAGGTGCTAGATCTGTGCCATCTCTGGAGATCCTGGCGTATGTTTTGTATTTCAACCTGAAAGTTTCTGCTATAGAGCTCTGATAGTTTAACGGGGAGTTGGATACCGAGATATGTTATCGCATCAGTAATTAACTTGTAAATTAGACAATGTTTTAAATTGTTCTAGGACTTGCAGGAGACTGGGTAGAGTCGTCAGAGGCGAAGAAAGAAAGATTAGGATATCATTGGCGAATTTTATACTCTCTTTCCTGCACTCGAATGCCCCCAATATTAGGGTGCACTCGAATGCACCTTAGAAGCGGTTCAAGTGTGAGGATATACAGCAAGGGGGAGAGGGGGCAGCCTTGTCTTGTTCCATTGTGGATGGAGAAGGCGTCCGACAGGTAACCGTTTACTTTAACTCTGGCATTAGGGTTAGCATATAGGGACATGATGAAGGATCGCATACGAGGCCCGAGCCCTAAAGCGCTCAGAACTGCTTCCATGTAATCCCATGCAACCCTGTCGAACGCCTTCTCTGCATCCATTGCCAGGAAGAAGCCCTCCCGCTGGGTAGACGTAAGCCAGTGGTGCAAGTTTAGTGCTTTAATCGTATTGTCCCTGGCCTCTCGGCCAGGAACAAACCACACTTGATCCAAGCCTACCCAGTAGGAAACGTGGAGAGATAAACGTGTTGCTAGAATTTTAGAAAACAGTTTAACGTCCACATTAAGAAGCGAGATCGGGCGATAGCTGGCAACATTCGAGGGATCCTTCCCCTCTTTGGGGATGTAAGCTTCCAGCAATCGCATCGATCCGCTAGAGCTAGAGGTGAGTGAGTTGAACGCCTTAAGAAATCTTGGTGCTAGAAGGTCCAAAAAGCTTTGGCTGTGAAGCCATCAGGGCCTGGGCTCTTGCCTGGCTTTGTGGCTTTCAGCGCCACCAGGAATTCTTCTAGCAACAGCGGGGCCTCTAAGGCCTGAGCATCGTCATCCGACAATGCCGCGGGGCCATGTAAATTCAAAAATTCCTGAATATGGGCAGGTCGCGTTGCAGACCTAGCTGTGTTCACGTTCCCTAACTGAAGATTGTCCAATTGGTCATAGAACACCTGAAATTGGTGGGCAATTTCTTCATTCTTCGAGTAGGTATGGCCTGCAAGACTTGTAATGTGATGGATTGTAGAATGCAGGGAGTGCTGCTGAGTGGCTCTGGCGAGCAGTCTACCTGCTCAAAAAATAATCTTTGGGATAAAATCTTACGACGGTGCGCCTGTTTAAATAGCACCTTTACCAGCTGTGCTTGCAGCTTCTGCAAGTCTTGTGATATCCTAATCGCCATCGACCGTTTATGTTGTGCTTCCAGCATACGGATTTTAGAGGAGAGAGAGAGAATCAATTCTTGTTGCTCCCTTTTCCTCTTAGAGGAGATGGCCAGTAACTGCCCCCTGAAGAAACACTTATGGGCCTCCCATTATGTCAATGCAAAACCTCTGAGGTATCGTTGTGGAGAAAGTATTCTCCAAGCTCCTGACTCAGACTCGCGTAGTTCACAGGATCCGTAAGAAGAGGCGCGTCCAACCTCCAGGTCTTGGTGGAGTTGACACGGGTTGGAAACACTAAAGTGATTGTTATGGGGTGATGGACTGAGAGAACCATGCTCCCGATAGACGTAGTATAGAGATAGGATAGATCTGCTTGAGAGATAAAGAGGTAATCTATCCTCGCATATCGATCCCGTGGAGAAGAATAAAATGTATAATCCCTGTCGTGGGGATAAAGAGTTCTCCACGAATCGTGTAAAGTCAGGGAAGCTAGTTGCAGTTTAATATGGCGCAAAGCAGAGAAGGGGAGAGAGGAAGTTCTTGTTGAGGTGTCCAGGAGCAGGTCCAGAGGGAGATTGAAGTCCCCTGCCAAAATTAAGAGTCCTGACTGAAACAGGGTAAGTTTGGTTACCACCTCTCGTATGAAGGGGACCTACTTGGTATTGGGGCAGTACACATTCGCTAGAGTGATCGGCTTATCGTTCTATTTGCCCTTTAAAAACAGAAACCTCCCTGCTGGGTCCAGCATCTGATCAGTGATTTCAAGGCGAAAGGTTTTAGCAAGCAGGATTGAGATACCTTTAGATTTGGACATGTAGCGTGATATGCTATGGGGAAGCGCCCATTCTGGAAAAATGCGTTTCTTGAAAGAACAGAACCTGCGCTTTTTGTCTGAGCTTCTGCGAGAACACTACTGCGCTTTTCTGGGACATATAGTTCTCTTGCGTTTAGCGAATAGACTTTGAGAGATAAAGGAGCTGAGCGAGATTTAGTATGTGTCATTGTCGGTTCTTTGTAGTCAAAAACCTAGGGCGTATTGTACGTGCTGCCAATGTACTTTAAGTCAGGAGAGGGCAGTTGGGTAAGCTTAGGTAGGGGAGAAAGAAAAAAAAGGGGGGGAGGGAGGGGGACAAGACAGCTAACAGCAGTGAGGGGAGAGAGGATCGTGAGCCTGAACCCAAGGGCTTAACTCGCAACCCTATTTCCACCCTGGGGAGAGAAGGAGGATACTTATGAGGGATTTATCAGAGATAATTTCCGGAGGTGTGCACAGACCTGCCGGCCCACCTAGTCCTAAGAGTCCTAAGGGAAGGGGGGTAGGGAAAACCGGAACTGTTCAAAGGGAACCTGCCACTCTGAGGTGGGAGAGAGATCTAACAATTGGACTCCTACTAACATAAACCAAGTAAAGGCTGCAAACATAAGAGATGAGCCTTTGGTGGAGAGGCTTCCGCATCTCTAAAGGAGGGAGGAACGGTAGGGAACCACCCCTCGTGAGAGAGGGCTCCATCTCCGGCTCTCCCCCCACTATGGTATCACTAAGGGGGGTTTCGTTGGAAACCATCTTAAGGGAATATATAGCTTAGAAGCCTGTAATGCATAGTATATCGAGGGCCTAGGGTCTTAAGGCCCCTGATCCCCGGTTGACCTAAGGGTAATTTCCCCACTATCTACAGCTCTATCCTCAGATATGGGAACCAGCTGTGCAGGCTGCAGCTCAATGCAAGCAATACTTAAACATTAACAAAATTACAACCAAAATTCTATTACCAAATAGGAGAAGTACATTAAGAAATGCATATCCACGGGACAGTTTCCCAGACAGACTGCCGGGCCTAGCAAAAGCACTCCCTTCTGTCCTGCTAGAATCTTAGGAGTCCAAGGTCAGTGAGACTTCAGACCTCAGCCTGTCCAATAAAAGTGACGGAGTGGCTTCCGGCCTTAAGCATGGCTCAGCAGTCTGACTTAGGAACCATCCGGGGTACCATACACTTAACAGGAAAATCCATCATATCTACAAGGATTCTAATAAGCGTGGAAACTAATTAGCATGTATTCCAGCTAAGTGCCTGTTGCTGTACCATACTGTCTCTGCAAAAGCTTAACATAAAGAAACTACTTATCAGGTTGCCTTCATGGTGGCAGCACATGGGATAGGCAAATATCTATCATTGTTCCCAAATGACCGTACTGTATCATGAGAAGATCCGTCTGTAATCTCGGTATCACCAGTAGAATCTTGCTGGGCTAAACGAGAGAACAGAGAAAGCACAAAGCAAAAAAACCCCAAAATAATAAACAAATGAGGCACTCTAATTTGACATTCGTAAATGGCCCTAATAGCCTTAGACAGCCTCCAGGAGTCCACCGGTGAAAGTGCGCTGAAGCAGTCAAACCATCTGTAAGAAAGTCAGAAGGAAGGCCTGTCTTACACCATAACCTGAGAGTGTGTAGCTCCTATAGGAAGTCAGTGTCCATAATGGGTACACCGAACTTGTGCTCTAAGTCTCAAGAGAAACAGTTATGTAATTTGGTGCTTAGTGGGTAAATTTGTAAGGCCATACACTATCAATGTTAACATACAACATCCCGGGGTGATGTAGGGAGCCTCAGAGCTCAAACTGAGACTGCGCCGCAGTCTGAAGAACCATACGGGAGCAAATGGAAGTAGAAAGAATGTGATGCAGCGGCTCAAAAGCTACTCAGACGGGAACTGTATGAAATGTTCCAATTCCAAACTAGCTGTCGGTTTTTTGACGGCAGGATGTTGGCGATGCTCTCGGCCCCTTTCAGTGATCATGGCTGGGACGAGTCGGAGGAAGACCTGCGGCGTCTCTGTCTGTGTCGCCTTGAACGCGGGGTCATTTCCTGCTGGACAGGGATCCAGGGATCTGGTTGCATGAATGAGCTAAACCAATCAGGAACAGGTACCAATGGGATGCCTAAAATATCACAGAACTCTTGGAGCTTGGATGGTATATGCAGGGAGGCTGTACAATTACCCACTGTGGCTGTCAGGCAGAAGGGAAATTTCCATCGGTACATGATGTGCCTGTCTCTTAGAGTATTAAGCAGTGGGCGCAATGCTCTCCTATGCTGCAACATGATGGCTGAAAGATCTTGATAAATCTGAATGGGGTGGCCATCATGTTGTAGTTGCCCATGATTGCGTGCCTGGCGCAGAATCTCCTCCTTTTGAGCAAAACTGATAAGACAGCACACAACATCCCTAGGTGGGTCCGTGTCCCGGCCTCTAGGTCTCAATGCCCTGTGGCAGCGCTCCATGTCTATGGGGGCATCCAGAGACCTGACCAGCAGAGTGTTGCAAAGTGCCCATATTACCTGCTGCAGCTGGGGTCCTTCTACAGACTCTGGAACTCCCCTGAACCGCAAATTTTGTCTCCGACCCCTGTTATCTAAGTCCTCGATGTGGCGGTGCATATCAATCAGGTGTTGGGCATGGACGCTGGTTACTTGTTGTATTTGCTCTAGGGCTGCGCCATGTGTCATGGTTGCTGCCTCCACGTGGTCCAGATGAGAAGCCACAGCTCTGAGGTCAGTTTTAAGATCAGCGATCGCTGCTGACAGCGTTCTTTTAATGTCCATTGCTAGTAATTGTAGATCTGCTAGGTTAAGGAACGGAGGAGGCTGAGATCCAAGTGTCGTTGCACTCGGCTGTCCCGCTGAATACAGCGGCTCGGCTTGACTTCCTGAAGCTCCGCCGGCAGACTGCCTGGAGGCCTGCGTGTCGGCTTGCTGGGTCCAGAATAAAACCGGAATGGTGCGGCTGAGCTGTGTAGTCGGGTCCATCTGTGAGCGGGTGAGTGAAGAGCTTCTGCCTGCCATCTTTCGCTGTTGTTAGGGAAGCCCGTCCGCTGATGGTAGCTTAGTTTGCAGCCTTAGCGGTCAGAGCACACGGAATAAGCTGCCATTATGGTCCTCTGCTAGGCCACGCCCCCTCCCAGAGGGAACTTATTCATCAGGGTATTCATCACCATATTGAAATCTCCTACTATCAGGACTTGTACTCATGGCTTATCAATCATAAATTCCAACAAGTGTTTAATAACTTTGGGGGGCGGGAGATACACATACATAAGTATACAAAGCGTGTCCTCATCATCTATCCTCACTTGTCTACAGGAGAACCTCATTGATCTATGTATCAAAATACTTGTTCCCTTGAATATGATTTATACACTGAGTGATATTGATGTAGAAGTCCCTGACATCTTAATTGTAGAACTGTTTCTTTTATTAAAGGGTTACTAAAAGTTTGTTAAAAAAAAAAAATAACATGTCATACTTACCTCCACTGTGCAGTTGGTTAAGCACAGAGTGGGCCTCCTCTTCTGGGTCCCTCAGCGGCGCTGGTAGCTTCTCCTCTTCTCGAGGGCCCCGTCTACTTCAGGACACCTGTGCGGGCATGCTCCCAAGTCCTGCTTTTGCGTCTATTGACACAGAAAGCAGGACTCTGCCCCGCCCCACGGTGCCCATGTCATTGGATTAGTTTGACAGCAGCAGGAGCCAATGGCTGCGCTGCTATCAACTATCCAATCAGGACATGAGACACCAGCTAGAGCTGGTGTGCTTGTCCCTGGGGAGAAAAATACCAGGTTCGGGTAAGTAAAACTGGGGCTCTGGGGGGCTGCAGAATGAGAGAAGGTTTTTCACCTTAATGCATATAATCCATTAAGGCGAAAAACCATGAGGGTTTACAACCCCTTTAAGTTTGTCTCCTGTAGGTAAAGGACAGATGCTCCAACAGCAAAGTTAAGCAGAGCTATCATTTTTAGTGAATCACCTAATTCTCTCACATTCCATGAACAAATTGTCACTCCACCATTCATTTTTGTTTGAAAATAGGAAAAAATATATAAATTAATGTTTCAGTAAGTTTGTGAATCGCCCTATATGAGTGAGGGACATATTCCTTTAACTCATAACTTCTGTGCATTATATCTAATATTTTAATTTTGTCAAACAATTTTGTTGTTTTCCCACTACCCCCCTCCCTACCACCCCTCTCCCCGACCCCTTCCCCTCCCAAACCTCTCTGGGGGCATTAATTGTGGTCCCATGATCTTTCCGATTATTAAAAAATTGAAAAATTCCTTTTCCCAAAACAAAAAAAAAAAGGAAAAGGGAAAAAATACCTGTGTCAGTGAAAACACTTGAACTATCTAACTACTACACCTAGATCCATAACTCTATTTCTATATTTTAATATTTTAGAAAACAAATAAATCCCAAGACCATCTGTGTATTAAAGCTAATGCCTCATACCTCCCAGACTCAACTACTACTATATTAAATGCTATGTTATCTCCAGCCAAGAGACAGCTGCGGCCGGTGTATCAAGAAGATGAATCACACCTTTTTCTACGACTCTCAGTCTTGCCGGATTTAACATAGCATACTGCACATTTAGCTGCCTCAACCGCCTCTTGATATCTAAAAAATTTCTCTCTCCTTCTCTGCACCTCTGCAGAGAAGTTGGGAAAAAATAAGACTCTCCCCCTTTAAACATTACATCTTTCATTTCTCTTGCCTTTCGTAATATTGTTTCTGCATCCTTGAAAAAAGAGGAGTTTCACTAGTACAGGTCTTGGTATCCCTTCCGAAGGGGGGGGGGGCCTTCAGTGGGATTCAATGGGCTCTTTCAATTGCAAATAGAGGGGAAAGTTCTTCCCCCCAAAAAACCTCCCTAAACCATTTCTCCAAAAAGTCTCTCATACTATTCCCTTCTTCTCTCTGGTAGACTAGTTATGCGAACATTGTTCCTCCTCATACGGTTTTCCAAGTCTTCCAATTTATCAATTTGTTTCTCTACTGTTCCCTTTGGAAGTGCAATCTCCTGCTTCATAGGTGTCATTGCATCCTCGACTCCACTGACCCTACCCTCCAACTCTGTAATGGGCTCCCGCACTTTTTGTAAGTCATGTCTGACAAATCGAATTTCTTCTTTAATAGATTTCAGCTGGTTCATCATTTCCGACAGAGCAGACTTGCACCCATTAGCTGCCAACATTACCTTTCTTAGAGATGGCTTGTCTGTCACTGAGACCTTCAAAATTGAAGAATCCCTTGACCTCCACACAACCGGAGTACAAGGTGCTGAGGTCATTTTGGAGAGTTTGCCCTGTGAGCTAAGACCCTAATGCCCTGTACACATGACCAGTTTTGCCGCTGGAATAAATTCTGAAGGTTTTTCCGACGAAGTTCGGATGGAATTCTGCTCAAGCTGTCTTAATAGACACGGTCACACCAAATTCCGACTGTCCAGAACGCAGTGATGTACAACACGTACGTTGGGACTAGAAAATGGAAGTTCAATAGCCAGTAGCCAATAACTTCCGTCTTGTATTTGCTTCAGAGCATGCGTCGTTTTTGGTGCATCGAAACAGCATACAGACGAGCATTTTTTCAGATAGTAATTTGTTCCGTCGGAAAAATATAGAACATGTTCTCTATCTACGTCCGTCTGAATTTTCAACAGAAAAAAGTCAGATGGGGCATACAGACGGTTGGAATATACGAAGAAGAGCACCCATCAGACTCTTTCTGTGGGAAATTCCGCTCGTGTGTACAGAGGCATAAAGGGCTGCAGAGGATGGTGAAGATATTTTAGATTGTTGTATTTTCCTGGTATTTTGGATTGGATTGTGCGCAAATCACTCCAGTTTGGCTGCTGCTCCTTTACCTTTGTCTTTATCCTTATGTTTTACTGTCCATTGTGACTGTGAGCTGGAGGAGTCCTGTAGTACTGATGTATCTCCTTTTTTTTGTCATAGTTCTCAGCCGTGTCTCCAGTTATAAAATAAGTGCAGGCTCAGATACAGATTCCCCAGCCTCTAAAGTTGGAGATAAGTGAAAGACACCCAAATATGAATGGAGGTTGGAGATAGGTGGAGGACACACAGATATAAATGGAAGTTTCTGTATTACCGCCCCCTCTTAGCAAAGCACTTGCAAATGTTCTCCTCTTCACCTGTTTGATAGCTCTCAATATAACAAAAATATAACAGATATAAATGGAAATTGGAGATGGATGGAATACACCCAGATATGGATGAAAGTTGGAGATGGGTAGAGGAAACACAGATATAGATGGAAGTTTCTGTATTACCGCCCCCCTCTTAGCAAAGCACTGGCAAACGTTCTCCTCTTCACCCGTTCGATAGCTCACAATATAACATTTAGTTTTATAGTTAGAAAGCAAAGCTCAAAAGATAATTTCCCTGCACTTATTTTTATTTTTTTCCAGGATTTAGAAGGCAGGAGTAACCAGCCAGGTTTAATTTGTCCAGCACAGACCACAGAATTTGCCTGTGGCCAGGTAAAATAAAATTACGAGCCAAAGTAGTTCCATTCAAAACATTTTCTTTTTTAAATCTTACCAAAAGCCAAGGACCAGTATGAGCCAGTGGGGGATCGCAAAGGAACTAAGATCATACAGGGCTAAAATAAGCAATTTTTCCACTTGAGGATACAGGACTGAAGGAAAAGCCGAAAGAAGCCGAGAGAGACCAAAAGGACCCGCAAGGGGACAGATCTCTTGCTCCCCCTCCACGAGAGAACGCTGAGCCGTCCCAAGTCTATCCATCCGGAGCCAACGCTGGCAGACACTCCCCCTTCTGCGTCCACAGCCATGGAGCTCCGAGGGTTCACAGAGATTGCCGATGCCTTCCTGCCGACAACTGGAATCGAGGGGGTGAGGATCCAGAGCAACTCCCCATCTCCGTGCACCTCTTCACTGCGGGCCACTACCTCTCTACATTTCTCCAGCCACCTGTAGCCCACTAATCTCGGGCAGCTATCCAGGATACCTCAGTCTGGTTCTAGGATGGAGGAGCCCAGGTGAGTTATGCACACCTCCTCACATTGGCGTCAGATCATGCCCCCCTATTCCAGTGTCTTTAATGTTGCCGTGGTAACTCTTTAATGTTATACTATTCGCTTTGGTAATCACATAATATGGTTGTTCATTAAAATGATGGAATCTACAAAAAAGAGTTGCATCATCCATGTGTTTCAGGGTCAGTTAAGGTACCTATGAACATAAAACAGTTATCATGTCCTGCATTCTTTGTCCAGATCCAGATAATAGGTGACAAGCCTTTGGAGCAGTACGCGATGGCACTAAATGAGTATTCTTGCTGCATAGAAACACTATAGTTTTCATCCTCTATTGCCCCAAAGAGGAGTGCTTTCCGTAAAGGTAAGAACTTGGTCAGGGGTACCTTGTGAGATGATTGGATTATGGATTTGAATGATCACTGTATAGTTTATAGTTATCTTAAGTTTTGGAACATCATTCTGTTTTCCAGATACCTTTGGTTATGAATTCATGGAAGCAGTTTATAAATTATGCATAAATAACCAAGTTATATATAACATATATACCTAAAAAAGATTCCAGTAAGAAATTCGCCTTGAGTCTCGCAGCCCTGGCTATCCTATCTGCTGTCTAACCTTAGCTCAGAACCATAACTAGACTCTGACTTCACGAAACTCTTTTGGTCTACTGCTCCTGTTACCCAAACCTTAACAATAATCACCCATTCTTACCTCCGCAAATGTACACCCCCCACAATTTAATTTCCACCCCTTTTTTTTGGGCTGCTCTTTTACCTATGTCTTTCATTTGCTGAAAACTTGTAATAACTACATATTCTTCAATATTCTTCATATTCTTCTCCTTATCTAACTATAACCTAACTTAATTCTTACTCTAGTCCTTTTATTGACACTTGAGGGGTGTATTTATAAAAAAAAAACAGTTTTGTGAATGTCTCAACATTTGTGCAAGAGTAATGAATAATACCTGTAATGTTTGTAATATACAGCATGCGTAATAGTTTTTGTTGCCTATGACCAGGTGAATGTAACATTCCCTACATTCAATCCTAAAAGAAAAATAGCCAAAGGAACATTTGACTATGAAAGTTAAAGTGGTTATAAAGCCTAAACATTGTTTTACCCTAATGCATTTCTTGCATTAACGTAAAAAATGTTAAGGCATCAGTACTCCCCCTCATGGCCCTTTTAATTACCTGAGCCCTCATTTAATCCAGCGCTTTGCCCATCCACAGCTCTTCTCTCCCCTGACTTCCTGGTCTCACTAGCTTTGCTAAGGCAGTGGGAACTATTTGCTCCCGCTGCTGTCAATCAAAACCAGTATAAAGGTCTAGTGTTAAAATCCATACCAGACTGTCAAGGGTCTCGTAATGAATTGGGGGGGGATCTACAACGTTTTTTTTTTTCACACTAATCCTGCTGTTGTTTTACATTTGCCTGCCAGTCGGGAATCCCTGACTGACAGCTTAATCTGCTAAGCAGGGTTGAGTCATTGGTTATTAGGACATCCGTAGGTGCTGTTCCTCAACAACCAGGAGGAAGCTGTCACATTTTGCAGAATAATAGTACCAGTGCTAAATGTTTCACTTTACACTGCAGCTGGAGGTTTGCTCGACCATTCACACAGGAATCTCCATACACTTTGTACATAGTGCTGAGGTCTCCCTCATATTATTTACCCTGCTGGTCGAATGTTCTTAAAGCAGAGGTTCACACAAAAATTGAACCACTGCTTTTCGGAACCCTCCCTCCGGTGTCACATTTGGCACCTTTCAGTGGGGAGGGGGTGCAGATACCTGTCTAAGACAGGTATTTGCACCCACTTCCGGGCATAGACTCCCACGGGAGGGGAGTCTATGCGTCTTCCTGTTCCGCCGCGCTGTCTGCTGGGACACACACGGGTCCCAGAGACAGCACGGACCATTCAGATTGCGCTGCGTGAGTCGCGCATGCGCAGTAGGGAACCAGGAAGTGAAGCCGCAAGGCTTCATTTCCTGATTCCCATACTGAAGATGGCGGCAGCAGCATCCAAGGACCGAGGGACGGTTCGGCCTCGGGTGCCGACATCGCTGGACCCTGTGACAGGTAAGTGTCCTTATTTTAAAAAAGTCAGCAGCTGCAGTATTTGTAGCTGCTGACTTTTTTTTTAAAAAAATTTCACGGGACTTAATCACTTCAGCTCCGGAAAGTTTTACCCCCTTCCTGACAAGGCCATTTTTTGCAATACGGCACTGTGTTGCTTTAACTGACAATTGTGCCTTTGTGCGACGCTGTACCCAAATAAAATTGATGTCCTTTTTTCCCCACAAATAGAGATTTCTTTTGGTGGTATTTGATTACCTCTGCGGTTTTTATTTTCTGCGCTATAAACAAAAAACAGACTGAAATTGTGAAAGAAAAACTATATTTTTTACTTTCTACTATAATTCACATCCAATAATAAAAAAATGAAAATCAAATTTCTTCATCAGTTTAGGCCAATGTGTATTCTGCTGCATATTTTTGGTAAAAGAAATCCCAAAAAGCGTATATTGATTGGTTTGTGCAAAAGTTATAACGTCTACAAACTATGGGATAGACATCAAACAATAAAATACATTTCTATCAGCGCAAATATTAATAACCTTAATCACTATGTAGTGATATGAAAAATAGGTGATATAACAAAATCCCACAAAAAAAAAAAAACAAAGAAATTAAATTAAATTGCTGCACACACACAAAATGTGTAAATGATAATAACCTTAATCACATGTAGTGATATGAGTAGTAGGTGATGTGACAAAATCCCACCACAAACCAAAAATTGAAAAATACCCCCCCCCCCCCACCTGGCTGCTGCCCACACAGAAAATGCGTTCACATATAGAATATACATAACAAAACAGTGTTGTGCTTTCTAAATAACTACCAATAAATCCCTAAAGAGTATAGATGGCAAGATACTGAGTGCACAATCAAATATTTGTGTTCCCTGACTGGGAATAGTGAACAATACACATTATTGAAATATACGTGTTCCCTATATGGGAATAATGAAAAATAAACATTAAAGATAAAGTCCACACATTCAAAAAAAAATAAAGAATTAAACAAAAAAAAGAGTCCAAATGCACAAAAATAATCCTCAGAGTCTTCTGCACAAAAACGCACAACACACCACTAGTGCATAAAATGCAAGTGCTCTCCTCCACCTCAATATCCTAGCCGCTCACCTCACGTTCTGACCCCTGTTTCACCAGGAGCTCAGAAAAAGCAGGTTCCCTCTCTGGGATATAAACGGGTCAGCTGGTCATGGAGCTCCTATTCCATCCGTGCTGCCTCCGCCTGATTAGATGGATACCAGCCAGTACAAATTCCCTCAATAGGGTCCGGTGCACATAGGAACAGAAAAGGCAAAATGTAGTGCTCTCTGTATATCAAAACTATTTATTTACTCAAAAAAACATTAAAACGTTATTCACAAACACAGCACTTGAGCAGTGTGGGCTCAGGAGCATAGAAACGACAAGATGCTCGCAGGATGACGTTGCCACTGCGACTTCTTCCCCCTATACGCATTACGTCAAATGGGCTACTACACCACCCTGACTTCTTCAGTAAGGGAAGAAGAAGTCACGGTGGTGTAGTAGCCCATTTGACGTAACGTGTATGAAGAAGTCGCAAGCATCTTGTCGTTTTTTTTTTATTCAATTCTTTTTTTTTTTTTTTTAATGGGGGACTTTATCTTTATTGTTTATTTTTCAAATTTCCCATATAGGGAACACGTTTTTTTTTCATTATTGTGTATTGTTCACTATTCCCAGTCAGGGAACATGAATATTTGATTGTGCACTCAGTATCTTGCCTTATTGCAAGTAAATCATCTATCTCTTTAAGGATTTATTGGTAGTTATTTAGGAAGTGCAACACTGTTTTGTTATGTGTAAACTATGGGATAGGTTTTTGGATCTTTAATTGTTTTAATTGTTTTTACTAGTAATGGCAATGATCAGCAATTTTTAGCAGGACTGTGACATTGCGGCGGTCAAATCTGACACTAAGTGACACTTTTTGGGGACCAGTGACACCAATACAGAGATCAGTGCTAAAAAAAATGCACTGTCACTGTACAAATGACACTGGCAGGAAAGGGGTTAACATCAGGAACAATCAAAGGGTTAAGTGTGCTCTTAGGGAGTAAGGATGAGCTCCGGCGTGTTCGCACACCCCACGTGCAGAGCCCACCAGGAAGTCGGAACTGCGCTGCGCTAATCACAGGCAGTGTCCCGATGCGCGGCTGCAGAGATCGGGAAATGTCTCACTGCCTGTGGTTAGCGCAACGCAGTGCCGACTTCCTGGCGGGCTCTGCACGTGGGGTGTGCGAACACGCCAGAGCTCATCCTTACTAGGGAGTGTTTTCTAACTGTGTGGGGGATGGACTGACTGGAGGAAGAGAGACATCTATGTTCCTGATTAGCAGGAACACAATATCTCTCTCTTCCTCTCTGACAGAACGACGGTCTGCCTTGTTTACATAGGCAGACCACCGTTCTGCCTCTCCAGTGAGATTGCGGGAGCTGATTGGCTCCAGCTGTGTCCAGTCACAGCGGGAGCGGGGCTCTGCGTACCCGAGCCCAAGAAGAGGTACAGCCGCAGTATATGTATGTGGGGTGGTCCTTAAGTGGTTAAAGTGTTAGACAATTTTTTTTATTGGTAAATGTTAATTCTCATATTCAAATGTTTTCATGGCTGTTTTTCTCTTAGGTTTTATCATTTGGGAATTTTACATTTGTCTAGCAAAAGGCAGCAAAAAAATTAAACACACATACAGTTTTACAAACATTGCAAGTATTATTTGTTTTTCATTTGTGGGAATTATGAGACATTTTAAAAAAATAGACCTTGCAATGGCCTAGTAACTCTCGCTACTTTGTAATGCTTTGCTTCACATCTACCATTTACATATTAGGAAAATCCCCACTCACATCCAATTCAAGTACTCAAGTATATTTTACCACATTCAGACAGCCTCTAAAAATCTTTAGTGTCCATAGATGCTACACAATAACTATATTCATACTGACATTTTTCCTGTAACCCTCTCCCCTTTTTTATGATATGTTGAGTCATTGAAACTATGTGGGGTTTATTTACTAAAAGCAAGCAGGTTGTTCACATTGCAAGCAAATTTTCCATTAGGTTGGTAAATATGGTGAAAATTCACTTTCGAAAGAATACCCAATCAAATGTTAAGGAAAAAAAATGCTTGGATGACTTATGCCGCGTACACACGAGCGGACTTTACAGCAGACTTGGTCTGGTGGACCAGAGTCCGCCGGACAATCCAATCGTGTGTAGGCTCCCGCTGACTTTTTCTTCCCAAAAGTCAGACGGACGTAGAAATGAAACATGTTTCAAATCTCTCCGTTGTAACTCTGCCGGACTCAGTTCCTGACGGAAAGCCCATTCGTCTGTAGGCTGGTCTGACGGACCAGATACGACGCAAGGGCAGAGTACTGCATCTCGCGCTCGCTGCAATAGGAAAAAACAATTTTACTATTGCGGCGAGCGAGGGGCATACCAGGCCCTTAGGTCTGGTATGGATTTTAAAGGGAACCCCCTACGCCGAAAAATCGACGTGGGGTCCCCCCAAGATCCATACCAGACCCTGATCCGAGCACGCAGCCCGGCCGGTCAGCAAAGGGGGTGGTGACGAGCGAGCACCCCCCCTCCTGAGCTGTACCAGGCTGCATGCCCCCCACCCCAAAGCACCTTGTCCCCATGTTGATGAGGACAACAGCCTCTTCCCGTCAACCCTGGCCATTGGTTGTCGGGGTCTGCGGGCGGGGGGCTTATCGGAATCCGAAAGCCCCCTTTGATAAGAGGGCCCCCAGACTGGCCGGGCTGCATGCTCGGATCGGGGTCTGGTATGGACCTTGGGGGGACCCCACGTCGTTTTTTCGGCGTAGGGGGTTCCCCTTAAAATCCATAATAGACCTAAGGGCCTGGTATGCCCCGGCGGGGCTCGCAAGGTGTCAATCTCGCCGATAAAAGCGGCGAGATTGACTTCCTTTTCTAGTCCCGCCGTACCCCAGTCACGTTCAAAATGAACGGACTTGTCCGTGTGTGGGCAAGTCCGTTTATTCTGAAAGTCCGCCGTAACTCCGGCGAAAGTCTGTCGGGAAGACCGGCGGACCTAGTCTGCCGGAAAGTCCGGTCGTGTGTAGGCAAGTCCGTCCGTTCAGAAAGTCTGGCGGTAGTCCGCTGGAAGTCCGGTGGGAAGAACGTCGGACCTAGTTTCCCAGAAAGTCCGGTCGTGTGTACGCGGCATAAGGGATACCTGCTTTGCAAAGAGAACAGCCTATGTGTCTTTAGTAAATCACCCCCTGTGTCTTCAACAATATGTGTGTTTTAGCTTGAATATGCTTGCAATACTTTTGCCATAAAATTCTAAAAAAATCTATGCAATATAACATGTTTACTATTGTTAATATGGATAAACATACCAAATGTAGGCTCTCATTTACATAAATAACCACCATTTAGCCTATTTTTTTTAACAAGGAATTAGTAGCACAGCTGTAACATTTTATTATTTTGTATTATTTTGGATTTGTTAAACTTAACAAATCCCTACAGGAAGATTTAGGTCTACCCTCAACTCCAAGTTGGCTGTCTTTGCATTCGCTTCACTAGCATCCTTCCGGAACTGGATCATTAAACTTACCTTATCATGAAGTGTATTCCCAGCAATCCTGCAAAGGAATCTAATTTCCATATATAAATATTAATACTTTTTATAGAATGCTATAGCAATATATAGATAATACTGTTAGGAGTAAAAGCTATAGATTTTAGCATCTGGTAATTTTAATAATCAAAGAGTATAATTTGGCAAGCATTACCACTTGTTTGCTTTTCAAAAACATCTTAAATGACAATGTCTGTGAAAGTTTTTTCATTTAATTACCATGTGCTATGTTTTATTTAGGGTATCTCCAAAAACATTGGTGGAATCGTTAGCTTGTGTAATATCTTTTTTGGATTTTAGATTATAGGAATACTACTATATAGTGTTCAGTACTCCTCTCTTTCCACTGCTTAATAGGTTTAATTTATTAGTGATATTACTAAAATGTAGTTACAGTAATTTACAGCCTTTTCTGTACTGAACAGCTAAACCTCTATTTTCCAGATTTATTTCTTGTGACCTGAATTATATTTTCTACTGTGATATGTTTTTTAATTAGAAAGGCTGGTTTCTTGCTGCTTGTGAACTTTTCAACCTTTGTGTTTGATTTCCTTAGATATACTGCGTTCCACGATGGCACATTTATTCATTTAATTATTTTCTTTTAAAATATCTCTTGTGTTGGGCTTCCTCAAGGCATTTGTTACTGTTATTTTGTATTCTTACCTAAAAGGTTTTTATGAAATCATTATTGCATAATGCTGTATATTATTGTGAATAATGTGACCCTGTGGTATTTATATAATGACTACATTTAAATCAATTACAAGTATAAAAGTCCTCATAACTTGGTAATAGGTGCTAACATAGGGGTCGTACGCTCTGTATTTCAAAATGGAAATGTGACCATTTCAGCTATGTTTTTTCTATGATGATATTTCAACTTTACATTTTTTTTTTTTTTAGCATATACTATCCTTATTTATCATGTCAGGAATGTACAAACACTAAACAATATTTTTGTTTTCAATATATATATATATATATATATATATATATATATATATATATATATATATATATAAAACATTACCAAAAGTATTGGGACACCTGCTTTTACATGCACATAACCGTTTATGGCATCTCAGTCTTAGTCCATAGGGTTCAATATTGAGTTGGCCCACCCTTTGCAGCTATAAAAGCTTCAACTCTTCTTGGAAGGCTGTCCACAATATTTAGGAGTGTGTCCATGGGAATGTTTGACCATTCTTACAGAAGTGCATTTATATCAGGTCAGGTACTGATGTGGACGAGAAAGCCTGGCTTGCAATCTCCACTCTAATTCATTTCAAAGGTGTTCTTTCGGGTTGAGGTCAGGACTTTGTGCAGGCCAGTCAGGCCAGTCAAGTTCCTCCACCCCAAACCCGCTCATCCATGTCTTAATGAACCTTGCTTTGTGCACTGGTCCAAATCATTTAGTGGAGGGGGGATTATGGTGTGGGGTTATTTTTCAAGGGTTGGGCCTGGCCCCTTAGTTCCAGTGAAGGGAACTCCTAAGGCATCAGCATACAAGCCATTTTGGACAATTTCATGCTCCCAACTTTGTGGGAACAGTTTGGGGATGGCCCCATTCCTGTTCCAACATGACTGCACACCAGTGCACAAAGCAAGATCTATAAAGACATGGATCAGCAAGTTTGGGGTGGAGTAAATTGACTGGTCTGCACAGGGTCCTGACCTCAACTCAATAGAACACCTTCGGCATAAATTAGAGTGGAGACTGCGAGCCAGGCCTGCTCGTCCAACATATGTTAACGTGCGGTCCTTCTAGGTATGATAACCTCCCTATACTTAGTAGACCACCACTGCGCCTCTGGAGATCAACCTAGGTTATGACTATCCTTAGTTGGTGTTTTCTACCTATAGCTGCCACTTTAAGTGAATATAAACCATATAACAAATAAATTTCAAATCTTGTGACGTGCTAGTGGTGTCCTACACCCACGTGAAGAATCCAAAATTTGTGGCGCTATCCTAAATGCACTTGTGTTAACACTGTATCCAGTGTAAAAAACTAATCTAGTGTACCCTTTATTTCAGGTGTAGAATGAAAATTCAAAAATCAAAAATCAAAAATGAATACTAAATAAATCAATTAAATGCATCAAATAACTACCATACCAACAGTGACTTAGTGCTGATAAAAATAAATCATATATGTGACACCTTCCTTAGAAAATAGGTGACTTAATATAAATAACTAGCACCTTGCTTGTTAACAATGTGACTGAAAAATAAAGTCCGTGGAGAATACACACGTATGTGTGGAAAAAAGTCTGTGATAGTGGTTGGATAAAAAGTAACAATTGTGCCACAGCAAGTCCTTAGTGTATCTTGATGTTAGATGGAACCTTCCACCACACCTCTGTGTTCAGTGCTCCCTCTCCCAATAGACAGTCTCTCACCAGCTCTCTCTGCCTCCACTCTCGTATGAGGCTATAAAGCATAGGAGTATCCAGGCTATCAGCAGGGGTGAAGTTACATCCATCCAGGGATTTGCTCCATATAAGAATGAAAAAAACTCCCAATAGTGTGATAACGTCACAACTTTTAATAATACACACTTCAAATAGCACTACAAAGGATGCACTCACATTGTGTAAAATCTTTAAAAGCACAGCACAAAACCACAGCAATCCGCACACAGCAAAATCAACACAGCGATCTGGACAAGCCTCACTGGGGGGTATGCGGTCACGGCGGACCCTGTCACGGCTGGCGTGTAAGAAGACTCTCTCACCCTCTCCTCGCTTGCCCGTCCACCGAACACACCGTCTCTCCTGTTAGGCAGACCACCACGATCGCTTCCTCCTGTCACTAGGTATGTAGTGTTTAACCTCCGCTCGGCCACGCCCCCGACATGTTTCGCTACGTCTGTAGCTTATTCATGGGATAGGCCGCTCAAAGCATCAATCTCCTTTTATGTACTCCCCTCCTCTCCATTAAAGTAGAGAGATCACAGTGCGCATGCGCATCCTGTGTATCTCGCGCCTGCGCAGTTCGAGTGTCCCCGTGAGCGCAAACCCCCGCTGCTCATATAGGCCGGTCTGCAGTGTATAATACACCTCAACCAGATTGTCGGCAGCTCTCTGATGGATCATCCATATTACTGGCTATCTTACAGAGTAGTGGGTGATTTTATAGCATTCTAACGTTCTGACATGTTTTTCCAACACACTTTATGTGCTCTAAAATTCATTAAAATATACAATGTTATTACAACAAATATATTATGACTTCTCCAAGCGCTATCTAATCAGGTTATTGATAACACACCTACTTAATATTTAAAATTATATATCCATAAAGGTAAATGAACTACAGATGCCTGCAAAGTGGTATGATAACATAAATGGGAAAACTAAGACTTAAATGAAGTGATGATATTAAATATCATATTAAATATCCTGAACCGTCTTGCCACGTGCAGCTGGCATAGCTAATATATAGTGTAAGACGAATAAAAATATATTATTAAATAAAAAAATTAAAAAAATTAATTATTATAAAATTTATTATGGCTGGGCTGCGTTTGACATATTAAAACTGAAAGCCGAAACTCCTTGATTCAGTCTTGAATCATTCTAAATCCATAAATTAAAATAATCATACACACTGCTATTGGTCATTCCTGCGATTCTATTCTTTGCACCAATGTTACGTCAAACCGCAGCTTCATGTATGGACCTCTAAAAATCTGTATGAGACAATATTAGGCTAAAAGTAGATCCTGTATTTCAATTAAAATGGGGGATTCCCATATCATAACTGAACGAGATTGTTTAGTTAAAAGTCATTGATGAAGCAATTGAGATCTAGTTCAATGTTAAGTCCCCTCGGGGTGAGACTTTTAAAAAGGAATATCCATTCCGTTTCTCTGCGTGACAAGTCTCTCACTCTATTTGAGCCCCTCCATGAGGGGTATACCACATCAATGCCACAAAATTGCAGCAGAGATGGGTCCTGTTGATGTTTTTCCTTAAAGTGCATGGATACGCTGTGGTACTTATAACCGTTTTTTATGTTGGTCAAATGCTCATTAATCCGAACCTTCAGTTGCCTTTTAGTTCTACCAACATAATAAAGACCACAGGGGCACCACATGAGGTAGACAACATGTGTTGTGGTACACGTACTAAATTCTTTGATCTCAAACCTCTCTCCTTCTCTGTTGGTGACACTGGTGATGCCTCTATTATTAACCTTCACTGTTTTGCAGCAGACACACCTCCTACAACAAAAGAAACCTCTAAAATTAAAAGATAAGGACCTTGGATTTGGTGGATCCAAAATCTTCTTAACTATTTTGTCTCCTATACTTGGGGCCCTCCTATAAATAAATTTCGGTTGGGTTGGTAAAATTTCTCCCAAGTGTTTGTCCTTGCAGAGGATATACCAATATTTTCTAAAAATGTGCTCAATTTCCTTATATTGGCAGTGGAATCCAGAAATAAAGCTCACTTGATGTTGGGTATCCTCTTTTCCCACTTCCTTTTCCTTTAAACATCGTTCTCTAGGAATGTCTGCTATTTCTTGTGTAATTTTGGTTAGTATATCCTCCTTGTAACCCTTCTGAATAAACTTCTTCTTCAAGATCTCCGATTGAGTTAAGAAGTCGTCCTTCAGAGTGCAATTCCGACGGATCCGCAATAGTTGGCCCTTTGGGATATTTTTTATCCAAGATGGATGATGTCCACTGGCCACAGACAAATAGCTATTGCGGTCCGTCGGTTTGAAATACACCTTGGTTTTCAACGTGCCACCTACTTTCTCTATGACAACATCTAAAAAGTTTACTGTAGTCTCGCTAATTTGGTAATCCAATTTAATATTATTGGTATTCCTATTTAATTGCTCCAGGAATATTTCCAAGGATTCCTTGGGCCCCTCCCATATTAACAAGATATCATCGATGAATCTTCGATAGAAGATCAACTGAGGCCTATTAGTATTAAACACCCGTCTATCCTCCCATTCAGACATGAACAGGTTGGCGAGGCTGGGGGCATATTTAGCCCCCATTGCCACGCCAACCTGTTGGGAGTAGAACTGTCCATCAAACCAGAAGTAACTGTGGGACATGCAGAAGTCTAATGCATGTCCCACAAATTTCTTCTGTGCAAAAGGGATATCATCCCGCCTACTAAGTGCCCAATTTAGGGCCAACGCAGCATCCTCATGCTGTATGTTGGTATAAAGAGACGCTACGTCTGCTGTTACTAAGTAGGATGTTAATGTGGGGTCAAGTTTCACTGGTTCCAGCAGCCGTAGCAAGTCAGCAGTATCCTTTAGGTAAGCTTTTGTTGTCTTCACACTAGGCTGAAGAAACTTGTCTAAATATTCTTGTCTAAATAGGTAAGCTTTTGTTAGCATAGTAAATGGAATCGGATCAGTGCCCACCTCCACGTCCCATAGTAAATGGAATCGGATCAGTTACTGCGAGGTTGGGCGAATATTTAGACAAGTTTCTTCAGCCTAGTGTGAAGACAACAAAAGCTTACCTAAAGGATACTGCTGACTTGCTACGGCTGCTGGAACCAGTGAAACTTGACCCCACATTAACATCCTACTTAGTAACAGCAGACGTAGCGTCTCTTTATACCAACATACAGCATGAGGATGCTGCGTTGGCCCTAAATTGGGCACTTAGTAGGCGGGATGATATCCCTTTTGCACAGAAGAAATTTGTGGGACATGCATTAGACTTCTGCATGTCCCACAGTTACTTCTGGTTTGATGGACAGTTCTACTCCCAACAGGTTGGCGTGGCAATGGGGGCTAAATATGCCCCCAGCCTCGCCAACCTGTTCATGTCTGAATGGGAGGATAGACGGGTGTTTAATACTAATAGGCCTCAGTTGATCTTCTATCGAAGATTCATCGATGATATCTTGTTAATATGGGAGGGGCCCAAGGAATCCTTGGAAATATTCCTGGAGCAATTAAATAGGAATACCAATAATATTAAATTGGATTACCAAATTAGCGAGACTACAGTAAACTTTTTAGATGTTGTCATAGAGAAAGTAGGTGGCACGTTGAAAACCAAGGTGTATTTCAAACCGACGGACCGCAATAGCTATTTGTCTGTGGCCAGTGGACATCATCCATCTTGGATAAAAAATATCCCAAAGGGCCAACTATTGCGGATCCGTCGGAATTGCACTCTGAAGGACGACTTCTTAACTCAATCGGAGATCTTGAAGAAGAAGTTTATTCAGAAGGGTTACAAGGAGGATATACTAACCAAAATTACACAAGAAATAGCAGACATTCCTAGAGAACGATGTTTAAAGGAAAAGGAAGTGGGAAAAGAGGATACCCAACATCAAGTGAGCTTTATTTCTGGATTCCACTGCCAATATAAGGAAATTGAGCACATTTTTAGAAAATATTGGTATATCCTCTGCAAGGACAAACACTTGGGAGAAATTTTACCAACCCAACCGAAATTTATTTATAGGAGGGCCCCAAGTATAGGAGACAAAATAGTTAAGAAGATTTTGGATCCACCAAATCCAAGGTCCTTATCTTTTAATTTTAGAGGTTTCTTTTGTTGTAGGAGGTGTGTCTGCTGCAAAACAGTGAAGGTTAATAATAGAGGCATCACCAGT
Source organism: Lithobates clamitans (assembly GCA_037952925.1). Lineage (NCBI taxonomy): Eukaryota > Metazoa > Chordata > Amphibia > Anura > Ranidae > Lithobates > Lithobates clamitans. Next base: position 2,237,593 of record JBBGZY010000291.1, read on the forward strand.
GTCACCAACAGAGAAGGAGAGAGGTTTGAGATCAAAGAATTTAGTACGTGTACCACAACACATGTTGTCTACCTCATGTGGTGCCCCTGTGGTCTTTATTATGTTGGTAGAACTAAAAGGCAACTGAAGGTTCGGATTAATGAGCATTTGACCAACATAAAAAACGGTTATAAGTACCACAGCGTATCCATGCACTTTAAGGAAAAACATCAACAGGACCCATCTCTGCTGCAATTTTGTGGCATTGATGTGGTATACCCCTCATGGAGGGGCTCAAATAGAGTGAGAGACTTGTCACGCAGAGAAACGGAATGGATATTCCTTTTTAAAAGTCTCACCCCGAGGGGACTTAACATTGAACTAGATCTCAATTGCTTCATCAATGACTTTTAACTAAACAATCTCGTTCAGTTATGATATGGGAATCCCCCATTTTAATTGAAATACAGGATCTACTTTTAGCCTAATATTGTCTCATACAGATTTTTAGAGGTCCATACATGAAGCTGCGGTTTGACGTAACATTAGTGCAAAGAATAGAATCGCACGAATGACCAATAGCAGTGTGTATGATTATTTTAATTTATGGATTTAGAATGATTCAAGACTGAATCAAGGAGTTTCGGCTTTCAGTTTTAATATGTCAAACGCAGCCCAGCCATAATAAATTTTATAATAATTAATTTTTTTAATTTTTTTATTTAATAATATATTTTTATTCGTCTTACACTATATATTAGCTATGCCAGCTGCACGTGGCAAGACGGTTCAGGATATTTAATATGATATTTAATATCATCACTTCATTTAAGTCTTAGTTTTCCCATTTATGTTATCATACCACTTTGCAGGCATCTGTAGTTCATTTACCTTTATGGATATATAATTTTAAATATTAAGTAGGTGTGTTATCAATAACCTGATTAGATAGCGCTTGGAGAAGTCATAATATATTTGTTGTAATAACATTGTATATTTTAATGAATTTTAGAGCACATAAAGTGTGTTGGAAAAACATGTCAGAACGTTAGAATGCTATAAAATCACCCACTACTCTGTAAGATAGCCAGTAATATGGATGATCCATCAGAGAGCTGCCGACAATCTGGTTGAGGTGTATTATACACTGCAGACCGGCCTATATGAGCAGCGGGGGTTTGCGCTCACGGAGACACTCGAACTGCGCAGGCGCGAGATACACAGGATGCGCATGCGCACTGTGATCTCTCTACTTTAATGGAGAGGAGGGGAGTACATAAAAGGAGATTGATGCTTTGAGCGGCCTATCCCATGAATAAGCTACAGACGTAGCGAAACATGTCGGGGGCGTGGCCGAGCGGAGGTTAAACACTACATACCTAGTGACAGGTGGAAGCGATCGTGGTGGTCTGCCTAACAGGAGAGACGGTGTGTCCGGTGGACGGGCAAGCGAGGAGAGGGTGAGAGAGTCTTCTTACACGCCAGCCGTGACAGGGTCCGCCGTGACCGCATACCCCCCAGGCTTGTCCAGATCGCTGTGTTGATTTTGCTGTGTGCGGATTGCTGTGGTTTTGTGCTGTGCTTTTAAAGATTTTACACAATGTGAGTGCATCCTTTGTAGTGCTATTTGAAGTGTGTATTATTAAAAGTTGTGACGTTATCACACTATTGGGAGTTTTTTTCATTCTTATATGGAGCAAATCCCTGGATGGATGTAACTTCACCCCTGCTGATAGCCTGGATACTCCTATGCTTTATAGCCTCATACGAGAGTGGAGGCAGAGAGAGCTGGTGAGAGACTGTCTATTGGGAGAGGGAGCACTGAACACAGAGGTGTGGTGGAAGGTTCCATCTAACATCAAGATACACTAAGGACTTGCTGTGGCACAATTGTTACTTTTTATCCAACCACTATCACAGACTTTTTTCCACACATACGTGTGTATTCTCCACGGACTTTATTTTTCAGTCACATTGTTAACAAGCAAGGTGCTAGTTATTTATATTAAGTCACCTATTTTCTAAGGAAGGTGTCACATATATGATTTATTTTTATCAGCACTAAGTCACTGTTGGTATGGTAGTTATTTGATGCATTTAATTGATTTATTTAGTATTCATTTTTGATTTTTGATTTTTGAATTTTCATTCTACACCTGAAATAAAGGGTACACTAGATTAGTTTTTTACACTGGATACAGTGTTAACACAAGTGCATTTAGGATAGCGCCACAAATTTTGGATTCTTCACGTGGGTGTAGGACACCACTAGCACGTCACAAGATTTGAAATTTATTTGTTATATCGTCCAACATATGTGCCTGACCTCACAAATGCACTTCTGGAAGAATGGTCAAACATTCCCATAGACACACTCCTAAATCTTGTGAACAGCCTTCACACCTTGTGAACAGAAGAGTTGAAGCTGTTATAGCTGCAAAGGGTGGGCCAACTCAATATTTAACCCTACGGACTAAGACTCGGATGCCATTAAAGTTCATCTGCATGTAAAGGCAGGCGTCCCAATACTTTTAGTAGTATAGTGTATATATCTATATATATCTCTATATATAGAGATATATATTTATATATATCTCTATATATATAGATCTATATATAGATCTATATATATCTAGACATATATATAAAACATATTGCATATGAAATTCTATATCTACCACTTACAGCTAGTAGCAGGTGCTGAGTATGAAGCTAGTACTATAGATTTTTTTATAAGTCTAAAGCTGGTTATACATGTATCAAAATTCATCCAGTTCAGCAGGAACCAGCCAAATTTTGACCATGTGTACCCCTGTCTGTTCAACAGAAGCCAGTCATCAGAATGGCTTCTGTCAAACAGTGCTTCCAGACAGATTTTCCAGGGAGGGGGGAGTGAGAGTTCCTGCTGTCAGGATATAATAGCACAGCAGGGGAGATCCCTGCATCCACATGGCTTGTGTTGTAATTTGATATGAATTGCAGGATATCAGATTATGCAAACACAAAACTGAATGATTCAGAGGTCAGTCAAACCCACCTCCCCGCAGGGGCGTATTCCAAGTCTAGACTCGGGAGGGGCACTTCCAGGAAATACGTTTTTTCGTGGGCAATTTATCGGCGAAATGGTTGGTGTTGGCACTTCAATCATCTTGGCACCAAGGTTGTTATGATGTCAGGATGATTGAAGCTCATTATTTGTATTATTACATTGTAATATAAAACTAAATGGTTCAACTCACCATAATGCAGAATCAGTGGGAGCCTGAGTGTGCCACTTGCCACCATCGCCTGCAACCAGATGTGGATTGTCACTTGCCACGTCACCCGCCACACGTTGCGGATTGTCACTTGCCTGCCACCAGATGCAGATTGTCACTTGCCACGTCACCTGCCACATGTTGCAGATTGTCACTTGCCACGTCACCTGCCACATGTTGCGGATTGTCATTTGCCACGTCACCTGCCACATGTTGCGGATTGTCACTTGCCACATCACCTGCCACATGTTGCGGATTGTCACTTGCCACGTCACCTGCCACATGTTGTGGATTGTCACTTGCCTGCCACCAGATGCAGATTGTCACTTGCCACATCACCTGCCACATGTTGCGGATTGTCACTTGCCTCGTCACCTGCCACACGTTGCGGATTTTCACTTGCCACGTCACCTGCCACAAGTTGCGGATTGTCCCTTGCCATGTCACCTGCCACATGTTGCAGATTGTCACTTGCCATGTCATGTGCCACATGTTGCGGATTGTCACTTGCGATGTCACCTGCCACACCTTGTGGATTGTCACTTGCCACGTCACCTGCCACATGTTGCAGATTGTCACTTGCCACATCACCTGCCACATGTTGTGGATTGTCACTTGCCACGTGTTTTACTTGTCTCTTGCTTTGTCCCACCCAGAGTCAGGCAGCATAGAGATGTTGTAATCTCTCTGCTGCCTGCGCTGCCTGCACAGTGAGGGCTATAGTTATTGCAGGGATGCAGGGCAGGCGTGGGGTGGTGAGAGATGATGTCATCTCTCTGCTCCCCCTCCTGCTGGCCCGCTAATTGGCCAGCCACCTACTCACACACCAAGCCGCACAGCTGACCGCCCGCTCTCTCAACTGCCGCTCTGCCGCCTGCCCTTTCACATACCGGCAGCCCAGCCCGCCCACTCTCCCACCCACTTGCCCGCTCACACACCGAGCCACCCGACAGCCCAGCCCGCCCACTCTCTCACCCGCTCACCCACTCACACACCGAGCCACCCGGAAAGCCCTGCCCGCCCGTGGAGCTGCCCGCTCTCTCACCCGCCCAGCCACCCACCCACAACTAATTTCTTGCCCCGTTGCCCCCCCTGCTCCCCCCCACCGAAGGCTAGCCATAGATGGCTCAAAAAAAACTGATTCCCCAATCCACACATGCAAGATAGATTAAGATGGAAATAGAGTAGAGGAGTCACCCTGTTCCATTATATTCTGACAGCTGGACTCCTTCACTGTAAGAATGATCTAATCAGAGCCTGCAGCAGATTGGCACCAAGCCACTGCTCAACACAAGTTTTCCAACAGTCTCTTTACAGATAAGTTGATCCTTAGTTCCACTTCTGTAGAGTGTGAATGGCCATGGATGGATCGAAATTCGGCTGGTCCCTGCTGAACCGAATTTGGATCCATCTATGGCCAGCTTAATAGAGAAGGTACCCATCCGAATTAAAAATCTGCAGAGCAATCAACACGTACAGAGGTAGTAAATTGTTGTCTAACAAAAATATGTAGCACTCACCCCTGAAGGGGTCGCTGAAGATAGATAGATTCTCCCGAATAGTACAGAGGCTGCCAGTCACCTAAGCACAGTTCCACGCACACTGACATTGAAGGCAAAGTCCAGGGGATGTCTTTTTAGGGTTTATTGCTGAAGAACTTTAACAGGAGAGATGTTTAGGGTCACTGTCAGAGAGGTTCTCGGTTCAGGACACTTGCTGGGCACTCCGGAGTGCGCCAGCGCACGCGTGCTCGCGGTGTTTGGCGCCGGTTGCCCTATTTAGGCTGATGGGATGCTGTGCTCGGTGCTGTCCGATCATCAGCTTCCTGTTTCCTGTGTATTGCTCTGATCTCCCTGTGACCCGGCTTGTTTACTGGGCTCTCTCTCTCTGCTATCCGCCTGCAAATTGACCCCGGCCTGCCTCTGACGTTGAACCTGCCTGACCCCTTGTACCGTGCTGATTGCCTGTTGCCAAAACCTGCCTGTGACCTGGACTTTGTATCTGCCTGCTCCCTTTGTACCGTGCTGACCGCCTGCTGCCAACTTTGCTAGTGACCGGATCTGCCTGCTCTGCACCTGTTAGCTGATCTCCAGCCTACCTATTACCACCTGCCAGCTTGTGTCAGGATCCTCGGCCTTATCCCTGCAAACCACCCGCCAGGCTCTCATACCATTCTGTGCTCCCGTGCCTTCTGTGTACTCTATCAGGGGCCGGGAACCAGATACGTACAAGAGGCCATCCCCTGCTACATCGGGTTCGTCAGTCTGGTACGGGTAAGTCTGACAGTCACTGGATACTCCAAAATCACAGTAGAAGGATGAACTTCCCTATAATTTTCCCAAGAGCACCATTTCTGGGTGTAGCAGGGTATGGCTAGGATGTCAACTGCCCTGCAACAGCAGTGTATAAAGCAAACTCTGACAACTGTTAGCCTCTGGCACTTGCCCAACTATCAGTCTCAGTGAAACCTTTACTCACAGTGTCCCAGGAGCTGTCCACCACCAGCATCCTCAGCCTAATACTCTGTGAATGAAATAAGGATCCCTCTTTTAATCATCCAGGACTCAGAGACAGTGCCCTTCAGTAAGGGTAATTCTTTGGAAAATCCCAACAATTGCAGAGGCCCAAGCAGCAATATTTTGTATCTCTGGCTACCTCCCAGGGGCAACAGCCCCCCTGGAACCATCCCAGACAAGGAAAGTACAATCTGATCAGGTTTCCTGCACATTTATCACTTCCCCAGCCACCTTCTGGGTGCCAAGTTCCAGGAATTGCCCAGGGCATGATAAATATTCAGCTGATCATTTGAATCTTTTTCCCTTTGCTTCTTCCAGAGGCAGGGAGAAGCAATCAAACCCTCAGCCCAGGAATCCTGATCAGACCCAACCAATCAACAATCACTCTGCTCAAAACAGTGTAACCAAAAACGCAATTTACCTAGCAACCTAACTAGGAGGGTGCTACAAATGGATGCTTGATGCTCATCTACTCAATTGTAGGTTTTCCTACAGCTCAAGAGGCACAAATATTCAGTCATCAATATGAAAACCTTAACACACTTTGCAGTTTCAATTTTTTTAAAAACTATATAGAGTGGATTCTAAATCTGTTAGTATCTGCAGATATATAGATAAAAGCGAGTATGGGATCCAATTTCCAAAACTTGTAAGTAATAACATTAATTCTTAGTTATCAGGATTCGTCGAGTAGACAAGATACCTCAAATGCTATAGAAATGCAGGATATAAATAAGGATGGTAGGACAAAAGCATAGCAATGAGGAGGATCAACCACGGTGTATCAAAAATGATTAAATACTTTATTGAGAGTAGAAATATCAATGAATAAATCCATCAGGGGTGTGATAACACCATAATAATGAAGCAACCCCTCCGGTGCACCAAAATAAAAACACACAAACAAAAATTACAACGTTGTCAGTCACAATATGGCGCCAATCACAGGGCCCCACACATACCCTTCCATACAAGACCAGCTAGGAAAAATGGTGCTGCTTTCAATAATAAGTCCGGTGTGTAGTACTAATCCTAAATCTTCTAAAGTGCCAAACTACACATCCTGCACGTCCATATTTAGGGCTTGTTGCGATAATTGTGTAGATATATTGTACTGACAGATGTATAGGTCACACAGGACTACTGAGTAGGGGCATCTAGGGTTAATTATGTAGCATGCGTATACCAGCATGTAGTTGATACAGAGAGCTTATGATTTACCACATTCATATAGCATAAAAGTAGATATTCCCTCAATAGGTATAGAGCAGTTCAGTCCCGTCAGGTATAATGTTAGCTGACTGTTGACATACTGTGTATTCTTGAATGAACTTGACAGTCCAGTATTGGCAGGAGTAAACTGATTTGGCTCAAGCTCAACTGAGAAGAAAATCGAATGGAAAGCAAATGGAGAGGGTATAATTGCCCGAAGGCACGCACGAACATTCGAACACCATTAAAGTCAATGGGACTCGAACGTGAGAAATCAAAAGTGCAAATTTTAAAGGCTAATATGCAAGTTATTGTCCTAAAAAGGGTTTGGGGACCCGGGTGCTGCCCCAGGGGTATCAATGGAAAAAAAGTTTTAAAAACTGATGTTTTTTCGGGAGCAGTGATTTTAATGATGCTTAAAGTGAAAAAATAAAAGTGAAATTTTCCTTTAAATATCGTACCTGGGGGGTGTCAATAGCATGCCTGTAAAGTGGCGCATGTTTCCCGTGATTAAAACAGTCCCTGTACAAAATGACATTTCTAAAACTGCTTGAGGCTTTAATGTAATGTCGGGTCACGGCAATATGGATGAAAATCAGTGAGACAAACGGCATGGGTACCCCCCCAGCCCATTACCAGGCCCTTTGGGTCTTGTATGGATATTAAGGGGAACCCCGCACCCAAATTAAAAAAAGAAAAGGCGTTGAGCCCCCAGGCCCTATATACTCTGAACAGCAGTATACAGGCGGTGCAAACAAGACAGGGACTGTAGGTTTAGGTACATTTTGTAAGTGTAGCTCCAGCCAAAAAATCTATTTTAAAGCTTTTTGGAAAACATAGGGAAGGGTTATCACCCCTGTAACATTTGTTTTGCTGTCTGTACCCCTGTTCAAAAGATTTCACCTCACTTTCTGTACCAATGACAACTGGATTTTGAAAATTTGGGGTTTTTAAGGGAAACAAGGATTGGTGATAAATCAATGGAGGAGAAAACTTTTTCCCATATTAACTCTTACAGGAGAGAATTTCCATTCCTGGGGGTAGATTTCCTCTCACTTCCTGTTGTCTCCCTTAGTTTGTAAGTAGGAATCATTTGTAATTCGGATTTTTGAAAATAGGGGACCGCCTGTATATACTATACGGCCTGCCCTATACACTCTGCGGAAAATTGGGTGTTGGTGGTACCAGAACACTGTAAGCCCTCACAGTTACTCTTGGCGGGCGCTGGAACGGGCCCTTCTCTGAAATATTATATCAAGAATTGTAATTACATGCCCCTGTTAAAGAGGGGCAGAAATATTGGGCCTTAGGCAGTGGTGGTGGTGGTGGCACAACACTCTAAAGGAACAGGCCCTGCTGTGAAATATTAGATCAAAAATTGTAATTACACGCCCCTGTTAAACAGGGGCAGAAAAATTGGGCCTTCGCCACTGGTGGTGGTGCCACAACACTGCAACCCCTCACAGAGACTCTTGTTGAGCACAAGAACAAGCCCTGCTGTTAAATATTAGATCAAAAATTGTAATTACACGCCCCTGTTCAACAGGGGCAGAAAAATTGGGCCTTAGGCAGTGGTGGTGGTGCCACAACACTGCAACCCCTCACAGATACTCTTGTTGAGTGCAGGAACGAGCCCTGCTGCAAAATATTACAGCACAAATTGTAATTACACGCCCCTGTTAAACAGGGGCAGAAAAATTGGGCCTTAGCCACTGGTGGTGGTGCCCAGAACCAAAAATGTTCTTAGAAGCTATCAACATGAACATTGAGGAGGAATAGGATAGTCACTTAGCATAACAGGATAGTCACTCAGCATCAGCATAGGCAGTCTTGAGAGATCTCACATTCATAAAAAAATTAATCGGTTACATCAGCATCAGGTGCTTGGTAGCTGGTGATCCAAGACTGATTCATTTTTATGAAGGTGAGCTGATCAACCGAGTTGGTGGACAGGCGCACTCTGTGATCGGTTACAAAGCCTCCAGCAGCACTGAATGTGCGTTCCGAAAGAACTCTGGATGCAGGACAGGCCAGTAGCCCAATTGCATACTGTGCAAGCTCTGGCCAGTGATCCATCCTCAAGACACAGTAACCCAGTGGATTTTTGGTTGGAAAGGTCTCCAAGTCTGATCTTGCCCCTAGGTATTCCTGCACCATGTACAACAGATGCTGGCGATGGTTGCTGGAACCGATCAGACCTTGGGGCTGCTGACTAAAGAATTGTCTGAACGCATCGGTCAGACGGCCACCTTCTCCACCGCTCCTTCTGTGACTGACCGAAGCCTCAGCAACACGTTGTCCAGGAGTACCAGGAAATTGTAACCTCCCAGGCTCTGAAAATGCATTGCACAAAGCTTTCTTCAAGGCCTCCCAAAGATGTTTCATCCTTTGCTCCCTCTGCGATGGCTGGATAAGTTCCACCACCTTACCCTTGTAACGTGGATCAAGAAGTCCTCTGGGTCACTAAGGATGACCTGATCCGCAGCCACCTCCTGCCAGCCACGTACAAGTCCATGGGGTTTCTGGGGACTGGAAATGATCTCTTGAAGACTGCTGCTGATGCTGAGTGCCAGGCTCCACCTCCATGCTGACACAATCCTCCTCCTCCTCTTCCTGTGTGATAGGCGGGCCTGCAGGAATACTGTATGAATAAAGGGGGCCTTGAGAGGTAAGGAAGTCCAGCCTCTGTTCTGCCTCAAGTGCCCTGTCCATTATTCCACACAGTGTGTGCTCCAACAGGTAGACAAGAGGGACAGTATAACTGATCACCATCCCTCAAATGGTTACAGGACAGTGCATGCATCCTTGTTCATGAGCCACTGGCATAGCAAAAAAAAGCCAAACTCCCCTGACCCTGTCTTGGTGCCATACTCGCACAGGTAGTTATTGATGGCCCTCTGCTGCATGTGCAGCCCTGCAGCATTGCCAACATTGAGTTCCACCTGGTGGGTATGTCACAGATGAGGCGGTTCTTGGGCAGGTTGCATTCCTTTTGGAGGTCAGCCAGCTGAGCACTGGCATTATATGACCGGCGGAAATGCCCACAGACTTTCCTGGCCTGCCTCAGGAGATCCTATAAGCCCGGGTACCTGCACAAGAACCACTGCACCACCAAATTAAGGATGTGAGCCAAACAGGGAACATGGGTGAAGTGTCTCTGTCAGAGGGTGGAGAGGAGGTTGGTGCCATTGTTGCAAACCACCATTCCTGGCTGAAGCTGGCGTGGCGTCAACCCCCTCTGAACCTGCCCCTGCAGAGCTGACAGAATCTCTGCCCAAGTGTGGCTCCTGTCCCCTAAGCAGACCAACTCAAGCACCACATGGCATCTTTTTGCCTGAGTGCTTGCGTAACCCCTAGAACGCCTACGGAGAACCGCTGGTTCTGAGGACAAATTTGCACAGGAAGAGGCCATAGAGGAAGAAGAAGAGGAGGGGGTGGAGGAGAGAGGTGTGTCAGAATCACCACTACCAGCATTTTGGAGGCATGGCGGCGGAACAAGCTCCAACAATACTGCACCCTGTCCTGCATCCTTCCCAGCTGCCAGCAGGGTTACCGAGTGAGCCGTGAAAGAAAGGTAACATACCTGTCCATGCCTGCTGGACCATGAGTCAGTGGTAATATGCACCTTATCGCTGACCGCCCTGTCCAACAAGGCCAAGACATTGTCTTTCACATGTCGGTAGAGAGCCGGAATGGCCTTCCGAGAAAAAAAGTGGTGTTTGGGAACCTGCCACTCAGGTACCACACATTCCACAAATTCTCGAAAGGGGGTAGAGTCTACCAGCTGAAAAGGCAGTAGTTGGAGTGCTAGCAATTTAGCTAAACTAGCATTCAGCCGCATGTGGCATGTGGATGGCTAGGACTGAATTTCTTTTGTCGGTTTAGTAACTGGGGTAGAGAAATTTGCCTGCTACAATCAGATGTTGGTGTTCCGCTAGCAGATTGCCCGGAAGTGCTTGGGACACCGAATTCTACACCTTCATTACTCTCAGTGCAGGTCTCTGAGAGGACTGAAGTTATAGTGGGGTTGCAGCTGATGAGGAGCAAGGAGAGTTCCACCTTGTTCTTTGGTGTGGGTCTTTTAAGTACTGTTGCCAATGGACTGCATGGGAGCTTGACATATGTCTGGTCAAGCATGTGGTGCCCAAGCTGCTGCTGTTTTGGCCAGGCTTGATACGCTTCAGACATATGTTGCAAACAGCAATGGTGCCTTCTGCTGCACACATCTCAAAAAAGGCCCACACCAAAGAACTTTTGGAAAAATGCGCAGAGTCTGCAGTGCCCTGCACATGCGGAGCTCTGTGGTGTGATGCAGTCGGTTGCCTGACCTTAAGCTGGCCCCTGGAGGGCATCCTGCCTCATTGGAGATGTACCTCCTCCTCCTCTCTTCTATCTGGCACCTACGTAGAGTCAGTGACCTCATCATCCCCTCCCTCCTCGCCACTGGAGCAAACCTGGCAGTATGCTGCAGCTGGGGGAACATGACTGCCAGTTTCTTGTCCTTCTTGGGCACCCCCTCTCTCTGGGCTCACGTTACTGCCTTCATCCTCAACCTGGGTACCATCATCAGAACCTTCAAAATGCTGCGCATCCTCCTGCAGCATGTACCCTACACTGTGGTCGAACAGTTCGGGGGACTCCTCAGGGCATGATGGTGGGGCTAGGGAAGGAGTAACTGATGATATTGAGCCAATGGAAGAGGCCACTTTAGCAGCTGCATTGGCAATGTACCCTGAGCCTGGGTGACAGAGGATGAGGAGGATGAGGACAGCTTGGTCATCCACTCTACCAATTCATCTGCATGTTGTGGCTCAACACGGCCAGCTGCCGAAAAAAAGGACAAGAGTGCCCCACAGCCACATGCTGAGGATGCACCGTGTCCACGACCAGCACTGTCGGCTGTAGACACAAAGGCTGCTTGCCCTCTTTTAGTGGCCTGCGAGCATCTGACTCTCCTTGGTGGCCTTCCAGACATACTGTACAATTAGATTAGCAAAACAACGCCCTAAGTTTACTAAAAACAGTACACCAGGAATGGCCTACAGTCAGGTATAGGCTTGGCTAGACTATATATTTGCAAGCCGGTATATATATATATATATATATATATATATATATATATATATATATGTATGTATGTATATATATATATATATATATATTTTATGAACTGCAGCTCACTGAGTCACCTGCCTGCCTGCCTGAAAGTGTCTTTGAACACGCACTCCAGGAATAGCCTACAGTCAGGTATAGCCTTAGCTAGACTATATATATTTACAAGAATATATATATATATATATATATATATATATATATATATATATATATATATATATATATATATATATATATATATTGAATGCACTGCAGCTAGCTGAATCAACTGCCTGCCTGAAGTATATTAGAAACAGTACAGCAGGAATGGTCTGCAGTGAGATCTAGCTAAACTTTATGCAGTGGATATCTATATATACTAGACTGACTGTATATTATATATATGAATTACACTGCAGCTAACTGAATCGCCTGCCTGCTCAAACGAAATGAAATGACACTCTCTCTGCCCCTCTCTGTCTCTCTCTGTCTCTCTCTTAACAACGCCACCAACACACTACACACAGCCGACGTGCAGGCGACTTTTATAGTGTGGGGTGTGGACTTAACCCCCTGAGCCATAATTGGCCAGGTTAATTTGACCAATTATGGCTCTCTTCGCTGATGGCGCTGTGATTGGCCAAAGCATGCGGGTTATATTGCATGCTTGGCCAATCATCAGCCAGAAATGCACTGCGATGACGCAGTGCATTATGGGCCGTAATGCGCCGCTCAAATTTAAAAAAGCTTGAATTGTAAAAGCTTCCTTGTAATTGTGCATTTTTAACAATGGTAAGATTGAAGACATACCAGAAGTCAGTTGGATGGCAGGCATGACATACTTCTAGCATTGCCCAGGAATTATAACGTGTAATAGATTGGACATAGATAGGCAGAGAGTGATAGGTGGGGAGATATCTACTTGGCAAGTAAACACCAGCACTTTTTACTTAATTATGAAAACACAAAAGTGGTACCTCTGATCCCTCAGTTTTCCCCATACAAGAGTGAAGGATTGGAAAATTTCCCTTAATAAACATGGGGAATCTCCCTGTGACAATGACAAGAGATTGATGTTTTCACCCAAGATTCACACAGGATTCTTTAAAATTTTTGAATTTTGGGGCAAAAGTTGTATGACTCTTGTTTGAAATTAATGGTATAGATTCATAAGACTGCTTTAGCACATTTACTATCCCATGTTTGTGCTCTAACTGCTCTATAAAGGACTAAATACAGTATATACAGATATCATTACTGAGAAGTACTTTTGCTGGAGTAGTTTTAAAAGTAACCAGCTTGCAGCTATAGCCTCTACCTTGGAAGATTATTAAGAGAAAAGCTGTTATTTAAAGCAATGTGATCAAAGTGAATGTAGTGTTTGCATATATATTTGTTTTATTCTTTCTGGCTAACTGCTATGCTAGTGTTTTTAATTGCATCCTTAGATTATAGCCTTCAGCTGTCGTTATAATAGGAAGTAATCTAGTTACATTAATAATAAAGAGAGTCTTTCTTACAATCCACTTGCTTCATGATTTTTTCTTTTTAATGTGTTTTAAATTAGTTTTTTTTTTAGGGTGGATAACGTGGAATGTTGAAACATTTACTATTAAATATAAAAAAGCTAAATCTTGAAATCATTAGACACTTTGAAATAAAAAAAGTAATATTATACTTTTTATAATTGCAAGGCTGGTATTGTGTTTTTAAAAAAAACCTTCCATTTTACAAATACTTTATATGCATGGAAAAATTTGTATAAAAAGCTTTAGGACAGGGATATGCAATTAGCGGACCTCAAGCTGTTGCAGAACTACAAGTCCCATGAGGCATAGCAAGACTCAAGCATGACACCTAGAGGCAGAGTCATGATGGGGCTTGTAGTTTTACAACAGCTGGAGGTCTGCTAATTGCATATCTCTGCTTTAGGATATACAACCTAAAACGTGTGATATAAAATACAATGATTCCTTCATGCATGTACCTTTTTTGATGTGGTAAGCAGTGGTTTAACTATAGTTCTTGTGGCTGCTATAGGTCCTGGCGATTGGAGGGGGCCCATTAGAGAGACTGTTGAAGCAAAGTCTGCAGACTAGAAGTAAACAGGATTGTCCCTAGTCGCAGACCCCCCTTTCTTTACATGTGTAGTTAGGAGGATAATTTATTTAGGTGTTTTACCAGTGTAGATTAAACATGAAGTTAAACATGTGTTCCCAATGAAGTCTTTCTCAGGGGGTTTTACACAGCAGCGAGAAATATGTGTAAATCTGACAAGCCGACTGTTGGCTGTCAGGTGATCGGGCTTTACAGCTGCCCGTTTACTTCTGCCTACCCCTGGTACATCTTGGCCCAAGTATTTTTTATGGGCTCAATGCTCCATTAGCTTCAGAGGAGAGCAGAGTCAAAAAGACCCCTGATATCTCTAAAAAGAGAACCTTTCACAGCCCAATAGCATGACATAGGGCAATGTTTCTCAACTCCAGTCTTCAAGTACCTCAACAGAAAGGGTGTAGATAAGGAGGGGTCAGGGGTGTTCAAACCCCCCCAGAGCATCCTGGCAAAATGCCCAGACAGTGTCCCTGCTGTTTAGCCTCAACATCAGCACAGTAGAAGCAATCAGAGTTTCGAGGTGCAGCAGCCATCCCCCCTTCTATTGTGCCCAATCCCCTTTTAATAAGTTTAATAAGGGGTCCCCCTGAAAAGCATGAAATTACTGCCAGGTCTCAGATGCCGGCAATTGATAGTGCACAGTTGAGGGAACTCCTAGACTCCTCAAGGTATCATATGACACAGCCGAAGGGAGACTGGGGATGCAGAAGTTTTCCTGCTTATGTGCCGTGCTGAATCTAAGGTCTGGTAAGTGGGGAGGCATCAATTTTCTGTTTTGGGAATGAGGAAGTGAGAATTCCAGCCTGGGGGAGTTTCTTTTGGTGGGGGGTTAAGGAAAGGGGGGTGGGTTTTCTTTTGGAGAAGGGAGGAGTTTATTGTAGAGAAGTTTACAGGGGGTGGTAATGGCAGGGATTTTCTTCTGGGAGTTTGATTGAATGAAGGGAGATTTTCTTCATAATTAAGAATCTTTGTTGGGAGAGAGGGTGTTGACTGAGGGAGATATTTTTGCTTTGGGGAGTCGGTTTAGAGACAGAGGGTTTAATTTTTGGGGGGATATTTGAGGGAGGGAGATATTTTACAGTGGGAATCTTTGCTTGGGGGGAGGGTTCTTAGGAGGGAGAGGGGGATTTTTTTCCTTTAAAAGAGATGTTTTTTTATTATACTTACCTAGGTGGATGGAGCATTGAACCAATCTGTCCCCAGCTGCTTATAAAACCAACAACAGAGCGATCAAAGACCGCTGATCACTCAGTTCTCAGCTTTCAGTGAGCAAAGAGTGGTGACTGTCAGTCCCAGCTCTGCCCCCCCTCCCCCCACACTCACTGCAATGCCAGGCTATGAAGGGGGCAGGAGTGGCTGGCTCAGTTTCACTGCGGCTCACTGAGAGGCTGAGCGAGCTGCTGGTCCAGGCATCTGGATGAATCCTGACTTTAAAGTTAGGATCTTTCCACAGCCTGGACCTGCTGAGCGATGTCAGCTGACAGCAGGCTATAGCTGGCTGTCGGCTAAAAATGGGTCACAAAAGAACAGAATGAACTATACTCCTCCCCATGAGAAGTACAACCAGGCAGTATGCTGTCCCTTCTGAGCATATGCACCGGTGACATCACCGGCTGCTTTCCATGTGAATATCTCCTAAACACCACATGTTTAGGAGATATTTACTATACCTACAGATAAGCGTTATTATAGGCTCATTTGTAGGTACAAGTTCAAAAGCTGGGTTTACTACAGTTTAAGACTGAATAAAAGCCAACCATATTGACCAGGTGCAACCATCCTGTGGTAGGCAGTGCACAATATTTCTTCTTTTTTTTTAATCTCTTAAAATATTTCATAAAGTTTCTTAGGACACAGTTTTTTAAGGTTTTAAATAAATCACTGAATTTACTGCCTACCACAATATGTTGCCCCTTGCACCTGCTCACTTGCACAGTAAGGTTAGCTAAAACCCAGTCTTGGGTTTCATTCATACATCCTACATGACCATGGATCAGCAAGTGTACTGCACATACCTGCACCCAGGATCAGATGTTCTAATATCTGCTCAGCCTGTACATCTGAGTGATGGGCTGAAAACATTCTGTAAACATGTATTCACCTGTATCTGCACATCCAGTGGTTACCTGCAGGTAGGGATACATTTTTGCCCTTGGATAAAATCTCTCTGCATCCAGGGTCAAAAATTTGTCCCTAACAGCAGGTAACCACTGTGACCCACGGTTTGTTAGGGTGTTGCTCAGGCTTAATCGATGTGGGGAGTAATGTAGATCAGTGGTCATCAACCCTGTCCTCAGGGTCCACTAACAGGCTAGGTTTTATGTATTACCTTGGGGAGATTCAGACTAGAATACTGCAATCATTGAGCAGAATATGATATCACCTGTGACGTTTTTCAGTTATCTTGCAAACCTGGCCTGTTAGTGGGTCCTGAGGATGGGGTTGATGACCACTGATGTAGATGATACCGAATGTGCTGCAGGAGTGCTGGCAAGGGATGGAGCTCATCCCAGCTCCTGTAGCCACTGAAGGGAAGAGAGAAAAACATCCCTGGTGCCGCACATCCACGGAGTCCTATGGCAATGTAGTAGTGATGCGAGAGACCTCAGCCCGGGTTAACGTCAGGCCACACCCCAATGTGTTCAGTCCATCACTCAGGTGAACAGGCTGAGCAGCAGACAAAAATTGGAACATCTGGGATCCTGGCTGTAGCTATTCATGGTATATTTGCCATTCCATGGCCATTTAGAACTTATGAATGAGATCTAAAGCCTAGTTAACACAGTGAGTTTTTTTTTAGTTCAACCCAGCGGGGTGAGCGAAAAAAAAAATAGGGAGCTTAGGAGGAGCTCGCTGTACTAATGAGTACACTACTGCACCACAACTACGTGCATTAAGTTCTATTCAATTGAATGGGGATAATTTAATTTTTGGGAATTTTAAAGAAGAATTGCAGGTATGATATATTCTACAAAGTTATATTGGACCAGTATGAACCAAATGTATGTAAGTACATACAGTAAATACCATACTTGGCTGATTCCCCTGCAAGCTGGAAATCACTTAAGTAGACACTGCTATATCTACTTGCTTCTGGGTCCTGTGTTGAGTGGTTGGCCTGATGCATTGTGAATACAGGAGGTCGGCCTGCATGGGCACTATTTGGAAAATAGTTTGCATTTTCTGAATGAATGCTAAATATTCACTGATTGGGTAAGGTGGAGATGTAGGATGGTAATTTCACTGAACTCGATTGTTCTGTGGATGGGATGGGAAGTCCCCATTCTACTGACAGAACACATCACTGTATACTGTATGTACATGATACTGTACACAATTTATAGCGCGTTCCCAGTGGGCACATGTACTAGTGCAAGAAACAGTTTGTTTGGGCTAGTTTGGTCCTAATGAACTATTTAAAGTTAAATCAAACCTGTTAAGCTTTAAGTATTTTATACCTTATTAAATAAGGAAATGCACAGAGCAATAACTTTGCACAAAGTTCAGTAGCCTAAAGGATCCAGCGGACATTTAATCTGTTAAATAGGAATTTGTATTTGTTACTAAGTTTGACAAACATTGTGCCAGACCACTGCCCTCTTCACCAACTTGTGACAAATGGCAAGCCTCACAATGCACAAAGATTTTCCAGCTTGCAGAACACCAATCTAAGTGGCAACAGACTGAGAGCAATTGTCACTGGGTATGGTTATCTAAGCAATTAACTCCTTAGTCTGCCACAAAAACAAATGTTCACGGTATTAGCAATAGTAATTATGTAAAGAAGGGGGGGGGGGTGCTCTTGCGCTATCACTAAATAAAGTGCACAACTCAAAGCCGAAAACACTGATAGGCTAAATCCGTAGCAGTAAAAAGAATGAATACACAAGTGGTGACTTTAGGATAGACATCTGTAACACACACTGTCACCACAGACAGGTAAACCAGAGATTTACACTATAGTACCACTCTTCAAGAAACAGGGATTCTTTAAATTCTGTGTTAGTGTATTAGAGGTAATTTTAACACTTCCAAAAGATTGTTTAATAAAAAATGGTAAAAACGGTGCAAATAAAAAATTTCCTCAAAAAAGGGTAATACAAGGAGAACAAAAAGACAATAATACAACAAAGAAACAATGTCCTGGCTCTGTGCATTCAGCAGAGTCCAAGTAATAAACAAGAGGGATACATGGGTCTCAAGTCTTTGCAGATTTTCCTTGTTTTTAATGGTAAAAGAAGAGCTGCCAAGTGTGTTTGCAGCCCCTCTTTTCTGGACTTGGAGGGGGTGTTGACAGAAATTGTCCGACCAATTAGGCAGCTGAGGAGTGACCAATGGGATGTCACCAGTTTACGACCGTACAGTGGCCACTCCCTACAAAGAGTTTTATACAGATATTAATAATTTCAAGGGTTGGACTTGATGGACTTGTGTCTTTTTTCAACCTCCCCTACTATGTACTATATTCAAATATGTACAGGTTGCATTCTGGGAACTGGTAGATTATTGTCCAGCATTGGATTTCTTTTCCAGAGATACTAAACATGTCTCAAACATATTTCTCAGATAGGTCTGTCACCCAGGAGCTTGGAAACAGCTATCTCACCTTCTGTATACGATAGCCTAGTCATGTGTGGTCTTGATTTGTTTGGTATTTTCTTCCCCAATCAATACATCACTAATATTAATGTATTTTGGTTCTGCTTGATTTTATGAATTATGTTTAGATTTTGAAACTGTGAGTGAGGCAGAGGTCTCTTGCAGGTTACTTCAGGCCTAAATGACTTTTATGATGCCAATTGCCAATTAGCCCTGGGTAAGACAGATTATGGCACACCACAGACTCTTAAAGGGCATATTTACCCTAAAGCTCCAAGCAGGAAAGAATTAAAAAGTTTTACGATTTTATGATAGCTGTTAAAGTTTGCCTGAAATGAGTCTTGGGGGTTGATTTACTAAACCTGAAGAGTGCAAAATCTGGTGCAGCTCTGCATAGAAACCAATCAGCTTCCAGGTTTTATTGCCAAAGCTTAATTGAACAAGCTGAAGTTGAAAGCTGATTGGCTACCATGCACAGCTGCACCATATTTTGAGTGCTTCAGTTTTAGTAAATCAACCCCTTGGTGTTAAACTCTGCTAATCCCATCAACATACTGATAAGAGGTTTTGGAATGCAACTAAAAGTCTGATTGTACCAGATGCCTTCCTGGATGGATGTAAAGGGGATAATTCATGTTATGTCTGCTTGTTCTACAAACTGTCATGGCTGAATTCTGAACAACATGGTGGCTGTGCCCTTTCACAAAGTTTTGTGAGGTGCCAGTATGTGTTACCATTACACTAAGGGCTACTAGATTTTGTTCTTTTAGCTATTTTTGAAGCCTTGAAGCTTCAATTGTACTCAAAGAGAAATGTTCATATTTTGCTTGCCGCCACATGGGAACCGTAGGTAGAGATTAAATGTTGTATGTTTGTGAAATTCCTCATTACACTGTACAAAACTGTTTACAGACTCCCATGTCAACAAGAAAAATGTTTTTTTTTTCCCATAAAGATTTTATTAAATATAAAGATGTATACATACAAAGCTAACACAGAAACATATGTTAGAATAAGATCAGGACATTACATTAGTACCTTTTGACAAATACAGCTAGAAGATGTAACTTGGAGAGGAGAGTTCAGGAACCAAATGGGTAAACCCATACATTAGTGTCTGTGGGCAGAGGGTCCCGTTATCAAATTTCACCTCCCCCCTGTTTCCCCCCCTGACCCCATCAGGGAGAGGAAAGGCAGCATTAAGTCATTCCTGGATATAAACTAAAACATGAAATGACTTGTTAAGGCTTATGAGGTACTATAATCGGGTATCTAATAGTGGATAAAAGTGTCCAAATTCGACAGGTTCAATAAGTGGGCTTAGAGTACAAAATTGGAGTCAAGAGTACGAAAAGAAAGGAAGCTGAGAAGAGAAAAGGAGAAAGTAAATAGTAAAAAAGAGGAGAAAGAAAAGAAAGGATCAAGAGACAGAGGGGGGAGGGAGGACAGGAGTATGAATAGGGATACAGGGAGAGGGGAGGGATGCCAAGATTCCGCACCCCCCCCGCCTGCCCGCCAGCCATCTGAATATAGCCTGTGACTCAGTATAGAAGTAAAGAAGTCACCTTAATGGGTGTACTGATGATATTTATCAGTGGTTGTAAAATGAATCCAGCAAGGCCATGTACTTGGGAATTTGTGCATTCTATCTTGTGAAATATGGATCAACTCCTCCATTTCTTTTATTTTGGTGAGTCTCGCAAACCACTCCCTGATCATTGGAGTACATGTGGAACGCCAATGTTTGGGGATGCATAGTCTAGCTGCATTGACCATATGCATAGCTAAAGATTTATGATATTCTCTTTTGGAAAGAGAGGTGTGATGTAGGAGGAATTGGGCCGGAGTGAAGTCAAGAGTAAACGTAGTAAAATGTGTGATGAGGTCATGGACTTCTTTCCAAAAAGGCTGAAGCTTCTCGCAAGCCCACCACACATGGAGCATAGTACCCACTGCAATCCCACAGCGCCAGCAGGTGTCGGGGATGTCCGCAGAGAATTTGTGGAGGTGTGAGGGTGTTCTATACCATCTAGTAATTACCTTATAGCAATTTTCCTGTATTGCCACATTTAGCGAGCCCTTATGAGCGTAGTAATGAATTGTGTTCCAGTCATCTGTTGTGAGATGTGTTTGTAAGTCTCTACTCCAAGACTCTTGTGAGGGCACTGGGATTTGGGCTAGGTTCTCTGAGAGGAGATTGTATATAAGAGAGATCAAGTGTCTTTGCGGGGATCTACGATGGCAAAGGGACTCAAAGGGCGTGAGGGGTCTCAACCAGCATTATTGATGAGCCTGGGCTTCTAGAAAGTGTTGAATTTGCCTGTAGGTCCAAAAGGGGAACGAAGCCCTCTTAGTAGTCGTTCTGAGTTTGTCTAAGGGGGTGGGTTTTCCATCTGGGTAAAACTGAAGGGCTAACACATCCTCAAAAGGCCAGTCTTGTTGCAGTTAATTATCTGACTCACCTGGAGGGAAGTCGGGATTCCCTCTAATAGGGCGTACACACGGTCGGACTTTGTTCGGACATTCCGATAACAAAATCCTAGGATTTTTTCCGACGGATGTTGGCTCAAACTTGTCTTGCATACACACGGTCACACAAAGTTGTCGGAAAATCTGATCGTTCTAAACACGGTGACGTAAAACACGTACGTCGGGACTATAAACGGGGCAGTGGCCAATAGCTTTCACCTCTTTATTTATTCTGAGCATGCGTGGCACTTTGTCAGTCGGATTTGTGTACACACGATCGGATTTCCGACAACGGATTTTGTTGTCGGAAAATGTTATCTCCTGCTCTCCAACTTTGTGTGTCAGAAAATCCGATGGAAAATGTCCGATGCAGCCCACACACGGTCGGAATTTCCGACAACACGCTCCGATCGGACATTTTCCATCGGAAAATCCGACCGTGTGTACGGGCCATTAGTGTAGTTAAAGGACCCGGGATAGAGGTCAAAGTTCCTCCTCATATAGCCTTACTAAATGCTAAAAGGAGGGGAGGATGAGCGGGTGGGACCCTAGAGACTGTGGCCAGCTTTTTTGAGGTAGCCAAGGGAGAAGATGTAAGGGTCGAGACGAAAAATCTTTTTCAAGGGATACACATGCCTTTTTAAGGGAGTGGATATTCCAGTCAGCGATCCTTGTGAGATGGCAGGCAGTATAATAATTATATAAGTCAGGCAAACCGCTACCTCCCTAGGAACGAAGAGCAAGCCTTACGGTAGGTAGAGAAAAAGCTTGGTGGTAAGAGAATCGGGACCGCTTGTATCAAATATAATAAGCATTGTAGCATAATCATCTTAATCAGGGCAGAACGTCCAAACCAGGAAACATTTAAGCCCATCCACTCCCTTAGATTGTTCTGTGCTTTTAGGCGTGCAGTGTGATGGTTCATGGGGTAAAGTTCTGATAGAATAGCAGGAATTTTGATGCCGAGGTAGGTGATTTCTTTCTTCTCCCAGTGGAAGGGGAAAGACTCCTGGCAGTGGGCTATTTCCTGGGCAGGTAAGGTGATATTAAGGGCATGTGATTTGGTGTGGTTAATTTTAAGGTTTGAAATTTTACCGAAAAGTGATAGGTCCTTGAAGAGATTTGGTAAGGAAGTTCAAGGTGATCCTAGAGAGAGTAAAATGTCGTCAGCGAAAGCCGCAACCTTGAACTCTCGCTTCCCCACTATCACCCCCTGGATATCAAGGTTGAGCAGAATCTTATTAAGGAGTGGTTCCAGGGTCAGTATATATATTAAAGGTGAGAGTGGGCATCCTTGGCGCTTGCCATTGCTTATAGGGAAGGCGTCCGACAGGTGGCCATTGACTTTTACAGCTGGAGAGGGGCCAGAGTATAAGGCCATAATAGATGAAAGCATGCGACTCTCCAAACCAATGGCCCGAAAAGTTTCTCGCATGTAGTCCCAGGCCACCCTGTCGAACGCCTTCTCAGCGTCGAGTGAAAGAAAGATGCCTTGTGTTTTAGAAAGTGTGAGCCAATGGTGAAGGTTGAGCGTGCGAATGGTGTTGTCCCTAGCTTCACGGCCAGGGACGAACCCCACTTGATCTAGGGAAACAAGGCCGGGCAGTAGAGGGAGTAATCTGTTTGCAAGGATCTTCGCGTATATTTTGATGTCCACGTTTAGGAGCGAAATCGGTCTGTAATTAGCAACTGAAGAGCGGTCCTTGCCTTCTTTAGGAATTACAGTAATATGAGCGGCTAGCATCCTATCCGGTCTAGTCTGGGGGTCCGATAGGGTATTGAGAGTATCAAGCAATCTTGGGGAGAGGACTTCGGAAAAAGATTTGCAATACTGAAGGGAGAAGCCGTCTGGGCCCGGGCTTTTGCCCACTTTCATTTGTTTGATGGCTGACTCTAGTTCCATCATAGATAATCGGCTTTCAAGATCAAGTGATTGTTGGGGGGTTATGGGTTTGGGGCTGTAATTGGCTAGGAAATCTTTAATAAGTTCAAGGTGCTTTTCGGGGATATGGTCGGTTCGTAGGTTATATAGCTTTGAGTAAAAAATCTCAAATTCTTTGGCTGTTTCCTCATTCTTGACCAGAGGATTACCCTTGTTATTGTGAATAGTGTGAATCATTGAGGACATTTTAGACGTTTGTACTGTGCGCACCAAGAGACGACCGCACTTGTTGCCATGTTCGTAGAAAATCCTCTGGCCAAGGATGTATCGTCTTTTAGTGCGTTTATCTAGTTCCTCCAAAAGCAGAGAGCGGGCATGGATTAGGTCATGGAGAGTGGATTGAGCTTGTGTCTGTTTGTGAATTGTTTCAAGGGCTTTAATCGATGTAAGGAGAACCTTGATGTTTTCCTTTTGTAACCTTTTATTTTTCGCAGCTAGGGCCAGGAGTTTGCCTCGGATCACACATTTATGAGCCTCCCAAAGAGAGATTGGAGAGATTTCTGGGCTATAATTTTCATCAAAGTATTGTTGGATGTGGGTGCGTATATGCTCAATAGAATCGGGGTCTTTAAGTAGAGAGGCATTTAAACGCCAAAATTTCATTTTGGTGATAGTATCCGGGAAAGAAAGTGTGACCGTGATCGGGTGGTAATCCGATAAGAACATGGGTTCTATGGTAGATTGTTGTAAGTATGGTAAGTCAGTCTGGCATAGGAAGAAATAGTCAATCCTAGAATATTTTTGGTGTGGAGCTGAGTAAAAGGTATAGTCCTTGACTTAGGGAGTCAAGGTACGCCAAGCGTCGTGCAGGGTTAGGTGTTGAAGTTGCAATTTAATCTGACGTAGAGCTTTATATGTCAATGTGGAAGTCCCGGTGGAGGAGTCTAACAAGGGATTTAAAGGAATATTGAACTCCCTGCCCAAGAGTACCAGACCCTTCTGGAATGAGGCTAGAAGATCACAGGTTTTTCTAAAAAAAGTGACCTGGTGCTCGTTTGGGCTGTATATGTTAGCTAAGGTTTTTGGCTTGGAGGAGTAGGTGCCCTTGAGGAAGATAAATCTGACTTTGGGGTCGATGAGAGAATCTATGAGATGGAAATTTGCATGTTTAGATATTAATATGGAGACACCTTTAGTCTTACCTTCTGGGTTTGTAGCATGGATTGCCGAATTGTAAATGTGATTAGATAATTTAGGAAATGGGTCTCTTGTAGGTAGATAAAATGTGCTCTATGTTTGGAGAGAGATGTTGGATCTTGTACCTTTTTTTCAGTAGGTTAAGGCCTTTTACATTGAGGGAAATGCACTTCAATGTCAGGGGTGGGTTGGTTTTTTTTGGTTAGAGTTCATGTTTTTGTGATAAAAAAGGGATTAGGGCTGTTGAGTTTTTTGTTTTTTTTCCTTTTTTTCCCCCCTTTTTTTCTTTTTTTTTTCTTTTTCTCTTTTTTTCTTCTTATCTCCTTTGATAAGAAAAAAGAAAAAAAAAGAAATTGCACTAAGCAAGTTTGAAGAAAGCTAGGGGAATAGCAGTGGGCGGTGGGTGGGCGCGGGTTCAAGGGAAAGGGGGACCAGGAATGTTAGTTGGGCGAGGCCCTAGTTGAAAGAGATACAGGGAAAGTCAAGAGAAAGTGTAAAAACCATAAAGAGAGAAGGAGAAAGAGAAAAAAGAGAGAGAAAGGACAGATCACTCCAGAGATGGAGATAGAACCTCTATTCCACCTAAAGAAAGGAAAAGAGGATCTGGGATGTCAGCAGGTGACCCAATGGGACCGCTGTGTGGGGATGAGAGTATGGGCGGGGACCACTAGGTGTCTGCTACCCGGGAACCAATAACACAACTACGTTAAGAATGCACAGGAGGTGCAATCGGTTATATGCAGAGTGGAAACCTGCTAAAGGCGAAAAAAAACAAAAACACCATAAACCATATTAACTATGTCAAAGAAACTAGTAAACAATTAATAACACTGTTGCGTCAAAAAGAGTATAATCCTTCTCGAATAAGGTTAGAGGGAGAGACTTGCTTCAAGTACACATATTAGGCCGGAATAACTTGTTCAGCAGGTGCAATCAAGTGAATTCAAACTCAACCTCTATGGTACAGTACTGGGGAGGTTAAGGCTCAAGGAGGGGGGAGGAGAGAAAGAGAAGGGAAGAAAGGTGAAAGGGTGGGAGTATTAAGAGAGAGGAGTAAGGGTGCCAGGGGATAAAATAGAAAAAAAGGGATGAAGTGGGAAGTAAGGTAGCATGGAAGGAGGGCCACAATGAAAAGAAGGATGAGGAATAGGGTATGGGAAAAGGGGGGGGGGGGGAAGAGAGAAAAGAGGGGGGATGGGGCGGGAAAAGGGGGAAATTGGAAAGAACAAGGACATAATTAGCGGTGGAGATTTGCCCTTTACATTTCAATACAGGAAGCAAGGAAGTAAGTTGTTCAAGTCTGAGCTAAACTTTAAAAGGCACAATCGTGAAATGATTTGTTAAATAATTGTATAACAACCGTCCTTATTAACATGAGAGCATAAAAGGGTAGCTTGGGTCAGTACATGGAGACCTGGGATGCCATAACCGAAATGAAGAGAAATTAGTACCTGTACGCTGAGTTAGAAAGAAAGGAGCCTATAATGCCAATGGTTAGGCGATTGCTTTTGAAGGGTAAACAGGGGAATTTGCCGGGATAGTTTAAGAATTGCATCCCAGGTATTCATGCTGGTGCTTCCGCAATGACCTATCTAGGTATGGAGATATATATATTACCAGGCACAGGAAGGTACTGAGTAGAACGACCAACCTAAGCGATATATCAAGCAAGTTATAGCATAGTCCCTTTTGTTGGCCACATATTGTGGAAACAGTGGAGGGGGGGAGGAATGGGTAAAGGGGACATCAGTGAGCCCCCTGTTAGGAGCAGCAAGTCATCCAGTGGGTGGAGTAGGGTTAGCCTTGTCATATTGCTGGATTAGGTGGTAGATTTACCTCAAACCAGGTGAGTTCCTTCAGGTTGACGCAGGCCGTAAACCGCCAAGGTAGGTTCAGATTGTAGCTTTGTACCTGGAAGGCGTAGATGTAAGGGGTCATAAACAATCCATGGCTGGGTCCAATCCGTTGTCGTCACGTTGGGTAGAGGAAGAGTTCATGTGGAGAGGAGGCCAGGTTAGGTATGGATATGGGGCTGAAGAAAAATAATTAGATGTGGGAAACAGGCGGAAGACACGTACAAGGATGATGAGAAGGCCGGGTTGTGTCGGGTGGTGTACTTACAGACAGAAATCCTGGATAGCGGCACACATCTTTAGGCATCCATATGCCCCCTCCTTGCTGAGGGCGAAGGGGGTGATTCTGAGCTACGGTGGTAAAGATCACGGAGGGAGGAACGGGCGTTAGGAGAAACCAAGTCAGTCTACATGATCTCTGTCGCTGTGCCTTTGGTGTCGGGTTGAGCGATATTGGCAGCCAGGGCTCCGAGGGGATGTACAGGAGCATACCACTCCGGAAGCTCGATATGAGGGAGATCGAGTTGCTCGCAAAAGCTCTGTAGATCTTCCGGTGTTCGTAGCAAGGCAAGGCGCCCCATAGCGGACGCCGAGAGACCAAATGGGAATTTCCAGCGGTATTGAATGTTACGCGCGCGAAGAGCATCCAGTAGGGGGCGAAGAGCTCTTCTGTTTTGGAGCCCGGCCCGAATCTAAGGCAGGGATTGCACCCTCCGTATGTGAGCCGAGTGTCACGCTAGGCGAGCTCGGGGTCCGGGCCTGTGAGGCCGCGAGTGCAGCTTGGCGCTGTGTCCGGAATAGCTCCGGGATATTCTTACTCAGCTAAGTACCTGGATCCATGGTAGCACGGGATGCAGATGTGCTCCGAGTGGATCTATTCATGATGGTTTTCGGGTGCAGGATTCCCAAATAGTTAGGTTTGATTCCCGGGTCGCAGGAGCAGTCAGTTTATGCTGCCAT
The DNA here is from genome assembly GCA_037952925.1 of Lithobates clamitans. Classification (NCBI taxonomy): domain Eukaryota; kingdom Metazoa; phylum Chordata; class Amphibia; order Anura; family Ranidae; genus Lithobates; species Lithobates clamitans. Next base: position 2,264,723 of record JBBGZY010000291.1, read on the forward strand.
TCAGGTCTCCGTCCAGGCCACGCCCCTTCAAGAAAAATGCTTACTGGACATTCTTACTGGACACAGAAAGTACAGACCTAACAGAAAACATCAGGTATTATCATTTAAGTTGATTATTTTATAGTCCTATATTATGATATCAGATTTGTCAGAAAGTAGAATCAGAATTAAAAAATAATAAAAATAAATATCATTGCACAAGGGATTATATTATAATATAACAGACATATTATTGTGCCTTTTCACAGTGCCACATGCATCCAGATGCAGCAAATGGTAACCATTCTATATATGTGAGTGAGTGTGTGTAAAACAGTTGTATACAGTATCTCACAAAAGTGAGTACACCCCTCACATTTTTGTAAATATTTTAATATACCTTTTCATGTGACAACACTGAAGAAATGACACTTTGCTACAATGTAAAGTAGTGAGTGTACAGCTTGTAAAACAGTGTAAATTTGCTGCCCCCTCAAAATAACAACACACAGCCATTAATGGCTAAACCGCTGGCAACCAAAGTGAGTACACCCCTAAGTGAAAATGTCCAAATTGTGCCCAAAGTGTCAATATTTTCTGTAGATAGAAAGAGGGAACCCCCGCGCTACCACTATAGAAGAAATGAAAATAGATAAATAGTGCAACTGCTGCAAACACCGATAGGTGAAACCAAAACCAAAAATAATGTTATATGCTGTAAATGATGCTGCGCTGTTGAAAACTAAGTAATAGACTACAAAAACGATGTGAAATACAAGTACAATATGAACGCAAGCTGGCAAACAAACACTGGTATCAACTACATAAAGCTTCTGAAATGCAACAGTGTATTACTCAAAATGAACATAAGATGGCAGTGAAAATCCAATGACACTGTATAAAACTTCTTAAAGTGCAATAGTGAAATAAAACATTCAGTGCAAATATACAAAATATGAAGTGACTATATCCACACAGTCTATGAAATCACAAAGTGCTTGAAAGTTATGCAAAGTGCAATAATGGTGTTCTCTGGATTCAATAAAAATAAAACATGATTGCCTCTATCTATATCATGTGAATAAAGCAGGTGTAGTGACACCTCTAACGAGGTAGCCTCTTACCTTACAGCTGTAAGGTAACAACATAAAAATGTAGCAATGGTCTGATTTCCTCGGCGGGTCCTTTCGTGGATGTCTGGTGGATCCTATCTCCTGGGGGGGTTCTCCTTGTATAAATCCAGCAAATGATAGTGGCTGATATACTTAGAGTTGCCACCTCATCCCTTTAAACATGAACACCTTTGAATTCCACAGGTTCTGAGGCTAATTAAATGCAGATAAAACACCAAGTGAGTTTAACTACCACCTTAATCAGCCACAGAACCTGTGTGATTAATATGTGTTCCGGTTTAAAGGGATGAGGTGGCAACCATAGATATACTCTGCTTCCACATACACCCCAGATGGGGTCAAATGGAAGGGGGGGGGAGGAATTCCCAAATAGCGTAGTATATCTTGTAAAAAGTTTTAATGCATAAAAAACAGTAAAGGTAACACTCACATTTGTTTGTAGTAAAGCAATTAAAAACTCCACGAGCGCTGAGTTCGACACCAGCGTCACTTCCAGTTGCGCCTGTCAGCCAATCCCGATGCGTATCACGGGTCACGTGACTTCATCAGGGGATAAAGGTTAACAAGTGAGGTGTCCTTAAATAGGCTAATAGTGACAGATTAGTGCCATGGCCATTTTGTTGAGGACCACATGGCAAACAAAGGTGGCTGCCATTTTCTAGTAGTCTTCCTGTTTACTCAATAAGTCATCCACTTTGCTGGAGCTGAAGCAGTGGCCATTTTCCCAAAGCTAGCCATGGTAATAGTGAACCATGCAAAAGTAATGTCAGATAATGTCATAGCCCTTCAAAATGTTTTGTACATGTTCCTTGATACGTACTCTGAGGGGTCTCTTTGTGCGTCCGATGTATTGTAAGCTGCAATTACATGCTAAAGCATGTACTGCCCCCCTCAGTATTACAACATATAAAGTCATTAACCGCTTGCTGACCAGCTCACGCCGATGTACTTTGGCAGAATGGCACGTATGGGTACGTTATTCCCTTTAAGAGCCGCCGGGGCGCTCGCACGCCTGCCGCACAGCGGGGGACCCGATGCTCGTGGCCGACGGGTGTGATCCCCGCCGGCCACCTGCGATCGCAGGCATGAGAGACAGCATGGGGATTTGTGTGTGTAAACACACAAATCCCTGTTCTGACAGGGGAGAGGAGACATATTGTTTGTTCCTACTAAGTAGGAACAACGATATGTCTACTCCCCCAGTCAGTCCTATCCCCATACAGTTAGAACACACCCAGGGAACACACATTTACCCACTTGAGTGCCCCCTAGTGTTAACCCCTTCCTGACCAGTGACATTTACACAGTAATCAGTGCATTTTTATAGCTCTGATCACTGTTTAAATGTCCCAAAAATGTGTCAAAAATGTCGCAGTACCACTAAAAATCTCAGATCACCACCATTACTAGTAAAAAAAAAAAAAAAAAAGCCATAAAAATGCCATAAATCTATCCCCTATTTTGTAGACACTATAACTTTTGCGCAAAACAAGCAATATATGCTTATTGCGATTTTTTTAACAAAAATATGTAGAAGAATATGTATTGGTCTAAACTGATGAAGAAATTTGTTTTTTAAAAACATTTTTGGGGATATTTATTATAGCAAAAAGTAAAAAATATGTTTTTTTTTTAAATTTTCACTTTTTTTGTTTATAGCACAAAAAATCAAAACCACAGAGGTGATCAAATACCACCAAAAGAAAGCTCTATTTGTGGGAAAAAAAGGATGCAAATTTTGTTTGGGTACAGCATTGCATGACCGCGCAATTGTCAGTTAAAGTGACACAGTGCTAAATTGTAAAAAGTGCTCTGGTCAAGAAGGGGGTAAAATCTTTTGGGGCTGAAGTGGTTAATCTCATATGTGGTACCTGTACTAGTTGAATTGAAGCTAAATGTTTTCACCTTGGGAAGTTTGTTTAATGAGCAGGCAAAACATCTCTAACAGGGTAAGAAACCTTTACTAGTGAAAAATGTAAAAGATTTTTTCGGTGGTTCCACTACATTTCCTACCACTCTATGTTTAATAGTAGGTTCCCTTCTATAAATGAATTTAGGCGTCATAGGTAATACACAGTGAAGATGTTTATCTGCTTGCAGTATGTGCCAATGTCTCTTCACGATCTTCTCTATCTTACGATACTGAAAGTTATAATCCAGGATAATAGGGACTAGATCAGGTTGCTGTTTAACTGATCTCTTATCACTAATTAATTTTGTCCTATACCCTTCAAGCACAAATAATTGAACATAGATTTGTTGATAAAGGCTACAAAGGGGAACATATAGAAGAAAAAATAATGGAAGTGGCTGACATGGATAGGACAAAATTAATTAGTGATAAGAAATCAGTAGAACGGCAACTTGATCTAGTCCCTATTATCCTGGATTATAAATTTTAGTATCGTAAGATAGGGAAAATCGTGAAGAGACATTGGCAAATACTGCAAACAGATAAACATCTTCAATGTATATTACCTATGAAGCCTAAATTAATTTATAGAAGAGCACCTACTATTAAAGATAGAGTGGTAAGAAAGGTAGTGGAACCACTGAAAAAACCTTTTACATTTTTCACTGGGAAAGGTTTATTCCCTGCAAGAGATGCTTTGCATGCTCACGAACCAAACATCCCAAGGCGAAAACATTTAGCCTAAATTCAACTAGTACAGCTACCACATATGAGATTAATGACTTCATATGTTGTAATACTGAAGGGCAGTTTATACTTTAGAATGCAATAGCGGCTTACAATACATCGGACGCACTAAGAGACCCCTCAGAGTACGTATACATAATAGGTGAGGTTGAAAAAAGATATGAAGTCCAACCCATGTGTGTGATTATATGTCAGTATTACATTGTATATTCCTGTATGTTGCGGTCTTTCAGTTTCAAAAAACTATCGATGCCCCCCAGTAAAACCACTGCCTGGGGAATTCCACATCCTTGCCGCTATTACAGTAAAGAACCCTCTACACAGTTTAAGGTTAAACCTCTTTTCTTCTAATTTTAATGAGTGGCCACGTGTCTTATTAAACTAACTTCCGCAAAAAAGTTTTATCCCTATTATCGGGTCACCAGTACAGTATTTGTAAATAGAAATTATATCCCCTCTCAAGCATCTCTTCTCCAGAGAGAATACGTTCAGTGCTCGCAACCTTTCTTCATAACTAATATCCTCCAGACCCTTTATTAGCTTTGTTGCCCTTCTTTGTACTCGCTCCATTTCCAGTACATCCTTCCTGAGCACTGGTGCCCAGAACTGGACAGCATACTCCAGGTGAGGCCGGACCAAAAGTCTTGTAGAGCGGAAGAATTATTGCTTTATCCCTGGAGTTAATCCCCTTTTAATGCATGCCAATATTCTGTTTGCTTTGTTATCAGCAGCTTGCTGAGCCTATCATCTACTAGGAACCCCAGGTCCTTTTCCATCCTAGATTCCCCCAGAGGTTCAGCCCCTAGTGAGTAGATTGCATTCAAATTTTTGCCATCCCAAATGCATTATTTTACATTTTTCTACATTAAGCCTCATTTGCCATGTAGTCGCTCACCCCATTAATTTGTTCAGATCTTCTTGCAAGGTTTCCACATCCTGCGGAGAAGTTATTGCCCTGCTTAGCTTAGTATCGTCTGCAAATACAGAGATTGAACTGTTTACCCCATCCTCCAGGTCGTTTATGTACAAATTAAACAGGATTGCCCCCAGCACAGAATTCTGGGGGACACCACTTCCCACCCCTGACCATTCTGAGTATTCCCCATTTATCACCACCCTCTGAACTCACCCTTGTAGCCAGTTGTCAATCCTTGTACTCACCCTATGGTCCATGCCAAAGGACCTTACTTTGTACAGTAAACGTTTATGGGGAACTGTGTCAAATGCTTTTGCAAAATCCAGATACACCACCTCTACCGGCCTTCCTTTATCTGGATGGGAGCTCACCTCCTCATAGAAGGTTAATAAATTGGTTTGGCAAGAACGATTGTTCATGAATCGATGCTGATTACTGCTAAAGATACAATTTTCATTACTAAAATATTGTATATAGTCCCTTGTCATCCCCTCCAAGAGCTTGCATACTATTGATGTTAGGCTAACTGGTCTGCAATTCCCAGGGATGTATTTTGGCCCTTTTTTAAATATTGGTGCTACATTGGCTTTTATCCAATCAGCTGGTACCATTCCAGTCAGTAGAACTGTCAGTAAAAATTAGGAACAATGGAATCAAGGAACATGTACAAAATATTTTGAAGGGCTATGACAAGCATAGTGTATCCAAGCATTTTTCCCTTGTACATAATAAGGATCCCCACCATCTTAAATTCTGGGGAACAGAACCTTAGTCTTAAATTCTGGGGAATAGAACCTCATAAGAGACATTGGCGTGGCAGCCACGAAGTGAGAACATTAAGTCAGCTGGAATCAAAATGGATCTTTATGATGGAGACCCTTACACCGCAAGGACTCAACACTGAGTTCGACTTGAACTGTTTCATTAGTGATTTCTAGTTTCTGCCTTTCCCCTGGATACATATATTCTCTTTTCTGTGCACAATGGGCTTTGATTTTAATTGACTCTGTCTATTAAATTCTTATTTCTGGGCTTATCATTTTTCACCTTAGGAGTTAGATCCTTCTGCTGTCACATGATTATTTTCAGTTCAAGGTTTGGATTATTTGTATACATAGTCCATGTTGTCAATGGTACATCTGTGCGTCATCCGGCTGAACCTGACCAGCACCCATCTCGATTGTATTATTTTTTATGTTTTTAGCCCCCTCTTTTAATACATATCGGTTTTTAATTAATATTGTTTTTATGTAGTTCGGTATTTTATTCCCATTTTAGGGGACACTTGTATTTGCTCATTTATTAGACATTATCTGATATTACTTTTGCATGGTTCACTATTACCATGGCTAGCTCTGGGAAAATGGCTGCTGCTTCAGCTCCAGCAAAATGAATGCCTTATTGAGTAAACAGGAAGACTATTAGAAAATGGCCGCCACCTTTGTTTGCCATGCGGTCCTCAACAAAATGGCCACGTCACTAATCTGTCACCACTAGCCTATTTAAGGACACCTCACTTGTTAGCCTTTATCCCTATGATGAAGTCATGTGACCCGTGACGATAAGTATCAGGATTGGCTGACAGGCACAACCGAAAGTGACGAGCTTGGCGCTCGTTTCGTTTTTACTTGCTTTACTACAAAAAAAATGTGAGTTTTACCATTACTGTGTTTTTATGAAGTAAAACTTTTTACAAGATACACTACACTATTTGGGCATTCCTCTCCCCCCCTTCTTTTTTTACCCCATCTGGGGTGTATGTGGAACCACTACCATTTGCTGGATTTATACAAGGAGAACCCCCCCCAGGAGATAGGATCCACGAGACAACCCTGAACGGACCCGCAGAGGGAATCAGACCATTGCTACATTTTTGTGCTGTCACCTTACAGCCGTAAGGTAAGAGGCTACCCCCATTGGAGGTGTCACTGCATGGAAAGAAGAGATACCCACCACATCTGCTTTATTTGCATGATATAGATTGGTGCTGGCAGCACTCATACGTATATTTCCCATATTATGGGTGGCCTCTAAGGGCAGTATTTATGAATATGTGTGTTCAAACAAGGGTTGTACCATCATCCAAGAATTTCATGAAATAGGGGTTTCTGGAAGCCTGGTCTCTACCCAGGACTCACCAAGGGACAGGAAAGGGGGCAAAAGGACTATCTTGGTACAATGTAAAGAAGGATACAATTAAGAATATAAACAATCACATAAAAAATTGGAAAAGTTTATTGATACATAATACCTGACAGAGGATGTCAGTAGTAGATTAAACACATAGTTGACTTGGTCATGGACAGTGTTTCAACTAGTTTCGCAGACTGAGCCACTTCATCAGGAAAAACATTTGTAGTTTAATTGACACAAGATCAATGACAACATAATCAATCATATACAGTCTATTTCCCAAAAACAACCTCTGGATATGACGCTGAGCACGTGCACTCAACTTCTTTGGTCGACCATGGCGAGGCCTGTTGTGAGTGGAACCTGTCCTTTTAAACCACTGTATGGTCTTGGTCACCATGCTGCAGCTCAGTTTCAGGGTCTTGGCTAGGGATGAGCTTCGAGTTCGAGTCAAACCCATGTTTGACTCGAACATCGCATGTTCGACCATTCGTCGAATTGCGAAGGATATGGGCCGTTCGCACCAAATTCGAGTGGTGTGTCACGGCCCATAATTCACTGCGGCATTGCTGGCTGATGATTGCCTGCACGTTGGCCCTGTGTAGTGTATTCCGGCATTGAGAGAGAGATAGAGAGAGAAAGAGACAGTGTCATTTGATTTACGTTAGATAGAGTAGGCACCGACTGCATCACACCGCAGAGCTCCGCATGTGCAGGGCGCTGCTGTCTCTGCGCGTTATTCCAAAAGTTCTTTGGTGCATCAGATGCCACTGCTGCTATTTGCAACATATGTCTCAAGCGTATCTCGCGTGGCCAAAACATCACCCTCTTGGGCACCACATGCTTGACCAGACATATGTTGACCAGCCATGCAGTTTGTTGGCAAGCGTACCTAAAAGACCTACACCAAAGAACAAAGCGGACCTCTCCTTGCTCCTCAACAGGTGGGATCTCTAACCCCACTATACCTTCAGTCCTCTCTGAAACCTGCACTGAGAGGAATGAAGGTGTAGAATTAGGTGTGTCACAGCCAAGTACTTGCAGGCAATCTGCTATCGGTACACCAACATCACATTGTACCAGGCAAATTTTCCTGCCCCAGCTGCTGCAGCGCTGAAAGAAGTTCGCTCCCAGCCATCCACATGCCCAGCAGTTGAATGCTAGCTTGGCTAAATTGCTAGCACTTCAAGTGCTGCCTTTTCAGTTGGTAGACTCTGCCCCCTTCCGTGAGTTTGTGGAATGTGCGGTTCCCCAGTGGCAGGTTCCCAAATGCCACTTTTTCTCATGGAAGGTGATTGCGGCTCTCTACCAGCATGTGGAAGGCAATGTCTTGGCCTCGCTGGACAGGGCGGTCAACGGTAAGGTGCATATTATCACTGACTCATGGTCCAGCAGGCATGGACAGGGATGTTACCTATCTTTCACCGCGCACTGGCTGACTCTTCTGGCAGCTGGGAAGGATGCAGGACAGGGTGCAGTAGTGTTGGAGGTTGTTCCGCTACCACACCTCCAAAATTCTACTAGTGGTGATTCTGCAACACCTCTCTCCTCCACCCCCTCCTCTTCTGCTTCCTCCATGGCCTCTTCCTGTGCTGATTTCTCCTCGGAACCAGCGGTGCTCCGTAGGCGTTCAAGGGGCTATGTAAGCAAGCAGGCAAAAAGATGCCATGCGGTGCTTGAGCTGGTGTTCTTGGAGGACAGGAGCCACACTTGGGCAGAGATTCTGTCAGCTCTGCAGGGGCAGGTTCAGAGGTGGTTGACGCCATGCCAGCTTAAGACAGGTATGGTGGTTTGTGACAATGGCACCAACCTCCTCTCCGCCCTCCAACAGGGACAACTGACCCATGTGCCCAATTTGGCTCACGTCCTTAACTTGGTGGTGCAGCAGTTCTTGGGCAGGTACCTGGGCTTACAGGATTTCCTGAGGCAGGCCAGGAAAGTCTGTGTGCATTTCCGCAGGTCATATAATGCCAGTGCTCGGCTGGCTGACCTCCAAATGGAATTTAACCTGCCCAAGAACCGCCTAATCTGTGACATGCTCAAGAGGTGGAACGTTGGCCATGCTGCAGCGGCTGCACAGGCAGCAGAGGGCCATCAATGAGTACCTATGCGACTATGGTACCAGGACAGGGTCAGGGGACTTTGTTTTTTTCCCCACGCCAGTGGGCCATGATCAGGGATACATGCACTGTCCTGTCACCATTTGAGGAGGCCACGAGGATGGTGAGCAGTGACAGTGCATGCATCAGTAACACTGTCCCTCTTGTCCACCTGTTGGAGCACACGCTGCGTGGAATAATGGACAGGACACTTGAGGCAGAACAGAGGGAGGAAGAGGAGGACTTCCTTACCTCTCAAGGCCCCCTTTATCCAGACAGTGTTCCTGCATGCCCGCTGATCACACAGGAAGAGGATGAGGTGGAGGAGGAGGAGGATTGTGTCAGCATGGAGGTGGAGCCTGGCACTCAGCATCAGCAGCAGTCTTCAAGGGATCATTTACAGTCCGAAGAAACCCATGGACTTGTACGTGGCTGGGGATCATGTCTTCTTTAGTGACCCAGAGGACTCTGGACCAAATGCCTCAGCAAACCTACGCTGCATAGCCTCCCTGATCCTGCAAAGCCTGCGTAAGTATCCTCGTATTCAAGGTATCAAGGGGAGGGATGATTACTGGCTGGCAACCCTCCTTGATCCATGTTACAAGGGTAAGGTTGTGGACCTTATCTTGCCATCGCAGAGGGAGCAGAGGATGAAACATCTTTGGGAGGCCTTGCAGAAAGGTTTGTGCAACGCGTTTCCAGAGCCTGGGAGGTTACAATTTCCTGGTCCTCCTGGACGACGTGTTGCTGGGGCTTCGGTCAGTCACAGAAGGAGCGGTGGAGAAGCTGGCCATCTGACCGATGTGTTCAGACAATTTTTTAGTCCGCAGCCCCAAGGTCTGATCGGTTCCAGCAACCATCGCCAGTGTCTGATTTACATGGTGCAGGATTACCTAGGGGTAAGTGAGGGGTTGCAGTGATGTGGCACCAGCACCAGTGCCCAAGGCCCAATTTTTCTGCCACCTGTTTAACAGGGGCGTGTAATTACAATTTTTGATGCAATACTTTGCAGCAGGGCTCATTCCTGCGCTCCAACTATAGCATCTGTGAGGGGTTGCAGTGTTGTGGCAACAGTGCCTAAGGCCCAATTTTTCTGCCCCTGTTCAACAGGGACATGTAATTACAATTCTTGATCTAATATTTCACAGCAGGGCCCATTCCTGCCCCCACCAAGAGTAACTGTAAGGGCTTACAGTGCTGTGGCAACACCACCACCACCAAGGGCCCAATTTTTCAGCCCCTGTTTAACAGGTGCATGTAATTACAATTCTTGATATAATATTTCACAGCAGGGCCCGTTCCAGTGCCCACCAAGAGTAACTGTGAGGACTTACAGTGTTGTGGCAACAGCACCACCACCACCAAAAGACCAATTTTTCTACCACTGTTCAACAATGGCATGTAATTACAATTCTTGATCTAATATTTCACATCAGGGCCCATTCCTGTGCCCACCAAGAATAACTGTGAGGGCTTACAGTGTTGTGGCAACACCAACACCTAAGGCCCCAATTTCTGCAGAGTATATAGGGCAGGCCCCTACTTTCAAACATCCAACTTACAAATGACTCCTTCTTGCAAACGTAAGGAGACAACAGGAAGTGAGATGAAATCTACCCCTAGGAAGGGAAATTCTCTCCTGTAAGAGTTAATATGGGAAAAACATGTCTCCTCCTCACTGATGCTTTATCATCAATCCTTGTTTCACTAAAACCCCCAAATTTTCAAAAAACATTTGTCATTGGGACAGAAAGTGAGGTGAAATCTTCTGAAGAGGTGCACAGACAGCAAAACAAATGTTACAGGGGTGATAACCCTTCCCTATGTTTTCCAAAAAGCTTAAAAATAGATTTTTTTGGCTGGAGCTACACTTTAAAAATGTACCAGTTCAAAATTGCAAACAGATTCTACTTAACAACAAACCTACAGTCCCTGTCTTGTTTGCACCGCCTGTATACTGCTGTTCAGAGTATATAGGGCCTGGGGGCCCCACGCCTTTCTTTTTTTTTTAAATTGGGTACGGGGTTCCCCTTAAAATCCATTCCAGACCCAAAGGGCCTGGTAATGGACTGGGGGGTGGGGGGTGCCCATGCCGTTTGTCTCACTGATTTTCATCCATATTGCCGGGACCCGACATTACATTAAAGCCGCAAGCAGTTTTAAATGACTTTTATTCCTTTAAAAATGTCATTTTGTGCAGGGACTGTTCTAAGCACGGGAAACACACGCCACTTTACAGGCATACTATAGACACCCCCCAGGTACGATATTTAAAGGAATATTTCACTTTTTTTCACTTTAAGCATCATTAAAATCACTGCTCCCGAAAAAACGTCCGTTTTTAAAACTTTTTTTGTATTGATACATGTCCCCTGGGGCAGGACCCGGGTCCCCTAACCCTTTTTATGACAATAACTTGCATATTAGCCTTTAAAATTAGCACTTTTGATTTCAAACGTTCGAGTCCCATAGACTTTAATGGGGTTTTAAAGTTTGCGTGAACTTTCGGTCTGTTCGCAGATTCTGGTGCGAACCGAACCGGAGGGTGTTTGGCTCATCCCTAGTCTTGGCAATCTTCTTATAGCCTAGGCCATCTTTATGTAGAGCAACAATTATTTTTTCAGATCCTCAGAGAGTTCTTTGCCATGAGGTACCATGTTGAACTTCCAGTGACCAGTATGAGAGAGTGAGAGCGATAACCCCAAATTTAACACACCTGCTCCCAATTCACACCTGAGACCTTGAAACACTAATGAGTCACATGACACCGGGGGGGGGGGGGTGTTTAATTGGGCTCAATTTGGACATTTTCACTTAGAGGTGTACTCACTTTTGTTGCCAGCGGTTTAGACATTAATGGCACTGATATACAAGCTGTACACTCACTACTTTACAATGTAGCAAAGTGTAATTTCTTCAGTGTTGTCACATGAAAAGATATAATAAAATATTTACAAAAATGTGAGTGGTGTACTCACTTTTGTGAGATACAGTGTGTATATATATATATATATATATATATACACACACATACATATTATATATATATATATATATACACTAAGCAAAATTATAAACGCAACACTTTTGTGTTTCCCCTATTTATCATGTGCTGAACGCAAAGATCTACTACTTTTTCTATGCACACAAAAAGTCAATTTCTCTCAAATATTCTTCACAAATCTGCCTAAATCTGTCTTAGTGAGCACTTCTCCTTTGCCAAGATAATCCATCCACCTCACAGGTGTGGCATAACAACATGCTGATTAGACAGCATGATTATTCCACAGGTGTGTCTTAGGCTGGCCACAATAAAAGGCCACTCTAAAAAGTGCCGTTTTACTGTACTGGGGGGTCCAAAAACCAGTCAGTATCTGACCACCATTTGCCTCATTCAGTGCAGCACATCTCCTTCGCATAGAGTTGATCAGGTTGTTGATTGTGGCCTGTGGAATTTAGGTCTATTCAATGGCTGTGCGAAGTTGCTGGATATTGGCAGGAACTGGGACACACTGTCATATATGCCGATCCAGAGCATCCCAAACATGCTCAATGGGTGACATGTCTGGTAATTATGCTGGCCATGCAAGAACTGGGATGATTTCAGCTTCCAGTTGTGTGCAGATCCTTGCAACATGGGGCCATGAATTATCATGCTGCAACATGAGGTGATGGTCGTGGATGAATGGCACAACAATGGGCCTCAGGATCTCGTCACAGTATCTCTGTGCATTCAAAATGCCATCATTAAATTGCACCTATGTTTGTTGTGCATAGCATACGCCTGCCCATACCATAACCCCACCGCCACCATGGGCCACTCGATCCACAACTTTGACATCAGCAAACCGCTCACCCACAAAACGCCATACATGCTGTCTGTCCTCTGCCCTGTACAGTGAAAACCTGGATTCATCTATGAAGGGAACACCTCTCCAAAGTGCCAGATGCCATCAAATGTAAGCATTTGCCCACTCAAGTCGGTTACAACGACAAACTGCAGTCAGGTTGATACCCCAATAAGGACGACAGGCTTCCCTGAGACGGTTTATGACAGTTTGTGCAGATATTCTTTGGTTATGATAACCGATTGTTGCAGCAGCTTTCTGGGTGGCTGGTCTCAAGCTATCTTGGAGGTGAAGATGCTGAATGTGGTGGTCCTGGGCTGGTGTGGTTACACGTGGTCTGCGGTTGTGAGGCCGGTTGGATGTACTGCCAAATTCTCTGAAACACCTTTGGAGGCTTATGGTAGCGAAATGAACTTTCAATTCAAGGGCAACAACTCTGGTGGACATTCCTGCAGTCAGCATGCCAATTGCACGCTCCCTCAAAACTTGCAACATCTGTGGCATTGTGCTCTGTGATAAAACTGCACATTTTAGAATAGCCTTTTATTGTAGCCAGCCTAAGGCACACCTGTGCAATAATCGTGCTGTCTAATCAGCATCTTGATATGTCACACCTGTGAGGTGGATGGATTTTCTCTGCAAAGGAGAAGTGCTCACTAACACAGATTTAGATTTGTGAACAATATTTGAGAGAAATAGGCCTTTTGCCTACATAAAAAAAGTCATAGGTCTTTGAGTTCAACTCATGATAAATAGGGGCAAACACAAAATTGTTGCGTTTATAATTCTTCTCAGTATATATATATATATATTTACAGCGGGTATTGAACACGCCACCATTTTTCTAGGTAAATATATTTCTACACATCACTCCAAAAACGCCATACCAACAGTGACGTTTTGAGGTGGGAACATCATGGTGTGGGGCTGTTTTTCAGAATACGGTACTGGCAAACCCAAGGAAACTCTCAATTGGTTTCAAAGAAAGAAAGCAAAGCTGCTAGAATGACCCAGCTAATCACACCAATAGAAAATCTATGGAAAGAACTAAAGATCAGAGTTCATAGAAGAGGCCTATGGAACCTTCATGATTTGAAGAATGGAAGAGTGGAGGAATGGGCCAAAGTCGCACCTGAGTAATGAAAGTGACTAGTTTCTCCATACAGGAGTCTTGAAGCTGTCATTACCAACAAGGATTTTGTACGAAGTATTAAATAACTTTCAGTTAGCGTGTTCAATACTTTTTCCCTGTGTCATTCCATTTTATTACACATAACTTAATTTCTGAACTTATTTGTTTTGGTTTCTTTGTATGTATGGATTGCATGGGTTGTTACTGACATGTGGTGAGAATTACATGTCAATAACACCTTTAGAAATATATTTACCTAGAAAAATGGTGACATGTTAAATACTTATTTTACCCGCTGTATATTTACACAGTATATCAAGGTTGATTCGAGTCTTTGGGATGAAAAAGAACAGCTTTATTTGGCAATTACTATAATGCCATTGACCATGTGACAAACCAGTATTGTCTATCTATATAAATACCATGGGTACTCAGTGCATGTACAGTTTGCATGTTCTTTTCCATTGCATTCAGGTAGGTTAATTCCCTTCCAACCAAAACTGCTGCACATGTTTGTGTGACAATGGTTGACAACCTATAATTTTATCAGGAAAGCAGCTAATATATAGGATTCTATGCACCTATCTGTAAAGAATTTTATGATATATTACTGCTATAGAAAATAAATAGACATTCTCCTATATTGCAGTAGGAGTGTACAAAGAACCCCTTATATTATAATTGTCAATTATTACCTGTCTAGTTTGTTTCGTTTAAAATGTATTTTTTTCAGAAACACTAATCTATTAGAGATACTTGGCTATATAAAAGTAATACAAACACTATATAACTGTTTTCACTATATACTGTAGATCACAACTAATATTGCCAAAATCCCTTTTATTACAGAAAGCAGAAGTTTCACACTGTGAATGTGATATTGAGCATGTAAAAAGAAAAAGCCAATACTTTTATTCTAAAAATAGTGTGATAGGTAATATGATCAGATGAGATTGGATTATAGGTTTTAATATACCCAATTTCTCCAGGGTATACATTTTATTAAAAAGTTCTCAGAATCCAATTATCATACAAAGCATGTTAGACTATATGAAAATCACAAATTATCACTGAGAAAGATTTAAATGAACTCTCTTTTTCTATTTAATAAATAAAGTCTTGGACAATGAAGTAGGGGATAGACATTTCTACTTCAGAACCACAATAGCTATGCTAATTCAATGAATTTGGAGCAAAAAGGGTTAAGTGTTATCATTCAGATGTTTAAAATATTGAACCAGTGTTCTATTAGTTCCCAGATGAGTCTGTTGCTCCTTTGGCTTGTCGGGATGCTCATAATGTCTGCAAAGGGCATGTTTCCAGGAAACATTATTTTGTTTGGATACAGTGGCAATAGGTTGGATTTTCTGTTAGGTTGCTATTCCTTTTTGTGCCCTACTTGGGGAGAGTTCCACCTTCTAACTGTCCTGCTGACCAATCACGAAGTGCCTCCCCAAAATGTTTTTTTTTATGCCTCTGAAGTGCCAATATTGTAGATTCATTTTCAAGTGGGTTTAATGTGATAGTGAGGGGGAATTGGAATGGTGATAGGGCTGGGGGGGAGAGCAAAAGATAAAGTGTTTGGGAGTGTCTAGACTACGGGTAGATAAAATGGGACATGGGGTATGGATAATTTCAAAGAGGAAATAACTAAAATTATTTAAGTATTGTATATCTTATATCATATAATTATTTCCTGATAAACTAGTAAATTGGGGATTCGTTTTTCTTCTTTCAGATTTCTCAGAACAGGGAAATCTCATTGCAGTATGAATTTCCAGTGGACAAAAAAACCTTTATTCATTGTCAGATTAATCTGCCAGGCACTTTGCAAGAGACTTCAGTGGCCGGACACAAATGTCAATTTCAAAGTGCATTTGTACAGGCAATAAAAAATATGTTAAATTTGTTAGTGTACTGAAGGTGCAAGGGAATTATTTAATAGCAAGACATATGTTTGAGTTGTTTGATAGCTGTTGAGGATGTCAATAAGAATTTTGTATGATAATATCAAGAATGGAAAAGGACCTGGGGTCCTAGTAGATGATTGGCTCAGCAATGGCATGCAATGTCAAGCTGCTGTTAACAAAGCAAACAGAATATTGGCATGCATTAAAAAGGGGATAAACTCAAGAGATAAAGTGATAATTCTCCCACTCTACAAGACTCTGGTCCGGCCTCACCTGGAGTATGCTGTCCAGTTCTGGACACCAGTCCTCAGGAAGGATGTGCTGGAAATGGAGCGAGTACAGAGAAGGGCAACAAAACTAATAAAGGGACTGGAGGATATTAGCTATGAAGAAAGGTTATGAGCACTGAACTTATTCTCTCTGGAGAAGAGACGCTTGACAGGGGATATGATTTCAATTTACAAATACCATGCTGGTGACCCCAAAATAGGGATAAAACTTTTCCGGGGAAGGGAGTTTAACCGCTTCAGCCCCCGAAGATTTTAACCCCTTCCTGACCAGAGCGTTTTTTGCGATTCGGCACTGCGTCGCTTTAACTGACAATTGCACGGTCGTGCGACATGGCTCCCAAACAGAATTGTCATCCTTTTTTCCCACAAATAGAGCTTTCTTTTGGTGGTATTTGATCACCTCTGCGATTTTTAATTTTTGTGCTATAAACAAAATAAGAGCGACAATTTTGAAAAAAACGCATTATTTTTTACATTTTGCTATAATAAATATCCCCCAAAAATATATTAAAAACATTTTTTTTCCTCAGTTTAGGCCGATCGTATTCTTCTACATAGTTTTGGTAAAAAAAAATCGCAATAAGCGTTTATTGATTGGTTTGCGCAAAAGTTATAACGTTTACTAAATAGGGGTAAGTTTTATGGCATTTTTATTAATAATTTTTTTTTACTAGTAATGGCGGCGATCAGCGATTTTCATTGTGACTGTGACGTTATGGCGGACATGTCGGACATTTTTGACACATTTTTGGGACCATTGTCATTTATACAGCGATCAGTGCGATTAAAAATGCACTGATTACTGTGTAAATGACACTGGCAGTGAAGGGGTTAACCAATAGGGGGCGGGGAGGGGTTAAGTGTGTCCTAGGGGAGTGATTCTAACTGTCAGGGGGATGGGCTGTGTGTGTCATTACTCTGATCACTGCTCCCGATGACAGGGAGCTGTGATCAGTGACACTTGTCACTAGGCAGAACAGGGAGATGCTGTTAACATCAGCATCTTCCCGTTCGTCCTCTCCGTGAGGCAATCGCGGGTATCCCCGTGGCGAGCGAGTCTGCGGGACCCGCGACCTGACTCAAGGAGCTCCCGGCTGGCGCGCGCTGCCGGCGGCGCACACGCAATGGCACGATGGGGAATTCAAATGGACGTACAGGTACATCGGCGTGCGCCGGTCGGGAACCGGTTAATAAGACACATGGCGACTCATTAAAATTAGAAGAAAAGAGGTTTAACCTTAAACTGCATAGAGGGTTCTTTACTGTAAGAACGGCAAGGATGTGGATTTCCCTTCCACAGGCGGTGGTTTCAGCGGGGAGCATCGATAGTTTCAAAAAACTATTAGATAAGAACCGGAATGACCACAACACACAGGGATATACAATGTAATACTGAAATATAACCACACACATAGGTTGGACTTGATGGACTTGTGTCTTTTTTCAACCTCATCTAGTATGTAACTATGTAATAGTTCAAGATATAGAAGTGCTGCCAATTCATACATGTTTTACCATTCCACCTTTGGACAGCGACTTTGTAAAGGTAGACAAGATCTGTTGGAAAACTCTGACACCCCCCCTCCCCCACATAAGCCAATGAAAGAGCATTGCTCTATGTATTCTTGGGTGATTAGTTATTTGCAGTTGAAAGCAATCCTATAGTATATACTAGGGATGGGCTGAACACCCCCCCGGGTTCGGTTCGCACCAGAACACCTCAAACAGACAAAAAGTTCTAGCAAACATGCAGCTATGAGTAAGCACTCAGTTTCGAGTGTGAAACGCATCAGCTGATCCTGTACATCCTGCATGATTGTCTTGTACTTTTGATGGTCCTATCTCTACAATAAAGACAAGTTTTCTACTTTATCCAGTGTGTGGCATCCAGATCTTTCTCTCCAATACCTTGCTCTATTCAGCATTTAGCCAGCACCTGGGACTCTTCAACTCTGAAGGCTTCACATTAACTTTACACCTGGGTCTGGATCCACCTGAGCGGTGAAACACTCTCCCTGCTAAAACATGCAAACCCTATTAAAGTCTATAGGACACTAACATGAAAAATCAAAAGTCCTAATTTTAAAGGCTTATATGCAAGTTATTGCCATAAAAAGTGTATGGGGACCCGGGTACTCCCTAGGGTATAATGATCAATGCAAAAAAAGTTTTTAAAACTATAGTTTTTAACTGAGCAGTGATTTTAATGATGCTTAAAGTTAAACAATAAAAATGAAATATTCCTTTAACGACTTGACCACTGGGCACTGAAACCCCCTTCCTAACCAGACCAATTTTCAGCTTTCAGTGCTCTCACATTTTGAATAACAATTACTCTTTTTTTCACACAAATAGAGATTTCTTTTAGTGGTATTTAATCACCACTGTGTTTTTTATTTTTTGTGCTATAAAAGAAAAAAAAACTAAAATTCTGTAAAAAAAAATTGCATTTTTCTTTGCTTCTGTTATAAAATTTTGCAAATTAGTAATTTTTCTTCAAAAATTTTGGCCAAAATTTATACGTCTTCATATCTTTGGTAAAAATAACCCAAATCGGTGTATATTATTTGGTCTTTGTGACAGTTATAGAGTCCATAAGCTATGGTGCCAATCTCTGAAAATTATTAAAAATTTTCCTTTGCGCTGGTAGATGTAAAGTAAATAATAATGACTAGATCATTTCCAATTGAGTATTCCTATTAAAAAGGTATAGATATTGCAGCAAAATGGGGGTGTTTCACACCAACACTTGATACATTAGATATTTGAATGTATTTCGCGCAATATCACCAATACTCTAAAAAATATGTGCAAATCGGTGTAAACATAAACAAAATTAAGATTTTTGGATAATGGTTGCTACAGCTGTAGTTGCTGGGATCAACGATCTCTATGTTTGCAACATATAGCAATTCCCACTATCTATTAGTAAAGTGATGGTGCTATAATAATAAAGTGCAAATATGTAGAAATTTATTATAGTATTGTGACACAAATGTTGTGATTTAAAACAGGTTAAATACGTGGATAAATTAGCATAAATAAATACATTCTTGTGAGTGAAATAATTACACTAAAGTTCTGATAAATAATATTATGTGCAACCCATCATAAATAAATACATAAACAATAAAAATACCAGCAATGATCTTTAAAATAGTGCTGTCAAAATTCACATAAATGTGACCTTAAAGTGCAAGTGATAAAGTTATAAAATTAAGAATATATAAAATTTAAAATATAAAGTTCTTGAAAAAATAGATAGATGGCAATGGTGAAAAGGTATTAAAAATGGTTCTTCTATTCAGATCTGTTCTATCTTGTATGCTGGGTGTATTATTCTTGTAATGGTGCCTCCTAGTGTGGTCTCACAGAACTCTCACCTTAATTTTGCAATAATCAGGCATTTGGGTCGTTATGACTTTAAGACGTAGAAGCAATGTCTGGGAGCCTCTCCTTCTTTGTTGTTATCTCTCCATACTTTCTTCTCTGTCACTCCCTGTGGTAAAACTCAGTATCAGGGGAGATAAAAATAGGGAAGGAGGAGAGAGAAGAAAGGCTCCACTAGTGTATTAACGTTTTAAAACAAAGGGGGGGGGGGTTTATTTAGTTATTCCTCTTACATTTAAAACATCTAAAGCAGGCAGAGTAAAAAATGAATGATCTGGCGTTCTCAGCGCCCTCTCACTTGTGCTTCAGTGTGTGTGCCGCTCCAGCCAATCCCTACGCGTTACGACACCATCACGTGTCTTCATCTGTCTTCATCATATTCGTTTAGGTAGGCGGTTTGTAAGCTAGAACCGGAAGTATCAGAACCGCCATTTTACTTATGGTTATGTTCGCTTTTCTCTGCGATCATTTTTCCTTGGATTTAGGAAGTTAATATTCCTCCATTTTGTGGTAGATATATGTAATATTTCTCTATATGATAGATTCCTATGTGGGCGGCCATTTTTTTGGTGGAGAAGTAGTTAAACGTTACATCTCATTGGCGGCCAACATATATCACAAGGGGGGGGGGGAGGGGTTGTATTATAGAGATTTTAGAAAGGGATACAGCAAATACCTTTGTTTGCTTCACTGTTGATGTGTAAAACAGCCCATCTAAGGAAAGGATGTATATAAAATTGTACATATATGTTATAGCTTTTACGTGTATTGAATTAATTCCATTGTTTTAATGTATGGATGAAGCAGGTATGAGAGTGCTCTGATGAGTCAACCAGTAATCATTTGTTCAATGCACAATGTTAAAACAATTAATAACATTACTTGTTCAAACAATTCTCATCCAATAATAACTAAAAAAGTGGTCATCCATAAACATATTAATCATAAATAATAATCAATCAATCTTGATGGCAATTGTACATGATTATAATACACAATCTTATTGAAATTGATTACATATTAAAGTAGTCATCAGCAATGGATAGAGAGTAAACACTCTAGTTTAATATATATAAAAAATGTGTGTTAGGAATATTCAATCTTCATATAATCTTTCCAATATTATAGTTTATTAAAAATGGATATTAAAATTTATTAAAAAATAAAAAATTATTTAAAAAGCAATTTAAATCAAATTCCACGTTTAGGCCCCCAGGTACGAAGGTACGTAAAGTATGGATCCATCTGGATTCTTTCCAGCTAATATCACGAACCAAATGGCTACCTCTCCATGTTGGTTTATGTTTTTCAATTCCCCAAAATTGGAGATGTGCAGGGTCCCTGTTATGTACTAGTGCAAAGTGTTTTGACACGTTGTGTTTCGGGAAGCCAGATTTTATATTTTGTACATGTTCTTTTATTCTTGTTTTGAGTGCTCTTTTTGTGCGGCCTACGTATTGGAGGTTGCAGCTACACTGCAACACATAGACCACCCCTTCTGTGTGACATCCTATAAAATCCCTAATAATAAAATTTTGTCCTGTATTGGTAGCTGTAAAATCTTTACGTTTTCCCTGAAACTTTTTTGCGTGGCGGCAGGCGTAACAGTTGCGGCAGGGATAAAATCCTTTTCCTGAAAAAAATGTATATGTAGATGTTGGGGGAGGGTCAGTTACTGACTTGACAATTAAGTCTCTAATAGTCGGTGCTCTTTTGTATACTATATTAGGCCTTTCTGGCAATATTTCTTTGAGGTCCTTGTCGTTTTTTAAAATGTGCCAGTGTTTTTGAATGACTTTTGCTACATCTTTGTATTGTGTGTTGAAGTCTAATATTATACTAGGTGCTTCTTGTTGGAATCTTTTCTTGGGCTATTCTTCAAGCATTTTCTTCCTATCGATAAGGTTGACATGTTTGATCTGGTTTTTTATCCAATGTTCGTCATATCCTTTTGCCCTGAATCTTTCTCCAATCACCTGTGCTTGGTTCCGATAATCTTCCTCTTTCGTACAATTCCTCTTGAGTCTTGTGAATTGGCCCTTTGGGATATTATATAGCCACGGTTTATAGTGACAGCTGTCTGTTGACAGATAGCTGTTGGCATCTACATTTTTAAAGTGTGTTTTGGTAACTATTTTCTGTCCCTCTAGACTTATATTTAAGTCTAGGAAATTTATTTCTTTCTCATCTATTTTCCATACCAAATTTATGTTTCTGTCATTATCATTCAATTTATTGAGGAACATTTCCAGGCTGTTTCTATCACCGTTCCAGACAATCACTACATCGTCTATAAATCTTTTATACAGTTCGGCAGGGGTATCTGTGTATACTGCTGTTTCTTCCCACTGTGCCATAAACGCATTTGCCACTCCTGGTGCAAATTTAGCACCCATGGCAATTCCCACTAGTTGTTTAAAGTAGGTTTGGTTGTGCCAAAAGTTGCACTTGAGGCAGAAGTCAAGACATTTCATCAAATATTTTCTTTGTTTGCAAATTAAGTTACTGTATTTCCTTAAAAGCCATTTTGTTGCTGAGATCGCGTCGTGATGTTGTACTATTGTGTAGAGCGATGTGACGTCTGCAGTGGCCAGTAGTGTTCTTCCCCTCACATACACTCAATCCACTTAGGTGGGAAGAAAGAGAAAGACAGATGGAAACACCACCCACATACCGAGATAGACCCAACACAAACGGCCCTAATCACATAAGAAGAGATGAAAGAAATACATATGGAGGCACACCAAGAACTAATTATAACCAAAGAAACAGCTATGGATATGGACAACACACCCCTAAAAGAGGAGGAAAGAAGCCTTTCGTGACGGATATGGACGTAACCCGATTCCCACATACAACAGATTTGACCCTATTAGAGACTACCAAGAGCAATATTATGAAGACCCATATCATTATGGGAACCAACAAAATTATAATACACAAAGGCCTTTTTTAGAGAGGGAGAGAAGAGAATACTCCCCTCGAAGACCCCCTCAAGAGGTATATCATTCACCCAGGAGACGACCCCAAGAAGAACACACAAGAAACACCCCAGAACGAAGAGAGGACGGAGATCAGGGAAGAGACTCCAAAAGAAAAAGAGAGTAGTTGGAGAAAATGTGGTGAACATAAGCGGGAAACAGATAACGACAGAAGAACTGGCAGTATTATGGGATGTCGCAGATCCTATACATATAAAAAATGTCATTAAACGCCTGACAGAAAGAAAAGATATTATAATCAGGCCGGCGGATAAGGGAGGTGCAATAGTGCTACAGTCGAAAGAACAATACCTTGCCGAACTAAATAGGCAGCTACAAGACGAAACAACTTATACTAGACTACTTGGGAATCCAACCTCAAAATACAAGAAACAACTAGAAGCTATAGTAAATCTAGGGATGAAGAAGAATATACTAAACCCAAAAGAAACCAAATATCTAATACCGGAAACCTGTCGAATACCGATAGTTTACACAATTCCCAAAATCCATAAAAACAAAGAGAACCCACCCGGAAGACCAATAGTCAATAGTATTGATTCTCTAACATCTAGAATGGGACAATACATTGATTATTTTATACAACCAGCGGTCCAGCAAACACAGGCGTATTTGAAAGACACCAAACATACATTACAACTTTTGAATACAGTGCCAGTACTTGAGGGAAGAACACTACTGGCCACTGCAGACGTCACATCGCTCTACACAATAGTACAACATCACGACGCGATCTCAGCAACAAAATGGCTTTTAAGGAAATACAGTAACTTAATTTGCAAACAAAGAAAATATTTGATGAAATGTCTTGACTTCTGCCTCAAGTGCAACTATTTTTGGCACAACCAAACCTACTTTAAACAACTAGTGGGAATTGCCATGGGTGCTAAATTTGCACCAGGAGTGGCAAATGCGTTTATGGCACAGTGGGAAGAAACGGCAGTATACACAGATACCCCTGCCGAACTAACATTGTATAAAAGATTTATAGACGATGTAGTGATTGTCTGGAACGGTGATAGAAACAGCCTGGAAATGTTCCTCAATAAATTGAATGATAATGACAGAAACATAAATTTGGTATGGAAAATAGATGAGAAAGAAATAAATTTCCTAGACTTAAATATAAGTCTAGAGGGACAGAAAATAGTTACCAAAACGCACTTTAAAAATGTAGATGCCAACAGCTATCTGTCAACAGACAGCTGTCACTATAAACCGTGGCTATATAATATCCCAAAGGGCCAATTCACAAGACTCAAGAGGAATTGTACGAAAG
This sequence comes from Lithobates clamitans, assembly GCA_037952925.1. Taxonomy (NCBI): domain Eukaryota; kingdom Metazoa; phylum Chordata; class Amphibia; order Anura; family Ranidae; genus Lithobates; species Lithobates clamitans. The sequence goes on from JBBGZY010000291.1 coordinate 2,288,493, forward strand.
AGGAAGATTATCGGAACCAAGCACAGGTGATTGGAGAAAGATTCAGGGCAAAAGGATATGACGAACATTGGATAAAAAACCAGATCGAACATGTCAACCTTATCGATAGGAAGAAAATGCTTGAAGAACAGCCCAAGACAAGATTCCAACAAGAAGCACCTAGTATAATATTAGACTTCAACACACAATACAAAGATGTAGCAAAAGTCATTCAAAAACACTGGCACATTTTAAAAAACGACAAGGACCTCAAAGAAATATTGCCAGAAAGGCCTAATATAGTATACAAAAGAGCACCGACTATTAGAGACTTAATTGTTAAGTCAGTAATTGACCCTCCCCCAACATCTACATATACATTTTTTTTCAGGAAAAGGATTTTATCCCTGCCGCAACTGTTACGCCTGCCGCCACGCAAAAAAGTTTCAGGGAAAACGTAAAGATTTTACAGCTACCAATACAGGACAAAATTTTATTATTAGGGATTTTATAGGATGTCACACAGAAGGGGTGGTCTATGTGTTGCAGTGTAGCTGCAACCTCCAATACGTAGGCCGCACAAAAAGAGCACTCAAAACACGAATAAAAGAACATGTACAAAATATAAAATCTGGCTTCCCGAAACACAACGTGTCAAAACACTTTGCACTAGTACATAACAGGGACCCTGCACATCTCCAATTTTGGGGAATTGAAAAACATAAACCAACATGGAGAGGTAGCCATTTGGTTCGTGATATTAGCCGGAAAGAATCCAGATGGATCCATACTTTACGTACCTTCGTACCTGGGGGCCTAAACGTGGAATTTGATTTAAATTGCTTTTTAAATAATTTTTAAATAATTTTTAATTTTTTAATAAATTTTAATATCCATTTTTAATAAACTATAATATTGGAAAGATTATATGAAGATTGAATATTCCTAACACACATTTTTATATATATTAAACTAGAGTGTTTACTCTCTATCCATTGCTGATGACTACTTTAATATGTAATCAATTTCAATAAGATTGTGTATTAAAATCATGTACAATTGCCATCAAGATTGATTGATTATTATTTATGATTAATATGTTTATGGATGACCACTTTTTTAGTTATTATTGGATGAGAATTGTTTGAACAAGTAATGTTATTAATTGTTTTAACATTGTGCATTGAACAAATGATTACTGGTTGACTCATCAGAGCACTCTCATACCTGCTTCATCCATACATTAAAACAATGGAATTAATTCAATACGCGGAAAAGCTATAACATATATGTACAATTTTATATACATCCTTTCCTTAGATGGGCTGTTTTACACATCAACAGTGAACCAAACAAAGGTATTTGCTGTATCCCTTTCTAAAATCTCTATAATACACCCCCCCCCTTGTGATATATGTTGGCCGCCAATGAGATGTAACGTTTAACTACATCTCCACCAAAAAAGTGGCCGCCCACATAGGAATCTATCATATAGAGAAATATTACATATATCTACCACAAAATGGAGGAGTATTAACTTCCTAAATCCAAGGAAAAATGACCGCCGAGAAAACGAACATAACCATAAGTAAAATGGCGGTTCTGATACTTCCGGTTCTAGCTTACAAGCCGCCTACCTAAACGAATATGATGAAGACAGATGAAGACACGTGACGGTGTCGTAACGCGTAGGGATTGGCTGGAGCAGCACACACACTGAAGCACAAGTGAGAGGGTGCTGAGAACGCCAGATCATTCATTTTTTACTCTGCCTGCTTTAGATGTTTTAAATGTAAGAGGAATAACTAAATAAACCCCCCCCCCCCTTTGTTTTAAAACGTTAATACACTAGTGGAGCCTTTCTTCTCTCTCCTCCTTCCCTATTTTTATCTCCCCTGATACTGAGTTTTACCACAGGGAGTGACAGAGAAGAAAGTATGGAGAGATAACAACAAAGAAGGAGAGGCTCCCAGACATTGCTTCTACGTCTTAAAGTCATAACAACCCAAATGCCTGATTATTGCAAAATTAAGGTGAGAGTTCTGTGAGACCACACTAGGAGGCACCATTACAAGAATAATACACCCAGCATACAAGATAGAACAGATCTGAATAGAAGAACCATTTTTAATACCTTTTCACCATTGCCATCTATCTATTTTTTCAAGAACTTTATATTTTTAATTTTATATATTCTTAATTTTATAACTTTATCACTTGCACTTTAAGGTCACATTTATGTGAATTTTGACAGCACTATTTTAAAGATCATTGCTGGTATTTTTATTGTTTATGTATTTATTTATGATGGGTTGCACATAATATTATTTATCAGAACTTTAGAGTAATTATTTCACTCACAAGAATTTATTTATTTATGCTAATTTATCCAGGTATTTAACTTGTTTTAAATCACAACATTTGTGTCACAATACTATAATAGATTTCTACATATTTGCACTTTATTATTATAGCACCATCACTTTACTAATAGATAGTGGGAATTGCTATATGTTGCAAACATAGAGATCGTTGATCCCAGCTGTAGCAACAATTATGGAAAAATTTTAATTTTGTTTATGTTTACACCGATTTGCACATATTTTTTTAGAGTATTGGTGATATTGCGCGAAATACATTCAAGTATCTAATCTCTGAAAATTGATCACACCTGATCCCATCTCTTGAGACCCTAACAAGCCAGGAAAGTACAAACACCCCCCCAAATGTACCCTTTTGGGAAAGTAGACATTCCAAGGTATTTAGTAAGAGGCATGGTGAGTTTTTTGAAGTTGTAATTTTTTCCCACAATACTTTGCAAAATCAAGTTTTTTATTATTTTTTTTTTCACAAAATTGTTATATTAGCAGGTTATTTCTCACATGCAGCATATGCATAGCTCAAATTACACCCCAAAACACATTCTACTACTCCTCCTGAGTATGTGTGAGACTTTTACACAGCGTGGCCACATACATAGGCCCAACATGCAGGGAGCACTGTCAGGTGTTTTTGGAGCATAAATTATGCATATAATTTCTTGACTACCTCTTACACTTTTGAAGGAACCAGAACAATTGAAACGCCCCATAAATGACCCCATTTTGGAAATAAAACAACCCAACGTATAATCTATGAGGCATAATGAGTCTTTTGAACATGTAAGTTTTTGGAAAATGTGTAAAGAAAATGAAAACGCATTATTTTTTTACACAAAGTTGTCCATTTATCCAATATTTCTAACATATAGCATGTACATACCAAAAATTACACCCCTAAATTGATTCACCAACTCCTCCTGAGTACGAGGATACCACATGTGGGAGACTTTTCTACAGCCTGGCCACATACAGAGGCCCAACATGCAGGGAGCACCGTCGGGTGTTCTAGGCAGGGCTGGTACAAGGGGGGGCGGAAGGGACGGATGCCCTGGGCAGGGCCATTTAATGGAGGAAGAGGGGCGCAATAGAAGCGCCAGTGAACCAGTGTTGTAAAAATTCCTGCTACCTATGCAGAGTTCACAACACCGGTCGCGCGAAAATTGATAATTTTTAACATGTGCCGAGTGCACTCCTGCACCCAGCACAAGCCTGAGACCAGCCCCGCCCCGCCCCGCCTCTCACTTCCTTATCAGGCGGAGTTTGTCCTGCATTGGAGGATCTACCAGTCAATCGCCGACAGCTGCCGCCTGACGGGTATATCGAGATGCATGCAGAGCAGTGCTGGAAGCATCTGTGATAAGTTCTCTTTCTCATGTCATGCTGCTCCCCGGCGGCCCCTCCTCTCTTCTCGTCCATCCCTATTTGCTTGTGACATCATCTGGGATGGACGAGAAGAGAGGAGGGGCCACCGGGGAGCAGCGTGACATGAGAGAGAGAACTTATCACAGATGCTTCCAGCGCTGCTCTGCATGCATGCTAGTAAACAATGTGCCACACTTAATGTGCTGTGTGCCCCATAATGTGCCCTGATGTGCCCCATAATGTGCCCTGACGTGTCCCATAATGTGCCATGTGCCCCATCATGTGCCATTATGTGCCCTGATGTGCTCTGTGCCCTGATGTGCTCCGTGCCCTGATGTGCCCCATGCCCTGATGTGCTCCGTGCCCTGATGTGCCCCGTGCCTTGATGTGCCCCGTGCCCTGATGTGCCATGTGCCCTGATGTGCCCTGTGCCCTGATGTGCTATGTGCCCTGATGTGCCCTGTACCCTGATGTGCTGTGCCCTGTACCGTGATGTGTTGTGCCCTGATGTGCTCTGTACCCTGATGTGCTGTGCCCTGATGTGAACCGTGCCCTGATGTGCTATGTGCCCGGATGTGCTATGTGCCCTGATGTCCTATGTGCCCCGATGTGCCTTGTGCCCCGATGTGCCTTAATGTCGTGTGCCCCGATCTACTGTAACCTGATGTGCTGGGCTCTGTACCCTGATGTGCTGTGCCCTGATGTGCTGTACCCTGATGTGGCCTGGTGAGCTGTACCCTGATGTGCTGGGCTCTGTACCCTGATGTACTGTGACCTGTGCCCTGATGTGCCCTGATGTGCAGTGCCCTGATGTGCTGTGCCCTGATGTACTGTGACCTGTGCCCTGATGTGCTGTGCCCTGATGTGCCCTGATGTGCCCTGATGTGCAGTGCCCTGATGTGCTGTGCCCTGATGTGCTGTGACCTGTGCCCTGATGTGCTGTGTCCTGATGTGCCCTGATGTGCAGTGCCCTGATGTGCCCTGATGTGCAGTGCCCTGATGTGCTGTGCCCTGATGTGCTTGGACCTGTTCCCTGATGTGCTGTGCCCTGATGTGCTGTGCCCTGATGTGCTGTGTCCTGTCGCTCCGATTAGAACGGTGTCATTGTACTGAATGGGGCGTGACAAGTTTCCTCAGTGTGAACCGCGCCTAAGTCATTGATCGCCGCCAATACTAGTATTTAACAAATTCCCAGTATAGATCCCATCGTCTGTAGGCGTTGTAGCTTTCACAGCGGCGGGGGGGGCGCAGTTTTCCATCTTTGCCCTGGGCACCAGATGACCTTGTCCTGGCACTGGTTCTAGGGGCATACATTTCAAATCTAATTTGACTACCTATTACACTTTTATACACCTGGTATGAGGCACTCTAGTGGCATGGATTTGTATCGGCTGGGTACAGTTGAGTATGGCTGAGTATTGATGGGATGGCTGGGTACGGCTGGGTAGGACTGAGTACGGCCGGGTATGACTGAGTATAGCTGGGTATGACTGGGTATGGCTGAGTATGGCTGGGTATTGCTGGGTATGGGTGAGTATGGCTGGGTAAGGTATGACTTGGTATGGCTGAGTATGGACCACCCCAAAACACCCTTACCATGTTAAGGGCATGCGGCCTGGTATGGTTCAGGATAGGGGGGCGCTCACTCATCCCTCCTCTCCTGGCCTGCTAGGCTCCTTTCTCACATAAGGGTCTGGTATAGGTTTTGGGGGGCCCAAGCCAATTTTTTTTTAAATTTTGGCGCGAAGTTCCCCTTAAAATCTATACCATACCTGAAGGGCCTGGTATGGACTTGGGATGGGGGGGCATGCCTTTTATTTCTTAATTCTGTCATAGGGTTCCTGTCAGGAAATGTTCCATCCGCTGGTAATATCTGTCATTTGGCATGTAGTACTGAGGTCCACCAGCAGGTGTCTCCTGGCAGTTTGGAACTGTCAGGAGAGCTTTTCCCTGCTGAAGTTATGTCATCTTTGGGCCGCAGTACTAGCGTCCACCAGCGAATGGATCCTGGCAGTATGGAGCAGACAGTACCTCCTACAATCAGGTGTCACTTGAGGCCAATCACAGGCCTATAAATACCCGGCAAGCAATCACAAGTTTGCCTTGGTTTCTTCCTTGTGCCCTGACCTGCAAGCTTGTGATCTGATCTTGATTCTGAACCTGTTCCTGTGCCCTGAACCTGTGACCCGTGTATCTGATCCTGTCTCCCTGTCCCGATCCCTATCCTGTCCCACCTGTTACCTTGCATTCCTGCCTGCAGTCTGATCCATCCATCCTCTCCCTGTCCTGTGTTCCTGACCCTATCTGCTGATCTCCCTGTCTATGACCTTGGCCTGGCTTACGTTTATGTCTCTGGAACATCCCCTGTCCATCTGCTAATCTGCTGTGTATGACCCTGGCCTGGCTATTGTTTATGATCCTGGTATTTGCAATTTATTGTACTTATCTGTCTGTTGTTATTTGTGGGTCTCTGTCTGTTGGTTGGTTATTGCACTGTGTCATATTGGAGGTGGTTGTACTATATTATTCACTTACTTTAATAAATTATTATATTTTCACTTATATACGTTTTGGTGTCCTCTGTCGCAGATCACACGGTTCTGGTCACACCTGTTCATGACAGTTCCCCTTAATCACTTTAATACACTGTATTATATACTCTGCACTGCGTTATATACACTACACTGGTTGCACTTTATACTCTGCACTATATTAAATATACTACACTGGCGGCACTATATACTTTTCACTACGTTATATACACTACACTGACTGCACTATATACTCTGCACTGCGTTATATACACTACACTGACTGCACTATATACTCTGCACTCTATTATATACACTACACTGACTGCACTATATACTCTACACTGTATGATTATATACACTACATTGACTGCACGCTCAATCCACTAACTAACCTGCCTAATCTCTCCTCATTCATAAACACTATAAACGGCCGCCGTGTAAGCAGCCTTATACAGTATGGGGCGTGGCCCCTGAGCCATGATTGGCCAAAGGCACCCTGCCTTTGGCTAATCATGGCTCTCACAGCACATCGCGCTTTGATTGGCCAAAGCATACAGGTCAGGTGCACGCTTTGGCCAATCAGCAGCCTTCAATGCACTGCGATCTCGTAGTGCATTATGGGGCGCATCGCGGCGAGCGAACTTCCCAACGAGCGCCCTATACTTACGTTTGACTTGAACATCTGGCCCATCCCTAGTATATACCCATATTCTCAATGAGAATTAACAACAAGCATAATATTTTTTTAATGCTATACCTCTAAGCAAAATCCATCAGTAGACAAGCAATATGTTACTGTTGATTTTTTTCTATATTTATTACTATATAGCTTTTATTTGTATCTAATTTTAAGACTGTACCTATAGGATTTTTTTTCCCTGGTTCACACTTTTACAAAATAATGATCAACATTTTTGGTAATAATTAGTGACCTAATGCATGACAATAAAAAAAAAAGGCAAAACGACAACCTTAATTAACCTCCAGATGACAGATTTTCCTGCATTGTTGCCATGGAAACACAAACATCAGCATCAGAAAACAGCAAAGTGGTAAAGTAGGAACAAATGACAAAATTAGTGTCACTGTGAAAACTGAAACACAGAAGCAACAAGCATAAAACAATTAAGATCAAGAACAACATCTAAAAACATGAGCAGTTTGTGTGTATCAAAAAAAATAATAGCATGTTTAAATTTCCATGTAACTGTAAATGTATTTTAAAATTAAAACAATTGAAATTAATAGCGACATTTAAAAAGAATCTACTTGATATAAAGACATCAATATGTTAAATTTTTCAAGTTTCCTTTTACCTTTTTTTAATAATAAAAACTAGAAGTCTTACTCCTAGAAGACCAACTGTTGTCATCATAACTAACATGTATACCATGTGTCTCTTTGCTATATTGATACCATCCTCGATACAATCGTATAAGCCAGATGGTACCTGGCTGATGGCCAGAACTTTGTTTGCACTATCTCTCCTTTTAAAAGACACTAGCCTGACACTGCATTGCTTAGTGCTAATTTGCATCTGCATGTGAAAGTGAAGTGAAGTGAAATAAGTCAATGGTTTATTATTATTTATTATTATACAGGATTTATAAAACGCCAACAGATTGCGCTTTACAATATAAAAGGGAGACAGTAAAGCAACAATACAATTCAGTACAAGAGGGTTAAGAGGGCCGTGCTCCTGCAAGTTTACAATCTAATAGGGAGGGGCTGGTGAAAAAAAAAGGTGGTAAATGTGAGGGATGAACTGATGAGGGAAGTAGAAGATTCGGTTGTTAGCTGAAGGCAAGATAGGCCTCCCTGAAGAGATACATTTTCAGGGAGATAACTGGACAGATTGTTGGTTCCAGAGAATAGGAGAGGCTCTGGAGAAGTCCTGGAGATGAGCATGGGAGGAGGAGAAAAGGGAGCTAGAGAGCAGGAGGTCTTATCAGGAGTGGAGGGGATGGTTTGGGTGATGTTTGAAAATAAGATTGGTGATGTGTCTTGGGGCAGAGTGTTAAATGGCTTTGTATGTTATTGTTAGTGTTTTGAATTTTATTCCTTGGGCAATGAGAAGCCAGTGGAGGGATTGGCAGAGAGGGGTGGCAGACACTGAACGGTTGGTAAGGTGGATGAGTCTGGCAGTGGCATTCATGATAGACTGAAGAGGGGATAGCTTGCGGAGAGGTGGGTGTCATGGTTATGCAGTAATCTTTCTCTGTCAGCTTACCTGCTCCTCATGTGTTCAGACTAAGAGGCCAGCCCCTCACACCTGGCTGGTTTTAGAACCTCTCCTCTAAACAGGGCCCCACCCCTGTCAGGGAACCCTATATTAACCTGTGCATTGCATCGTTGTGTTTCCTATGTATGCTCTTCAGTTCCGTATCCTCACAGCTGAATTGAGCTGGAATAATGAGGCCCTAGTTGCAACCCCTTTACATGGCCTCTCGGATAAAGTGAAGGATGAATTAGCAGTAAGATCCCTTCCTGCTGATCTGGAGTCATCACCTTGTGTAACCAGATCGATATTCGCTTTCAGGAGAGGGCTCTGAAAAAAATACGCCAGCACTCCCCATTCCTTGGGCAGCCTGAGCTCCCCATCCCTTCTCTTCGATCCGAGGAGCACCTCCTGCCCGCTGAGGAACCTATGCAGCTGGGCTGGACCAAGTTGTCTCCTGAAGAACGCGCTAGGCACAGAACTCTGGGCCTGTGCCTCTATTGTGGGGCCAAAGGTCATTTTCGTGACACTTGTTCTCTTCATCTGGAAAAACGATCGGGGCTAATACATCTGGAAGGTGGAGTATTAGACCCTGAAGTATAACCTTCACCTTCTCGTCTTCTTCTTTCTGTGTTCCTTCATGTCGGCGCTTCCTCTCGTTCAGTCTCGGCACATCTGGATTCCGGAGCCGCTGGCAATTTCATTGCATTGGTGGTCTTGGCGATCGATGGCACTGTTCTCCCAGGGGGTCCTATCCGCTTCCAGACCCTCCCTGTTAAGATGTCGGTAGGGACACTCCACCAGGGGTGGATATCCTTCCTTGTCTTACCTAAGGCTTCATCTCCTATCATATTAGGTCTTCCTTGGTTACGGTTCCATTCTCCACACATTGACTGGACTGCTGGACAGATCCTGGTTTGGGGTTCCTCCTGTTCCTCTTCCTGCCCACTCAAGGTTACCCCAAAAGAGAAACTTCCTGTTGCCACCATCCCAGTATCTTCTGCTCCTCTCGCTGAATATAGCGATTTCTGGAATGTCTCCTGCAATAGTCGTGCTGAGGCACTCTCTGGGTCATGTGGCACTCTGCATGAGGAGCCCACCTGTGACCTTGAGCCGATCATTCACTCCAGTCTGCATGGTCATTTACCTTTGCCTGTTCCTGGACCCCCTTGGACGCACACCCAGGCTGACTCGTCTACCAGTTCCACAGTTGCTACGCCCCGTGATGCGATTCTGGTGGTCACTGCACATGGCAATGCTGTTCAGTCGGCCTCTGCACCAGTTCAGCCTATGCCCAGTGAAGCTATCCAGCTTGACTTCTGTGACACATCACTTTCTAACCAACCTGGTCTCAGGGATTCACTGACTTACATACGTACATTCGGAAGGGTTTTGTCCTGAGGAGAGGTCTTGGATCACTGCATCTGAGATCTTTGCGCCTTGTCTGTTGAGGAGGTTTCATCTGGAGTTTCCCTTTAAGTCAGGGCCCAGGCGGGGGAGGCCTCATAAGAGGGGGGGGGTACTGTCATGGTTATGCAGTAATCTTTCTCTGTTAGCTTACCTGCTCCTCATGTGTTCAGACTAAGAGGCCAGCCCCTCACACCTGGCTGGTTTTATAACCTCTCCTCTAAGCAGGGCCCCACCCCAGGCCCTGTCAGGGAACCCTATATTAACCTGTGCATTGCAAGCCAGCAGTGCTGATCAACCATTGTGTGTTAGCTTTCATGTGTACTTGTTGTGTTTCCTATGTCTGATTACAGTTACCGACTTTGGCCTGTTCTTGACTATTCCTGTCTGCTCGTGACCCTGACCTTTGGCGTGTCCCCAACTATCCCTGTTTGCCTGTGACCCTGAACCTTGGTGTGAACTCTGCTGTCCTTGTCTGCTTGTGGCCCCGACCTTGGCTTATTCCCTTACTATCCCTATCCTCCTGTGGCCTACTGTGGGTGTAAGCTGAGGAATCCTGGGGGTCGCGACCTGGAGCCAGTTGCAGCCCAGTCCATCTTCACCACTAGAGGCTCTGGTGAACACCTGCTGGCTCTTAGACTCCGCGCCCCAGGTAATCTTACACTCTAACCCCGGTGGGATCCGTGCTGGTGTTCCAGCAGCCCTGCCTACCTTACCATCCTGACTCCCATCCACAGCAGTCAGCAGTAGGGTCCACTACCTTGCGGTGCACTTCTGATCCCAATGGTGTGCATATGTCACCTAGCCTCAAGGTGACCTGACAGTGGGCCAATGAGGAGGGAGTTACAATAGTCAAGGTGAGAGATAACAAGGGAGTGAATAAGTTGCTTAGTGGTTTTAATGGTTAGAAAGGGGTGTATTTTGGAGATGTTACGGAGGTGAAGTCTGCAAGATTTGGACAGCGATTGGATTTGGGGTTGAAAGGAGAGGTCCTAGGATTACACCTAGCACCCTGGCATGAGGGGAGTGACTGATGGTTATATTATTGATCTTGATGGAGAAGTCAGGGGAGGGAGCATGGGCTGGAGGAAAAATTATGAGCTTGGTTTTAGAATATTGAGTTTGAGGAAGTGGTGTGACATTCATGCTGATATGTCAGTTAATAAGTTAGTAATGTGAGAGGAAACTGAAGGGCTTTTCTTTTCCCTCCCCCTCTTTCATGTTTCTTCCCCCCCCCTCTGGTTACAATTTTTTCTTCTTCCTTCTATTTTTTTTTCACATTTGATTGGTTGGTAGTTTAGCGTTGCTACTTCATACATGCCTGGCACGCGTGGAGCGTTCAGGTTCACGGGTCGGTTGGATCAAGCCTCGGCTCGTCCACCGATCCCCTGACCGCTCTGCAATCTCTTGCGGTATTAGGGCTGTGCGGAACGGCAACATGATTGCCCCTCCCTTCTTACTCCATCCACACCCACCCCCCCGCTGACGACATCGAGGAGCGGCGCAGGCTCATCGTGAATGCACTGCCCCTCCTCTGTGAGGCACGGTCCATTGCCGTTTTCCATCCCCTCCCTCCAGCCGTCATAGCGGACGGATGTCACCGTGCACACGTGTCGGTGGGAGCGTGACGCATGATGTCAACCTGCCAGTGCCGCCATCTTGGATGTGGGCATGGGGCGACGCCGTACGCCATGCACTCAGGGGACCCACCAGGCTGGCGTTAACTGAGAGGCTCCTATCTCCACACCTGGAGTGAGTCTCCAATTGATCTGGGGGCAGATCTATTGGTCCAATTAATGGCCCTACATAATAGAGGTGAGATACCATTCACCTCTATGGCGCTTGGACACACACATTAAAACAGGCTACAGGACACACCTGCACTGAACTTTCAGACAACCTATGTTTCAGGTAAGCCCTAGGCTCTGCTGGATGGATTAGGATATATATACTGCTAAGCTCTACCCTCGATGGAATATACTCCTATACATACTATTTGTACTTTTATTTTCTTAGATGGCCATTATCCGCTGCCTATAAAAAGAGTGACATAGAAACGACAGGACCTCTATGAGGCTCTGGCATCAACCACTACCTGTGTATTGTTCAGGAACCACACCTGAAGCTCATAGGACCACAGGTGTGTGGTCCTTGAACTTTATAAAATGCATATGTGTTTATATCAGATACATTCATTTGATTGGATGAATCGCAGCCTTTCTTGATCCGTCAAATGTGTCATAAAATAAAACTTTTCTATTTAGATCTCTCCTTGTGAACTCTTCGGGCGAGGACTAGATATACTGAGTTTCAAACTGTCTGAAAGACAACTACGCATTCAGCATTTAAAATAGAAAACACAGCATACTCTAAGGTACATTTATGCGCTGATCATATGCTGTATTTGATTGGACCCCTTCTTTGGTGTCGCATTTGCATATTTAATTCAAACTTGATATACTGCATACTATCAAATATCCCCTTTTCTATCTGCAGTGACACCATCGGGTCCCGGTTTGCATGTATGTGGTTCCGCGACACACCTGCACCGATTAGACTTTCCCTGGCAGTTTCTTTTCTGCATTCTATCTTTTAACATTCATCCTGGCCAATCTCAGCACGGCTCTTTGGCCTCTTACATTGTGTCATAGGTATATAAGTACACCAACAACTATGGATGCTCTTCCCCCTGCTATATTGCCATTTTATGCTTGACAGATGTATAATATATGTTTCTATATTTACTAGATTATAAAATTGTACTTTATTGCATATTGGACTATCCCCAAAGAAGGAGTCAAAGCTACTCTGCACCGCGTAGGAATCACGGTTGCAATCATATTCATTGTGCACACGAACTGTGTCTATGACATGTAAACTATATTTATGTTGCTTGACGTTTTTCCAAATATTTGAACTTTTTTACATACTTGTATGTGAATAATCTTTGTTATTAATAAACTTTCAGTTTTAATTACTGTCTTACAATCTGCCTTTAAAGGCCCCCGCTAAGGGGAAATCCATATTCTTATTGAGATGAGGAGTACAGAGATAGATTTGTGTGTCGTCAGCATAGAGACGGTACTGGAAGCCATGGGAGTTTATTAATTGACCAAGGGAGACGGTGTAAATGGAGAAGAGGAGAGGGCTGAGGACAGAACCTTGAGGTACCCCTACAGAAGGAGGAAGTCAAGAGGAGGAAACAGAGTTATAGGTAACACTAAAGGAGCACTGTGATAAGTAGGAGGAGAGCCAGGAGAGAGCAGAGTCTTGAAGGAATTTTTTCTTATAATTGTCTTTAAAGAGGAATTACGTTGCATCTGTGCACCACAAACCAAAAACACTATTTAATTAATTTTTAATAATCAGTGCAAACCAATCCATCCATTCATGTCTCTATGCTTTATTTTCTTGAGAAATCACTTTGAACCCCCCCCCCCCCCTAGCTTTTCTGGCCAAGCCCATCTTGAGTAGCATTTACTTCCTGGAATCAATCTGCCCTTAGCTCAGGCATGCAGGTATGAGTGTGTGTTAAGTTGTGAAAACCCCTCCTCCCTTCCTAAAGACTCCTGGAATGTATGGCATCATTTGCCTAGGCCTAGAAAATAGGAACTAACTGAAGAAATGTAAAAAAAAACAAAAACTGTATACCAATGCTAGTAGCATAAGGATTACAAATAGTCAATGTTGATGGAGGGCCAGTTCACTCCATAGAAACAAAGGCTGGATGCGTTCCAGATGCTTTTCTGCATTCGTATTTTTGATGCGTTTCAGTGCAGTTTGATGCGTTTTGGTGCATTTTTGATGCAGTCCAGTGCATTTTTCCCCCTCTTTTTTCTTAAACTTAAATAAGGACATGCGTTCCAGTACATTTTTTATGCTTTTTTACAGCGTTCCAGTATAGTCCAGTGCAGAAAAAATGCAGCATGTTCTACTTTTTTTTACTGGAACTGGAACGCACTGGAACTGCAAACACTGGTGTGAGCTATGCTATTAAAGACCATATAACCTACTCTCCATGCATTTTTGATGCAGAAAAAAAACGCACTGAACTGTAGGTGGTGTGAACTGGCCCTGAGAGAGATCAACTTTAAAATCCATCTTCCTAATTCAGCACTCAATTAGGAAAGCCTACAATAATCAAAGCAGATATTACCAGTGCTACATCATCTCCAACAAATTGTGGTTAAGCTGGGTAGGTAGTAAACTAGTCACCGCTTTTCCAAACCCTAAACTCCAGGCAAATTACTTTCCTTAAACTGAGACAATATCATTAGTCTACTGCAGGCAGGAATCATTTCCTCAGTCTCCATTCCCCAGTGATCAGACTGCAACATTGTAGCATAAGGTAAGAGGCTGCAGCAAAGATCTGTGTAGCAAAGCTTAGATGTGGATAACACATTGTCTGATAACAATTCTTCACAGTACATTACTTGGTAAAGAATATGCTATCTGCAACATCCAAATAAACCCAGCAGAATGCTAATGCATTTTTGTCAAAGTCTTAAGCCTCGTACACGGTACGATTGTTGGCAGGGGATTGTCCGTTGACAGACTGTCGTCCTAAAATCTTACCATTAGTACGCTCCTTTTGACAATTGTTGTCCAACTTTTGGCCAACAAATGTTGGATGGCAGGCTAGTGCATTTTTGGCAGACAACGTTCTGTTGTCAGACTTTTGTATGGTCAGTACACAAATCCGTCACACAAAAATCGAAAGTACAAACACACATGCTTAGAATCAATGCTCACCAAACACGAAATTAGCAGAAGGGGCTCAAAGGGTGGCGCTCAAGAGCTGAAATTCTTTGTAGTATGACACTATGTTTGTGTTTGTTGCACGACAATTGTGTACCGTTAGTATGCAAGACAAGATCCTGGCACATACCCTTTTGACAAAAAGACGCTTGGTTGGCCAATAATTGTACCGTGTGTACGAGGCTTAAGTTATGACTAGGCTTCACCTGAAACGTATTAGCATTCTGCTGGGTTTATTTGGATGTCCCAGATTGCCTTTTTTTGCTTGCTTGTTAATTTATGCTTGCAAGATATACAGGAACCTGAGCTGTAAAGACTGACATTCCTGCTCTTTATACCGGTGTGCAGGTAGGAACGTAATGTATTGAGCACTGGAAATAACCTAATAACATGTTTTTTGCCCCATTTGTTCCCCTAGACCCTATTTCCTCTCAAATACTACGGTCGCCCTCTGACTTTATCCTTCACTCTCTAACCCACATCTTCAATCTCTCCCTCACCTCTGGCATTTCCCCCAATGCTCTAAAATATGCACTGGTCACCCCTATACTTAAAAAGCCGTCCTTTGACCCTACCAATCTTAACAACCTATGCCCTATCTCCTTGCTCCCCTTTTCCTCTAAACTCCTTGAACGTCTGGTTTACAACCAACTGAGTGACCACCTCATTAAGAATAACCTGCTTGATCCCCTTCAATCTGGATTTCACCCTCAACACTCCACACAAACTGCTCTTTTAAAACTCACAAATGACCTACTAACTGCAAAAACCAAAGGACACTATTCTGTACTCCTACTTCTGGACCTTTCAGCTGCCTTTGACACAGTTGACCACCTCCTCCTCAAAAAAAAAACTTTACTCCCTCGGTCTCTGCAACTGTGCTCTTCAGTGGCTTTCATCCTACCTATCCTAATGCACCTTCAGTGTCACTAACAATTCTACTTCCTCCACTCCTTCCCTTCTCCGTCGGGGTCCCCCAAGGTTCTGTTCTTGGACCTCTTTTCATTTCAATCTACACTTCTTCCCTGGGTCAGCTGATAGTCTCTCATGGCTATCAATATCATTTCTATGCTGACGACACACAAATCTATCTCTCCACCCCTCAATTCACTCCATCAGTCTCCTCATGCATCATTAACTTACTAACAGACATATCTGTATGGATGTCACACCACTTCCTCAAACTCAACTTGTCCAAAACCGAACTTATAATATTTCCTCCCCCATCTGCCTCTTCCCCTGACTTCTCTGTCAAGAGCAATGGCACAACCATCACCCATCCCCACATGGGACATGACGTCAGGGTGCTAGGTGTTATCCTGGACTCTGAACTCTCCTTTTGGCCCCACATCCAATCACTTTCCGAAGCTTGCAGCCTTAACCTCTGCAACATCTCTAAACTATGTCCCTTTTTAACCAATGAAACCACAAAGCTCCTGATTCACTCCCTGGTTATCTCTCGCCTTGACTACTGCAACTCCCTCCTCATTGGCTTACCTTTAAATAGACGATCCCCCTTCAGTCCATCATGAATGCTGCTGCCAAACCCATCCACCTTACAAACCGCTCAGTGTCTGCTATCCCTCTCTGCCAATCCCTCCATTGGCTGCCACTCGGTCAACAAATTAAATTCAAAATACTAACAATAAGTTACAAAGCCATCCACAACTCTGCCCCCAGCTACACCACTAGCCTAGTCTCAAAATACCAACCTAATCGCCCTCTTTGTTCCTCCCAAGATCTCCTGCTCTCTAGCTCCCTCATCACCTCCTCCCATATCCACCTCCAGGACTTCTCCCGAGCCTCGCCCATTCTCTGGAATTTGCTACCCCAATCTATCAGACTGTCTCCACATTTATCCACTTTTAGGCGATCCCTGAAAACTTTCTTCTTCAGAGAAGCCTATCTTGCCTCCATCTAACAACTGCACTATTTTCTCCATTAGCTCACCCCCCACAGCTATTACCCTTTTGTATAACTTGACCCTCCCTCCTAGATTGTAAGCTCTAACGTGTATAATAATAATAATAATAATAATAATAACAATAATAATAATAATTTGTTCAGAATAAATAAACATGCACTTTTAATGGGCAAATTGCTATGTATATTTTTTATAGATACACCCTTTATTTCTAAACAGAAAAGGCAATCCGCAGACAGGTTCAATATAGTTTAGGATGCTTAAAAACAGTGGAGTGTCTTGTTTAACCTCTTGCCGACTGCCCTCTGTTATTTTTTTGGCATGTACAGGCATTGTCACATACACTGCACTAGCGCACGTAAACATAGTCAAAACATAGCCAGAGTTCAGAAACCTGAACGGATAGTCAGACAAGCCAAAACGTCAGGGAGCCAGAGATGAACGTTGTAGAACAGCAAGCAGGATCTGGAGCCAGAAGTAATGTCAGCCATGCAAGTCTTTAACAGGAACACAGGAGAGCGTCTCTAGCGATGTAACCAAGGTGAAGGCAGAGATTATCTGGACTGGACGGCTTAAGTAGGCAGGACTGACGAGCAGGATATCATCAACAGGTGAGTCACTGTGGAGAGATAGAAGCTGGCAATTAGCCGACAGCTGAGAAGGAAGGGCTGAGTCCAATCCTGACAGGGTTACAGTGTTGTGGCACCACCCCCATCCAAGGCCCAATTTGTCTGCCCCTGTTTAACAGAGGCATGTAATTACAATTTTTGATATAATATTTCAACACAGGGCCCGTTCCTGCGCCCAACAAGAGTAACTGTGAGGGCTTACAGTGTTCTGGCACCACCAAAATGAAAGGCCCAATTTTTCTAACCCTTTTAAACGGTGGTATGTAATTACAATTTCTGATATAGTATTTCACAGCAGGGCCCGTTCCTTTGCCCAACAAAAGTATCTGTGAGGGGTTACAGTGTTGTGGCCCCAGCACCACCACCCAAGGCCCAATTTTTCTGCCCCTGTTTAACAGGGGCATGTAATTACAATTTTTGATATTATATTTCAATGCAGGGCCCGTTCCTGCACCCCTGTCAGAGAGCGTACCTCGGCGGGCAGGGTGCTCGCGGCGGTGTGCGGCAGGGCGCGTCGGCGGTGCTGGTGTGTGTGTCCGGGGTCGTCCTGTTGTGCACGCTGGCGTGCGGGGGCGCACGTGGGCGTTGGCGGGTGCGCGCGCCTGTGTGTGCTGGTGCGCGCGCGTGCACGTCGTTTGGCGCCAAAAGGTGCATTTAAGCCGGCGTCCCTCTGTGTTCAGTGCTGCCTGATCAACAGCTTGCCGTCCTAGTGCCTGACCCTGTATCTGAACTGTTCCTGATTACCTGTCGACCCGGCCTTGTCTCCTGGACCTCCCCTTGAACTCTGCCTGTACCTGACTTCTGCTTGTTTGACCATCCATTTGCCTGCTCCACTGTACCTTTGCTGCCTGTCTGTTACCGAACCCGGCCTGCCTCCTGACCATCCGTTTGCCTGTTCCATTGGACTTCAGCTGCCTGTCTGTTGTCTACCCAGCCTGCTTCCTGACATACCTGCTCAGTCTTGTTGCCTGTGTTCCAGCCAGCTTCAGCCTTCTCACCAGTTAACCCTGCAGTATCTGGACTGTGCATACAGACTCTCATACCACTTCGTACTCTCGTGCCTCCTGTTTGCTCTACCAGGGGCCGCGGGTCGGACACGTAAGGGAGCCTACCTTCTGCCCAAGCGGACTCGCCGGTCTGGTAAGTAGTAGCCTGACAGTATCAGGCAGCCATGACCGAGTCCGGGCAGGGGGCTTCTCCCATGGATGAGCTCTGCAGACATCTAGCGGGACTAACCCAAGCGGTAAAAAGCCTACAAGAGGGATATTCAAGTCTGGAAGAGCGTGTACAGGCCTTATCTGCACCCCCCGGCCCCCAGGGGACCGCAGCCGCAACCTCAGCACCCTCCGTAGTCATGTTACCTCCAGAGCCAAAGGTACCAGTACCAGAAAGATTTTTTGGAGACCGAAGTAGGTATCGTGCTTTCCGGAATGCATGTAATCTCTACTTTGCCCTTCAGCCACGCACATTCTCTTTGGAAGCCACTAAAGTGGGCTTCGTTATCTCCTTGTTATCTGGCGAACCTCAAACATGGGCCCACCGACTTTTGGAGCACAAGTCTGTCGTCTTGGAAAGCCTGGATGCTTTCTTCGAGGCTATGTCTCAACTTTACGAAGACCCCCAGCTAACCGCCACCGCTGAAGCCACCTTACACTCCCTTCGTCAAGGCCGTCGAGCGGCGGAGGATTATGCCGTTGAGTTCAGACGCTGGAGCTCTGATACGGCGTGGAATGACGCTGCTCTGCGCCACCAGTTTAGGATGGGGTTGTCAGATCCTCTCAAGGATGAGTTGGCACGGGTAGGGGTACCTCAGACCCTGGAAGAACTAATCAACCTGTCCATTCAAATTGACCGTAGGTTGAGAGAACGACGCACCGAAAGATCCACCAGTACCTATCGTCCCACCTGGATGCTCCCACAAGTTCCCTGTCCTCCCAGCAGATCTTCCGCTCCACCACCAGTTCCGACCAGTGATGCACCAGAACCCATGCAGCTCAGTCTGCTTCGTCCCTCCTTGACCCCAGAAGAGAAATTACGCAGACGGGCACATAACCTGTGCCTCTACTGTGGAGAACCTGGGCACTACGCCAGCAGTTGCCCCAACAAGACGCGTAAGTGCCGCTCTGCTGTTCGTACCTGTGCCACTATTTTACCCACTGCTGGTGCACATCTAACTATCTCTGTCACTTTCCAGCTTCCCGGAAAGGCTATCCAAGTTCCAGTAATTATTGATTCAGGAGCCTGCAGTTGTTTTATTGACCGGACCTTCGCTTCTCAACATGACATACCTCTCCAACCCAAAACTCAAAGCCTGGTTGTTCATCTTGCAGATGGCTCTGCCCTCTGTTCCGGTCCGGTCACTCAAGAAACCCTTAGAAGCTATTATGGGCCCTCAGCACCGGGAATATCTCTGTTTGGATGCTATCTCCTCACCCCTTTTCCCAGTCATCCTCGGAATGCCATGGCTACAGGTTCACAACCCCCAAATCAACTGGGCTACTGGTAGTATTGAGTTTCTCTCAGGATACTGTCAACAACATTGTCTGCAAAAGGGTCGACCGTGAGGTTACCCAACTTCTCTGTTTACATCCTGATGTTAACCTGCTTCAAGCCATTCCTGAGCCCTACCAAGATTTCGCGGATGTATTCAGCAAGAAAGGTGCAGAGATATTACCTCCACACAGGCCCTACGATTGTCCTATAGAATTGCTACCAGGAACCGAGGTACCCTTCGGCCGGATCTTTCCACTGACTGAGCAGGAGCTGGGCACCCTGAAGCAGTACCTAGATGAAAATTTGAAGAAGAAGTTTATCCGCCCGTCCACTTCCCCGGCCGGTGCTGGTTTATTCTTTGTAGAGAAGAAAGACCATTCTCTTCGGCCATGCATCGATTACCGTGAATTAAACAAGATAACGATTAAGAATCGCTACCCGCTTCCCCTGGTACCTGAGTTATTCCAAAGGCTGGGCACCGCCAGAATTTTCACAAAATTGGATCTTCGCGGTGCATATAATCTAATTCGCATCCGAGAGGGAGATGAGTGGAAGACCGCTTTTCGCACTCGTTTCGGGCATTTCGAGTACCTTGTTATGCCCTTCGGTCTTTGTAATGCCCCAGCCACTTTCCAACACTTTGTGAACGACATCTTTAGAGAATTCTTGGACCTCTACGTCATTGTTTATCTGGATGACATCCTCATCTTTTCCTCTTCCTTGGCTGATCATCGCAGGCACGTCCGGAATGTTCTTGCTCGGCTCAGGCAACACGGCCTATACGCTAAACTTGACAAATGTGAATTCGAACTTCAAAGTATCCAATTTTTGGGACTCATTATTTCTGTAGAAGGTATTAAGATGGACCCACAGAAGGTGTCCGCCATCCTGGACTGGCCTGCACCTACAGACAAGAAAGGGGTCCAACGCTTCGTAGGATTTTCTAATTTTTATAGGAAATTCATAAAAGACTTTTCTAAAATCATTGCTCCCATCACGGAACTTACAAAACAGGGATCCCGATTCTGTTGGACGTCCAGGGCACAATCGGCTTTTGAGAAATTAAAGGGACTGTTCACATCTGCCTCTATCCTTAAACACCCTGACCCTGCTCTACCGTTTGTGCTGGAAGTTGATGCTTCGGAGATCGCAGTGGGGGCAGTACTCTCTCAGCGCCAGGGCCCCAAGGCCCTTTTGTTCCCAGTAGCATTCTTTTCCCGCAAACTCTCGTTGTCAGAAAGGAATTATGATGTGGGAGATCGGGAACTCTTGGCCATCAAGGAGTGGCGCTATCTTCTGGAGGGTGCTGTACATCTTGTTCTCATCTATACTGATCACAAGAACTTGGAATACCTAAGGTCGGCCAAGAGACTTAAACCACGACAGGCTAGATGGGCACTCTTCTTCTCCCGCTTCTCCTTTCACATCACGTACAGACCCGGCTCCAAAAATGTGAAACCAGATGCATTGTCACGAATGTTTCATGATTCCAAGGAAATTGCTCCTCCTGACACTATCTGGCCGGTGGGAAATTTCTTACTTCTCCAGGGAGATTTAATTTCCAGAATAAGGCAAGCCTCCTCAGAAATTCCCCAACCTACTGGGACCAGCTTAAGCGATGGGTTGCTCTGGCACGAAGGCAAGATCTTGGTTCCTGAGAAACTTAGAGTGCCGGTATTGGAATTGTGCCACGACCACAAGCTGGCAGGTCATTTCGGGGCCCGGAAGACGACTGAACTGGTGCAACGCACCTTTTGGTGGCCACAATTATTGGAGGATTGTAAGAATTATGTAGGCTCTTGCCACACTTGTGCTCGGAATAAGAGCAATCGCACAAGGGCCTGGGGTTTGTTGAAACCCTTACCGATTCCCGACAGGCCTTGGAGAATGATTTCGATGGACTTCATCGTGGAGCTACCCCCATCTGAAGGTTTCTCGACCATCTTTGTGGTGATTGATAGGCTGTCCAAGATGGCACACTTTCTCCCCATGAAGGGTACACCCACAGCCGTAGAAACGGAGAAGATCTTTGTCAAAGAAATAGTGAGACTACATAGGGTACCCGCTAATATTGTGTCAGATCGTGGTGTCCAGTTCACCTCCCGGTTCTGGAAGGCACTGTGTGGTGCTCTTGAAATTGAATTGGCATTTTCTTCGGCCTATCACCCTCAGACAAATGGCCAGACAGAAAGAACTAACCAGACGCTGGAGCAATACTTCCGTTGCTTTTCTGTGTTTTCACAAGATGACTGGGTGTCCCTGTTACCAGTCGCTGAATTTTCATACAACAACTCCCTACATTCAGCTATCAACCAGACTCCATTCTTTGCCAATTATGGATTCAACCCCTCCTTCCTTCCCAGCTCTTTTCTGGAATGTACCCTACCAGCAGTGACTGAAACAATGGAGTTCTTCTCTAATAACTGTAAGATCTTGCAGGAGACCATGGCCCAGTCCCAGGCATCTTTTAAGAGGATGTTTGATAAGAAAAGACATGGAGAACTTATCCTTGAGCCTGGTAACCAAGTGTGGCTATTCACAAGTAACCTAAAGCTGGCTTGTCCTTCCAAGAAATTGGGACCTAAGTTTATGGGTCCTTTTCAGGTGAAAAGAAGAGTAAATGATGTCGCATATGAACTTAATCTGCCGGAGTCCCTTAGAATACACCCGGTCTTTCGTGTATCATTGTTGAAACCAGTTGTTCCTGATTCCTTCTCTGACCGTAAGGCCAAGCCACCTGAGCCTATTATGATCAACAATGAGGAGGAATTCGAAATCGAGGCAATCTTGGATTGTAGAAAGAGGCAGAATCAGATCCAGTACCTCATTAAATGGAAAGGGTATGGACCCGAGGATAACTCTTGGGAGCCTGAAAGTAATCTCCATGCTGATGAATTGCTACAAGCCTTCAAGGACTCCCACGCAACCAGGTTGGCTGAGCTGGGCATCCGGAGGCTGCCCTTGAGGAGGGGGCACTGTCAGAGAGCGTACCTCGGCGGGCAGGGTGCTCACGGCGGTGTGCGGCAGGGCGCGTCGGCGCGCGCGTTCCTGTGGACCCCGCTGTGCACGTTCCTCGCGGTGCTGGTGTGTGTGTCCGGGGTCGTCCTGTTGTGCACGCTGGCATGCGGGGGCGCGCGCGCGGGCGTTGGCGGGTGCGCGCGCCTGTGTGTGCTGGTGCGCGCGCGTGCAGGTCGTTTGGCGCCAAAAGGTGCATTTAAGCCGGCGTCCCTCTGTGTTCAGTGCTGCCTGATCAACAGCTTGCCATCCTAGTGCCTGACCCTGTATCTGAACTGTTCCTGATTACCTGTCGACCCGGCCTTGTCTCCTGGACCTCCCCTTGAACTCTGCCTGTACCTGACTTCTGCTTGTTTGACCATCCGTTTGCCTGCTCCACTGTACCTTTGCTGCCTGTCTGTTACCAAACCCGGCCTGCCTCCTGACCATCCGTTTGCCTGTTCCATTGGACTTCAGCTGCCTGTCTGTTGTCTACCCAGCCTGCTTCCTGACATACCTGCTCAGTCTTGTTGCCTGTGTTCCAGCCAGCTTCAGCCTTCTCACCAGTTAACCCTGCAGTATCTGGACTGTGCATACAGACTCTCATACCACTTCGTACTCTCGTGCCTCCTGTTTGCTCTACCAGGGGCCGCGAGTCGGACGCGTAAGGGAGCCTACCTTCTGCCCGAGTGGACTCGCCGGTCTGGTAAGTAGTAGCCTGACAACCCCCAAGAGTAACTGTGAGGGATTACAGTGTTCTGGCACCATCAAAACTATAGGCCCAATTTTTCTGCACAGTATATTGGGCAGGCCGTATAGTATATATACTGCTGTTCAGAGTATATAGTGCCTGGGGGCCTGGGGGACCCCCACGCCTTTTTTCAAAAAAAATTTTGGTGTGGGGTTCCCCTTAATATTCATACCAGACCTGAAGGGCCTGGTGAGGATTTTGGGGTGGACATCTATGCCATTTGTTTGGGTCTTTTTGGCGCAGGGTTCCCCTTAATATTCATACCAGACCCGAAGGGCCTGGTAATGGACAGGGTCGCCGTTTTTTTCAATGGTTTTTATCTATACTGCCAGGATTTGAAAATACATTACAGCCGCATGCAGTTTTGAATGACATTTTTTCCTTCCTGGTACTGTTATAAACATGGGAAAGATGCGCTACTTTACAGGTAGACTAAGGAGACCCCCCAGGCACGATATTTAAATGAATATTTAACTCATATTGTTTCACTTTCTGCATTATTAAAATCACTGCTCCCGAAAAAAACGACTGTTTTTAAAACATTTTTTTGCATTGACACATGACCCCACACACTTTTTATGGCACATATTGCATATAAGCCTTTAAAATGAGCACTTTTGATTTTTCACATTCACGTCCCATAGACTTTAACGGTGTTCGCATGTTTGCACAAAGGTTTTGCCTTTTCGCATGTTCTGCTGCGAAACGAACCGGGGGGTGTTCGGCTCATCCCTTTTCAAAATGTGCAGGCCTCTCCTCTGTCCTCTGTCCAAGTCTCTGCCCTTTTTGCTTCTGGTGTCCATCAACCCCTTACTGAAGTATGCTACACTAGGCTTCTGTTACTACGATCACGTTTGGGGGAAACTTCCCCTTATCAGCCTGGTAATAAAAGAGACCTTATAGGTAAGTAAGCCCAAGTTTAAAGTAACTTTATTGCTTGTTTTTTGCTGCTAATGAATGTACTAACAGGGGCCACTCCCAAATCAACCTGGATGAACTCTGTGATGCACACACTTAGATGATTAATTATGCAAATAAAATACATAGATTAAAATATTATTATATAATAATAACTTTACTAAGAAGTAGTAAAACTAAAATAAATAATTAAAAAAATAGTTAAAATGGGACATGCTATTACATACAGTATACAGTATGTAAACAGACATTACAACAATATATAATGAAAAAAACTATATATGGAGAATATGTGAAATATCTACAAAAATCATATAAATAAACAAATAATTTTGTATATAAAAACAAATAACTATATTAAAATGATGGAAATCAAGTCTTACTCTTTGCCACTACTAAATCCTTAATGAGACATTACTAGTAACCTAAGAATGCAAGATGTGATAAAAAAAAATTTAAAAAAACTGCCCTGAGTGCCTAATCCGTGAAACTTCATCTATGCAGTTATAACACAGTATGTATTTCTAATTTCTCATTTAGCCCACTAGGTGTCAGTGTCTGTAAGGTAAAAATCCAGTATGTTTGCTGGTGACATCACTTTTTGTATTTTTCATTATCTGACAGCATTTGCGGCATGGCTTGAAAGCCAAACACTCTTAATCTAGAAGTGCTGCCATTATGAAATTGACTGAAATGTCTTGGGACACTATGATTATCGTTTTTATCCTTAGCTTTCCTTCTGTGTTCCCCTATTCGTGTTCTCAGTGTTCTTTTAGTTCTTCCAACATACTATAAACCACAAGGACAACTCAAGCCATAACCACAAGTGTAGTAGAATGACTGATAAGTTGGTAAAATCATGTTTTTTACCCTTTGAATCAAATTAATTATTACATTGATTGCAGCCAGCAAAAACATAACAGGGGGTATAATTCTTGCTGCACTTTGAAGCAAAGCATTGCAGCCATAGCAAGTATCTGAATCTGTCTGGCTGCCTTTGCAGCTTAAATTGGATGTAAACACAATTCATTAAATTTGAGCTGGACACATACAGTGGGGCAAAAAAGTATTTAGTCAACCACCAATTGTGCAAGTTCTCCCACTTAAAAAGATGAGAGAGGCCTTTAATTGCCATCATAGGTATACCTCAACTATGAGAGACAAAATGTGGAAACAAATCCAGACAATCACATTTTTGAAAGAATTTATTTGCAAATTATGGTGGAAAATAAGTATTTGGTCACCTACAAACAAGCAAGATTTCTGGCTCTCACAGACCTGTATCTTCTTCTTTATGAGGCTCCTCTGTCCTCCACTCATTACCTGTATTAATGGCACCTGTTTGAACTTGTTATCAGTATAAAAGACACCTGTCCAACAGTCACACTCCAAACTCCACTATGGGGAAGACCAAAGAGCTGTCGAAGAACACCAGAAACAAGATTGTAGACCTGCACCAGGCTGGGAAGACTGAATCTGCAATAGGCAAGCAGCTTGGTGTGAAGAAATCAACTGTGGCAGCAATAAATAGAAAATGGAAGACATACTAGACCACTGATAATCTCCTTCGATCTGGGGCTTCACGCAAGATCTCACCCCGTGGGGTCAAAATGATCACAAGAACGGTGAGCAAAAATCCCAGAACCACATGGGGGGACCTAATGATTGACCTGCAGAGAGCTGGGACCAACGTAACAAAAGCTAACATCAGTAACACACTACGCTGCCAGGGACTCAGATCCTGCAGTGCCAGACGTGTCCCCCTGCTTAAGCCATGTCCGGGCCCGTCTGAGGTTTGCTAGAGAGCATTTGGATGATCCAGAAGAGGATTGGGAGAATGTCATATGGTCAGATGAAACCAAAGTAGAACTGTTTGGTAGAAACACAACTCGCCGTGTTTGGAGGAGAGAGAATGCTGAGTTGCAACCAAAGAACACCATACCTACTGTGAAGCATGGGGGTGGCAACATCACGCTTTGGGGCTGTTTTTCTGCAAAGGGAACAGGATGACTGATCCGTGTACATGAAAGAATGAATGGGGCCATGTATCGTGAGATTTTGAGTGCAAACCTCCTCCCATCAGCAAGGGCATTGAAGATGAAACGTGGTTGGGTCTTTCAGCATGACAATGATCCCAAACACACCGCCCGGGCAACGAAGGTGTGGCTTCGTAAGAAGCATTTCAAGGTCCTGGAGTGGCCTAGCCAGTCTCCAGATCTCAACCCCATAGAAAACCTTTGAAGGGAGTTGAACGTCCATGTTGCCCAGCGACAGCCCCAAAACATCACTGCTCTAGAGGAGATTTGCATGGAGGAATGGGCCAACATACCAGCAACAGTGTGTGACAACCTTATGAAGACTTACAGAAAATGTTTGACCTCTGTCATTGCCAACAAAGGATATATAACAAAGTATTGAGATGAACTTTTGATATTGACAAAATACTAATTTTCCACCATAGTTTGCAAATAAATTCTTTCAAAAACCAGACAATGTGATTGTCTGGATTGTTTCCACATTTTGTCTCTCATAGTTGAGGTATACCTATGATGACAATTACAGGCCTCTCTCATCTTTTTAAGTGGGAGAACTTGCACAATTGGTGGCTGACTAAATACTTTTTTGCTCCACTGTATATCTGCAGTGTTTTCTTATTTCTCTGTTCAAAGCACTAAGTCCCATAGCTGTCTCCTGCTCCGTTCTTCTGTTATCAACCTGATAACTTCTGACAAGTTCTCAGTCACATATGATAAAAGCAGCCTGAGTTTTGTGTTGGGTTAGGATGCTATAAATAAATTAGCAGAACCCTGAACTATTCAAAGATCAGCTCTGTGTGCCTTTCCTCCAGCTGTCTTGGCTGTATGCCCAAGCTTCACTGCAGTTCTCCTAACACGATCTGAACTTTGTAAACAGTATATAAAGCTGAAGACAGCCGATATACATGTAAAACTTATGTAGGGAGATTTGTTTCATCCCTGTGTATCATCTGAGGCTGTTGACTTCACTGGGTATAGGACAGGGTTTACATCCACTTTAACTACCTGTTTTTACTACCCACCAACTGTAAGTGTAAACTAAGCCTTACTCTTGCTTACCTTCTTGCTTACCTTCTTCTTTTTATTGCTTCATGGGCAAAATAAAAACTAAAGCTTTGCTATGTTATTGGCAATGTTAATTGATTAATTAATAGATGTTAATTAAATGTTACTTTTGACTAAGTATTACTCACTAAAAATGTACATTTTGTCTTAAATTCCTCCTGAAAATAGCAGTGCACTTTCTGCTGGTTGCAGGTGCCTTGGTGTGAGAGAAATTGTGCCTCTGGCTGTTAGGATGGCCATAGATCAGTTTTTTCAATCAGCCAGCAGACTGATCAAGAAAAAAATGAACAGATTCCTCATCCACACAAGCGACATGCATTCGGACAGTAAGGACTCCTCTGCTGTCAGATTACGCTGACCAACTTGTGTGACTTTCTTTGCTGAATGTTTTGGATTTTTAGGGCCAGTTCACACCATAGAAACACAGTCCGGAGGCTTTCCAGATGCTTTTCTGCATGCGTGTTTTTAACATGTTTCTGATGTGTACCGGCGCGTTTTTGGTGCAGTCTAGTGGATTTTTCCCCCCTGCGTTACAGTGCGTTTTTGGTGTGTTTAGGTGCATTCTGGTGCGTTCGAGCGTGTTTTTTACACACGTTCCAGTACAGTCCAGTGCAAGAAAAATGCAGCATGTTCTACTTTTTTTCTGGAACTGGAACACACTGGAGAGAACTATGCCATTGAAAACCATATAACCTACTTTTCATGCATTTTTGATGCAGAAAAAAAATGCACTGGACTGCATGTGGTGTGAACTGGCCCTTAATTTATTTCTGTACATGCAGTTTGCCATTCACTTATATTATGGCTGTAATGCTGTTTACTGTACTGCTACTTGTGTTGAGGGGGTTAATTGTGGTGTCTGCCGCCTCCTCTGTGTATATGTGCCTGCCCCTTTGTGGATGCACATAAATACATGGGATCAGCAGCCTGCTCGGTCCGAGTATGGGAGAGGAGAAGATCTGCTGAAATGTAGAAAATAGGAATGGCCATAGATGCTGCTGCTGAACTGGCTGAATTTTGATCCAGCTATAGCCAGTTTAAGTCTCTAAGGATTTGGAGTAAGATTTTTTTAAAGTTATTTGAGTTCTGCATTGCATGCATATCCCTGCTTCTACTTCATTCATTCTGTGAATCTTTACTTTCTTCAACTTTTCTGCTGCATTTTTGAGAATGAGTACAAAAAGAAGTTGGTCATCTTACATAGTTACATAGTTCGTCTGGTTAAATATATATATATATATATATATATATATGTATGTATATATATATATATATATATATATACAGTGGGGACTGAAAGTATTCAGACCCCCTTAAATTTTTCACTCTTTGTTATATTGCAGCCATTTGCTAAAATCATTTAAGTTCATTTTTTTTTCCTCATTAATGTATGCACAGCACCCCATATTGACATTTTTGCAGATTTATTAAAAAAGAAAAACTGAAATATCACATGGTCATAAGTATTCAGACCCTTTGCTCAGTATTTAGTAGAAGCACCCTTTTGATCTAATACAGCCATGTGTCTTTTTGGGAAAGATGCAACAAGTTTTTCATACCTTGATTTGGGGATTCTTTGCCATTCCTCCTTGCAGATCCTCTACAGTTCTGTCAGATTGGATGGTAAACGTTGGTGGACAGCCATTTTTAGGTCTCTCCAGAGATGCTCAATTGGGTTTAAGTCAGGGCTCTGGCTGGGCCATTCAAGAACAGTCACGGAGTTGTTGTGAAGCCACTCCTTCGTTATTTTAGCTGTGTGCTTAGGGTCATTGTCTTGTTGGAATGTAAACCTTCGGCCCAGTCTGAGGTCCTGAGCACTCTGGAGAAGGTTTTCATCCAGGATATGCCTGTACTTGGCCGCATTCATCTTTCCCTTGACTGCAACCAGTCGTCCTGTCCCTGCAGCTGAACAACACCCCCACAGCATGATGCTGCCACCACCATGCTTCACTGTTGGGACTGTATTGGACAAGTGATGAGCAGTGCCTGGTTTTCCCCACACATACTGCTTAGAATTGAGGCCAAAAAGTTCTATCTTGGTCTCATCAAACCAGAGAATCTTATTTCTCACCATCTTGGAGACCTTCAGGTGTTTTTTTTAACAAACTCCATGCAGGCTTTCATGTGTCTTGCACTGAGGAGAGGCTTCCGTCGGGCCACTCTGCCATAAAACCCTGGTGGAGGGCTGTAGTGATGGTTGACTTTCGACAACTTTCTCCCACCTCCCGACTGCATCTCTGGAGCTCAGCCACAGTGATATTTGGGTTCTTCTTTACCTCTCTCACCAAGGCTCTTCTCCCCCGATAGCTCAGTTTGGCCGGACGGCCAGCTCTAGGAAGGATTCTGGTCGTCCCAAATGTCTTCCATTTAAGGATTATGGAGGCCACTGCTCTTAGGAACCTTAAGTGCAGCAGAAATTTTTTGTAACCTTGGCCAAATCTGTGCCTTGCCACAATTCTGTCTCTGAGCTTTTCAGGCAGTACCTTTGACCTCATGATTCTTATTTGCTCTGACATGCACTGTGAGGTGTAAGGCCTTATATAGACAGGTGTGTGGCTTTCCTAATCAAGTCCAATCAGTATAATCAAACACAGCTGGACTCAAATGAAGGTGTAGAACCATCTCAAGGATGATCAGAAGAAATGGACAGCACCTGAGTTAAATATATGAGTGTCACAGCAAAGGGTCTGAATACTTAGGACCATGTGATATTTCATTTTTTTTTTAAATCTGCAAAAATGTCAACAATTCTGTGTTTTTCTGTCAATATGGGGTGCTGTGTGTACATTAATGAGGAAAAAATGAACTTAAATGATTTTAGCAAATGGCTGCAATATAACAAACAGTAAAAAAGTGAAAAAAAGTGAAAAAAAGGGGGTCTGAATACTTTCCGTCCCCACTGTATATATCTATGCAATCATATATATACAATCCTAAACCCACAGTTGATCTAGAGGCAAAAAAACAAACAATAAAGCATGAACCAATTTGCTCCAGCAGGAGGGGAAAAAATCCTTTCCTGATCCCCCAAGATGCAATAGGATATTCCCTGGATCAATTTTACCTATAAAATTACCTACTCCAGTTATATTATGTGTATCTAGGAAAAAATCCAGGCCTTTCCTAAAACAAATTACTGAGCTTAAATAATATCTGATCCAATATATCCTAAAATCCAACGCACCTTCCCTAGATATATCAGAACAAATAAGAGGCGCTCAAATCCCTAGTGCTAAAAAACGCATGTGCTGCAATTTCATCAAAATGAAAGTTGAAAATAACTTAGGTGTGCAAATTAATGCATGAAACTTAATGGTGTTAACCAATACTAATCAAACCATGTGAAAGTGCATCCAAAGTGCACGTGAAAAGAGCCGTGACAGCAAGATAATGCGTGAATAGCTAAAAATCCCAGTTAATGTGATTAAAAATACAAGTGTAAAAAGAATAACAATTAATTACATAATTATATTACATACAAATTAATAAATTAACGCATAAAAATCAGTCCTTTACAATCTCTGTGACAAATAACGTGATTAAATTCGTGACAGAACAGTGCATAAAAATCGCATACAATCGCACAGATCTTCTAAGGTGCAGTGATCTTGAAAATGCTGAATTCCACGTGTCCTTCACCTCACCAATGTGAAACGTGAATCCACTCCCAAAGGAATCTCACTCACCGGATAATTTTGCCAGCACTCTCATGCACGGCAAAAAACGCTTAGTAGCCACACTCCAGAGAACTCCAGCAGGCAGCAGCAGCAATACCAAAGTGTATAGAGACAATCCACATGTAAAAAATTGAGGAACTCACATAGCGTAAACCAGCACGGCAAGTTTTTGAATAAGTCTGATCGATGACGAAACATGTTGGGGGCGTGGCTATGAGTTGTGACAAGCAACGCTGAGAGCCGCACTATACGAAGGAGAGCCTGTCATTGCACGGCGCACCACGGAGGGGGGTGAGAAAGACCGTGAGTCTGAGCATCAACACACCTCGGGTCCGCCGTGACCATTTGCTGTTTTGAGTGTATCCACTAATGATTGAGGCTTGCTGTGAATCACATTGGTTTTACTGCTGTTTTTATCTTTTAAAATGTGAGTGTTTCCATTGAAGATTTTAGTGGTTTTAAATAAACTTGCCGTGCTGGTTTACGCTATGTGAGTTCCTCAATTTTTTACATGTGGATTGTCTCTATACACTTTGGTATTGCTGCTGCTGCCTGCTGGAGTTCTCTGGAGTGTGGCTACTAAGCGTTTTTTGCCGTGCATGAGAGTGCTGGCAAAATTATCCGGTGAGTGAGATTCCTTTGGGAGTGGATTCACGTTTCACATTGGTGAGGTGAAGGACACGTGGAATTCAGCATTTTCAAGATCACTGCACCTTAGAAGATCTGTGCGATTGTATGCGATTTTTATGCACTGTTCTGTCACGAATTTAATCACGTTATTTGTCACAGAGATTGTAAAGGACTGATTTTTATGCGTTAATTTATTAATTTGTATGTAATATAATTATGTAATTAATTGTTATTCTTTTTACACTTGTATTTTTAATCACATTAACTGGGATTTTTAGCTATTCACGCATTATCTTGCTGTCACGGCTCTTTTCACGTGCACTTTGGATGCACTTTCACATGGTTTGATTAGTATTGGTTAACACCATTAAGTTTCATGCATTAATTTGCACACCTAAGTTATTTTCAACTTTCATTTTGATGAAATTGCAGCACATGCGTTTTTTAGCACTAGGGATTTGAGCGCCTCTTATTTGTTCTGATATATCTAGGGAAGGTGCGTTGGATTTTAGGATATATTGGATCAGATATTATTTCAGTTTGATAGCTTCTTAAAGGGGCAGCTCTCTTTTTCACTTTTTATTTAGTGAGTTAGATATGGTTACACATATTTTACTTTACACCGAATAAGCCATTCACTGGATCTTATTTTTGTTGGTTGCAATATTTATTCATTGGCGCAGTGGGGGTTGTTTTGAATTGAGGGCGGCTCACTATTCTGACTACCCATTTTTTAAGTTAAAATTACTGAGCTTGTCAGAACTACCTCTTGAGGGAGTCTACTCTACAATTTCACAGCTCTTATGCCCCGTACACACGATCGGACATTGATCGGACATTCCGACAACAAAATCCTAGGATTTTTGCCGACGGATGTTAGCTCAAACATGTTTTGCGCACACACGCTCGCACAAAGTTGTCGGAATTTCCGATCGCCAAGAACGTGGTGACGTACACCACGTATGACAAGACTATGAAAGGGCAGTTCAGAACCAAGCGCGGCACCCTTTGGGCTCCTTTTGCTAATCTCGTGTTAGTAAAAGTTTGGTGAGAGACGATTCGCGCTTTTTTACACTCGTGGTTCAGATCGTTTTCTGCTGTTCAGTTTGTGCTTGTGGGTTTGTATCTGCCCTTCAGTGCGCGCAGCGAGTACCCTTGACTTGTCATTGTGTTCTTGTTTGTTCGTTACTGTTTTTCAGGTCGCTCTTCACAGGCCTTGCTGTTCTTCAGTGCGTTCTGTTACTTAGTTCTGAGCAGTCGATCGTTTTCTAGCCATATTGCGTATACGTACTCCTCGTAGAGTTTGTGCTGTGCGGGGGCTTGGTGTTGGGGTCCTGACCTTGACACAAGTCCAGTCCATGAACAGGGTGGGGAGGAGTTCATGGACCAAGAATTGGTTACTCCAGCGTGACCAGTTCTGTCATATGCCTTTGCTCCGTGAGATCCGTGAGAATAATCCTGATGATTTCAGGAACTTTCTCAGGATGACGGACCCCGTATTTCACCGTTTGTTGGCTTTGCTGACCCCTTATATTAGCAGGCAGGATACCTGCATGAGGCAAGCCATCACTCCGGAGCAGAGGCTAGTCGCCACCCTGCGGTACTTGGCGACAGGGAGAAGTCTGCAGGACTTGAAGTTCTCAACAGGCATCTCCCCCCAGGCTCTGGGGATCATTATCCCAGAGACCTGTTCTGCCATCATCCAGGTCCTGCAGAAGGAGTATATTAAGGTAAGATTTTTATCCTTTAACATCACATTTTATTGTATATAATGTTTGACATAGTATTTCTTTCCTCATTCCCTAATTACCATGATTGTAATATGCTGTGAATGTCCCCTTTGCCCTCATGCATGCTGGATTTTTATGTAATTATTTTTTGTCCTTCATACATATTTGCCTTCACTTACCTCCCCAGCATGCACTCCTGGCCCTATATTCACCTCATGTAGTCACTTAACAATGTATTTTATCAGCTCCATAGTAGTGCTTTACCCCAAACACCCCCTAAAATGTTTATAAATGTGATTTGTGCTTTAAATTCAGGCAGAGTGCCAGAGGCTTTTTTTGGGTGTCCCCAAATCATTTGTAACCCTCCCTCCCCCTCAACTACTAAGTCAGCTGATACCAATTCTCTATCTATCCTCAGTCATCTATCTGCTGACTTTGCCAAACCCATACACACTAAACCCATCTCTTTTGTGCTCAGATGTATGGATGAATTCCCCAAAGCATGTAGTGCAAGGGCCTGCCTGTATACTTTTAAATGGTACTGTTTAAAGTTTTTGTATACTATTATTATCTTGATAGGTAATAGCAGAATGTCCAAATGTGCTCAAATGTGTACAATGTGTATTTATATCTTTGTATTATGACACTTCTTACCTGTCCAGTGGGCTGCCAATAGTGTAACTAAGGAGGGGCTGGCCAAAGTAATACCCTTTATTAAGCCATTCATTTCTCAATGAAGTGGAGAGGGTTACCTGTCCAAGAGTTCCCCCCCTATAATGTTATAAATGGTCCATGAGAGGGGGGGGGATCTGATAGGTGTACCTTATACACCTCATTCCCTCATAAAAATTCCCTCATAAAAATGTTAGCTTGATGTTGGGCAAGAATGTTTGTGTCTAATCTGCTTTCCCTGTTTATGTGCAAAATGACTAATTTTTGATTTTGTTTTGACTCCACAGTTTCCTTCCACGCCACAGGAATGGCAGACTGTGGCCTCCCACTTTGCCCAGTGGTGGGACTTTCCTAACTGCGGAGGGGCAATTGATGGGAAACACATCCACATCGTCCCACCACCCAACTCAGGGTCATACTATTACAACTACAAGGGGTTCAATAGTATTGTGATGTTGGCGGTGGTGTCGGCTACTTACGAGTTCCTGTATGTGGACGTGGGGAAGAATGGCCGGATGTCGGATGGTGGAGTCATCGCCCAGACAGAGTTTTACAGGCATCTCCAGAATGGCAGCTTGGACTTGCCACCTCCAGAAGACAATGTGGAAGGACTCCCATTCGTCTTTGTTGCGGATGAAGCGTTTGCGCTGGGGGACCATCTTATGCGGCCATTCCCGATGAGGACCCTCACCCCGGACCAGAGGGTTTTTAACTACCGGCTGGCCAGAGCCAGAAGAGTGGTGGAGAACACATTTGGAATCATGGCCAGCCGGTTCCGCCTATTTCTTACACCCATACATATGGCGGAGTACAAACTGAATCACATTATCCTGGCGTGCTGTGTTCTACACAACTTTATACGGAAACATTCTGCCAACTATGCTGGCTCAGTTGGGCCTGAGGCCGGAAATCCTAATGAACCAACCCTGACGGTGCTTGAAAGTGTCCATCCTGGCTTGCCCCCCCCTGAGTGCCCTTGATGTCCGGCTAAGATACCTTGAATTCTTTGCGGGTAGGGGTGCCATCAATATGCCAGACAATGTCTAAAACATTTTTTAAATAAAAAAAAAAAACAAGGTTTGGTGACATTTGCTGCTTGTGTTTGTTTTAGCTGACCCTGAGAGAAATGTGGTGAGTCCTGAAATTGGCGTGATTGTGTAACCTTACAAAGCACTGTTGGGTGTTATTTCCTAAAGGCAAAGACACTTTGCACTACAAGTGCACTTGAAACTGCACTGAAACTGCACTTGTAGTGCAAAGTGGATTTCCCCTCAGGAAATAACCCCCATTGTCAAAGAAAACACCCATTACAGCACAACAAAAGTTTTGTAGCGTTGAGACAATAATCCACACAATCTTGATTAACAATCTTTTTAATACCAGCACAATCACATGTGCATTTAAAAAAGGTTTTTAAAACAAACCAACATGTTTGTTGTATAACAATTTTTGGGGTCACATTAGAAAAATTAGAAATGTCCATTTTAGATCAAACAGGCATGTTTAAAACCAACAAGAAAGACACAAATCTTGAACTTACAAAGTTCACATTTGGTAGAACTTGAAGGCAATATCAGACATGAGTATTTACAAACTGAGTTTGATATTGCATTCACCAGATGGGGTGAAGTCACCCCTTGAAAAGCCAAATTTTGAAGATGCACACAAATTTAAGAATGTCAACATGTGCTACCTGCCATCATGGGGGATCAAGGGACGTGTTTTGGGGGTGCAACCCCTTCCTCACAGCTACTTTATTATTGAGGAAGGGGTTGCACCCCCAAAACACGTCCATTGATCTCCCATGATGGCAGATAGCACATGTTGACACACTCTGTGCCTCTTCAAAATTTGGATTTTCTAATATTTGTAAAAAAATGTTCAAAAAATATTAGCACACCAAAAAACAAAGGGATTTTGAGGGCTTTTAAACTCGCCCTAAAACATCAATGATGTTCTTATTTCTTTGAAGAACATCATTGATGTTTTTCTTGATGTGTTCCAATGCAATATTACACCCCATGATCTCCCCGATCAGGATCTGGGCACTTTCAGAGGTGAAAGGATCAGGATCCACAACATCACGATCTCCTAAAAAGAGAGAAAACAAAAAAACACCATGTATTATAAATCTGCCAGCATCCATCTCTTACCTGAGCCTGTGGTCGCAGACACTCACCTGTTGTGGTGACAATTTCCACCACGTCTTCCTCCTCCTGCTCTGCTTGGCTTTGGGGGATTTCACCTTCTTCCAGAGGTGGGGGGTCTGTGGTCTCCTCGGATGAGGGGTGTCCTCCGAGTCTTTTATCCCCTATGTACAAAAAAATAGGTATACTTAGCACACAGATATTTGATGTCAGAACTATAAATATGAAGCATTGTCTGGAAGTGGGGTACAATTGTCTGTTTTGGCAGAGTTCCAAGATGTAGCATTTTTATTGTCCTTTGTCAAGCTTGAATACTTTACCTGTCTTGTACAAGCTTCACAGATGGAGACCCCCCTATAGTATACACTGGAGCACCTGTGTGGGGCCCCCTAATAAAAAGGGTGTTCTGGGGTCCCACACTAGTGCTCCTGCGTCCAGATGTGTAAACTGCTGAGTGTCCTCTCCTTACACAGAATCTAGTTTGCATTTCATTCTAGTAACAAACACATCTACACGACCCAATTCTTTTCACACAAGTAGGCCCCCAAAAATAATGGCAATTGCATATGGCCAAACGAACTATGTTTGATACGAATGAATAATGTGCCCATGAACATGAAAGTTGCCATTTTAAACTGGATAACAGTTAAGAAAAGCACAAGGAGCAGCACGAACCTAATAAACATAAAGAATAGGAACACAGCACAACTACTTACTTTTTTGCAGCACTCTCCGGATCTTTCTGTACTGCTCGTGTTCTCTTAATTTGAGGTCTGACCACCGCTTCCTGAGCTGATCTTTCGATCGTCGTACCCCGAAATTCTGGTGCAGACTCTTGACTACTTTCGCCATTATCTTGGCCTTTCTGACATTGGGGTTGGGGTAAGGTCCATACTTCCCGTCATAGTCAGCCTTCTCCAGGATGTCCACCATCTCCAACATCTCCCCAAAGGACATATTTGATGCCTTATATCGTCTCCTTCTGGATCGGGACGTTTCAGGCTCCGGGCTTTCCTCCTCCTCCTCATTGGTGTAATTATCTGACACCTGCTCTGACTCCGCCATGTGCTCTTCCCCACTGCGACGAATGAGAAGGGGCGGGGAATAGACTAGAAAGAACGTCAGGGGCGGGCGGAGTTTCACGCATGCGCAGTGTCTATAAAGTGTAACACGCGTGCGTAGTACGTACGATCTGTGAGTGGAGGAAGGAGTAACGGAGGCGCCGATCATGATTGCGAAGGTAAGATTTTACATTGGGCCTATACTGCTTCTAGATTGAGGCCTGTATTTGCACAAGTTTAGTAGACTTTAGGCTGACATTAGGGTTTGTCTTGTGTTGTGTCTAGTGAAAATGGATATCTTTAGAGAGGATGAATTTATGGCCATATTCATTGATATGTACAGGGAGCTGCCTTGTCTGTGGCAGATAAACCACCCACATTATAAGAACCAAACAAAAT
Source organism: Lithobates clamitans (assembly GCA_037952925.1). NCBI lineage: Eukaryota > Metazoa > Chordata > Amphibia > Anura > Ranidae > Lithobates > Lithobates clamitans. The sequence continues at coordinate 2,326,258 of JBBGZY010000291.1, forward strand.
GGAAGGCAGCGCTGGATAGTTTGTTGGCATTTGTGAAGCAGGTGATCCCCATGGCAGACATCCTCTATTTGAAGGCCCTAATTGGTGGCCTGAGAAGCACATATCTAAGGGAGCGCAAGAAGGTCCAGCATTCCCAGAGAACCGGAGCAGCAGATGACATCTATCTCCCCAGGCTGTGGTACTATGACAGGCTGCATTTTCTGGCAGGTCAGACTGAACCCAGCCCATCACTCTCCAGTCTTCCTTCCACGCTTCCTTCCATGCTTCCTTCCACTCTTCCCCCCCCCCCCGGCTGAGGCTTCTGACTCCCAACCTGGGCCTTCCAGGCAGCAACATGTGGAGGAGCCCAGATTGAGCCAGGTATAGCATTCTTCTAAATATTTATGGTTGTCCAATCAATGATGTTAACTAGATGTTAGTTTGGAGTACTACTAATTTACGATTGTGATTGATGAAGCAAAAACTAAAACCATGTCCCTTTTTCATACACAGGGAAGTCTCAGCCAGGAGGTGGCTGGGCCGAGCAGGCTGCCTGATATCCAGGTTCCTCCCCTACGCCTGCAAAGACAAAGTGCCAGGAAGAGGAGTACCCTGGAGGAGGCTGTCATAGGCCTCTTTTGGAAGGCTACAGAGGCCCTAAGAACCCCTCACACTGTGCAGGAGGACTCTGCTGGCAGAACTGCCTGCAAAATGATGCGGATGGAGGAGGTCCAAAGACTCCTGTGTGAGTTCCTAATTTAGGAAGCTCTCAATAAGGGGTTGAGGGGCGAAATAACATGTGCTACCCACATTTGTGACCTCACACATGGTCCTCCTCCTCTTCCTCCTCCAGGTCCTACTCCTCCTCCTCCTCTTACTCCTCAAGGTCCTACTCCTCCTCCTGGTACATCTCCCACACCACAGCCACAGCGTAAAAGGAAGCGTCTAAGGAAGACCAGAGAGTGATGGCCTGGGTTCAGTTTGGTCTGGCAAAATAAGCAGCCTCTTGTAGTACCACAGCCTGGGCACAGATGTCATTTGCTGCTTTCCGGATCTCTGGGACTTCTGGGACAGACTGCACTCCCTTAGATATGGACTCCTGAGGCCACCAATTTTGCTGGTAAAGAATTGATGTCTGCCATGGGGGTCCAAGGCTTCGCTAATTTCAACTGTTTATCCAGCGTTGACTCCCTCTTTGTTTGGTTCTGAGCCCTTAATAAAGGAATTTTTGTTTCAATTATACTCTCCTATGTGTGTTTTCCTTCAAAAAGGACAGTTTGTTTGTGAGGAGGCAGGTACATTTCAAAAATACAATGTGAAATTAACAAGGGACACCAAAACCAAACAATCTCCTTGAGATTCAATAATACAAGACATCAATGGTGTTGTGGTAACTTGACACACAAAACACACACAAAAATATTATGTAGTAAAACACAAAAAAAACAATAAAAACACAGCCTTGAAAAAAAGACAAACCCCAAAAAAATAAAAAAAACAGCCTTGAAAAAAACATAAAATATTTAAAAACAACCCCCAAAAAATTTGGTCAGATGTGACAAATCTAAATATATTGAGGGAATCCCAAATAATAATAAAGAAATAAGTTTGTGAGAAGTCTGTGTGAATATGAGCAGCAAAACTACTTCATTCTTCTCACATTATAAAGAAGAAGAGAGTGCGCTGTATTAAACTATTTTTGACATTGCAGCATGATGAAAGTGCTGTATCCATTCCGAATGCTAATTTTAACAGACCGAGCTGTTCCGTCTCGGAATTTCTTCTGAGCATGCGTGGCACTTTGTGCTTCGGAAATGGCCACGCACACGGTCAGAATTGACGCGATTGGATTTTGTTGTCAGAAAATTTTATAGCCTGCTCTCAAACTTTGTGTGTCGGAAAATCCGATGGAAAAATGTCCGATGGAGCCCACACACGGTCGGAATGTCCGACAACATGCTCCGATCGGACATTTTCCATCGGAAAATCCGACCGTGTGTACGGGGCATTACTGTGAAGAAGCCTTTCTGTATTTGGAGATGAGATTTTTTTTCCTCCAGATGTAAAGAGTGCCCCCCTTGTCCTCTGTGATGACCTTAAAATGAACAACTCAACACCAATGGCTGATCTGATATGACAATCTGATATTGCTTTAGCACATACATGATTAATATGACACTGCAAAATCCTAGTCCAACAGATTTTTTTTTTAATAAGGATAAAAAACACAATATAGCAAGTATGCTTCTGAAACTCATTTTTGCATGAAACGCATGTTCAATGTTAATTAAAAAAAGAGCTAAAGCTTGACTTGTTCTAGAGTGGTTAAACAAGTTCATGCAAACTCGTAAAACATGAAATCTTTCAAGAATAACTTGTTATACAGAAAAAAAGAGAAATAGAATAAAAAAATAGTAGCTGAGTTAATATTTTCTTTATTTAACTTAAAGTGTATGTCAGCCAAAAACTTTTCTTTTTAGCGTTGGATGGAGTGGAGATGAATTAGAACTCCTGTTAAATTGTTACTGTTGTCCAGGGCTCAGATAGTGAGATTTACTCTTATTTACTTTCTCCGTGACAGCAGTTTTCCTGGACAGGAATTGAGGGAAAATCTGCAACAGGGGCATAAAGAGCAATAAAAAGCTCACTGGGTTCAAATAATCAAAAACATTTTTATTTTTGTCTGTATTTCTGGGTGAATCCACACAGTTTTTTTCACAAACCCTGCCTCTTTGTTTATAGTACATTTTACTGTCAGCCAGGAATTTCCATCTGATAGCTGAGTGGGTCGAGCTGGAATGAGTCATGGTTCTTAGGATGCCGGTGGCTCCTGGCTTCCTGACAACCAGCTTAAGAGGAAATTGTCATATTTAGCAGTGGTAGAAATTACTTCCCACTGCTGCAGGAGGTTCAGCTGAGCTAAACACTGATTTCATTTGGCCATTTGACCAACCTCCAAACTAGTAAAATATGGTACGAACCTAGGTTCAGACCAAACTTGTAGATCATTCCTAATTATGATCAGTCACAATCTGAATTTTGGAATGCTTATTAAAAGTCTAAGTTCCTAAGTAGTCAGTACTAGGGGAGTTACATGCCAGCTAATCTGGGTTGCCCCTAACCTTTCTGCCTACCTGGAAGACAATTAAATGCTTTATATCAACCATTCATCTGTAATCTGCTTGCTTATGTAACACATATACAATGTTCTTGCTGTGGTAATAATGGAACAGACTTATGCCCTGTACACACGGTCGGACATTGATCGGACATTGATCGGACAACAAAATCCATGGATTTTTTCCGACGGATGTTGGCTCAAACTTGTCTTGCATACACACAGTCACACAAAGTTGTCAGAAAATCCGATCATTCTGAACGCGGTGACGTAAAACACGTACGTCGGGACGGGGCAGTAGCCAATAGCTTTCATCTCTTTATTTATTCTGAGCGTGGCACTTTGTGCGTTGGATTTGTGTACATACGATCGGAAATTCCGACAAATTTTATAGCCTGCTCTCAAACTTTGTGTGTCGGAAAATCCGATGGAAAATGTGTGATGGAGCCTACACACGGTCAGAATTTACGACAACAAGGTCCTATCACACATTTTCCGTCGGAAAATCCGACCGTGTGTACGGGGCATTAGTTTTAGCTTTAAAGTTGGAATATAGTTCTTCCAATATTTTTGTATACATTGAAATAATCCTTCTGATATGTATAACTGTTTTTACGTATACTTTTTCATCATAGTTGTACAGGGGGCCACAGTATATACGATTTTTACATATAGGTTTTGCTTCCTGCTTTTCAGGGCTTCACAATAGTTCTCCTTTACTGCTGCCTCTCACAATGCAAGTCACAAGGGGTGATTCCATTGAATAGCAAATGTTGACTTAGCTCAGTCCATAAAGTAAAGAAGTGTTCCTTTCAGTCATCCAATCACGTGCAAGGCAAAATCCTTTTTTCTTAAATTCCTTTGTACATGATTGGTTTTTAAGGTGAACATAGCTTCACTTTATTCTCTAAGCTTAGTGAATATTTACTTTGTTAAGTTAACATTTTCTACTATTTAGGTAAATCAACCTCTATGAGTAAGGCAGCCCATAGACAGTGCAAATTTTTTCCTGAAACCACGGTTAGAGGAAATAAATTTGCACAATTGCCCCATCAACACAGAAAGCATTGACAGGGGAATCCTTCCTGTCAAGCCATTGCCTTCTCCCAGCGGGGGTGGGCAGGGAAGCCGTCCCCGTTGGGAGAAGACAGTGATTATCTCTATCGGCTATAGCAGCCGCTTGCGATAATCGGAAGCAAATCCGGCAAGCTGGTTGTACCCAAGTTGGTTGATCGATCAACATGGTACATTCAGCCTGCCCATTAATGGTTAAAATTTCAGCCAGCTCCTGCTGAACCAGCAAAGATTCGAACCGTATAAGGCCGGCCTTAGCCAACTTACTAAAAACAATGCACTTCCCATGTGCCTGATATCTTATCTCAACAGCTGTTAAGAGAATAATTGCACTAAGCTAATGACAGTACCCTTTAACTGATGAGTTAAAAAATGGTAAAGAAGCGCAACAAAATAAAAAATGTATCTCATAATGAAAAATGTCTTATGCTGCAATAGTAACTCAAATATTCCCTCAATGATTATAGACAATACATTCCCTATACAGTATGATGCACATATATGTAACAAAAATTCATATTTCCGGTAAGGTAAAGTATAACTATAGGCAAATCTTTTTTTTATTTTGGACAGTGTAAGGAATGGTTATAACCCCTGTCAGTTTTTTTTTTTTTGCCATCTACGTCCAATTAGGGAGATTTACTTTTACTTCCTGTCCTATTGCAAAGACAGGAAGTGAAAGGAAATCCCTGCAAATTAAAGTAATTCCTTGGGCTCCCCAGGTCACCAGAACTAATGTCCCTATTGGAAGATTTCCCCATCTATTACTTTTCTGGGGACAACCCAAAATTTTAGATTTTCTTTTATTTTCACTTTTAATGATAACAGTAAACTGGACAATCAGGGAGGGTGAATCTCCCCAATAAGGGCAGAGGTAGCCCTCACAGTCACAAGTCCAGTTACTCTAATATGCACTCTCCCATTTCTTAAATGGGTGACACAGGGACAGAAATAAATGGAAAATCTACCCAGTGAGATTTCAGACAGAAAAAAAAAAAAATCTAAAAACTTAGTTTATTTCCCATACTCTTTCTAAAACTAGAAAAATGTGGTTGAAGATAAACTTTCAGAAAAATGTCCAGAATCAGCTATTTTTTCAACAGACACCAGATCTGTTATTCTATAATATTCGGTTACTGTTTATTCTCTTTACTTAAGGAGAAGTCAACATACTCTTACGCCCTGTACACACGATCGGACATTGATCGGACATTCCGACAACAAAATCCATCAGATTTTTTCCGACGGATGTTGGCTCAAACTTGTCTTGCATACACAAGGTCTCACAAAGTTGTCGGAATTTCCGAACGTCAAGAATGCGGTGACGTTCACCACGTACGACAAGTCTATAAAAGGGCAGTTCAATACCAAGAGCGTCACCCTTTGGGCTCCTTTTGCTAATCTCATGTTAGTAAAAGTTTGGTGAGAGACGATTCGCGCTTTTTCAGACTCGTGGTTTTCAGATTGTTTTTCTGCTGTTCAGTTTGTGCTTGTGGGTTTGTATCTGGTCTTCAGTGCGTGCAGTGAGTTCCCATTGGTTTATTCAGTGTGTTCTTGTCCACTCGTTACTGATTTTCAGGTCACTCTTCACAGGCCTTGCTGTTCTTCAGTGCGTTCTGTTACTTCGTTCTGACCAGCCGACCGTTTTGAAGCCATGTTGCGTGTACGTACTCATCGTAGACTTCGTGCTGTGCGGGGGCTTGGTGTTGGGGTTCTTACTTTGACACAAGCCCAGTCCATGAACAGGGCGAGGAGGAGTTCATGGACCAAGAATTGGTTGCTCCAGCGTGACCAATTCTGTCACATGCCTTTGCTCCGTGAGATCCGTGAGAATAATCCTGACGATTTCAGGAACGTTCTCAGGATGACGGACCCCGTATTTCACAATTTGTTGGCTTTGCTGACCCCTTATATCAGCAGGCAGGATAACTGCATGCGGCAAGCCAACACTCCAGAGCAGAGGCTCGTCGCCACGTTGCAGTACTTGGCGACGGGGAGAAGCCTGCAGGACCTCAAGTTCTCGACAGGCATCTCCCCCCAGGCTCCGGGGATCATTATTCCAGAGACCTGTTCTGCCATCATCCAAGTCCTGCAGAAGGACTATATTAAGGTAAAATTTATCCTTTAACATCACATTCTATGTACTTAATGATTGCTAATATATTGTATTTCTTTCATCATTCCCTAATTACCATGATTGTAATATGCTGTGAATGTCCCCTTTGTCCTCATGCATGCTATAATCTTTTAACTTTTTTTTGTTCTTCATGCATATTTGCCTTCACTTACCTCCCCAGCATGCTCTCCTGGGCCTATATCAACACCTCGCCTAGTCACTTAACAATGTATTTTGTCAGCTCCATTGTAGTGATTTACCCTAAACCCCCCTAAAATGTGTAAAAATGTTATTTGTGTCCTTAAATTCTGGCAGAGTGCCAGAGGCTTTTTTTTGGGTCCCAAACTCATTTGAAACTCTCCCTCCCCCCAACCGCAAAGTCAACCTATAACAATCCTCTATCTGCTGACTTTGCCAAACCCATACACACTATACCTACCTCTTTTGTGGTCAGATTTCTGTATGAATTCCCCAAAGCATGTAGTGCAAGAGCCTGCCTGCATACTTTCAAATGGTACTGTTTCAAGTCTTTGTATCCTATTATTATCTTGATAGGTAATTGCAGAATGCTAAAATTGTGCTCCAATTTGGACAGTGTGTATTTATATTTTTGTATTATGACACTTCTTACCTGTCCAGTGGCTGCCAATAGTGTAAGGAGGGGCTGGCCAAAGTAACACACATTATTTATGCATTCATCTGTCAATGAAGTGGAGAGGGTTGTCCAAAACATCTCCCCCCCTCCTAAATTTTTTACAATGGGCCATCAGAGGGGGTGATGAATCTGATAAGTGGACCTTATATATATATATATATCTTTAAATACTCCCTAAAATAAATGTTATACTGATGTTGGCCAAGAATGTTTGTGTCTAATCTGCTTTCAATGTTTATGTGCAAAATGACTCTTTTTTTTTCTGGTTTGACTCTACAGTGTCCTTCCATGCCACAGGAATGGCAGACTGTGGCCTCCCACTTTGCCCAGCACTGGGACTTTCCCAACTGCGGAGGGGCAATTGATGGGAAACACGTCCACATAGTTCTACCCCCCAACTCAGGGTCATACTATTACAACTACAAGGGGTTCAATAGTATTGTGATGTTGGCGGTGGTGTCGGCTACTTTCGAGTTCCTGTATGTGAACGTGGGGAAGAATGGCTGGATGTCGGATGGTGGAGTCATTACCCAGACCAGAATGGCTGGATGTCGGATGGTGGAGTCATCACCCAGACCGAGTTCTACAGGCGTCTCCATAATGGCAGCTTGGGCTTGCCACCTCCAGAAGACAATGCGGAAGAACTCCCGTTTGTCTTTGTTGCAGATGAAGCATTTGTGCTGGGGGACCATCTTATGCGGCCATTCCCTATGAGGACCCTCACCCCAGACCAGAGTGTTTTTAATTACCGGCTGGCCAGAGCCAGAAGAGTGGTGGAGAACACGTTTGCAATAATGGCCAATCACATCATCCTGTCTTGCTGTGTTCTCCACAACTTTTTAAGGAGAAATTCTTTTAACTATGCTGCCTCAGTTGGGCCTGAGGCCGGAATTCAGAATGAACCAACCCTGGCGGCGCTTGAAAGTGGCCGTCCTGGCTTTCCCCCCCAGAGTGCCCGCGAGGTCCGTATAAGATACATGGAATACTTTGCGGGTAGGGGGGCCATCGATATGCCAGACAATGTCTGAGACATTTTTTAAATAAAAATATGTTTGAAACTGAATAAGTATTTGCTTTGATTTACTGCTTGGCTTTCTTTTAGCTGTCTCCTCGGTTATCTTTTATGAATGTTATATTTTTTTGGCCTTTTTCTTCAACAGTGCAAATGAAATTTCGTTGACACATGAGGTGTCAATCTCTTCTCTGGCTAACTATTATTATTATGTTGTGGGTGTGCTACACACACACCTTGTTTTTGTGGTTAACCACTTCCCGACCGGCCCATAGCAGATGACGGCCGGGCGGTGGTTCAGTTATCCTGACTGGGCATCATATGACGTCCAGCAGGATAACATGCTGCCGTGCGCCTGCGGGGGCGCGAATCACGGCGATCGGTGGATCCGGCGGAGGCTCTTTACCACATGATCAGCCGTGTTCAATCAGGGCTGATCACGATGTCAATAGGAAGAGCCGTTGATCGGCTTTTCCTCACTCGCGTCTGACAGACGCGAGTAGAGGAGAGCCGATCGGCGGTTCTCCTGACAGGGGGGGTCTGTGCTGATTGTTTATCTGCACAGCCCCCTCAGATCACCACACTGGACCACCAGGGATCGCCACTAGGACCACCAGGGAAGGGGGTAACATGTGGTTGGCCAGGTATGTACCCTATGGCCATCCACATGTGCCCAATGTGCCCAGTCAGTGCCCAATCTGTGCCAATTAGTGCCCACAAATGGCACCCTTAGGGGCATCAGTGCCATTAATTTGTGTCATCAGTGCCACCCATCAGTGTCCATCGGTGCCACCTGTCAGTGCCCATCCGTGCCCATCAGTGCCCACCTATCAGTGCCCATCAGTGCCCATCTGTGCCACCTATCAGTGCCACCAATAAGTACCCATCAATGCCACCTACAAATGCCCATCAGTGCCGCCTATGAGTGCCCATCGGTGCCACCTCTGAGTGCCCATTGGTGCCGCATACCAGTGCCACCTATCAGTGCCCATCAGTGCCACCTATCAGTGCCCATCAATGCCGCCTATCAGTGCTAATCATCAGTGCCCGTCAGTACCACCTCATCAGTGCCACCTCATTGGTGGCACCTCATTGGTGCCCATCAGTGCCGCCGTATCAGTGCCCGTCAGTGCAGCCATATCAGTGCCCATCATTGAAGAAGTAAACATACTTCCCAAAATTTTTAACAGAAACAAAGAAAAAATTTTCAAAATTTTCGGTCTTTTTTTATTTGTTGCGCAAAAAATAAAAACCGCAGAGGTGATCAAATACCACCAAAAGAAAGTTCTATTTGTGGGAACATAAATTCTAAAAAAATTGTTTGGGTACAGTGTTGTATGACCGCGCAATTGTCATTCAAATTGCGACAGCGCTGAAAGCTGAAAATTGGCCTGGGCGGGAAGGTGTCTAAGTGCCTGGTATTGAAGTGGTTAATGTATGTAATGCATTACTGACAAAAATATTAATATTTTTCAGCACCATGACTGAAATTTGGGGAGTCATGAAACTTTCCTTACTAAAGGAAAGTACACGTTGCACTACAAGTGCACTTGAGACTGCACTGAAACTGCACTTGTAGTGCAAAGTGGATTTGCCTTTAGTAAATAACCCCCATTGCCACTGAAAATAACAACTTTACTCCAAAAAATGCTTTTGAGCATTGAAAGAAGAAGCCACACATTGTTGATTATCAATCTTTTTAATCAAAGAACAATCACATGTGTGTTTATAAAAGGGTTTTTGAACAAACCAACATGTTTGTTGTATAACATTTTTTCAGTCACATTAAGTAGAAATCACCTTTTAAGGTAAATCAGGCATGTTTAAAACCATAAAAAAATACACAACTCTGGAACTTACAAAGTTCAACTTTTATAAAGTGAAGGCAATATCAGACATGAGTATGTACAAACTGTGTTTGACATTGCATTCAGCAGATGGGGTGATGTCACCCCTGTAAAAGCCAAATTTAGAAGATGCACACAAATTGCCTAATGTCAACATGTGCTAGTTGCCATCATGGGGGATCAATGGACGTGTTTTGTGGGTGCAACCCCTTCCTCTCAGCTACTTTATTATCGAGGAAGGGGTTGCACCCACAAAACGCATACATTGATCTCCCGTGATGGCAGATAGCACAAAAATTTAGTCATTAAAAAAAAGCAGAAGAAATTTAGGGATTTCTGTGTGTTTTAGATTCTCCCTAAAATATCAATGATGTTCTTCATTTTGTTTTGAACATCATTGATGTTTTGCTTTATGTTTTCTAAATCTCGATTACACCCCATTATCTCCCCGATGAGGATCTGGGCACTTTCACTGGTCAAATGACATTCCTCTTCCACAACATCCCAATCACCTATAAAAAAAAAACACCATGTATTATAATTATGCAGGCATCCATCTCTTACCTGAAGCTGTGGTCGCAGACACTCACCTGTTGTGGTGACAATTTCTACAATGTCTCCCTCCTCCTCCTCTGGTTGGGTTTGGGGGATTTCTCCTTCTTCCTGAGGTGGGGGGTCCCTGGTGTCATCTGATGAGTGGTGTCCTCCGAGTCTTTTCTCCCCTATGTGAACAAAATAGGTATACTTAGCACACAGATATTTGATGGAAGAAATAGGAATATGAAACATTGCTTGGCAGTGGTGTACAATTGTCTGTTTTGGCAGAGTTCCAAGCTGAACAATTTTTTTGGTCCTTTGTAAAGCTTGAATACTTACCTGTTTTGTGCAAGCTTCACAGATGGAGACACCCCTATATTATTCACTGGAGCACCTGTGTGGGCCCCCTACTAATAAAAAGGGTGTTGTTTTGGCCCACACTAGTGCTCCAGCGTTCAGATGTGTAAACAGCTGATGAGTGTCATCTCCTTACACAGAATCTAGTTTGCATTTCATTCTAGTTACAAACCCATCTAGACAACAAACTTTTTTTAACAGAAGTGGGCCAGAAAAACGGTATTGAACTGCATCTGGCCAAAACATTGTATTTTAGTGGCAGAATGAACAATGTTTCCTACGAACGAATAATGTGTCCATGCACATTAAAGTTGCCATTTAAACTGTACAACAGTAAAGAAAAGCACATGGAGCAGCACAAACGTAATAAAAAGAAATAATAGGAACACAGGACAACTACTTACTTTTTTGCAGCACTCTCCTGGTCCTTCTATACTGATCGTGCTCCCTTAATTTGAGGTCCGACCACCGTGTCCTCAGTTGATCCTTCGATCGTCGTACCCCAAAATTCCTGTGCAGACTCTTCACAACTTTAGTCATGATCTTGGCCTTTCTGACATTTGGGTTTGGGTAAGGTCCATACTTCCCGTCATAGTTGGCCCTCTTCAATATGTCCACCAACTCCATCATCTCTACAAAGGCCATATTTGAGGCCTTAAATCTCCTCTGGGACCGTAACATATATGGCTTCGGGCTTTCCTCCTCCTCGTTGTTGCTATTATCATGCACCTGCTCTGTCTCCACCATATGCTCTCCCCCACTGCGCTGAAAGAGAAGGGGTGGGGAATAGACTAGAAAGAACGTCAGGGGAGGGTGAAGTTTCATGCATGCGCAGTGTATATAAAGCGTAACACGCGTGCGTCGTACGTATGATCTGTGAGGGGAGGAAGGAGTATCGGAAGCGCCGATCGTGATAACGAAGGTACAGGTTTAACTTGGGCCTATACTGCTTATAGATTGAGGCCTATGTTGGGACAAGATTAGGTGAGTTTAGCCTGGCGTTAGGGTTTGTCTTGTGTTGTGTCTTGCAGAGAAAATGGATGACTTCAATGATCATAACTTCCTCCTCCTGTTCATAGACAAATACAGGGAGCTGCCCTGTCTGTGGCAAGTGAAACACCCGCATTATAATCATAAACAAAAGAGGCAGGCAGCGCTGGAGAAACTGCTGGAGTTGGTGAAGCCGGTGGTCCCCACGGCAACCATCCCCTATTTAAAAGCCAAAATTGGTGGCCTGAGGAGCATTTATCTTAGGGAGTGCAAGATAGTCCAGGATTCCCAGAGATCAGGAGCTGCAGCAGATGACATTTATGTCCCCAGGCTGTGGTACTATGGGAGAGTTCATTTCCTGTCAGACCAGATTGAAGTCAGGGAATCACTCTCAACCCTTCCTTCCACTCTTCCTTTCACCCTACCTTTCACCCCAGCTGAGGGTTCCGATGTCCAACCTGGGACTTCCAGCCAGGAAAAAGTGGAGGAGCCCAGCTTGAGCCAGGTATAGCATTGTTCTACATATTTCTTGGCAAAACATAAATGATGTGAAATAGATGTTATTATTGATCACTAATTGCTGATTTAATAAAGCCAGGGCTTTTTTTCAGGGGGAACTTGGTGGAACTCAGTTCCACCACCTGTGGCTCAGACCCTTTGGTGCCTGCTCACCACCATTACTTGTAAACACAGAAGTCTGATTTCTGTGTTTACAAGTGACAGCTCTGCACTCTGTATGTAATGCAATCCTGGTATTTAATGCCCCTTTAAGACCCTCCTACTGTTTTTGTGAAATTTGACTAAACACACACACTATTTGATGTGATTTGGAGGGGTTTTGTGGGGCCGTGGTTAAGTTCCAACACCTATTGTTTGAGAAAAAAAGCCCTGAATAAAGGTGTTTACATATCAATAGACAGTAGTGAGCAAAAATAATTGTAACAAGAATGAAAAATGCTGTTCTCAGAATGATAGTCTTTTCTATTTATTAACATTCAATTTGCAACAGTCATGAGATGAAAACTGTGTGTGATTGATGAAGAAAAAACTAAAACTATGTCCCTTTTTCATACACAGGAAGATCTCAGCCAGGAGGAGGCTGTGGAATGTGGCATACAGGAGGAGGCTGTGAAATGTGGCAGCCAGGTGGAGCCGGGGGTAAGTGGCAGCCAGGAGAAGGCTGGGCTCAGTAGGAGCATCACAGAATCACAGGTTCCTCCCCTCCGCCTTCCAAACAAAAGACCCAGGAAGAAAAGTAACGTGGAGGAGTCATTGCTCAGGCTGATTCAGGAGGCTTCTGCATCCCTCAGAGCCACCACCACTCGTGAAGAGGCCTTTGCCTCCATGGATGCCACCAATCTGCAAGACATGGAGGAGGGCCAACGCCTCATGTGTGAGGAAATCATTTATAAAATTAAATAAGGGGTTGAGGGCCCAAATCACACCCAATCCCCACCCGTGTGAGCTGCATAATCCTCCTCCTCCTCCTGCTACACCTTCAACACCACAGACACAGGCTGGAAGGAAGAGTGGAAGGAAGACAAGAAAGTGATGGCCTGGGTTCAGTCTGGTCTGACAAAAGATGCAGGCTCTTGTATGACCACAGCCTGGGGACATGTATGTCATCTGCTGCTGTTCATGATCTCTTGGACTTCTGTGGGCCCTGGGGGCCAAAGGCTTTGCCAATTTCTACTGTGCCTCCAGCGTTGCCTCCCTCTTTATTTGGTTAGGATCCCTTAATAAAGGTATTTTTGGGAACTAATACTTGCCTATGTGTGTTTTCCTTCAAAAAGGACAATTTGTTTGTGAGGAGGCAGGTACATTTCAAAAATACAATGTGAAATTAACAAAGGACACCAACACCAACCAATCTCCTTGAGATTAAAAAAGACAAGATAATAATGGTGTTGTGATAACACACAAAACACACACAAAACAATTCTGGAGATCACCAAAAAACAAAAACACAGCAGATCTGGATTAAAAACAAAAACAAACAAATAATACAAAAAAACTAAATGTAAAAAATATTTTTTTTTTCGGTAGATGTGACAAATAAAAATATTATATTCATGAAATCACGAGAAATAATAAAGAAAGTTTGTGAGAAGTCTGTATGAATATATGCAGCAAAACAACTTCATTCTTCTAGCATTATAAAGAAGAAGAGAGTCCGCTGCATTAAACAATTTAAAACATGGCAGCGTGACGAAAGTGCTATATCCATTACGAACGCTAATTTTACCAGACCGAGCAGTTCCGTCTTGGAATTTATTCTGAGCATGCGTGGCACTTTTTTCGGTAGATGTGACAAATAAAAATATTATATTCATGAAATCACGAGAAATAATAAAGAAAGTTTGTGAGAAGTCTGTATGAATATATGCAGCAAAACAACTTCATTCTTCTAGCATTATAAAGAAGAAGAGAGTCCGCTGAATAAACAATTTAAAACATGGCAGCGTGACGAAAGTGCTATATCCATTACGAACGCTAATTTTACCAGACCGAGCAGTTCCGTCTTGGAATTTATTCTGAGCATGCGTGGCACTTTGTGCGTCAGAATTGTCCACACATGGTCGGAATTTACGTCAACGGATTTTGTTGTCGGAAAATTTTATAGCCAACTCTCAAACTTTGTGTGTCGGAAATTCCGATGGAAAAAGTCCGATGGAGCCCACACACAGTCGTAATTTCCGACAACAATCTCCGATCCATTCTCTGTCGGAAAGTCCGACCGTGTGTAAAGGGCATTATTCTTGCAAATGTAATGGATTCCTTTCAAGAAAACTGACAACTGGCGAGAACTATGTTGTCAAGGCTCTTGTTGTCTCTCACTCCAGTCCTGTAGTCTCACCTAGAACTCACAGGCTTGGATCACACGTGTACACTTGTAAGGACATAACTTCTTCTAGACTGTTGCCAAAATTGTTACATGTGATTAAGACTAGGAAGGTAAGAACACTATGCTATTGAACACATTATTGAACTAAAATCCAGGAAATAAAAGAGGTGGGTGATGCTGGACACCCTCTGCTTGACATGCTACAGATTCTAATGCTCACTGTGATAAGCTCCTAGTGTGAAATCACAGCTAGCAAATTCAACACAGGGAAACAGTTTAACTGTGCAAGACTGAAAATATGTCCAGAAGATGCTTTACATAGTTGCAGGCTGTTACATTGGTAATCAGGTTGAAAAAAGACACTAGTTCATGTTCAATCAATTAACAAAAAAACACAAATAGAAACCTCCATATACACTACCCTATACCTATGTTGTATCAGTAGTGAAAGCCTGTAGTAATTTATTGCCAGCGGTAGTCGGTATCCTTACCACAGGCTGTCACTAGCTGGTTGTTAAGGAGCGGGCGGCCGCCAGCATCCTTAACAGCCAGTAACTTTTGTGGTTGTTAAGGGGCGGTTGGCCGCTGCGTACTTAAAGTGGAAATTCAGTCATCAGTCCATCTATTAAATTTTCTTCCCTTGTTGTTTTAACTTTGGATAGTGAAACATCCACTTCCTGTTTCTTGTCTGGTAAAATGCCTAAGCTTATGGCATCATGCACAGCTCTCTCTCTAACTCTCGTGAGAGTTTGCCAGGAAGGCAGGGGGGAGTCATAAGAAGGGCAATGAGAGCTGAAGAGCTGGAGGTGTGCCTCTGTATGTCTGTGTAAATCCAGGAAGTGAACAGGCAGCAGCTTCAGCTGCCCACATTTAAAATGGATGCAGCCACACTAAGTGGAGGGAGATTTCTGCAGCATATTTGGCAATTACAGAATCACAGTATATATAAACTAATATGCAAAGTGGTTGGGGGGAGGCTTCAGAATGGCAGAGATGTTTTTTTTACAAATTATGTGAGCAGACTGCAGTTCCTCTTTAACAACTGATGAGTCATCAGCTGTCAGGGGGCTTCCCTGCTGACAGCTGAAAATAAAAAATATTGGCGGCAATAAAAATTAAGGAAAAAACGGCACCCCCTCCCCCCCAATCCATACAAGGCCCTTGGGGTCTGATATAGATTTTGAGTGAAACCCCCCCACCAAAATGTAAAAAAAATTTCAATGGGTCCCCTCAAAATCTATAGCAGATCCTTATCTGAGAATGCAGCCCGGCAGGTCAGGAAAGGGAGGGGATGAGCGAGCTCCCCCCCACCGAACCATACTAGGCCACATTATGCCCTCAACATGGGGGGTGTGCTTTGGGGCAGGGGGTGCCTCTTACCCACAACCCTGGGTGGTGGTTGTGTGGGGTCTGCGGGTAGGGGGTCATACAAACTATAGTCACACTATTACAAAACCTGTAATGACAAAATTAATCTTGATATATTAACTTTTTTAGTACTGAAGAACTTCCAATTTTTCACCTGGTGCTACTATGCTTAAAAGAATAGATCTTCAGATCCTCCAAAAAGAAAGAGATGTGCTTTAGTCTGAGATGAACTCTCTGAGTTTCCATGCTGTTTATTAATGTGCAATTTCTTGCTTGACCTGCATTGACATAAGTAACTCCTAAGAGGGTACAGTTGCTTTAATTTCAAGTCCCGTCAGCTTTGCCATGCTTTGACATCTGCTAAACTTGTCTGCTTTTTCTTCACTATGTTTATGCCTTTTTTCCTCTATAGATTAGTATCCCAGATTATATTTCCAGCTCTCTTTTACCACATGCAAATGAAGTTTTTATTTTTGTCTTATGGTGAATTTAGTCTCACAAGAGAAAATGAGTCTCTGTTATTATATAACAACAAATTGTAAAAATTCACAAAAAAACATCTGTCTTGTTTTCTTCCTGAGTTTTGGAAGCAACCATATTGTCTGAGTGTCAGTTGCTCTCATTACAATACACACATGTAGTTACAATAATATATAAATTTAATTATTTATGAACTTAGCCATCCAGATGGTTTGTGAAATTTGGCAATGGGGCATTCTAAAACCACATTCTCTTTCATTTATTTATGAATTGATATGTCTAGTTGCTATATTGCAAAATAAATAGCTCAATTTTTATTTATTTTTTGCAAGCAGGCATAAAGAATATCTAATTATTAACAGTTTTTGTTTGTCAAATTGCAAAAGAGAAAGCTTTTTGAGAAAAGTGAATGCATACTAATTGAAATGTTAATACATAACTATAATGTATTCCATTTTCTGTTTCTGGACAGAAAAAAAAGAATAAAACCTCACAATGACACTTGAATCATTAAAAGTTGACCCAATGACATGAAAACAGGCACCACTAGGTGCCTGCACATTTTTTTTTTAATCTTTAAGTATTTCCCAGGAGCCTTAGAGGTGCTCAGTATGTCAATACCGCTCTTGTTCTGAGGGTGAAACTCTGCTGCCCCCCTTCCCTTTGCATTCATCAGTTTAGTGCTCTGAGACTCTCTAATCAATATCAAGGTTAGCATTACAAGAAGGATCAGGAAATGCCAACATATTAAAGCTCCCACTTTGCAGTTAAAATTGAGCATTCTGGACTCTGGGACTGTAGGGGTGCTCTACAAGATAACAACGTGGGGTCAGCATTTAGTTATTTTTATATAAGAAATATATTTCCAGCTTGCCTAGTATTTAAAAAGATAGATAAATAGATAGAAAGATAGATAGATAGATAGATAGATAGATAGATAGATAGATAGATAGATAGATAGATAGATAGATAGATAGATAGATAGATAATGTGTGTGTGACAACTTCCTTCATGCATTTTGAAAGCTGTGCTTATACTAGTACTTTCTGCATTACTCTACTCCCAAAAAGCTTGAGGTCATATTCAGAACAGAACATAAGGTACTTGCATTAGAGGCTACATAAGGATATGGTGGCTTTGTGTGACCCTCTGTTTTTCATACACAGCACTAGAAAATGAATGATCTTGTAAGGTTATTTATGAATGTTCCTCGGTAGAGATGGGCTTTTAGTTTTAGAGCAATCTATAGCCATGAAGTTACTTGTAGTGGTTTTAGAGTCTGTTCAATGAGACTTTTATAATGTTTCAAGCATCTCGCTGGACAAAAACTATCATAGTTCTTCAAGGATTGTGAATCACTATATTTATTATGACTGTTCCAGAAAAAGTGGAATTGCAATAAAGGGGCCAAAAACAGAGAAATGCCCAAATATCTTAAAGAAAACCACAGTGAAAACTCGAGTTTTGTCCTTTTCTTAAGCCCTGAAATAAATTATGGGGTAAAACCCAGTAGCTTAGTGCTTAGTGCTTTAGTGCCCAATGCTTAGTGCTTTAGTGCACCAGTTCAGCTTTTTAAAGCTGAACTCCAGGAAAGCACTAAATATACAAATAATAAATATTAAAATAATAAATATAAGGTAGTTGTAAAAGGAGACTTACATAGCTCTTGGGGTGTTTGTGCTGTTTGTGGGACAGCTAAATTGGTGCTGGGGGAACAGCTCCTGATCCCTGAATGCTATGCATTGCATACTTTCGACCTCTGCACACAGATGCCTGATGAAGGAGCACGCATGCTCCGAACTCATGCACGCCCATAGCGTCACCGGGACCCGGGAAACACGAAAAGAAGATCCATGCTGTAGTTCTCCTACCCCAGCCTGAGACACTGGTTACCACCGGCGCCGACAGACAGGACTAGAGGAGAATACCCCAGCACATAGGATCGTCCCCTGTGGAGCCCTGCTGCCTACCACACCTCCCACCCGGATCAATCATTTCTGATGTGCCTGTATATATCCTACTCTGAGTGAATACATTTCTACTTTTAATAAATGTGTATGTTTTAATACTGCACTTAGGTTGGCGCTGCTTTCTTTCTCTTTTTTGACCTCTGCACACTGTGTGCTACATATTTCTGACCCGTGTACTCAGTATTTCATACTGTCTGTGCATTATTTACTCCTGACCTCTACACTGTATACTCATGACCAAACTGTCCTTTGTCTCAACAGTTACTGGTTGCTAATTAGTCCCTGACTATTTGAATTCAGTTTTTATTTAGGGTCAAGTCACACAGCAAGTATAGCACAGCAAGTATAGCAGCAAATTTTAAACATCAACAGAATATCTCCCTTTGTTGCTAGGAATAAGTAAATTGCAGTCAGTCAAAGGTATGTATTGCTGAAACTCCAAGTTATTTATAGTTAAATCACTGAGCAACTACATTTTTGCATAATTTGGAATTAACTACCAAATCACAAACTTATGAACCCTGTTTTTTGGGCATTGCAGAATCCTGACCCACGCAATCTGTTCATTACATATTCCTGACCCCTGTGTTTTAAATTCCTGACCCTTGAACTATGTGTATTACATACACATGACCTCTGCGCTCATTCACTGAACAACTGATGTTATGCAGCATTTGGAGATGCCAACAAAATCATCAGCTTCAGTAGTTACTCAGCTTCAATGCACCAGCTGATGATTATTGCACTCTATAGATTTGTAGCTGCATAGTGTGATATGTGTGGGGGTTTCATTTAAGTGTAGTGCTTACCAATAAGTTCAGTCCAGACAGGAAATTCTATTTTAGGGCTTGTTGGCTGACTTTTATTTAAAAAAGAATAAGAATAATTAAAATGCTTGCACTCACAGGGGTTTCCACCATCACTTTAAAATACAAAAGAAGATCATCCTTAAGCCTCTTGGCTTCCTTTCACAGAACTGCTGCTCAGGCCTCACGCTTAGACCGTTGGCTAGTCCCTCAGACTGCTACACACACGTGCACACCCAGTCACTGTGCTTATGTACAACTCTGTACCTCTCGCAGCTCCCTGCTATTCTGGCCTTTGGGCAGGGACCTCCTGCCTCCCTGGTGGAGCCCTGAACTCTTGCTACATCCTTGATTAAAATGGGTGTGCACACCTGCACACCCAACCTGCTGGTAAGACCTGGATATAGGGCTAGAGGCTTTGTCCATCCCAAGACTCTTTGAAGACTCTGGACTCCACTTAAAAAACTGGAGAAAACTGAAATCTCGATTTTCTTTGTTCATAGCAGTCATTCTAGAGCTCCTCAACCTGGCTCCTTGAGAACCCTTTGTGCGATTTACCTCTTTTTGCAACATGGCAGGACCTAGCACTGTCACAACAGATAAATATTGGAGTCAGCTACAACAGTAAATCTGTAATTAGCTACTAATTGCCACAGAAAATAAGCAGACATATCTGTAGTTGTTACAAATCGCTGTTACAAAGATGATAGTGGGACGTGGCTTTAAAGATTCATACAAAATGAAGGCTCTATTTCCTGTGCATTAATGCATACAGAGCTCCAGAGGCAGGAGAGGCACCCACCTTATGCACTTTGGTGGAAAGGGCCCAACCAGATCAAAAGCCTCTCCTGCCTCTGCTCTTCAGCTGTTCCCTGCACTCTGCATGACTGAGGAAGAATGGCTCTCCCAGGATAATCAATGGTTTTTTGTTTTTTGTTTATCAGCTGTCCCTACATTATATCAGCAGCTCCTTATAAACAGAGTACAGCAGAGATGTGCGGTGAGGTCAGTGGCTGGTGAGGCACTGGCTAGTATCAGAGCCAGATACACACAAGTTACATACACCGCGAATGTTAGATTGAGAGCAACAATTCTAGCACTAGAACTCCTCTGTAACTCTAAACATGTAACCTGTACAAAAATTTAAAGCGTCGTTTATGGAGATTTTTAAGCACTAAAGTTTGGCGCCATTCCACAAGTGTGCACATTTTTAAAGCATGACATGTTAGGTATCTATTTACTTGGCGTAATATCATCTTTCACGTTATACAAAAAAAATCAGGTTATCTTTTTTATATCCATGAAAATTTTTTCCAAAAAAAAACGCGTTTGAAAAATTGCTGCGCAAATACCGTGTAACATAAAAAGTTGCAGCAACCACCATTTTATTCCCTAGGGTGTCCGCTAAAGCAATATATATAATATTTGTTGAGTTCTGAGTAATTTCCTAGCAAAAAAATGATGGTTATTACATGTAGGAGAGAAGTGTCAGAATAGGCCTGGGTGGCAAGGGGTTAATTACCATAAGTATTATACAAATAATTATTATATATTGTTTTTAAGGTAATTCACTATATTTTCAAAATCTGTACTTAAGCAGGTGGCTTGACAGACAAATTACTGAAGTTTGAAGTTATAACGTCAAACCAGTAATTTCACAGTAAATAGATAAATAATAAATTGTTATCTTATAACATATAGCATAATAATATATATATCTCCGGAACCATAGGTTGTAGGAGCAACAAATTTTTACCAGTGGTGGGGTAAGATGTAGGCTACCTATCCCCCCAGCCGAGCTACAACCCTCGAAGTTAGATTTTTTTTTTAATGTTCATGGCATGTGAGGCAGATCCTCCCCTGACTGCACATCCCTACAGTGTACAGCTGTCACATGGACAGCAGAGCCCTGTTGATTACACTGGGAGAGCCAAACAAATGAGACAACTCCTTGACTCCATTAACTCTTTATAAATGAAAGCTATAGCCAGAAATTAGTGTTCTGTGTGAATTGTAAATGTTACAGGATTATCGTGATCTGAGTGTAAAGTATGACAAAGATGCAGCCTGCAGTATCTGTATCAAAGGGGAGTCACAAAACTTTGTTCCTCACTTGCTTTCCAAGTTTAAAGGAGTTGTAAAGGCAGAAGGTTTTTCATCTTAATGCATTCTATGCATTAGGATAAAAAACCTCCTGTGTGCAGCAGCCACCCTAGAACCACAAATGTCTAAGCCGTCTGGGACACTCTTCTTGATTGGCTGAGACACAGCAGCGGCACCATTGGCTCCCGCGGCTGTCATTCAAAGTCAGATAGCCAATTAGGAGAGAGAGGGGGTGGGCCGGGTTGGGGCTTCCTGACTGAATGGACACAGGAAGCCGTGACTCGGCTCCAGTGCCCCCATAGGAAGCTACTGGCTATGCGGGCACTTGATAGGAGGGAGGGGCCAGGAGCAGCAAAGAAGGACCCGAGAAGAAAAGGATCCAGGCAAAACCAACTGCACAGAGGAGGTAGGTATAACATGTTTGCTATTTAACAAAAAAAAAAAGAGCCCTTTTATTCACTTTAATGTGCTAAATAGAAATGGATTACATTACACATTACTCTCTTTATTGTAGCCGCCCAGGCCACAAAGAAAAAGCACATCAATTTGTGTTAACGAGTTACCAGTACTAACATACCGTATATACTCGAGTATAAGTCGAATTTTTCAGCACATTTTTTTGTGCTGAAAGTGCCCCCCTCGACTTATACTCGAGTCAAGCACTTTTCTGCAGCAAAAAATTTCATTTTCCGAACCGACTTTGGGGCCCCGTATCTCAGGGCCACTTGGTGCTAAGAACCTCAAATTTGGTGTGCAAACCCAGTAGAACTGGTACCACAACATATCCAAAGCTGAAGTTCCTAGCACTAGCCCCAGCTTTGGAAATCGTATGGTGCTAGTTCCACTGGGTTTGCACACCAAATTTGGGGTTCTTAGCACTAAGTGGCCCCAAGATACAGGGCCCCAAATTCAGTCAACTGTGTCCATCTGCAGCAATGTCATTTCGGGACCCTTTGGGTTCAGAGACCCCAAATTTTGGCTGCAGCTAGGGGGCATCTAGGAACCCTTAACTTCCAAGTTTGAAGTTCAGGGGACCTATGGCTGCAAATGGGCACAGTGAGGCATGTAAATGGGCACAGTGATGCTGCAAATGGGCATTGTTGACCCTCTTTTCCACTTACAGTAGCTGTGCATTTCTCACCCTCGTCTTATACTCGGGTCAATAAGTTTTTCCCATTTTTTTGTGGTAAATTAGGGCCTCGACTTATACTCGGAACGACTTATACTCGAGTATATACGGTATAAGATACTAGAGAAAGTGAATGTCAGAATAAACACTAAATTGAAGAAAGATTGGGGGTTATTTACTAAAGGAAAATCCACTTTGCACTGCAAGTGCACTTGAAAGTAAAGTCACTGTAGATCCGAGGGGTACATGCAAGGAAAATAAAAAACAGCATTTTAGCTTGTATATGATTGGATGATAAAATTAGCAGAGCTTCCACTCATTTCAGATCTACCCCTTAGATTTAGAGCGACTGCACTTCCAAGTGCACTTGCAGTGCAAACTGGATTTGTCTTTCGTAAATAACCCCCATAGTGTGACTAACCTGTATCAAGGAGGAGACACAAAATACTGTTGCTCGCTTGCTTTCCAAGTTTAATGTGAACTTGTTGGTTTCATTCTCCTAAAGTCACACTACAAATCATTAGTGCTCCCTCTAGCTGCAGCCTAGTAATAGCATTACTGGGAGGTTTATTTATTTACTTGCTACAAGAAATATGAACATGAGGGAATTGCAAAGTGTGTACATCCAGGAGGTTGCAGTGCTGTTCAGTCACATTTGTGGAAACATCCTGCTTTTGAAAAGATGGGTTGCCAAGTATCTAACATGTTAATATCTTCTTTGGTTTATGTGTTTTTTGGGAATATCTTTGTTCAGAGGACAAGTTACCTTCTTTCACTGGTGATTCTGAAATACATTCTTTCAAAACATCTGTGGGTGGCACCAAAACAACTTCATCTGGCATTCCTTGACTTGCTAATTCTCCAGGTGAAAGGTTAGGGTCACTGGGATAGAATTACTCAGCCTTGGGTCGTAATTGGGGAGCTATGCATTGCTCACTATCTTGGAATTTTTTGAATCTGAGATCTCTGGGCTATTGTTTTATTTCACATTTGCCAATGTCCTAGTTCCATTTTTCTTTGTTTTGTCTGGTGAAATATCTTCAAAAGGCAAATCATTGACTGGTGATGAAATAGCAAGTTGCGATGAATGACCCTTACTGGTTTGTTACCTTACTCTGGTTTAAATTTGTAAATATGCTCTTGCCCTACATGTTCAACTACCCTGTATACTTCCTTTTCCCAGTATGTTCAGAGTTTTCCTGGGCCTCCCATTTTCTGATAAATTTCTTACAAAAATCTCCATCCTGTAGTGCCACTCCTTTTGTGCGTTGGTCAAAGTACCTTTTACCTTTCTGAGGGGAAGCAATTCTGTAAGCTTCTTTCATTTTGGTAGCCCATTTTTCAGCATACTGCTGGGATGATCTTTTCTCCTTTTCATCATCCATATCAAATAGCAGGTCCACTGGTAAATGGAGTATTCTGCCATGTAAAGGAGCATAGCCGATTGCTTCATGCCTAGTATAATTATATGCATGGACTATTTGTGGTAAATACTCTTTCCACCCAGCTTTCTTTTTCTCTTCCAATGTACGAAGCATTTGCAATAATGTTCTATTAAATCTTTCAACAGGGTTGCTTTGAGGATGATTTGGT
The DNA here is from genome assembly GCA_037952925.1 of Lithobates clamitans. Classification (NCBI taxonomy): domain Eukaryota; kingdom Metazoa; phylum Chordata; class Amphibia; order Anura; family Ranidae; genus Lithobates; species Lithobates clamitans. The sequence goes on from JBBGZY010000291.1 coordinate 2,350,237, forward strand.
GTTGTTCTAGAACAGGTGTAGGCAACCTTTTGAGCATAGTGTGCTGAATTTTTTTTTCAAAGAAACTGTGCATGCGCCCTGCTCATCTGTCCCACCACTGTAACCCCCTGCTCATGTGCCCCATCACTGTACCCCCCTGCTTTTCTGTCCCACCGCTGAACCCCATTCTCATCCCTCCTACCACTGTAACGCCCCTGCTCATCTGGCCTATCAATGTACCCCTTTTCTCATAGTTACATAGTTACATAGTAGGTGAGGTTGAAAAAACACACAAGTCCATCAAGTCCAACCTATTTGTGTGATTATGTGTCAGTATTGCATTATATATCCCTGTATGTTGCGGTCATTCAGGTGCTTATCTAATAGTTTCTTGAAGCTATCAATGCTCCCCGCTGAGACCACCACCTGTGGAAGTGAATTCCACATCCTTGCCACTCTTACAGTAAAGAACCCTCTACGTAGTTTAAGGTTAAACCTCTTTTCTTCTAATTTTAATGAGTGACCACGAGTCTTGTTAAACTCTCTTCTGCGAAAAAGTTTTATCCCTATTGTGGGGTCACCAGTACGGTATTTGTAAATTGAAATCATCTCCCCTCTCAAGTGTCTCTTCTCCAGGGAGAATAAGTTCAGTGCTCGCAACCTTTCCTCATAACTAAGATCCTCCAGACCCTTTATTAGCTTTGTTGCCCTTCTTTGTACTCGCTCCATTTCCAGTACATCCTTCCTGAGGACTGGTGCCCAGAACTGGACAGCATACTCCAGGTGCGGCCGGACCAGAGTCTTGTAGAGCGGGAGAATTATCGTTTTATCTCTGGAGTTGATCCCCCTTTTAATACATGCCAATATTCTGTTTGCTTTGTTAGCAGCAGCTTGGCATTGCATGCCAATGCTGAGCCTATCATCTACTAGGACCCCCAGGTCCTTTTCCATCCTAGATTCCCCCAGAGGTTCTCCCCCCAGTGTATAGATTGCATTCATATTTTTGCCACCCAAATGCATTATTTTACATTTTTCTACATTGAACCTCATTTGCCATGTAGTCGCCCACCCCATTAATTTGTTCAGATCTTTTGGCAAGGTTTCCACATCCTGCGGAGAAGTTATTGCCCTGCTTAGCTTAGTATCATCTGCAAATACAGAGATTGAACTGTTTATCCCATCCTCCAGATCGTTTATGAACAAATTAAATAGGATTGGTCCCAGCACAGAACCCTGGGGAACCCCACTACCCACCCGTGACCATTCTGAGTACTCCCCATTTATCACCACCCTCTTAACTCGCCCATGTAGCCAGTTTTCAATCCATGTACTCACCCTATGGTCCATGCCAACAGACCTTATTTTGTACAGTAAACGTGTATGGGGAACTGTGTCAAATGCTTTTGCAAAATCCAGATACACTACGTCTACGGGCCTTCCTTTATCTAGATGGCAACTCACCTCCTCATAGAAGGTTAATAGATCGGTTTGGCAAGAACGATTCTTCATGAATCCATGCTGATTACTGCTAATGATACCGTTCTTATTACTAAAATCTTGTATATAGTCCCTTATCATCCCCTACAAGAGTTTACATATTATTGATGTTAGGCTAACTGGTCTGTAATTCCCAGGGATGTATTTTGGGCCCTTTTTAAATTTTGGTGCTACATTGGCTTTTCTCCAATCAGCTGGTACCATTCCAGTCAGTAGACTATCTGTAAAAATTAGGAACAACGGTCTGGCAATCACTTGACTGAGTTCCCTAAGTACCCTTGGATGCAAGCCATCTGGTCCAGGTGATTTATTAATGTTAAGTTTCTCAAGTCTAATTTTAATTCTGTCCTCTGTTAACCATGGAGGTGCTTCCTGTGATGTGTCATGAGGATAAATACTGCAGTTTTGGTTACTGAAGCCGTGAAGACTGAGGAGAAGAATACATTCAATACCTTCGCCATCTCTCCATCCTTTGTAACCAGATGTCCTTCCTCATTCTTTATGGGGCCAATATGGTCTGTCCTACCTTTTTTACTGTTTACATACTTAAAGAATTTCTTGGGATTTTTTTTGCTCTCCTCCGCTATGTGTCTTTCATGTTCTATCTTAGCTGTCCTAATTGCATCCTTACATTTCTTGTTGCATCCTTTATAAAGTCTGAATGTTGAGGATGATCCCTCAACCTTGTATTTTTTGAAGGCCTTCTCCTTTGCTTTTATATGCATTTTTACATTGGAGTTAAGCCATCCAGGACTTTTGTTCGCTCTTTTAAATTTATTACCCAATGGGATACATTGGCTAATGCCCTTATTTAATATGCTCTTAAAGCAAACCCATCTCTCCTCCGTATTCTTTGCTCCTAATATTTTATCCCAATTTATGCCTTTTAGCAAGGTTTGTAGTTTAAGGAAGTTGGCTCTTTTGAAATTCAGTGTCTTTGTATTCCCTTTATGTTTCCTATATGTGTGATTTATACTTAAACTACCGTATTTATCGGCGTATAACACGCACTTTTTTCCCCTTAAAATCAGGGGAAAGTTGCAGGTGCGTGTTATACGCCGATCCCCTGCGATCCGAGCTGTCACTTCTTCAAAATCGCGGACCGCGATTTGAAAATGGCGCCGCCGGCGCCGAAGTACACAGAGCCGGTCCTCGGCTCTTTCCGGCGGCTCTCGTTTACTTTCGGTTTCACTCGTAGTCCGGAGCGGAGCTATCCGAGTAGGTTCGGATAGCTCCGCTCGGGACTACGAGTGGAGCCGAAAGTAAACGAGAGCCGCCGGAAAGAGCCAAGGACCGGCTCTGTGTACTTCGGCGCCGGCGGCGCCATTTTCAAATCGCGGTCCGCGATTTTGAAGATGTGACAGCAGGGACAGGGGATCCCAGGCTGCACTGGGGCAAGGCTGCACTGGGGAAGGCTCCACTGGGGAAGGCTCCACTGGGGAAGGCTGCACTGGAGAAGGCTGCACTGACAAGGCTGCACTGGGGAACGCTGCACTGACAAGGCTGCACTGACAAGGCTGCACTGACATGGCTGCACTGGGTAAAGCTGCACTGGGGAAGGCTGCACTGGGGAAGGCTGCACTGGGGAAGGCTGCACTGACATGGCTGCACTGACATGGCTGCACTGACATGGCTGCACTGACATGGCTGCACTGACATGGCTGCACTGACAAGGCTGCACTGACAAGGCTGCACTGGGGAAGGCTGTACTGACAAGGCTGCACTGACATGGCTGCACTGACAAGGCTGCAATGAAGGACATTTAAATGTAAGTTTTTTTTCCCTTCAACTTCCCTCCTAAAAGTTTTTTTTCCTTAAAATTCCCTCCTAAATTGGGGTGCGTGTTATACGCCGGTGCGTGTTATACGCCGATAAATACGGTAATTGACCTGTGATTGTTGTTACCTAAATTTCCCCGTATTTCCACATCCGTGATCAGGTCTGTATTGTATTCTCATCTGCCCCACCACTGTACCTTCCTGCACATCTGCTCCACCGCCGTATCCCCATGCTCTTCTGTCTCACTACTGAACCACCTTCTCATCTGTCCTAACACTGAACCCATCTGCTCATCTGTCCCACCACTGTTCCCGCTTTCTCATCTGCCCCACCAATGTACCTCCTGCACATCTGTCTCACCTCTGTACTCCCCTGCTCTTCTGCCCCACCACTGTTCCCCCTGCTCTCCTGCCCCACCACACTAACTCCCTGCTCATCTGCCCCATCAATACACCTCCTTTCACATCTGCCCCATTTCTCTACCCCCTGCTTTTCTGCCTCAACACTGAACCCCCTTCTCATGTGGCCCATCACTGTACCCCTGCTCTTCTGTCCCACTGCTGAACCCCCTTATCATCTCTTCCACCACTGTACCTCCCTGCACATCTGCCCCACTGCTGTACCCTCCTGCACTTCTGTTCCACCTCTGAACCCCTCCTATTCATCTGCTCCACCGCTGTACCCTCTTCTATCTATGATATGCTTGATATGCAGAGTGATGAAAGGAAGCAGAGATGAGACACATCTAATCTACCTGTCCTGGCACACTCATCCTGCTGATCCACCTCTCACATCCAGCCCACAAGCTTGTATGTGATGTCACATACAAGCATCTGGAATGGATGTGCAATTATGAGCTCAAGTCAGGGGTATTTTCTGAAAGCAGTGGGCCTGTGTGCAGGATCATAAGTTGGGCCCCCGCAGCTGAGAAAAAGTATTTGTATGTGTTTTTTATTGCACTGAATACTGACTGTGGCTTAAAGCGGAGGTCCACCCTAAAAAAAAAAAAAATACATTAACACGCTCCATGAAATACATTAAAAAGCATTTGAAGAAAAAAAAGTTTTTTTTACTTACTAGATTGCTAGGCAGATCGTCCTAATCTGCCACTTCCTACTCTGCGGTTTTTGTCCTCCCTGTCTCCTGGGAGATGGGGCGCGATGTCTTTTGGGACATGTGTGTCCCCCAGGAGACAGGCGTCCATTCACAAAGCGCCGTGCGACTCGCGCATGCGCAGTAGGAAATGGACAGTGAAGCCACAAGGCTCCACTGCCTGTTTCCCTTCATTAGGATGGCGGCTCTGGCACCCGATCCGGTGGACAGGTAAGTGCCTTATTAAAAGTCAGCAGCTACAGTGTTTGTAGCTGTAGTGGTTTTTGTCCTCCCTGTCTCCTGGGAGATGGGGCGCGATGTCTTCTGGGACATGTGTGTGTCCCAGGAGACAGGCGTCCATTCACAAAGCGCCGTGCAACTCGCGCATGCGCAGTAGGAAATGGACAGTGAAGCCACAAGGCTCCACTGCCTGTTTCCCTTCGTTAGGACGGCGGCTCTGGCACCCGATCCGGTGGACAGGTAAGTGCCTTATTAAAAGTCAGCAGCTACAGTGTTTGTAGTTGTTGACTTAAAAAAAAAAAAAACGGCTGGACCTCGCTTTAAAAGGACACAGAGTGCCTTTACTACGTAGAGGGTTCTTTACTGTAAGAGCGGCAAGGATGTGGAATTCCCTTCCACAGGCGGTGGTCTCAGCGGGGAGCATTGATAGCTTCAAGAAACTATTAGATAATCACCTGAATGACCGCAACATACAGGGATATGTAATGAAATACTGACACATAATCACACACATAGGTTGGACTTGATGGATTTGTGTCTTTTTTCAACCTCACCTACTATGTAACTATGTAACTATGTAACTATGCAAGGGTTCAGTAGTGACACAAAGGTTTAGGAATAATTTCAACAAAGTTCCCAGAAGCTCAACAGTAATTCCACAAAATGTCACCTGATTGTGGTTTTCTCAATCACAGTGAAATCCTTTCTTTCTGAGATTGGTAGTGGCAACTAGGGATGAGCCGAACACCCCCCTGTTCGGTTTGCGCCAGAACGTGCGAACAGGCAAAAAATTTGTTCGAACACGCAAAGGCCATTAAAGTCTATGGGACACGAACATGAATAATCAAAAGTGCTAATTTTAAAGGCTTATATGCAAGTTATTGTCATAAAAAGTGTTTGGGGACCTGGATCCTGCCCCAGGGGACAAGGATAAATGCAAAAAAAAGTTTTAAAAACGTCCGTTTTTTCAGGAGCAGTGATTTTAATAATGCTTAAAGTGAAACAATAAAAGTGTAATATTCCTTTAAAATTCGTACCTGGGGGGTGTCTAAAGTATGCCTGTAAAGGGGCGCATGTTTTCCGTGTTTAAAACAGTCTGACAGCTAAATGACATTTCAAAGGAAAAAAGTCATTTAAAACTACTTATTAATGAATTGCCAGTCCGACAATACACATAAAAGTTCATTGATAAAAACGGCATGGGAATTCCCCACAGGGGAACCCCAAACCAAAATTTAAAAAAAATGACGTGGGGGTCCCCCTAAATTCCATATCAGGCCCTTCAGGTCTGGTATGGATATTAAGGGGAACCCCGGCCAAAATGTAAAAAAAAAATGGCGTGGGGTCCCCCTCAAAATCTATACCAGACCCTTCAGGTCTGGTATGAATTTTAAGGGGAACCCCGTGCCAAAATTTAAAAAAAATGGCGTGGAGTCCCCCCAAAAATCCATACCAGACCCTTATCAGAGCACGCAACCTAGCAGGCCACAGGAAAAGAGGGGGGGATGAGAGAGTGCCCCCCCTCTTGAACCATACCAGACCACATGCCCTGAACATTGGGAGGGTGCTTTGGGGTAGCCCTCCAAAACACCTTGTCCCTATGTTGATGGGGACAAGGGCCTCATCCCCACAACCCTTGCCCGGTGGTTGTGGGGGTCTGCGTGCAAGGGGCTTATCGGAATATGGAAGCCCCCTTTAACAAGGGGACCCCCAGATCCCGGCTCTCCCCCCTGTGTGAAATGGTAAGGGGGTACCCTATCATTTCACAAAAAAACTGTTAAAAACTACAAGAGACGAAAATAAAATAAATACATTTTGCAAAATTTGGCAACCATGGGTTAAAAACTACCTCCCTACAGATTTTGACCAATCTCTGGTGTTACCACACTAAGATATATATCATATTATTACTGAAATATATATTATATTTGTATACCTAATGAGAGCTGGATCATCATCCCGGGAAACTCTCTTTTTTTTTTTTTTCTCTTCTTTCCTTCTTTCCATCTTTATCTCTCCTCCCTCTCCTTTTCTTTTATTGTTTCCTAAAATATTCCTATGGATACTTAGTCTAATAACTTGATTTATTTCTCTAATCTTACATCTAGAATCCCAACTAGTGTATAGTAAATATGGTTGTAAGATATCTCTAAAATTACTTTATTTTATTAACTTATTTATTTATCTTTTTTATCATACTGCAAAGATCTTCTGATGATTGATATGCATCCATGTATTGTATCATTTTATTTCTTCTTCTGTGAAAACTCAATAAATATATTTAACAAGAAAAAAAAAAATTACAAGAGACAGTTTTTGACAATTCCTTTATTTAAATGCTTCTTCTTTCTTCTATCTTCTATCTTCTTTCTTCTATCTTCTATCTTCCTTCGGTTTCTTCCTCCATCTTCTTCTTCTGGTTCTTTTGGTTCTTCTGGTTCTTCCTCCGGTGTTCTCGTCTGGCATCTTTCTCCGCGGCGTCGGCATCTTCTTCCCTTCTTCTCCTCGGGCCGCTCCGCATCCATGATGGCATGGAGGGAGGGTCCCACTGTGTGACGCTTCTCCTCTTCTGACGGTTCTTAAATAACAGGGGGTGGAGCCACCCGGTGACCCCGCCCCCTCTGACACATGGGGGCTTGACGGGGACTTCCCTGTGGCATTCCCCGTGACATCAGAAGGGGGCGGGGTTACGTAATGGGTGAGTTCGACTCAAACTCGAAGCTCATCCCTAGTGACAACCAAGCGAGTCATCTTCCTCCAGATGGTGGACGGGGCTAGCAGGACTGTGGTTGACTTTAGCAGTGGCGAATGATAGTACTCCTCTTCCTGGAAACAGGGACCGCCCCCGTAGCAGAACTGCACCCAATCTCTTCCCCATCATAAAGGCTGATTATCGCAGCTACAGCAAAGTTGGGGAACCAAACAATGTTTCCCATCTTATACAATGTATGGGGGTACAATGCCTCCCCCTCAGTGCAGGTGCAGTGTGGGGAATTCTGAAAGTGCAATGCATTAGTGTCTCACTGACACTTCCCTCCACTGCTCTGCTGTAGGGGAGGGAGTCGAGTGCCGGCAAAAGAGGCTTCGTGTGTCGGGGGATTGACTACCCCTGTTCTAGAATGTGTTATTCCAGACAATTGTCTCAATCTTCTAATACGTTGTTTTTCAAATTCTCTGCCCTGATCATGGTGTAATTTTTCAGGATATCCAAATTTGGAAATAAAGTAATTGAAAATCTTCTCTGCTACAGTTTTTCCTGATTTGTTGCGTGTAGGGTAGGCCTAGGCAAAAAGAATAAAGTGATCAATTATACCCAATATGTATTCTTAAACCACCTCCCCTTATCTTTAGGTGAAGAAAATCCACTGAGAGAAGATCAAAAGAAGCACTACACCTGGCACTGTTGGGTGTTTCTGTTTCAGACAACTACATCTTTTTATGACATAATTGGTTATCTGCTTTTGTATGAATAGCCAGTAAAATCTCTCTCTTGCAAGCTGGATTACCTTGTCTGCTCCACAATGGCCCATGTCATTATGTAGGTGTTTCAGCACATTTTGAGTTAACTGTTCTAGAAGAACCATTGTGTTGTGTCTTAAAGGGGTTGTAAAGGTAAAAGTTTTTTTTACCTTAATGCATTCTATGCATTACAGTGAAAAAACATCCAACAATACCGCCCCCCCCCAGCCCCCCCATTTTACTTACCTGACTCCTCGAAAGTCCAGCGCTCGCCCCTGACATCCTCTTCACCGCTCAGCCTGGCCATTGATTGGTTACAGTGGATGGATTGAAAGCAGTGCAGCGATTGGCTCGCGCTGCTGTCAACCACATCCAATGATGCGGCGTACTGGGGGGGGCGGGGCCGAGTGATACAGTGAGCAGCTATAGCCGCCGGCTGTATCACGGGAGTGTGCCCGCAAGCACTCAACACCATGCGAGGGAGCTCGCATGAAGGTGTTGAGTCCTTGCGGGGGGGAGCCAAAAAAGGGACCCCAGAAGACCAGGTTTGGGGCCACTCTGTGCAAATCGAGCTGCACAGTGGAGGTAAGTATAACATGTTTGTTATAATAAAAAAAATATACATCTTTAGTGTTCCTTTAACAAAATGCCATCTCGTATGGTTAGTTTATTCCAGGCATGCATGATTTGTTTTCCTTTTCTATCTAGGCACATCTTGTCAAATTTGCTTGGTTCAGTATTTTTATTCTGAAGGTCAATGATAGCATGTATGGACATATCTTCCAGCTGGGCAGCACAAAGTTTATCCTTTGAGATAATTTTCCTGAATTTCAAAATTCTGAAAACTATTTGCATATGTAACTTCTGGTTGTAGAGCTAGTGACAGTGCCCAAAGGCCTTCCTCATCTAAAACTGCCTTGCCACCTTTCCATACAGCAGAAATAGTCTGTGCCATGATTAGATTTGTAAACTCTTCTTTGCCTTAAAGGCTGCATAGTGGATTTCTAGACAAGGTATCAGCATCTGCATTTTTTACCTGGGCGATATTTGATGTCAAAGCAAAAATTAGCTACCGTAATTCCTCTATCCAGCAGTGTCCAACACTGTTTAGTCTTGCTGAACTGACAAAACATATTTTAATGGTTTGTTGTCTGTAAAGACCGTAAATGAGGGGCATAGCAGAGGTAGTCCTTAAACTTATCACAAATGGCCCACTTTAAGGCTAGGTACTCCAATTTCCCAGAATGCAGATCTTCTCACTTGATGTCAGCGTTCATGAACCATAGCCTATAACCCCTAATATGCCCTTTTGGCTTTAATACAGCACTGTACCTAGCCCACCTTGTGATGCATCAGTGTGTAACACAAATGGCGAGTTAAAGCCAGGATAGGCAAGGATTGGAGGCTTGGTCGACATCAGTTTTAGCTTGTCAACAATCTTCTAGTGTTCTGGCATCCACTGAACCGGTGTCCCAGGGGACAGCTGTTGAACTGTTCCCTCTTATTACAGGCGTCTTCTCATTTAATATAGCTTCCTTTCTTGTCTCCTTATAAGTCATAAAAGGGGTTTTGCTATAAGTGAAAAATTTTGTATGAAACAGTGGTAATAGCTTAGAAATCTTTTTCTGTGTGCATCCACTGCTTCTGTATCCTTTGGATCCATTTGAATACCATTGCCTGAAACAAGTCTACCAAGAAATCTCACTTCTCTTTTAAAAAGTTTGTGAAAAAATTTGTGAAAACGTCATTGTTAAATGAGCAGTGATTTTTAAAGTGAAAGCATAAAAATGAAAAATTCCTTCCAATATAGTGCCTAGGGGGTCTACCTTAGTCTACCTGTAAAATGGCAGAACTGTACCATGTCTAAAATCTGGTGCAACAATAATTGCATTTATAAAGCCAAAAAAAATGAAATTTTCCCCGCAAGCTGCATTTATTTTGCTCAGCAACAGTCCGGGAGCCAGTGTATGATGCAGCCACAATGTAGTGCACTGGGAACAAGATCAGAGATTTTGTGGATACATTCTGGTGTCACTTTGACTTTGGATAGCAGTAACGTGTGCGTAAAAATTGGTCTTTGGGTATCGGTGGCGCCTTACCACCGTAACCCTATAGGGGTAATCTTGATGAAAGCAAGCATTGGCCTAGCTGTAAAAAAATGCAATGATATGCATCTGTCAAACAGGTGCTGAAAAATTGGTATTTGGGTGTTAATTGTGCCCATGAAACCTATACCAAAAACATTCTTCCAGATGAAATGATTGAACACTCTCAAAGCTAGGCAGCCTCGAAGTTCTACAGAGATTCCACATCCCAAAAAGACTTCATCAGTGACATCGGCATCAGGGGCTTCTTAGCTTGTAATCAAGGACGGATTCATTTTAATAAAAGTCAAATGGTCCACAGAGTCTGTGGACAGATGCGTTCTATGATCAGTAACAAAACCTCCTACAGCACTGAATGCCCATTCTGAAAGCACACTGGATGCAGGGCAGCCCAATAACTCAATAGCATACTGGGCAAGTTCTGGCCAGTGGTCTATTCTCATGAACCAGTAAGTCAGTGGATCGTCAGCTGGAAAGCTCTCCATCTCTGTTTTGGCGCTGAGGTAATCGTCCACCATGTGATACATGGGATGTGGAAGCTGACAGCCCTGGGCAGCGAGGACTAAAAAAATTCTGAAATGCCACACTTAGGTGGACGCCTTCTCCAACACTCCTCTCTTGTCCAACAGAGACTCAAAACTACGTTTTCCACGACACTGTAACCTACTGGAGTCAGAAAAATGTTCAATAAAATCCTCTTTAATGTGTCCTCAAGAGATTTTATCTTCTGCACTCTCTGTGGGGACGGGATGAGTTCTGAGACCTTCCCCTATAACGGTGGTCAAGGAGGGCTGCCAACCAGCAACCAATCTTCTCCTTTATGCCACGTATTCTTGGGTCCTTTTCGCAGGCTTTGAAGCATGAGGTTGCTCATGCACCACAAATTTGCAGACGCTTGAGAAGCGGACACCTTGGGGTCACTCAGGATGACAGCATCTGGAACTTCCTCCTCCCAGCCACGTACTACTCCCAAGGGTCCTGGGGTTGGAAAGCCATTGCTTACAGATTGACATGTCTTCCTCTTTTTCAAACCCTATAAAAAGTGCCAGATGCCTCCTCCTCATTCTCCTCTCCTCTCTCCTCCTGTGTGTTCTGTGACATAGGAATTATGGTGTCTGGATAAAATGGGCCTTGAGAGGAAAGGAAGTCCTCCTCTTTCTCCTGCTGCTCTGCCTCCAGTGCCCTGTCCATAATGCCACGCAGAGTCTGCTCCAGCAGGAACACAACAGGGATTTTGTCACTGATGCATGCACTGTCACTGCTCACCATCCTTGTGGCCTCCTCAAATGGTAATAATACAGTGCATGCATCCTTAATGATCAGCCATTGGCGTGGAGAAAAAAAGCTGAGGCGGCCTGAGCCTGTCGTCGCACCGTACTGGCACAGGTACTCAGTGACGGCCCTCTGCTGCATGTATAGCCGCTGCAGCATTCCCAAAGTTGAGTTCCACCCAGTGGGCATGTCACAAATCAGGCGGTTTATGGGCAGGTGGAATTCCTGCTGAATTTCAGCCAACCGAGCACTGGCTGTGTATGACTGCCTGAAATGGCTACAGACTCTTCTGGCCTGCTTTAGTACATCTTGCAACCCTGGGTACATACTTAGGAAATGCTGCATTACCAAATTGAGGACATGTGCCAGGCATGGCACATGTGTCAACTTTACTTGTCTAAGAGCGGACAGGAGGTTTGAGCCATTATCGGACTCCAGCTGGTGTGGTGTGAACCACCTCTGGGCCTGTCCCTGCGGAGCTGCAAGAATCTCTGCTCCGGTGTGGTTCCTGTCCCCTAAACACACCAGCTGAAGTACTGCATGGCACCTTTTAGCCTGACTCTGGAATAGCCCTTTGAACGCTTAGGGGATACCTGACGTTCATAGAACAATTCTGCAGAGGAGGGCATGGAGGTGGTGGAGGAGGAGGGGGGGTAGAGCTCACAGGTCTGGCATCATCACCACAAGCTGTATGGAGATGTGGGGGCACAACAAGCTGCAGCACCAAGCCCTGTCCTGCATCCTTTCGAGTTGCAAGCAGCGTTACGCGGTATGCTGTGAACTAAATATATTGTCCCTGCCCATGCATGCTGGACAACGTGTCAGCAGTAAGGTGGATTTTACGGCTGACTGCCTTGCCCAATGATGCCAGAACATTCCCTCCCACGTAATGGTAGAGAGATGGAACGGCCTTACGTGAAAAGTAGTAGCAACTGGCATTGTGCAAATTCACGGAAAGGGGCAGAATCCACCAGGCTGAAAGGCAGAAGTTTGACAAGCTTGCATTCAGATGCTGGGCATGTGGGTGGCAGGGACTATATTTTTTTTCTGCTGCAGCAGATGCTTTCAGATGCTGGGCATGTGGGTGGCAGGGACTGTATTTTTTTTTCCGCTGCAGCAGATGGTGCAGAGAAATTTGTCGACTACAGTCTACAGCTGGTGGTGTGCTGCTGTCAGAAACCATGAATCAGGCTGAGACAGTACAGTTAAATCACACTTGTTTAATAATAATAAAAAAGGTAAACAGAGTAAATGTAGTCAAAACATAACCAGAGTTTAGGAACCGGAACGGATAGTCGGACAAGCCAAAACGTCAGGGAGCCAGAGTTGAGCATAGGAGAACAGCAAGCAGGATCTGGAGCCAGAAGGAATGTCAGCCAAGCAAGTCTTTAACAGGAAAACAGGAGAGCATCTCTAGAGATGTGAACAAGGCGAAGGAAGAGATCATCTGGACTGGACGGCTTAAGTAGGCAGGACTGACGAGCAGGATATCATCAACAGGTGAGTCACTGTGGAGAGATAGGAGCTGGCAATTAGCCGACAGATGAGCGGCCAGCTTTGAGAAGGCAGGGCTGAGCCCAGCCCTGACAGCTGCTGGCAGATGTGCTGCTAGGACCTGGGACACCTTGTGCTATACCATCATCCCTGTCAGTGGAGGCTGCTGAGAGGTAATGACTCGGTATTGGCTTAGTTAAATTGATGATAGGAAACTCCTGTCCTCATACTGATTAGTGGTTCCAAATTAATAATAACTACTGCAGTAGGGAACAGACACAAAAGATACGCTCAGCATCTTTCCAAATAACTGTTCTGTTTTATTATGACGCATTTGAAGGTTTTTATACACATGATTACGTAGGTATCACATTAATATTACAATTGTACATTTAAGGTAACAAAGGGCTTTACATAGGCAGTCTAATTCTAATCAGGACTTGAAAGAATGTAAACATGTACTGAAAACATTATTAGTGCTGTGTGCACAGTGAGGGCAGTGTGCAATACATACAAAATAGAATACAATTATATACAGAACTTACAAATTTCCATTACAGTATCACAGGGAAGACTGAAGTGAGTAAGGAGGAAGGACAGATTTGTGCTCCTTTTGTGTGGCTTTTAGGTGCTCTTGCCAATGGGCTGAGTGGTTGGATGTTAAATGCCTTGTTAAGCATGTGGTACCCTAATGCTTGCTGTTTTTGCCACGTTTGATGCGCCTGAGACACAGTTTGCAGATAGCAACAGTGTGATCTGCTGCAGATGTGCTGAAAAGGCCCAGACAGCTGAGCTTTAGGGAGTGGGCCGGGAGATAACAGCTGCAGAATGTGATGGAATAGGGTGGCTGCACTCTACTCTTTCTTGATGTCGGCCTCCTTGGGTTTGTGCCGCCTCACCTTCAGTTTCCTCCTCTGCTCTATCTGGCACCCAAGTTGCATCAGTGACCTCATCATCATCATCCTCTCCATCTCCTCCATCTTCATCATTACCACTGGAAACAACTTGGCAATATGCTGTGGCTTGGGGAACATGAATGCCAATTTGTCTACCAGTGTTCTTCCATCTCTCTAGGCTCATGTTCCTGTCATCCTCAACCTCAGAACCAACATCTGAATCCAGTAATGGCTGGGCATCATCAAGGCACAAGTGGCTGACGCTGTGGTCAAATAACTCAGCTGACTCCTCAATGGCTGATGTTGGGGCTATGGCAGAAATAGATGTGGACAAGGAGGCAGGTTTATCCATTCTGGCTACTGCAGGGGACTGCACACGTGTCTCTGCTTGCGTGACAGAGGATGAGGAGGATGAGGAGGGTTTAGTAAGCCAGTCCACCACCTCCTCTGCATGCTGTGGCTGGATAGCATGGGCAAACTCACTAAACAGAGGAAATGATGCCCTGCCTGAGGACTGACCACCACATCCACCTTTGCCTGTTGCTGGCCCCCTTACAGTGCCAAGGGAACGTCTGCCTCTCCTTGTTGTCCTCCCAGACAATATTGGGAGGGAGGGGGTGGTGCTTATAAGCAAATGTAAAGAAGAAGTTGAAATCTGTACGTAGATACACTTTAATCAATGTAAAGAGGTGTTTGGTGCACTTTAATTTGAGTACTCACACTACACAGACACACTCCATGGATACACTATAATATACTGCAATATAATGCGCCAAACGTACAGTAACGCACAGAACTATATGGCATTAAACTGGCAGTAACGCACACAAAACTATATGGCGTTAAACTGTCAGTAACGCACATAGAAATATATGGCGTTAAACTGTCAGTAACGCACACAGAACTATATGGCGTTAAACTGGCAGTAACGCACACAAAACGATATGGCGTTAAACTGGCAGTAACGCACACAAAACTATATGGCGTTAAGCTGGCAGTAATGCACACAGAAGTAAATGGTGTTAAACTGGCAGTAACGCACACAAAACTATATGGCGTTAAACTGGCAGTAACGCACACACAACTATATGGCGTTAAACTGGCAGTAATGCACACAGAACTATATGGCGTTAAACTGGCAGTAACGCACGTAAAACGATATGGGCTTAAACTGGCAGTAACGCACACAAAACTATATGGCATTAAACTGGCAGTAACGCACACAAAACAATATGGCGTTAAACTGGCAGTAACGCACACAGTAATAAATGGCGTTAAACTGGCAGTAACGCACACAGAACTATATGGCTTTAAACTGGCAGTAACGCACACAGAACTATATGCAGTTAAACTGGCAGTAACGCACACAGAACTTTATGGCTTTAAACTGGCAGTAATGCACGCAAAACTATATGGCGTTAAACTGGCAGTAACGCACACAGCACTATATGGCACTAAACTGGCAGTAACGCACACAAAACATTATGGCTTTAAACTGGCAGTAATGCACACAAAACGATACGGCGTCAAACTGGCAGTAACATACACAGAACTATATGGTGTTAAACTGGCAGTAACGCACACAGAACTATATGGTGTTAATGTTAAACTGGCAGTAACACACACAGAACTATATGGCGTTAAACTGGCAGTAACGCACGCAAAAAGAAATGGCGTTAAACTGGCAGTAACACACACAGAACTATATGGCGTTAAACTGGCAGTAAAGAAAACACAAAACAATATGGGGTTAAACTGGCAGTAACGCACACAGAAGTAAATGACGTTAAACTGGCAGTAATGCACACAGAACTATATGGCGTTAAACTGAAAGTAACTCACACAGAACTATATGGCGTTAAACTGGAAGTAACGCACACAGAACTATATGGTGTTAAACTGGCCGTAACGCACACAGAACTATATGGTGTTAATGCTAAACTGGCAGTAACACACACAGAACTATATGGCGTTAAACTGGCAGTAACGCACGCAAAACGATATGGTGTTAAACTGGCAGTAAGACACACAAAACTATATGGCGTTAAACTGGCAGTAAAGAAAACACAAAATAATATGGCGTTAAACTGGCAGTAACGCACACAGAAGTAAATGACGTTAAACTGGCAGTAACGCACACAGAACTATATGGCGTTAAACTGGCAGTAATGCACACAGAACTATATGGCGTTAAACTGCCAGTAATGCACACAGAAGTAAATGGCGTTAAACTGGCAGTAACACAATCAAATAGACGGTGTTTCACCGTCACTACACTGAACTGTCCCTACTCTAGTTATACACTAATGCAGTGTTTCTCAACTCCAGTCCTCAAGGCACCCCAACAGGTCATGTTTTCAGGCTTACCATTATTTTGCACAGGTGATTTGATCAGTTGTACTGCCTTAGTAATTACCACAGCCATTTCATCTGAGGGAAATCCTGAAAACATGACCTGTTGGGGCGCCTTGAGGACTGGAGTTGAAAAACGCTGCACTAATATAATGATTACTGACTCGGTCTCACTACACTACACTGAAACTATATGAGCTGTCCCTACTCTACACTAATGTATGTATGAATGACACGGTCTCACTACACTACAGTGAAACTATCTGAGCTGTCCTTACTCTAGCTGCACACTATGCAAAGCTGAATGATGGTCTTCATCACTACACTCACACTATCCCTAGAATGACACTAAACTAATATTCTGCACTGACAATTGAAGCAAAATAGCACAGTATAGCACACTAACTAAATAATGACACTGAACAGAGCACTGTTCTATCTCTCTCCACGCCAAAATCACACAGAAAATGGCTGCCATTGAAAGAATACTTTTATACTGTGGGGTGGGAATGAGCCATGATTGGATAAAGTCATGATGACAGTGTCCAATCATGACTCTGACAGTGCTCTGTGCCCTGATTGGCTGAACCTTTCACTGCTTCAGCCATTTAGGGCTTGCAATTCACTGTTCAGCGCCGCAATGCATTGTAGTCGGTTCGGGGGGCCGAGCAAATGATTGAACGACCCATTTGTGGGGCTATTCACAGAACGACCGAACAACAAAAGTTCAGCCCGAACTTATGCTCGGGCCGAACCATTCGCCCATCCCTAATGGTAAGTAAAGATGGGCCCGAACACCCACCTGTTCGGTTTGCACCAGAACTCCCAATCAGAGAAAAAGTTCTAAACCGAATGGTGAACCTTTTTAAAGTCTATGAGACCCACACTTGAAAAATCAAAAGTCCCCATTTTGAAGTAATGCAAGCAATTGGCCATAAAAAGGGTATGGGGGTCCAGGTATTGCCCTGGGGGACATGTATCAATGCAAATTATTTTTACAGGAGCAGTGATTTTTATTACCACTTGCCAACAGCCACAGTACATATACTGCGGCAGGTTGGCTCTATTGTGCAAAACAATGTACCTGTACGTTGCTTCATGCAATAGATACTGTGGGCCACCGGCGGTCGCTCCACAGAGAGATCTGCTGTTCCTAGTGATCAGGAACAGCGATTTGTGTGTTGTCTCAATGAGCCCATCCCCCACATTTAGAGTTAGAACACACCCAGGGAACACAGTTAACCCCTTGATTGCCCCTTGTGTTAACCCCTTCTCTGCCAGTGTCATTTATACATTGATCAGTGCATTTTTTTCTAGCACTGATCACTGTAATAATGTCACTGGTCCCCAAAACGTGTCACTAGGGATCAAATATGTCCGCCGCAATGTCACAGTTACGCTAAAAACTGCAGATTGCCACCATTACCAGTAAAAACATAAAAAAAAGTCCATAAATGTATTCCCTATTTTGTAGACACTGTAACTTTTGTGCAAACCAATCAATATGCATTTTTTTAACCAAAAATATGTAGAAGAATATATATTGGCCTAAACTGATGAATAAATTTGTTTTTTTTTATACATATTTTTTCCATATGTATTATAGCAGAAAGTAAAAAATATTATACAAAGCATATGCAGCGCTCCTTATGCCCACAACGTATAAATCAAAGCCAACAATAAAGAAAGGAAAAGATGCAAAAATACAAAAACTTGTAAATAGTGCAATGCGACTCCACTGTGACTACCACCGGAAGCTGCTGTGCCTGTGGAGATCTGTACCGCTTGTCGGCTCATGCTTTACTTGGCCCATTGGGGCCGCTGTTACAGGTGAGAGGCTGGGGGAAACAGGGGTCGCACCCCGGAGCCCGTTTTGGAAGAGCACATTCACTTTGGTCACTTTTTGCTACAATTTATGTCCACTGCACTTGCACTTTTTTGTATGATCAGAAGACTTGTCCCTGCTGCTATGAAGAGCTGTATTGCATGAAGTCGGGATCACATTTTTTCACTTTTTGGGACATTTTATGTATTTATATATATATTTATTTTTCATTCACGGATTCGCATGTACTTTTTGCACATTTAATGGACTTTAGCTTATTGCACTCCACCATTTATGAATTGACTTTGATTGGTATATATGAACATTTGGAACGTTTTGCACATTTATGTATTTTAGTGTGTGACACTCACCATTTATGTATTCCTCCTAATATTTTATTTATTTTATATGTTTGATATTTATGCACAATTGTATGTTATACATATCTATTATTATGTGTGAATCACTTGCATTTATTTCCTTGTGAGTCACGGGCCCTTATAATTATCTGCATTTTTCATGCGTTTAAGTGGAGTCGCATTGCACTTTATTAGCTTTTGGATCTTGGTATCTTACACTTTATCTCTGTGTTTGCTTTGATTCACATGTTATGGGACGTTACGGGCTTATTTAATTATTTGCATTTTTCATGCTTTTTAGTGGAGTCGCATTGCACTATTTACAAGTTTTTGGATTTTTGCATCTTTTCCTTTTTTTATTGTTGGCTTTGATTTATACGTTGTGGGCACAAGGAGCGCTGCATATGCTTTGTATTTTATTTGTCTGGTTTAGTTCACGTGAGGACACCTTTTTATGCTGGCAGCTCTTTTTTAGCCTGTCCCCTCTTTTAGCTTTTATAGCTTGTTTATCATTTTTTGGTTTGCGCATTAGTTCACTCATTAATTAAGTAAAAAATATTGTTTTTTTTCAAAATTCTCGTTTTTTTTGTTTATAGCGCAAAAAATAAAAACAGCAGAGGTGATCAAATACCACCAAAGAAAGCTCTATTTGTGAGGAAAAAGGGACATTAATTTTGTTTGGGTACAACATTGCGCGATCGCGCAATTGTCAGTTAAAGCAACGCAATGCCGTATTGCAAAAAATGGTCTGGTCAATAAGGAGGTAAATCCTTCCAGGGCTGCAGTGGTTAATGATGCTTAAAGTGCAACAATAAAAATTAAAAAATCCTTTAAATATAGTGCCTGGGGGTCCCCTTAGTCTGCCTGTAAAGTGATGCATCTGTAGCATGTTTAGAACATGCTGCAGCAAAAATGACATTTCTAAAAAGAAAAAAAAATGAATGAAACTACATGCAGCCCTGGTTCACACTGACTGCAAAAATTAAATCGTGCAAGTTCATTCCCACATGTCAGTCCCGATTTCGTAGGCGATTTCAATCCACTCACTCACTGAATACAGTGGGGCTCTATGGCCAAAATGCACAGTGCCTTGAAAAAGTATTCATACCACTTGAAATTTTCCACATTTTTTCATGCTACATTCAAAAACTTAAATTTATTTTATTGGGATTTTATGTGATAGACCAACACAAAGTGGCACATAATTGTGAAGTGGAAGAAAAATGATAAATGGTTTTTAAAAATTTTTTACAAATAAATATGTGAAAAGTGTGGCATGCACATCTGGAGGAACCAATTGCCTTCAGAAGTCACCTAATTGGTAAATAGAGTCCACCTGTGTGTAATTTAATCTCAGTATAAATACAGCTGTTCTGTGAATCCCTCAGAGGTTTGTTAGAGAACCTTAGTGAACAAACAGCATCATGAAGGCCAAGGAACACACCAGACAGGTCAGGGATAAAGTTGTGGAGAAGTTTAAAGCAGGGTTAAGTTATTAAAAAAAAACCCAAGCTTTGAACATCTCATTGAGCACTGGTCAATCCATCATCCGAAAATGGAAAGAGTATGGCACAACTGCAAACCTACCAAGACATGGCCATCCACCTAAATTGAGCTGCAGAGATCCACAGCTCAGGTGGGAGAATCTGTCCACAGGATAACTACTAGTCGTGCACTCCAAAAATCTGGCCTTTATGGAAGAGTGATAAGAAGAAAGCCATTGTTTAAAGAAAGCCAAAAGAAGTCCAGTTTTCAGTTTTTGAGAAGCCATGTGGGGGACACACCAAACATGTGGAAGAAGGTGCTCTGGTCAGATGAGACCAAAATTGAACTGTTTGGCCTAAAAGCAAAACGCTATGTGTGGCGGAAAATTAACACTGCCCATCACCTTGAACACACCATCCCCACCCTGAAACATGGTGGTGGCAACATCATGTTGTGGGGATGCTTTTCTTCAGCAGGAACAGGGAAGCTGGTCAGAGTTGATGGGAAAATGATGGAGCCAAATACAGGGCAATCTTAGAAGAAAACCTGTTATGCCCCGTACACACGGTCGGATTTTCTGACGGAAAATGTGCGATCAGAGCGTGTTGTCGGAAAATCCGACCGAGTGGGCTCCGTCGGACTTTGTCCATTGGATTTTCCGACACACAAAGTTTGAGAGTATGCTATAAAATTTTCCGACAACAAAATCGGATCCTTTAAATTCCGATCATGTGTAGACAAATCCGACGGACAAAGTGCCACGCATGCTCAGAATAAATTAAGAGACGAAAGCAATTGGCTATTGCCCTGTTTATAGTCCCGATGTACGTGTTTTACGTCACCGCGTTCGGAACGATCAGATTTTACCACAACTTTGTGTGACCGTGTGTATGCAAGACAAGTTGAAGCCAACATCCGTCGGAAAAAATCCATGGATTTTGTTGTCGGAATGTCCGATCAATGTCCGACCGTGTGTACGGAGCATTAAAATCAGCAAAAGAATTAAGACTGGGGTGGAGGTTAACCTTCCAGCAGAACAGCGACCCTGAAAATACAGCCAGAGCCACAATGGAATGGTTTAGATCAAAGCATATTCATGTGTTAGAATGGCCCAAAGTCCAGACCTAAATCCAATTGAGAATCTGTGGAAAGACTTGAAAATTGCTGTTCTTGGACGCTCTACATCCAATCTGACAGAGCTTGAGCTATTTTGCAAAGAAGAATGGCCAAGAATTTCATTCTCTAGATGTGCAAAGCTGGTGGAGACATCCCCAAAAAGACTTGCAGCTGTAATTGCAGCGAAAGGTGGTTCTAAAATGTAATGACTCAGGGGGGCTGAATACAAATGCACGCCACACATATTTATTTGTAAAACCATTTATCATTTTCCTTCCACTTCACAATTATGTGCCACGTTGCGTTGCTCTATCACTTAAAATCCCAATAAAATACATTTACATTTTTGGTTGTAACATGACAAAAGTGGAACAAAATTTCAAGGGGTATGAATACTTTTTCAAGGCGCTGTATTGCATATAGAAAAATGGCAAAAAAGGGGAGCTGCCTTAAAAATCCATATCTATGAGCCTCCGGGGTATGGTAAATATTGGGTAACAACCAAGCTCAATCTATAAAATGTTATAGAAATGTAACAAATTTTATTGTACACAAAAGTTATCCAAATGTAAATATGAAAACAGAAACCTCCCACCATCACCAAAAAAAGTCAACGTTGTCTAAAATTCAAAAATAAGTGCACCAGACACCACACATACATGCATACTATCCATACATCCCTCATAAGCTAAACCCAAAGGAATAGACTGCAGGGGGGTGGTGTGTGCACCAACATGCATCAACAAAAGTCTGTATTCCCTGCAGCATCAATGCATGGGGTCCCCAGGTACAAATAACTGCTCAATGGAAATGGGAACAGAGCATAATTAATGAAATCCATGATGCAAACTAATGCTAAATAAACGGTTCCCAGGACTGTACTGACATCACCCAATAGATGGAAGAATCAGACAAATTTCCAAATCATCATCCAAGGCAAAGTAACTGTATCAAAATACAATATTATGGTCGAAGTGTGATCAGACAGGCATAGAAAAAAGATAGCAGGAGGAGACAGGCAGCGTGCAGATGGCAAGTAAGCAGTAGCAGTTATTAGGGCAGCAGATAGCAGGTCTAATTCTACAAGTAAAGCACAAATGTATAACCAAAGTCTATAACCTCTTCTGTTTTCTGTGCCTTTTAAGCTTTGCTACAGAAAGGTCCTCCTTATTAATTAGCATCTCTTTAATGGTTCCATGTGTTATGATTTTTAGCACAGGTCCAGGGGCGTAACTAGAAATAGCAGGGCCCCATAGCAAAATGTGCCCCATACAGCGTGACCTGTGCCCAATGCAGCATGACCTGTGCCCCATACAGCGTGACCTGTGCCCCATACAGCGTGACCTGTGCCCCATGCAGTGTGACCTATGCCCAATACAGCATTGCCTGTGCCCAATACAGCCTGGTCTGTCTGTGCCCCATACAGCCTCACTTGTGCAGAGGAAGAGGCAAGCCACCCGGATCAGCAGAGAGCGGGATTGCCCGCTGTAATGGCTTTCATTTGAATTTCCCGTCTTCCTGGGGCTCATCGTCACATAGCCCCACCTCTTGGCCTGACGCCTTTGATGACATCACATGTCCCGCATTGGATCAGCGTTCTGTCTATCAAAGGCGCCGGGCCAAGAGGTGGAGCTATGTGACGTGAGCCCCAGGAACACTGGAAGTTCTAATGAAAGCTATTACATCGTGCAATTCAGCTCTCTGCTGATCCGGGTGGCTTGCCTCTTCCTCTGCACAGGTGAGGCTGTATGGGGCACAGGCAGACCAGGCTGTATTGGGCACAGGCAATGCTGTATTGGGCACTGGTCACGCTGCATTGGGCACAGGTCACAGCTTGCCTCTTCCTCTCCTCTCTCTTCCCCTGGCTGGGAGACTGTGCCGGCGGTGCTCTCATTCTCACTGGGCCCCACATGGCTGCAGGCCCCATAGCGCCCGCATGGGTCGCTATGGTGGTAGTTACGCCCCTGCACAGCTCTGATGAATACTGACTCTGGATATTTTTCCTTCTCCCCTTCATCTACAGTATCTGTTTACAGATATTGCTGTAGGTAATTTCAGAGCCCCAGCCTGTTATTTTCCCACCATACATTTTAAACTCCTTACTTAGCAGGTATGCTGCTATGTCCCTTAATGTGAGCCCACCTTCTGTCGGTTGCGATGGTCTGTCCTCTCTGAGAGATGGTCCACAATCTCTCATCTCACTTATATTAGGATTTTTATAGCTGCTTTCACTTACCAAAGACAAAACCTATTCTTTTACCTGGAGAAGCTATGCCATGCCTCCATGTCCTCTGCATTGCATACATCTTCTCCCTGCAGGTATTCCATGATGTACTCACAAATCTCCATCTCACTTGAACCTGTGGCAGGAGGAACCACTTTACCTTCTTTTTCCTGCATCAAGGTAGACAGTGAGTGCAGCTGACTTTCAGATAATGCATGCAATAGCTTCTGAATGTGCCACTGGAGGTACTTTACTGATGTTGGATCAACCATTTTGTGTTCCGTGCAGCCTCCCTGAAGTCTGCCAATTTACTATAAAAGCAGCTCCCCTTCTCTAGGACCGGTGGCACTGTGATTGCACCAGCCCCCAAATGTTACAGGATTATTGGGGATCTGAGTGCGAGGTAGGGCAAAGATGCAGCCTGCAGTATCTATATCAAAGAGGATACAAAACACTGTTGCTCACTTGCTTTCCAAGTTTAATGTGCTAAACAGAACTCGATCACATTACACAGATAATTACTTTTACCTTATAGTGGCTGAGCAGGCCACATGGAAAAGCACATTAATTTGTGTAAGCAAGTTACCGGTATTACCATATGAGATACTAACAGAGAAAGTGAATGTCAAAATAAACACAAAAATGAATAAAGATAACATAAACAAAGTGTGACTAACTTGTATCAAAGAGGAGACACAAAACACTGTTGTTCACTTGCTTTCCAGTCACACTACAAATCATTAAAGTATTTTTTACCCCAATATTTCATATTCCTGATCATTTACAATCACTTTAAAGCTCCCTCTAGCTGCAGCCAATAATAGCACTAACTGGGAGGTTTATTTACTACATAAACCTATATAAACATAAACCCATATAAAAATAAATAAATCTCCTGGTAACCCTAACTACATTTTATTAACCCCTCTAACCACCTTCCTCCCTTAGCTTTAGTCTTTGCTATTTATTTTTTTAATGTTCATACGTAAGTTTGAAAACAATTGTATTTGCCTGTTTTGTAGCACTGCATTAAAAATTATTTGTGCCATAAATGTAATTAAAGTGCCTTTATAAAGGGAGCAATTCACAGAATAAAATTTCATTTTGGATGAGTTATAGGATACTTTAGTTTCCAGGTGGAAGAACAGAATCTGGTTATCAAATAGAGAATTAACAATCAAGAATCACTATAAAGAACCTCAATCTATGCTGCAGCTGGCTCAAAAAGCCCAAATCTTCCAAAGGACTTCAACAACCAGCATAAATAAACTTCAAGTAGTGCTCACACCCCAATAAATAGATAACAAGTTGTGAATAAGCCAAATGTATATTGGCAACTTATTAGTAACTTACTTAGGTTGCCAGCATCGATGCAGCTAGATGCTTCATTTGCAGTCCCACGAAGTGCACAGTGTGCACAGAATGGCTCACAGCTATAGAGCTATAACTGTGGTGATACAATAGGGGTTTCAGGTAAACAGGACCACTTGAGAAGAAAGTGTGTCTCATGTGCGGCTTGTAGGAACACAGTGAACAGAAGGAAAATCAAGGAGGTATATTTTCACTGCAACACAAAACTATCATGTAATCAGTTCATAACCTGTGCAGCAAAAGAGGTTATTTACATAATACTATGCCTGCATCAAAAATGACTGTATAAGTAGGGTGGACAAAGTGAGAATTGAGGGTCCAGGTTCAGGAACATTTTTGTAAGATCTTACAAGGTAATGGTAAGCATCCCTTCCACAGCCACTACAATGACTTCCATAATAAGAGTTTGAAAGGGACCAGTTTTTTGGAGTCATAAACAGGAACACCAGAATGTAGAGTGTGTCATTGTATTTTATGGGTAAATAAAGTTCAGAAAGGTTTTATTGTTTGAATGACATGAGGGGTGCATTTTTAAAAGGGCTATTAATGGTTAAGGAATCTGAATGGGTGGGACTGAGAGTTCTTATGGAGTGTCTCTCCCTTCAATAGGCTTCCTTGACAAAGATGGCATCCTTCAATCAAAACACACTGTAATTAAAACTGTAGGTGATGTCATCAGATCAGGGGAGGCGCTGTTAAGTGTCAACGGCCAGGACCCTGTTAGTGACTCAGATCTCTCTTCTCATCTTTCCAGCATTCCATTTTTGTCTGACTCATTAGACTTTTCATGTTCTCAACTTTGTTGAAAAGTTAAAGATTAAAGTAAAGCCAACTCAATTTTTTCAGTTTATAGACCATAGTTTTTTAAGTTAGGAATACATACCTTAACTTGACTGGAACTATAGTTTTAAGTAAAGCCAACTAAATTTTTCCAGTTTATAGACCATAGGTTTAAGAAAAGCCAACTAAATTTTTCCAGTTTATAGACCATAGGTTTAACCACTTGCCGACCGCCTAACTCAGATATACTGCGGCAGAATGGCACTGGCAGGCAAAATCACATACCTGGTACGTGATCTGCCTCCCGTGGGCCCGAGGCGGTCGGCTTCGTTAGGGGAGAGATCCGAGGTGAGGGGGAGGCCACTCATTCGTGGCCACCCCCTTGTGATCGCTCCCAACGAATGACAATCTTCCTCTGCTGCTGTAATGTAAACAGCGGCAGAGGAAGTGATGTCATCTCTCCTCGAGTCGGTCTTTTCGTTCCGGCGCCGAGGAGAGAAGACATCAATCTGAGTTGCACCAACACTGCACAAACAGTACAACACTCTAGGCATACTTTTCACCCCCCATCACCCCCAGATCACCTCCCAATCACCCCCCTGTACCCCCTGTCACAGTGACACCAATAGCAGTTTTTTTTCTGATTATTGCATTGGTGTCAGTTTGTGACAGTTATAAGTGGTAGGGCAGTTAGTGGTAGCCCCCTTTAGGTCTAGGATACTCCCCTAATAAAGTTTTAACCCCTTGACCACCCCCCGTCGCCAGTGTCACTAAGCGATCATTTTTCTGATCGCTGTATTAGTGTCACAGGTGATGCTAGTTAGGGAGGTAAGTATATAGGTTCGCCTTCAGCGTTTTATAAAGTCAGGGACCCCCATATACTACCTAATAAAGGTTTTAACCCGCTGATTGCCCCCTAGTTAACCCTTTCACCAGTGATCACCGTATAACTGTTACGGGTGAGGCTAGTTAGTTAGTTTTTTTATAGTTTCAGGGCACCCGCCGTTTATTACCTAATAAAGGTTTAGCCCCCTGATCGCCTGGTGGTGATATAAGTTAAGTTTGAGGGTCAGATAAGGTCTGTGTCAGGTTAGCGCCAGTACTGCTAACACCCACGCATGCAGCAGAGACCTCCCTTAGTGGTATCGTATTTGAACGGATCAATATCTGATCTGATCAGATCTATACTAGCGTCCCCAGCAGTTTAGGGTTCCCAAAAACGCAGTGTTAGCGGGATCAGCCCAGATACCTTGTAGCACCTGCGTTTTGCCCCTCGGCCCAGCCCTGCCCAGCCCACCCAAGTGCAGTATCGATCGATCACTGTCACTTACAAAACACTAAACACACATAACTGCAGTGTTCGCAGAGTCAGGCCTGATCCCTGCGATTGCTAACAGTTTTTTGGTAGCGTTTTGATACAGTCGCTAACAGTCAGGAGCTTTTTTACCTGTGACTCTCACTAGTGTACCACTAAATTTAGAGCCCAAAATGGCAAATCGAAGGTACACTAGTGAAGAGGCCTACACATTTCTGAGCATGACAGATAGTGAAGAGGAAGTCACACATCTGTCAGATTCAGGCTCAGAATACGATCCTGTATACGACAGCGGCTCCATGACAGATAGCTCTGACGATGGAGTTGTGGTGCCTGCCAAGGTCAGGCGTACCAGACGCCAAACTTCTTCTTCTTCTGTCGTTGATGTGCAAGAACCGCAGGTCCCTCGTATGGAGAAGAGCAGTACTAGCGCCGCTATTCCTTCTGGTGAACTGGCAAGCACCAGCGGCCTAGTACACCCTGGTCGTACATCCAGCACTGCAGTATCACGTGGTGACGTGGTGAGTCCCATAAGTGCAGTTCAAGCTAGCGAGGTGGCAAGCACAAGTAGTATCCTGCCGCCACCAAGAAGACGAACACAGGCCCATCATGCCCATAGTGCCCTTCCTGCTGCATTCGCCAATCCTAATTGGGAACCCGCCACTTTTGCAGCACCCGTACTTCCCCCATTCACTGGCCAACCCGGCATTCAGGTGGAAACAGTTGATTTTACGTCACTTGATTTTTATTCGTTGTTTTTCACCGAAGATCTCTATAGATCTATTGTGGACCAAAGCAATTTGTACGCTGCTTGCTGCTTACTATTTCCCAGTCCTCCCTTGCCAGAGATTGGAGACCAATTACGATCTCTGAATTTAAGCTCTTTCTGGGCCTTTCCCTCAACATGGGCATAACCAAAAAGAGTGAGTTGTGGTCATATTGGTCTACTGACCCAATTCACCATATGCCCTTGTTCTCTGCCTCCATGTCCAGGGCACAATACGAGCAGATCTTGCGGTTCATGCACTTCAATGACAATGAACTCTGTCGTCCTCGTGGAGACCCTGGATATGATTGGCTCTACAAAATTCGGCCCCTCGTAAACCACTTCAACCAATGTTTTGCAGACTTGTTTACTCCCCATCAAGTTGTCTGCGTTGATGAGTCCCTGATTATGTTTTCTGGCCGCTTGTCATTCAAACAGTACATTCCCAGCAAGCGTGCCAGATACGGGGTAAAGATGTGACAGGGCCACAGGCTATACATGTAGTTTTATGGTTTACAAGGGCAAAGATAGTCACGTAGAGCCGAAAAACTGCCCTGACTACATAGGAAGCGCTGGCAAGATTGTGTGGGACTTGGTGTCACCCTTATTTGGAAAAGGGTACCAATTATATGTGGACAATTATTACACCAGCGTGACACTTTTTAGTCACTTGTTTGATCAGCAGATTGGAGCATATGGCACCGTGCGACCTAATCGCCGAGGCTTTCCCCAGTGGCTTGTAGATTCCCTTCTTAGGCTGGGGGAGAGAGCCTGCTTGCAGTGTAATAATTTGCTCGCTATGAAGTGGAGGGATAATAAGAATGTTTTCGTTCTTACCTCCCTTCGTGCAGAAACGACGGTCCAAATTACTACGGCGGCTGGTGTTGTGGAGAAACCCCTCTGTGTCCACGAATATAACCAAAATATGGGAGGGGTGGACCTCAACGACCAGTTGTTGGCACCGTACCTAGTTGCCCGTAAGGCCAGACGCTGGTACAAAAAACTGTATGTTTATTTATTTCAATTGGCTTTGCTGAACGCTTATGTGCTATACAGAGCTTCAGGAAGGACTGGATCCTTCCTTAAATTCAAAGAAGAGGTCGTCAGAGCCCTTCTGTTTCCAGACGGTGCTCCACCTCACCTTCCCTAACCAAATGCAGTAAGCCAGCTGCATGAGAGGCATTTTCTTTATGTCCTCCCGAGTACCCCTACCCAACGAGCCCCCCAAAAAAGATGCCGTGTCTGCAGCAAGCACGGATATAGGCATGACACCCGCTATTATTATTGGCATACCCACCGATCAATCTCTTTTTTTCGTCCAGCCCACAGGCTGCATGAAAAAAAAGTGGACTTTGAGTGGTTATACCAGAATGATGCCTGCAGGTTTAGGTATCATCTTGGTATAATTACTTTCATGTAAAAGCAATCCTAGCGGCTAATTGGCCTCTAGACTGCTTTTACAAGCAGTGGGAGGGAATGCCCCCCCACCGTCTTCCATGTTTTTCTCTGGCTCTCCTGTCCCAACAGGGTACCTGAGAATGCAGCTGGTGATTCAGCCAGCTGAACATAGAGCTGATCAGAGACCAGAATGGCTCCAAACATCTCTATGGCATAAGAAACTGGAAGCTATGAGCATTTCATGACTTAGATTTCGCCGGATTTAAACAGCGCCATTGGGAAATTGGGAAAGCATTTTATCACACCGATCTTGGTGTGGTCAGATGCTTTGAGGGCAGAGGAGAGATATAGGGTCTAATAGACCCCAATTTTTTCAAAAAAGAGTACCTGTCACTACCTATTGCTCTTATAGGGGATATTTACATTCCCTGAGATAACAATAAAAATGATTACACAAAATGAAAGGAACAGTTTAAAAATAAGATAAAAAAGCAAAAAAAAAAAATAATAATAATAATAATAATAATAAAAAAAAAGCACCCCTGTTCCCTTTGCTCTCACGGAAAAGCGAACGCAAGCATCGGTATGGCGTCAAATGTAAACAGCAATTGCACCATGCATGTGAGGTATCACCGCGAAGGTCAGATCGAGGCCACTAATTTTAGAAGTAGACCTCCTCTGTAAATCTAAAGTGGTAACCTGTAAAGGCTTTTAAACGGTTTTAAAAATGTATTTCGTTTGTCGCGTTTGGTATCCATGTACTCGGCCTAAGATCATCTTTTTTATTTCATCAAACATTTGGGAAATATAGTGTGTTTTAGTGCATTAAAATTTTAAAAAGTGTGTTTTTTCCAAAAAAATGCATTTGAAAAATCGCTGCGCAAATACTGTGTGTAAAAAAAAATGAAACACCCACCATTTTAATCTGTAGGGCATTTGCTTTAAAAAAAATATATAATGTTTGGGGGTTCAAAGTGATTTTCTTGCAACAAAAAATAATTTTTTCATGTAAACAAAAAGTGTCAGAAAGGGCTTTGTCTTCAAGTGGTTAGAAGAGTGGGTGATGTGTGACATAAGCTTCTAAATGTTGTGCATAAAATGCCAGGACAGTTCAAACCCCCCTCAAATGACCCCATTTTGGAAAGTATACACCCTAAGCTATCTGCTGAGAGGCATGTTGAGTCCATGGAATATTTTATATTGTGACACAAGTTGCGGGAAAAAGACAATTTTTTTTTTTTTTGCACAAAGTTGTCACTAAATGATATATTGCTCAAACATGCCATGGGAATATGTGAAATTACACCCCAAAATACATTCTGTTGCTTCTCCTGAGTATGGGGATACCACATGCGTGAGACTTTTTGGGAGTCTATCCGCGTACAGAAGCCTGAAAACCAAGCACCGCCTTCATGCTTTCTAAGGGCGTAAATTTTTGATTTCACTCTTCACTGCCTATCACAGTTTCAGAGGCCATGGAATGCCCAGGTGGAGTCTTTTGCAGACCTCACTTTTTGTCACAAAGTTTTGAAATTTGAAAAAAGAAAAAAAAATGTTTCTTGTCTTTCTTCATTTTCAAAAACAAATGAGAGCTGCAAAATACTCACCATGCTTCTCAGCAAATAGCTTGGGGTGTCTACTTTCCAAAATGGGGTCATTTGGGGGGGTTTGTGCTATCTTGGCATTTTATGGCCTTCGAAACTGTGATAGGTAGTAAAGAGTGAATCAAAAATTTACGCCCTTAGAAATCCTGAAGGTGGTGATTGTTTTTTGGGGCCCCGTATGCAGCTAGGCTCCCAAAAAGTCCCACACATTTTGTTACCCCCGTACTCAGGAAAAGCAGCAGAATGTATTTTGGGGTGTAATTCCACATATGCCCATGGCCTGTGTGAGCAATATATTATTTAGTGACAACTTTGTGCAAAAAAAAAAAAGTTTGTCATTTTCCTGCAACTTGTGGCAAAATATAAAATATTCCTTGGACTCAACATGCCTCTCAGCAAATAGCTTGGGGCGTCTACTTTCCAAAATGGGGTAATTTGGAGGGGTTTTGTGCCATTTTGGCATTTTATGGCCTTCAAAACTGTGATAGGTAGTGAGGAGTGAAATCAAAAATTTACACCCTTAAAAATCCTGAAGGCGGTGCTTGGTTTTCAGGGCCCCGAACGCGGCTAGCCTCCCAAAAAGTCCCACATATGTGGTATCCCCATACTCAGGAGAAGCAGCAGAATGTATTTTGGGGTGTAATTCCACATATGCCCATGGCATGTTGTTTGAGCAATATATCATTTAGTGACAACGTTGTGCAAAAAAAAAAAAAAAAAAGTTTGTAATTTTCCCGCAACTTGTGTCAAAATATAAAATATTCCATTTACTCAACATGCCTCTCAGCAAATAGCTTGGGGTGTCTACTTTCCAAAATGGGGTCATTTGGGGGGGGGGGGTTGTGCCATCTTGGCATGTTATGGCCTTCAAAACTGTGATAGGTAGTGAGCAGTGAAATCAAAAATTTACGCCCTTAGAAATCCTGAAGGCGGTGCTTGGTTTTCGGGGCCCCGTACGCGGCTAGGCTCCCAAAAAGTCCCACACATGTGGTATCCCCATACTCAGGAGAAGCAGCTAAATGTATTTTGGGGTGCAATTCCACATATGCCCATGGCCTGTGTGAGCAATATATTATTTAGTGACAACTTTTTGTAATTTTTTTTTTTGTCATTATTTAATCACTTGGGACAAAAAAAGAAATATTCAATGGGCTCAACATGCCTCTCAGCAATTTCCTTGGGGTGTCTACTTTCCAAAATGGGGTCATTTGGGGGGGGTTGTACTGCCCTGCCATTTTAGCACCTCAAGAAATGACATAGGCAGTCATTAACTAAAAGCTGTATAAATTCCAGAAAATGTACCCTAGTTTGTAGACACTATAACTTTTGCGCAAACCAATAAATATACGCTTATTGACATTTTTTTTACCAAAGACATCTGGCCGAATACATTTTGGCCTAAATGTATAACGAAAATTGAGTTTATTGGATTTTTTTATAACAAAAAGTAGAAAACAACATTTTTTTTCAAAATTTTCGGTCTTTTTCCGTTTATAGCGCAAAAAATAAAAAGTGCAGAGGTGATTAAATACCATAAAAAGAAAGCTCTAATTGTGGGAAGAAAAGGATGCAAATTTAGTTTGGGTACAGCATTGCATGACCGCGCAATTAGCAGCTAAAGCGATGCAGTGCCAAATTGTAAAAAGTGCTCTGGTCAGGAAGGGGGTAAATCCTTTTGGGGGTGAAGTGGTTAACTAAAGCCAACTACATTTTTACAGTTTATAGACCATAGGTTTAAGTAAAGCCAACTCAATTTTTTCAGTTTATAGACCATAAGTTCAAGTAAAGCCAACTCAATTTCTAGAAAAGTTCGAGTTAGGAACACATACATTAACTTCATTATTTCAAGTACTTATATAGCACTGTCAATTGGACATTCACATCAATCCCTGCGCTCAAGGAGCTTTCAATCTAAGATCCCTGACTCACATTCATATATATACATACTAGGTCCATTTTACACAGGAGCCAATTACCCTACCAGCATGTCTTTGGAGTGAGGGAACCTACACGGGCACAGGGTAGAACATGCAAATGCCAGGCAGGTAGTGGTTGGGATTCAAACCAGCAACCCTTTTGCTGCTAGGTGAAAGCACTAACCATAACACCACTGTGCTGCCCTATTACTTAATTCCTTAGTTACCTAGTTACTTAGTTACTTAGTTTTAAGTGATATCAACTTGTAACTTACTCATTTTTTTTTAAGTTGGTAAAACTTATTTTCCAAATGTATTTGATATATGTTTGTTAATATGTTTACTGTGTGTTAAGCTTTTTATATAAAAATAATACAATAATATGTTTTTTTAAAAAGGAATAGTCTCATGAAACAGGCTCTCAAAACAAATTATAATTTATTATTTATAGTCTTACAAATGTAATATTATTAAAGCAGCATCAAATGTAAATGTAAACATTTAACAACTTCAGCCCCGGAAGATTTGGCTGCTCAATGACCAGGCCATTTTTTGAGATATGGCACTGCATTGCTTTAACTGACAATTGCGCGGTCATGCAACGTTGTACCCAAACAAAATTGACATCCTTTTTTTCCCAGAAATAAAGCTTTCTTTTGGTTGTATTTGATCATCTCTGTGGTTTTTATTTTTTGCGCTTTAAACAAAAAAGGAGCATCAATTTTGAAAAAAACACAATATTTTGTACTTTTTGCTGCAATAAATATCCCCAAATTTTTTCCTCAGTTTAGGCCAATATGTATTCTTATACATATTTTTGGTAATAAAAAAATTATAGCATCTACAAAATAGGGGGAAGATTTATGGCATTTATTATTATTATTATATTTTTTTACTAGTAATGGTGGTGATCAGCGATTTTTATTGGGTCTGCGACATTATGATTACTGTGTAAATCTCACTGGCAGGGAAGGGGTTAACACTAGGGGGCAATCAAGGGGTTAGCTGTGTTCCCTCGGGAGTGATTCTAACTGCGGGGGGAAGGGACTGACTGGGTGAGGAGAGCGATCGCTGTTCATACTTAGTATGAACAACAGATCGCTCTCCTCACCCCTGACAGCACGGAGATCTGTCTGATTACATTGACAGATCTCCGTTCTGTCTCTTACATGTATATATTTTATTGCTTATGAATAAACTGTATGATTTGATGCCAGTGTCTGATCACGCGGCTTCCATCCATCCCTCCCACGCTACCACGACATGACAGAGATCATTATTCCCGATCACTGGGAACAGAAGATTTCTGACATGTCATCTGGCAGAGCGGGGAATCGCCTTGTTTACGTAGGCAGCTCCCCTTTCTGCCTCTTTACACTGTGATCGTGGGTCGCTGACGGACATCGAGTCCGCCGGACCCCCCGGGCACACTCCCTTGAAACACGGCGGTCGCGCGCTCGCTATCTCCTGTGCAAAGACCGACGTACACCTATGGCGGTTTGCACAGAAGAGCTGACCTATAATGATGGTGGCTGGTCGGCAAGTAGTTAAAGTGTGAACTTTTGAAGATGATTCCACACATATAGCACTAAAAAGATCTTCTGAAAAACTTCAAAGGTAAATTTTAGGTTTTCAGGGTAGCTCAGGCTAAAAGCATAAATGAGTCCTATAATCATTTTTTCTGATACAAAATGAGAGTGCTATATGAAAAGAATACACTATACCAATATGCTTGTTTTTCCTGCCAATGCAGCATAAATATGGTATATTTGTTTTTGAAATGTAATAACAATAAAAAGTGGGTGGGGCTTTAGGTTACCTAATCTAACTTTTAATGTCCAATATCTCAAAAACGAACAAACAGAAAGTTTGTTTTTGTAAAACAAATCAGCACAAACGCAGCACAAACAAATTGTATAATTGTTTTTAAAATGTAACAACGTGGTGCAAAGTGGGAGAGGTTTCGTCAACTATAATGCGCAAAATCTCTGAAACCAAACAAGCACATACTTTTGTTTTTTGCAGCACAAATCGGCACAGATGCAGTGCAAATGAATGCTATCTTTGTTTTTAAATTTTAATAACAGTGGGTGCAAAGTGGACGGGGCTTGATGTTACATAATCTGAATTTGAATTCCAATATCTCAAAAACCGAACTGGCTGAAACATTAATTTTTGCGGCACAAAATAGTTTTAAAGCTTAATAGCTGGCGGTCCCTCAGCCTGCATCTTGGTTGCGTTCTGCCGCATGCAGTAAGCGCAAACTTTGTGTGTGCACGGGTGAGTTTTCTCAATAGGTGTATACAATGGAGGTATGTCCATTTATTATACATTTATTAATCTGAAAATAAACATTTTGAATGGTATGTTAAGCAACATTTAAAGCATGTGAACGAAAATGTGTTCAATGTTCACTCTTACCTTTCAATGACATTGCATGGCTTTGTAGTGACTTGGAAAAATTCTTGTTACTGGTGACACTCTTTTGTCCTGATGGGCCTCAAACGTATGGGAACTGCCTTGTGCAGGCTTTCAAAGTTCCAAAAAACATCAAACTCTTTAAAATATAAAGCAGCAAAACTGGTACGGTTGCACGTTTGGCAAATATATGCGATCCGCAATTTCAGTCAAAGGAAAAGATCATTTTTTTTGTAAATGTAAAAGGTGTGTTTTAAGAACTAATGAAAATTAAGTAAGGTACCTAAAATATCAAAGCAAATTAACATTTATTTTTATGTTTAAAATTTCTAACATTTTTATGTTAAAATTACGAGCCAACAGAATCATTTTTATCAGTGTATACTTGATGGTGGCATGAACATACTTTTGTACTGTACTGGAAAATCAAGACAAACAGTTCACAGCAAATTGTTGCAGGGTTCTGTGTGACTAATGCACTCATATGCTTTTCTCATAAAGAACAGCATTAGTGTGTTACAGGGATTTAAGGTAAATGCTGTTCTGTGAGTAAAATAGTGTAATGAAGTGCAAGTGCAAATAGCAACCAATCAGAATACACTTTACTAAAGCTGGATCAATGCAAGATGATTGCCATTGCTTCAAAATAGACTATTTGTTGTTTATACAGTTTCATAGAAAAATCCTCCAGGCGAGCATACTATGTAGTTTACCATAATTAACCAATTTATACAAAAGGAAAAAAATATACTAAGGAAGCAATAACATTTTTAAAAACCATAAAAAACAGAAATCAGAGTAAAAGTCTAGAAGTCTATTTTTTGCATAATTCCACTGTAATCAGAGAACTGCTCCGGACAAAACCCGAAGACAAATCACTGTACTGGCCCATTGTCGGTACCATGTGATCACTGTGACTAATACAGCAGATCACATGACATCGATCACTTCCCGACCGCCTACCGCAGATCTACTGCGGCAAGTCGGCTCTATTGTGTGAAACGACATACCTGTACTTCATTTCATGTAATAGACACTGCACGGGAGCACTGATTGGACAAAGGGGAGCCAATCAGTAGCCGTTCTGACAGGGAAGAGGATAGAGATCTTGTGTTCCTGCTAAGCAGAAACACCGATCTCTGTCTTCATCCAGTCAGACCATCCCCCACACAGTTAGCAAGCACTCCCTAGGGACAGTTAGCCCCTGATATTAACCCCTTCCCTGCCAGCGTCATTAATACAGTAACAGTGCATATTTTTAGCACTGATCACTGTAATAATGTCACTGGTTCCCAAAAAAGTGTCAAAAGTGTCAATTAGGTGTCTGATTTGTCTGCTGCAATGTCTCACTCCCGCTATAAAATGATAAAAAATAAAAAAATATCCCATAGTTTGTAGATCAATGTACGCTTATTAGGACTTTTTTGACCAAAAATATGTAGCAGAATACATGTTGGCCTAAATTGATGAAGAAATTAGATTTTTAAAATGTTTTTATTGGAGGGGTTTTATAGCAGAAAGTAAAAAATATTGTTTTCTTTTCAAATTATGGCTCTTTTTTTGTTTCACATGGACGGCTGTTCTGCCGCAGTAAAAAGCATATAATATGTTCTGTGAAATTCAAGACTCCAGGCACTGCGATCAGCTGCAATAGTACAGTGTGATTACCTGCGTTTACGTGCATTTACATGCAGTTGCGTTTAGCTGCGGCAGTCAATGTTTTTGTTTGGTCCCTTAAATCTACCCATGATGCATTTTGGTCCTTGTGGATCGGGAAGATGGGGATGAACTGACTGGGTATGGCTGCACATGCATTCTTTGAAAACCAGGATGAGATGAGAAAGGTGTATACGATGGTGGCGGTCCTGCGTATGGGTTCATGGCTGGTGTGGTCTCATGGTACTGATGACTTGGCATTGGTTTATTCAAAGAACCACTAGGTGTATTAAAACCCAGACCCCATGGCTGAAATCTTGGATATGGGCGTTGCTCTTTGCAAGCAGAAACTATATACGTAAGATAGGCGTGTATATCACCCCTGACTTCAGTACGCTTATCAGGAGGAATCTCCCTGACTACACACAGTAACATTCTCAAAAAGATCACATCAGGGTCTGAGATGTTGAGTAATAAATTATCATTTTTTGTGGCAGGTTTTTGTGATTGGTTTCTCATTTCTTGAATTATACAATCTAAATATTCCTCAAAAGTTGGCTCTTGCTGAGTACGGCATGTTCGACGAGTGGTGGAAGTAGACCGGATTCTCCTATTAAGATTTGCCTGCAAATAGATAGAATTTATAGATTATGCTTCTGATGTTGAGGTCACACTTGGTGGACAGCATACTGATAAACCTGATGCTTGCTCAAATATTGAAGTTGTGTCAGAGCTTGCAGCACCTGTTTTGAATAGATCAGACACAGGCACTTGTTTTTGCCCCCAAAGCAAAGACCTCCAAAGCCAGTACTGATATAGTACTTTTCCCAAAAAAAGAAGCCGTTGTGTACTTACACCAGCTGCCATTGTAACATGTAAGCAATAAGTTTATTGTGGATGGAGGTTGTGACGCTTTGAAAATACATACCGCAGGTTCTTGAGTGACAGGTTGATAATCTTGGGATGAAACTGTCTCTGAATTGGTTTCTTGACTTGGGTCAGCGTCATCATTTTCTGGTGACAAACTTGCACGCCTTGCTCTTGCAGGAACACTTGAGACAGTTCTAGGTAAGAATAACATTACAAGTTTAAAGAAAAATACCATGGTTTTAGTGTTTACAGAATACTGTCATGTGTACACTACATAATAGACCTCTATCTGGAGCTGGGGGAACATTAACAAAGGGGTTTAGACATCTTCCACACTGGAGCGGTGTGCTGGCAAGACGCGAACAAAAATCCTGCTAGCAGCATCTTTGGAGTGGTGAGCTCCTTCACCTCTCCAGCCCATTGAAATCAATGGGACAGTGTGGCTATACCGCCCACAAAGTAAAATAAAGTTAAAATATATATTTATATAGATATATATATACTTACGAGAGCATCTCGGTGGTGCGCCTCAAAAATTACGAAGCCTCTGCATGGGGGATAGGCCTACAACAAGTTGAGGGTGCTTCGCTTCTATCTGTAGACCTCTCTTCGTGTAGTTCCTTCTTGTATCGGTCGTGTAGGGACCTCCATCGTGTATAAACCTCCTTTCCTGCAATATCTATTTCATTGTATAAATGTATTATATATCAAACATAACGCATGTTAGGAACAAAGGTTGAGAGAGATCTGCTCTCACCCCCCACCCAAGAAACACTTCTAGGGGAGACACCAACCATTTGATTTCCCATTAGTACTGACCCCTTTCACTGCAAGTGACATGAATACAGTAATCAGTGGCTATTTTTTAACTCTGACTGTTACTGTCACTGGTCCTAAAAAAAGGGTCAAAAGTGTGCAAAAATACAAATGCTATAAACCTTTCCCAAAGACACTGTATTTGTTTAGAAAAAACAAAAGAACAATAATTTTGGTTTGTAGCATTGCACAATTTTCAGTGGCGCAGTGCTGTATCGCCACAAAATGGCCTGGTCATTTTTAGGTGGTAAATCTTCAGCTTGTGGTTAAAGGTTGGTTGGAATGGGAAACAGCTATGATGCATGTGTACCCTGCTACATAGACACAACAAACGTTGCACTCACCTCGGTTATCCTGTTCAGTTGCAGACATATCGTCCCACTTCGGTGTGACATATTTGTATACTTCCTCCCACTTTGATCTCTTCAACACTCGGTCGGCATATTGTGGGCATTCTCCAGGGCTATAATAGCCTCATGGGAAATATCTCGTGCCGCCATGCTGCCTTCTCCTCTTTCCTCTATTCCTCTGAACTTCCTGTGTCATTTCCCAGGTATACCTGCTGCTTATGATATGCTTCCTGCTGTTTTTCTCACGCTGCTATCCGCAGTTGACACAAAAGACTGCGATTACCTGCGGTTATGTGCAGATAGCTGCGCTAAATCGCTCCTGGACGCAGTCAATTCTATTTTTTCTATCCCCACCGAACCGCATGTAACTAAATCGCAGCTAAACGCAGTGTGTGAATGGGGCCATAGGAAAGCATTGCGTGCTTTTAGCTGCGGTAGAAAACTAGAAAATCCACAGCTAAAAGCATAATTCTATCCGTCTGTGTAAAAGGGGCCTTATAGCGGAAAAAATAAAAACCTCAGAGGTGATCAAATACCACTAAAAGAAAGCTCTATTTGTGGGAGAAAAAGGACATACATTTTATTTGGGTACAGCTTATCATGACCGCGCAATTGTCAGTTAAAGTAACGCAGTGCCATATGGCAAAAAATGGCCTGGTCATTAAGGGGTAAAACCCTCCGGTGCTGAAGTGGTTAATGCCATTTATAGTGTACTATTGTGTTAGTTGCTATAATTGGTCATAATGATCACATTGTACAGACAGGGTCAATCACAGCCCGTCTGTACTATGGGGTTAGCTGTGGCCAATCAGAGCTAATCACAACAATACGCACTGAATGTATCAATTTCATTCAGATAATATGGTTGCTTATAACAGTTAATATCACTGTTATAAGAGATCATAATGTGTAAAATAAAAAAAATTCTGGTCACCTCCCCAGAGCAGTACAGTGTTACTACGGTAACACTGCATTGCTCTGGTCACAGTATGTAAAAAAAAAGAAAAATCATTAAAAAAATAAATATATAATAAAAAAGAATAAAATATTACAAAATATTTTGAAATATTAAAAAAACATTTTGTTTATTTTTACATACTGTCACCAGTCAGTGTCCCTGATCACCCCCACACCAGTTATATTATGATGCTGTACTGCACTGGTGACAGTATGTAAAAATAAAATCGTGAAAAAATATTTTTTATTTCTTAATTTTCCAAAAAATTGTGACAAAAAATTACAAATTCAAAAAAACTTGCCATGCCTCTTATTAAATACCTTGGGCTGCCCAATTTCCAAAAACAGGTCATTTTGGGAGTATTTTTACTGTCCTGGCATTTTTGGGCCTCAAGAAATAAGATATGATGCCAGTATATTAGGATTAATCAATTTTCATATATATATATATATATATATATATATATATATATATATATATATATATATATATATATATATATATATATATATATATATATATATATATATATATATATATTCCACATTTTGTCATGTTACAACCAAAAATGTAAATGTATTTTATTGGGATTTTATGTGATAGACCAACACAAAGTGGCACATAATTGTGAAGTGAAAAATGATAAACCATTTTCAAAATGTTTTACAAATAAATATCTGAAAATTGTGGTGTGCATTTGTATTGCATCCAATCATCTGCAGCCACTAAGCAGTGTGTTCTGACTCTGGAGAGTCCCGCTGTGTCCCAGTGGAGAGGATTCTATCGACCTCTCTTATGAAGTTAAAGAAACTTTTTTTTTTAGCCCACTGGCTATTTGAAAAAACAAGTAATCGATGTCCAGCTTAAGCTTACAGAGGCAATAAATGCAGGGGCATGTTCTTGACACTTATTTAGAACTTATTTAGAACTGAAGAAGCTGCTAGGATAAGTTAAGTCCAGTTAAATGTGGCTATTTACTACGAGCTATACCATGACCTGGATAAATGAGAATCTTCACTGCATTATCACAAAACAAATCAGTCTATTGTATGCTATGGGGCATGTTTATAATGCTATCTGACATTCACCAAACATTCAGTGCAGGTGAATCTTGCAGGTTCATGTGTTTAACCACTTCAATACAGGGCACTTAGACACCTTCCTGCCCAGACCAATTTTCAGCTTTCAGCGTGTGTCGCAGTTTGAATGACAATTGCGCGGTCATGCTACACTGTACTCAAACTAAATTTTTATCATTTTGTTCCCACAAATAGAGCTTTCTTTTGGTGGTATTTGATCACCTCTGCAGTTTTTATTTTTTGCTAAACAAATAAAAAAAGACAGAAAATTTTGAAAAAAATAAAAGTTTTGCTTTTGTTTCTTTTAAAAAAATTTGTAAATAAGTAAGTTTTCTCTTTCACTGATGGGCACTGATAAGGCGGCACTGACAGACACTGATACGGCGGCACCGATGAGGTGGCACCAATGAGCGGGCACTGACAATGGGCACTGATATGTGGCACTGATGGGCACTGGTAGGCGGCACTGATGGGTGAAAAAAGAAAAGTGTGTGAGTGTGGCGCTGTCCCAAAGTTGTAAAAGAAATGTCTGCATATATACAATTTTATTCAAAGTGTCACGTGTGTATTCCCTTAAGTGAAATATGTGTGGCAGTTATTACCACTCCTGTGGGTTAAAGTGACTGATGATTTAAACATAAGAAACATAATGAGTGCAATAAATCGCATCCAAGGTGTCTAGTGCTATATTCCCTCAAAAAGGAAAAAACAGTATTAACCACTGCTAAGAGCATGAAGTGGTCTATGTCTAAACACTAGAAAACACAAAGTTGCAATAAATACATCACACGTGACATGCAAATAATTCTAAAGTGTCTAGTGCTAAATAAATAAATATTAAAATATTGCTCTGCAAACGTTGCAAATAGCAAAGTGACAAGTGCCCTATAAAGAGGTCACTCTGAAAAGTACTAAACACACATGCCATGCAAATGGTTCTATGATAATAAACAGTTAATAAACAGTTCATATGGGTATGTGCCCGGTGCACTATAAGTGAAAAAAGGCGTCCGTTGTGGGATTCCTCAAAGCACACAACAGGTGTTAATCCAGTGCTGGTGTCTCGCGTTGTGATTGTGCAGAGACTCACCAGCTGTATATCCCCTGCAGGGGTAACGAGTAGTCACAGTATGTGCCACTGTGCAGCAGTACTTGGCAAGACCAGGACCAGGATGATATCATAAGGACATAAGAAGAAAGGATTCCATAGTGTGAAACCGTTTAAAACCACTATTTATTAGGTCAGATAAAAAGGGTACTCACATTGTAATGGAAAAAATGAGCGGTGTACAATGCTTACAAAGATGTTCCTAAGCGTCAGCTTTGCAGGGAGATGTAAGCAAGGCATTCAGTCAAAGGCCACGCCCTACGTACGTTTCGTCACACGGACTTCTACGGGAGCGTGGTCCCTGCATCGTCTCCCCTATCCTTATATGCTGTTCTGTCCGTAGTGCATCTGTGTTCCAGCGGCCATATTTGGTGTGTGTTTGTGTTCCAGCGGCCATGTTTTTGTGTGTCGGTGGCCATTTTCCCTGGGACAGTGCAGACCGAAGCCCACAGCCCCATGCCAGCGGCCATGTTTTTGTGTGTCGGTGGCCATTTTCCCTGGGACAATGCAGACCGAAGCCTGCAGCCCCAATGAAGTGATTAAATCCCTGTGGAATGGCCTGATACAGCGTTGATTTCCTGGTGACACCTTACTAATATATGGGTCCATTGCATGTGTGTCACAGTAGTAACTATTTGACTTAACTGGCAGATATTCGGCTATGCCCCATGAATGGCAGATATCAGGGAATAAGCTATACCTAGATAACAGATATTATCTAATGATCCTTCCATTTATATTTTTTTTCCTATGCTGACATAGACAAGCATTCTTTTGGCTTGCAGCATTATGTTTATCTCTGAAGTGACTATAGAGTGAACTAGGTAGAAATTTCCTACATTGCCAACGCTATTGTACTTCCTGCAGCTTCAGGAGCACCAGGGGTGGACACACCATTGTGCACACTGCGCATGTGCCTTCTGAGTCTTGGGAGGCTCTCTATTCTAGATGTGAGTTGAATGGGTGCTCTCATTGTCACATTGACCTTGTTCAGGTCTAGGGCTGGTGATGGTAAAATGCGGGAGGAATGCTTCTTTATTTGTAATACCAAAAGTGGAGTCGGGCAGCAAACACTTCCTGTGCTTCATGCCTGGCCAATACTATTACATGTAGAAGTCTTTCTCCCATTTCCTGCGACATTTCCAATAGAGAACAGCTTATGTCTGATACCCAGGAGAAGAGTTCAGAATTGGCACTAGTCACAGATTCCCATTTTAAGTCTCAGCAGTAAGAGGAATCAATTTACCTGTATTAGCAGTGTAGATTTTTTTTCCCTCAGAGCTTCTAGTCATCCTAGCCAACACTGAATTAACCCTATCTCCTCAGGTAAAATCTGATAGCTGATGGTAGATTTTATGGCTATTATTGTTATTAAAGAGGTTATATAG
The DNA here is from genome assembly GCA_037952925.1 of Lithobates clamitans. Classification (NCBI taxonomy): domain Eukaryota; kingdom Metazoa; phylum Chordata; class Amphibia; order Anura; family Ranidae; genus Lithobates; species Lithobates clamitans. Next base: position 2,393,204 of record JBBGZY010000291.1, read on the forward strand.
CTGAAACATTTTCTACCTTTACATTCCTTGCATTAAGGTAAAAAATGTTTTGGCATCAGTATCCCCCCTTATACGTACCTGAGCCCTCATTGAATACCACGCTGTGCCTGCTGTCTGCAGCTCTTCTCTCCTCTTGCTTCCTGGTCTCTCAGGCTTTGCAGAGGCAGCAGGTACCAATGGCTGTCAATCAAAGCCAGTGACAAGGGATCGGGAATTGGGCACTTTATATGGGGGTACTCGCCAGAGAGAAGGAGCCAGAAGCACCCGCCAGGAGACCCGAGAGGAGGAGGTTTGGGGCTGCTCTATGGAATTCTATTGCACAAAGCTGGTAAGTATAAACCTGTTCTTTAACAGAGCATTTGCAATCACTACTTGAATATTATTATTAGTATTTCTACTATAACACACTTTTTAAAATGTTTTACTTAATACTAGACCATTTCTTTCAGGACTTGCTTGCTGTGGTGCTGGAAGAAGTGAGAGGGTTTAGAATTTGCATAATGTGAGATGCTGAAAAAGTCTGATGAGCTACTAGGGCGTGTGGTTTGGTGGAGATATGTAGGCTGAGTCCACTCTTTATCACTTATTCACCTGGGCTGGTTGGGAGTAGTGGTGATCCTTTCCTCTTTACATTTAATAAGCCCCTGGATTGGTATCAGGACAAGTCTGCACGCCAAGTTCTGCGCCACAGGGATATGCTTTCACCTCTACTTTGAGTGGCGCCATAATCAAATAGCTTACAGCATAATAAAATACAATATGACAAATTCTAATATAATATTTTTTTTTAGTCATTGTTTTTTCAACATAGGTGTAAATAATAAGTAAAATGTCTATAGGTAGAGAAAACAGATATTAGTGGCAGTAACCGGAACGGATAGTCAGCCAAGCCAGAAGTCAGGGATCAATGCAGTGGAACAGCAAGCAGGATCTGGAGCCAGAAGGGATGTCAGCAAAGCAAGTCTTGAACAGGATCGTAGGAGCTAATTTATGTGATGTTGACCTAGGTGAAGGCAGAGATCCTCTGGACTGGACGGCTTAAGTAGGCAGGACTGACGAGCAGGATATCATCAACAGATGAGTAACTGTGGAGAGATAGGAGCTGGCAATTAGCCTACAGCTGAGTGGCCAGCTCAGAGAAGGAAGGGCTGAGCCCAGCCCTGACAGTACCCCCTACTCAATGACCCCTCCCCCTTGGAGGACCACCAGGCTTGAGGGGAAAACGTCTATGGAAATCACGGAGGAGAACAGGGGCATGTACGTCCGAGGATGAGACCCAAGAAATTTCCTCCGGACCGTACCCTATCCAATGCACCAGGTACTGTATGTGCCCAGGGGGGTGTCAACAATGGACTGTACTTCATACTCCTCATGGTTCTCAACCTGTAGGGGGTGAGAACGTGGCACTGAGGTGGAAAAGCAGTTGCAGACCAAAGGTTTTAATAAGGAGTCATGAAATACATTCGAAATACGCATATTAGAAGGAAGGTCTAACGAGTGAGCCACTGGGTTAATCCTGCGAAGAATACGGAAAGGCCTAATAAACCGAGGTGCGAACTTCAGTGAAGAAACACGAAGCCGGAGGTTGCTAGATGACAGCCAGACCCTGCCCCAACCTGGTAGGAAGGCGCAGGCAGGCGTCTAAAGTCAGCATGGAGTCTGTATCTATCATTAGCATGTCACAAAGCCTCCTGGACTTGTGCCCAAGTGGAACGAAGACCACAGAGATGCTCCTCTAACGTAGGAATACTCTGTGGAACAAAGAGTCTGGCAACATGGAAGGTTGGAAACCATAATTCGTCATGAACGGGGACAATCGGGAAGCAGAATTCAAGGCACTGTTGTGAGCAAACTCTGCCCACGGTAATAGGTCTGACCAGTTGTTATGATGGTCAGAAATATAGCAACGTAGGAATTGCTCCAATGACTGGTTGTCTCGTTCTGCAGCCCCATTAGATACGCAGAGGAGAAAGCAAGCTGAATTCCCAACTGTGCACAAAAAGCTCACCAGAACTGGGACACAAACTGACTACCCCTGTCCGAGACAATCACCTTGGGTAGCCAATGTAAGCGAAAGATCTCCCGAGCAAAAATGGAAGCCAGTTCCTTAGAAGTGGGCATACAATGACACATCTTTGAGAACCGGTCAACCAGCATAAGGATAACTGTGTTGCCCTGGGATTTGGGTAACTCCACAATTAAATCCATACACAATGAAAACCATAGACAGGTGGGTCCAGGGCATCTCTCCATTGGGAATGGGTTGTAGGAGGCCCACTGAAAGGTGTTGTGGATTCTTACTCTGAGCACACACAGAACAGGCAGCTACGAAGGCAGTTACATCAACACGTAGACTAGGCCATCAGAATTGTTGGGAAATGGCCCGAAAGAGTTGATTCTTCCCAGGGTGGCCAGCAGCCTTGGGAGAATGGTAAGTCTGGAGCACGGCGGTACGGAGACTCTCTGGGACAAAGCAGCAGTCACAAGCAGCAGGGATTTTGTCACCCAAAGGAGAAGTGAGACTGGTGCGAACCATAGCCAAAATACGATCAGGAGGAATCACAGGAATCGGAACCTACTCCAACTTGGAAGTGGAGGAAAATGTTCGTGACGAAGCGTCAGCCCTTACATTCTTAGTACCGGGTAAGAATGAGACAATGCAATTGAAACTTGACAAGAAAAGAGCCCATTGCACCCTTCTTGGAGAGAGGTGTTTAGCCTCAGACAAGAATGTGAGATTCTTATGGTCAGAAGGAATGAGAATCGACACATTGGTACATTCGAGGAGATGTCTCCATTCTTTCAGGGCTAAAATGATCACCAACAGCTCTCTGTCACCAATCTCGTAATTGCACTCCGCAGGTGACAATTTCTTGGAAAAGTAGCCACAAGGATGCATAGCACTCTCAGAGGTAGGAAGTTGAGACAGAAGGGCACCAACACCAGTCTCAGAAGCATCAAACTCAAGGATGAAAGGTAACTTAGGATCAGGGTGTGCCAACATAGGAGCAGAAACAAAGGCAGCCTTGAGACTCTCAAAGGCCTTTATGGACTCCGGAGACCAACTCTATGGGTTACCGTCCTTTCTGGTCATATCAGTCAGGGGCTTGACCAGGGACGAGAAGTTACGAATAAACGTCCGATAATAGTTGGCAAAACCCAGGAAACGCTGCAGTGGACATAAACCCACGTGTTGGGGCCACTGTAGAACTGCCGAAAGTTTCTCTGGGTCCATTGAAAAACCAGCAGTGGAAATGACATAACCCAGGAATTTAACCTGTTCACGATGGAACTCGCACTTCCCCAGTTTACAATAGAGATTGTTTTCTCTTAGTTTCTGAAGCACACGACAGACATCTGTGTGGTGGCTCTCCAGGGACTTGGAAATTATGAGGATATCATCGAGATAAACCAACACACACAACTGCAACAAATCTCAGAGGACATTGTTAATAAATTCCTAGAAAACTGCCGGGGTGTTACAAAGGCCAAAAGGCATTCCGAGGTACTTATAATGGCCTGTTCTGGTATTAAACGCAATTTTCGTCGCCCTCCTTAATCCTCACAAGATTGTATGCCCCTTTTAAATCAAGCTCTGCTCCACTCTGCAAGACAACACGCAAACCAGCTTTTGATATTTATTTTATATAAAGTCAGTTTCCCACTCTCTATCCACTAACATGCTCCTTATTCTTTTACTTCTCACATTGGTGTCTTCTATCCTCAAATTATCTTTACTCTACCCCTCCTCTCTTCCCTGCAGCATGCACATATCACCCTCACTCCTACCCTCTCCCTACTATAGCACCCATCATCTCCTGCATTTGCTGCATCCATATGCTGACATAAACACCAGGGTCACTAGACACGTGCGCTCATGCACATCCCACTCCCATCTTGCCTTTCTTGCCCTCTTCCTTCTCCTAGTCTCAGGTGACATTTCTCCTAATCCTGGTCCGCCATTTTCCAACTGCAAGCCACATATCCAATACCCCTCCCCCCTCTGGCAACCACCGCAATCCACTCAGTTTAATTTCTATCCCCCCGCTTCCTCAAAGCAACCCACCAATCTCCCTTTGGAACGCCCACTCCATCTGTAACAAGCTAATGCCTTGTACACACGAGCGGATTTTCCAGCAGACTTGGTCCGACGGTCTTTCCGCCGGACTTTCCGGCGGACTACCTGAACGGACTGACTTGCCTACACACGACAAGACTTTTCGGCAGGCTAGGTCCGTCCGTCTTTCCGACGGACTTTCGCCGGAGTTACGGCGGGCTTTTAGAATGAACGGACTTGCCCATACACGGACAAGTCCATTCATTTTGAACGTGACTCGGGTACGACGGGACTAGAAAAGGAAGTGAATCTCGCCGCTTTTATCGGCGAGATTGACACCTTGCGAGCCCCGTCGCGGGGCATACCAGGCCCTTAAGTCTGGTATGGATTTTAAAGGGAACCCCCTACACTGAAAAAACAGCGTGGGGCCCCCCCTAAAATCCATACCAGACCCCGATCCGAGCACGCAGCCCGGCCGGTCAGGAAAGGGTTGGGGACGAGCGAGTGCCCCCCCTCCTGAACCATACCAGGCCACATGCCCTCAACATGGGGGGTGGGTGCTTTGGGGAAGGGGGCGCCCTGCAGGCCCCCCCTACCACAAAGCACCTTGTCCCCATGTTGATGAGGACAAGGGCCTCTTCCCGACAACCCTGGCCGTTGGTTGTCGGGGTCTGCGGGCAGGGGGCTTATCGGAATCCGGGAGCCTCCTTTAATAAGAGGGCCCCCAGATCCCGGCCCCCCCACCCTATGTGAATGAGTATGGGGTACATGGTACCCCTACCCATTTACCTAGGGAAAAAGTGTCAATAATAAAACACACTACACAGGTTTTTAAAGTAGTTTATTAGACAGCTCTGGGGGGGTCTTCTTCCGGCTTCGGGGGTCCCTCCGGTTCCTCTTCTCCCAGCAGCACTAGATGCACTTGCTCCTCTAACCACACGCAGAATCAGGCCCCGACCGTTACAACCCTGGCAAACTGACAACACTAGAAATCTCAAGAGACATTGCCGTGCTCTTGAACGACTGTGGCGTAAAACCAAATGCCTGCAAGACTTCACCCTACATAAATCTGCCCTTCTAAAATACAATTCATGCCTCCATGCTGCCAAACAAGCCTACTTTGTCTCTCTTTTTAATTCCTTGTCATCCAGTCCCTGTTGGCTCTTCTCAACCTTTAAGTCTCTGCTTCGTCCCCCACCCCCTCTACCCACTAACTCACTCACTGCCCAAGAGATTGCCAATCACTTCAAAGACAAGATTGATGCAATTCCTGAGGATACCTCTACTGTGCGTACATCTTCCCTGCACAACATACCTTGCCTAACAGCAAATTCAACACTCTCCTCTTTTGAATTGGCTACTACTGAAGAGGTTACAAAACTTTTCTCAGATGCCCACTTAACCAATTGTCCCCTGGATCCTGTTCCCTCACAACTACTATGGTCACCCTCTTCTTCTATCCTATGCTCCCTCACTCACATATTCAATCTCTCCCTCTCTAGTGGCACCTTCCCCTCCCCTCTAAAATATGCGCAGATCACTTCCATGCTTAAAAAGCCCTCACTGGACCCTACCAACCTGAACAACTTAAGACCCATCTCATTGCTCCCATTCACCTCTAAACTTCTAGAACGCTTAGTCTACAACCGTCTTAGCTCCTACCTCCTTGACCCTTTACAGTCTGGCTTTCGCTCACAGCACTCCACAAAAACTGCCTTACTAAAACTCACTAAAATTTACTAACTGCTAAAACCAACAGCCAGTACTCCATACTCCTATTACTTGACCTCTCTGCAGCTTTTGATACTGTTGACCACCCGCTCCTTCTCAATAAACTACATTCCCTTGGCCTCCAAGATTCTGCTCTATCCTGGTTCTCTGCCTATTTATCACAGCGCTCCTTCAGTGTCACCTACAACTCTGTCTCCTCCTCTCCATTGCCCCTTTCTGTGGGGGTCCCCCAAGGCTCTGTTCTTGGACCCCTTCTCTTCTCTATCTACACCTCCTCCCTTGGTCACTTGATAACCGCCCACAGCTTCCAGTACCACTTATACACCGATGACACCCAAATCTATCTGTCTACTCCTCACCTCACTCCTTCAGTCTCCTCTCGCATTACTAACTTACTAACTGACATATCAGCATGGATGTCGCACCACTTCCTTAAACTAAATCTCTCTAAAACTGAGCTATTAATATTCCCCCCTCCACGACCTTTCCATCAAAATCAACAATGCAATCATCAGTCCCTCCCTTCACGCCAGGGTACTAGGTGTAATCCTAGTACCCCCTTTTTTCGCCCCTTTTTAACAAATGAAACCACCAAGCTCCTCATTCACTCCCTTGTTATCTCTCGCCTTGACTATTGCAACTCCCTTCTCATTGACCTGCCTCTCCATAGGCTATCCCCTCTTCAGTCTATTATGAATGCTGCTGCCAGACTTATCCACCTTACCAACCGCTCAGTGTCTGCCAACCCTCTCCTCAATCCCTACACTGGCTTCCAATCACCCAGCGAATTAAATTCAAAATACCAACCACAACATACAAAGCATAGTTCCATAGTTAGTTACACACATCACAACTCTGCTCCGAGCTACATCACCAATCTTGTCTCTAAATATCACCCAAATCGTCCTCTCCGCTCTTCTCAAGACCTCCTACTCTCAAGCTCTCTCGTCTCCTCCTCTCATGTTCATCTCCAGGATTTCTCCAGAGCCTCTCCCATCCTCTGGAACTCGCTACCTCCACCTGTCCGGCTATCCCCTACTCTTGCTACCTTCAGGCGATCCCTGAAAACTCATCTTTCAAGAAAGCCTATAACGTCTCTAACTAATCTTTTACCACTACCATCAGCTCATTCCCTACAGTTACAACCTTTTGCACCACCTGCCCCACCCAATTAGATTATAAGCTCTTCTGAGCAGGGCTCTCTTAATCCTCTTGTATCTTATTGTATTATAACTGTATTGCATCCCTTTTATATTGTAAAGCGCTGCGTAAACTGTTGTCGCTATATAAATCCTGTATAATAATAATAATAAGCTTCGTAAAAACCGTTGCTCCCTTGAGGCGGTCAAATAACTCCGTAATCAATTGAATCGGATAGGCATTCTTAATCGTGAATTAATTGAGACCCCTATAATCAATACAAGGTCTCAGTTCACCACTCTTCTTCTTCACAAAGAAGAAACCAGCATCAGCAGGAGATGAGGATTTGCGGATGAAACCTCGAGAAAGTGCATCTGCAACATTCTTCTCCATGGCCTTATCCTCCAAGACCAACAAAGGATAAACCCGGCCACGAGGGGGTATGGCACCAAGTTGAAGGTCAATTGCACAATCAAACGGCCAGTGTGGAGGCAAACTACCGGCTTGACCTTTGTCAAAGACATCGCTACTCCTCTGGCAGGGAGTAGAGTGAAGAGGTGCACAGGACCTCGGCTACCTTCTGGAAGCATGTCTCACTGCATTGTGGTGACCAGGAGAGAACCTCAGCACGAAGCCAATCAAAAGAGGGGTTGTGCCTCGGTAACCAAGGATAACCAATATCCAGCAGAAACTTAGGTGAGAAAATAACTTGGAATTGGATTATCTCATGGTGAAGAGCCCCTACGGCTATGGACAACGGAACCGTCTCATGAGTCACATGGGCAGGCTGTAGAGGTCTCCCATCAAGAGCCTCACTGGCAAGTGGAGTGTCACGCAGCTGCAGCGGAATCGAGTGCTTCAATACAAAGGCAGCATCAATGAACAGGCCTGCAGGCCCAGAGTCGATTAGAGCCTGTATCTTGACGGACGACTCAGCCCAAGAAAGAGTGACCAAAACCAGGGGCTTATCCTTCTGGATAACTGGGGATGAAACAACGCCACCTAAGGTCTGTCTGTGACAGGACCTCAAGGTTTGGGCATTCCCTGGACGAGTAGGACAAGACTTCAAAAAGTGACCTGCCTGGCCACAATAAAGGCACAATCTCTTCCACCTCCCAAAGGTTCTCTCATCTGCAGAGAGACGCATGAAACCCAAGTGCATGGGTTCACCTTCACAGACCGACTCGGTACCAGGAAGCATGGGCGGTGAGGGAGGCTCAGAGACAAACGTACAGGAGTCTTCCACAAGCGCTCCCTAAAAGAGAGTCTTTCTCTGAATCTGGAGTCAATGAGGATGGCAAACGTGATCAACTTCTCCAGTTCAGGGGGTATATCTCAGGCTGCTATCTCATCCTTGATGGTATCCGAGAGACCATGAGAAAAAGCAGCCACAAGGGCCTCATTATTCCACGCAACCTCTGCTGCCAGAGTACAGAATTCAATGGCATAGTCGGCAAAAGTTCTAACACTCTGTTCGATGAACATGAGGCCCCTAATAGCAGAAGTGGAGCATGCGGGAATGTTAAATACCCTTTTAAACAAAGCCACAAACTCAGGGTAGCTCAAGACAACAGGTGTTTGCGTCTCCCATAGAGGGTTAGCCCAGGCCAAGGCTCTCTCAGAAAGCAAAGATATCACAAAACCTACTTTGCTTCTGTGCATGGGAAACACCTGGGGCAGCATCTCAAAGTATGTCTCAAACTGGTTGAGAAACCCTCTGCATTGGACTGGATCTCCCCCCAAATCGCTGGGGAAGCAGAGCGAAACCAGACATACCTCTTATAGAGGTAATACTCAAGGAGGGTGCCTACACAGACACTGGAGCAGCAGCAGGATCAGCCTGCAACATAGGTTGTACCGGGGCGGCCACAGTGGGAGATTCCAGGTAATCCGTGCGACTCACGAGTGTTTGTGGCAAACTGATCCATCCGGGGATCCAGTTCATCCAATCTGGAAAAAATATTACCAACAAGTGGATTGACTGCATCTTCTGAATTCATGGCCTTCACCTACTGACAGAAACCACGAAATCAGGCGGAGACAGAAGTACAGTTAAATCACACTTGTTTAATAATAAAAGTAAAAAGAACAAACGTAGTCAAAACATAGCCAAAGTTCAGTAACTGGAACGGATAGTCAGCCAAGCCAGAAGTCAGGGATTAATGTAGTGGAACAGCAAGCAGGATCTGGAGCCAGAAGGAATGTCAGCAAAGCAAGTCTTGAACAGGATCGCAGGAGATAATTTCTGTGATGTTGACCAAGGCGAAGGCAGAGATCCTCTGGACTGGACAGCTTAAGTAGGCAGGACTTACGAGCAGGATATAATCAACAGATGAGTAACTGTGGAGAGATAGGAGCTGTCTATTAGCCAACAGCTGAGTGGCCAGCTCAGAAAAGGAAGGGCTGAGCCCAGCCCTGACAGCAGCTCAGCCTCATTAGCCCCGTTTTATTTAAACTGTAAAATCAACTGCAGTTCAACAGGTTTTAGAGTTGGTGTCATCATTCATTTTCTTTTTGTTTGGCCCACCTTAATTTTTACCAGGTGATCCTGTCAGTAACATTCTTTCTGTCCTAAGATGACATAGTTACATAGTTAGTTACATACAGTAGTTACATAGTTAGTTAGATAGTTAGCTCACGCATGACTCACTCACTGTTTTGTGTTGAGTTGTCACTTTAGGAAAGGAAGACAGAATACAGAAAACAGAACACTACCCCTCTCCTCTTCTCCATAACAAAGGGAGAAATTGTTCTGTAGTCCACAGGGATATATTTCCTGAGAGCACAGGAAGTTACACGCTCACTGAATTTCTGTCAATATCAACAGGTATTTTGCACTTATTGAACAGATATAATAAAACATGTCTGTAAATATATTTAACAAACCAAAAAAAAAATTAACAAATTAATTGTTAGGGTTTACTTACGCTTTAAATGCATTTTTACACAGCCATTTTCCCTGCTGTCCTGCTGAATTGGTAGTGGTACAGTTTTGGCCCATACAGTATATCAATGTGTTCTAGTATGTTCTGTATGTCAATTATGCCTTGTACTCCTCATTTTCTCTTGCACAGTTGGAATGCCATGGTTGTAAGAGAGCGGAATTCATCAGAAAGATTGTATGTTCTTTTGTCTTTTCACTCTGAAGCTGTATTTACCATTTGCAATCACCAGTACAATAACATGCATTTAATTACCTATCCACCTGTGCATTCTGTTTTTGAATATTAGGGATAGCTGATCCAGAAGGGACCAGGACAAGCCAACACAGAGAGACAGGATATGGAGACTGATCACCTCTAAAAACGGTAAGACACTTTTGATATCTCGTATATCTAGTCTACTGTTTATCCTGTACCCGTGGCTGGTCAACCCCTGTGCCCATATCGGCTTCCTGCGGCCCTCAAAGACAGGTATTTATCTTGCCTCGAGTCTGTTGATAAATTAAGAAACCTGCAATATATCTACCGCCTGTTTTGTTCTGTTCTGTTTTGTTGATCGATCTTGTGTTTTGTGGTGGCTGTTGGGAATGAGAGATTGCTTATATAGTCACAGATGAAAATAGTTGACATGGTTAAACTTCTCCTGGGGGAAATAATTGTGCGGTAAAGCACGGGTGCAAGGAAGTGCATGGGTAACGTAACCAGGAGGGGGCGTCAGGAATAATGTGCCCAGTGGTGGCATGGGGATCCCGTGGGATCTGAGCAATCCTGTATTCCTCTACGGTTGTCACACATTGTGTTGTTGGTCACATTTTTGTTGTTGGTAGAAATGTTGTGTCCTAAGTGTGTTTGTGGTCTGTTATTTGCCATACAAGAAGAGAGCTGGGGTTGGTTAAAGTGGTAGAGCCAGGATATAGGGCTGAGTTTCTTGGTTACAAACCCCTACTGCCACATACTGCGCATTTATTGGTATTCGGATTAAATGTGCATTACCCAGTCAAACTTGAGGTTGGCAAGTCATAGAAAGTGAAGTTAGAAGGAGGGGACACGCAGCCGAAAGGTGCCCCTTGCAACCTGAACAACTGGAAGGGTTAGAAGAAAGGGAAGAAGACAGAGTGAGAATTTGGGTTTTGAGTTGGAACATGTAAATAACATTTGAAGTGGTACATTTTTGAATATTAACTGCTGTACTCCTTATCTGTTTGATAAGAGTCTTGCTGAGATCTCTCTCTCTCTCTCTCTCTCTCGCTACAGGTAGATGATTGGAGTACTGTTTTGAAATGTAAAAAAGGTCTGTTGAGCAGCAGATGCTTGGTTTAAAGTTGCAAAAGCTATTCATTAAGAGGGGTGGACAGAGCAAGAAATGGGTCAAAATGGTGGAATTGTATATGTGTATAAAAAAAACACAGAAAAGAGGAAGCTAAGTAGTCAGCCACCACCCTATAATGGTGTCTGGACCCCAGGAAGTAGACACTCCCCTTCGTCTACCGCCCCTCTGTTCCAAGTGACAGAGGAGTCTCTGACACCTCCCCCGCCGTGCTTAACAGTAGACAAAGCACACTTGTCTTTGTGCGGTTTGGGTGGTTGCTGCCACACACGCCTGACCCAAACGGTACCACCAGCACCACCGCCCACACCGAAACCTACCTACATGTATCCAGTTATAGACCAGTCCCCGGGATCATATTACAAGGCCCAACCTACCCCATTAATGACAAGTGTACATTCTGGGGAAGACTCGGACAGCTCCCAGGGGGGAAACCCAGTCACTCAAGCCTCAGGAGGTTCCTCCCTTGGTCCTCCTACCCTAACAGACCTGGGACTAGGGACTCAGACTCAGCCCGACCTAATGCTAATAGACCAGGGGACCCAACCTCAGCTCCAACTCGGTCCCTCCTCTCAAAGTCCCGGCCAGAGTCACGCCGGCCCTGCCAGGATGCATCAAGCTGACAGATAGGCCAGAACAGGTACAACCCCAAAACGAGACTGTTACATTTCAAGGCACACCCCGCATTGGATCCATCCATATGTATGACTCATCAGCTGGGGCAATGGGTTCCTTCGCGCCACTGTTAACAGTAAATGTAGCAAATGTGCTATATTTATGCAAATGGTTTTAATTCTGTTTAAGCTGTATTAGCAATAACTGGTTTAAAATGTAGTTTAAAATGTTCAATTTCAATATTTAAGAGTATTATAAATAAAGAGGAAGTTTATGTATTCTGGGCGTTATGCCAGAAGAAGAACGAAAGAGGAAGTGCTTTCCTTGCTTAAATCTATATCTAGATTTAGGGCCCATTCACATCTGAGCGTTTTGTAGTCTGAAAAAAAAAAAAAAATTATTCTGTATGTATTCATATCTCCACTCTAAAATGCCTGAAGTCAATATGTGTACAAGAGTTCACACAAGAAAAGGCGAATCTGTTGAGAAATAGCACAAGAAGTTTGATTTGGGTTTTAGCGTGCTGAACAGAGTGCATAGACACATGTTAGCTGCTGCATTTATTTCAGGTCTTAAAGAGTCAATCCGAAAGGGTCTGAATATAGAGTAATGGAGCTTGAGACGTTGTTATTAATAGTTATTAGGTCCAGAATCCTCACAGAGCAGTAGAGAGTAGCTCCTCTCATGATGGCCTCTAACACACCCTATCTGCGCCCACCAGTACCAACTCCACGTGCCTGCTACAACTGCAGAAGACCCGGCCACTACAGAAGGGAATACCGAAGCCCATGGAAATTCACCCACAGTCAACCAAGCCCCAACCGTGGTCCACATGAAAGCGCCCAGTACCAGTGACATGACACCCCACCTCGCCTACCACCTCGCCCACCTCTCCGGATCACATGGACCTTCCCCACAAGGCGTCAGGCAAGCCTGTGTCACCTGCCAGCTACACCTGAACTGTTATGCCACAAGGTGCCCAGAACTCCCCCTCCCAATTCACCAAGGCAATGGCCCTCATTCTGGACACCTGGATGAAGTTACACCCAGACATTGTACTCCTTCAGTATGTAGATGACCTCCTGCTTGTGATTGCCTCAATCTTCTCTAAAAGCCTCCTTCACTACCTTGTTGAGCAAGGTTGCAAGGCCTTAAAGCAAAAAGTCCAGAGAGAAGGTGATTTTCCTAGGCCTCTCATCTCCCAAGGCACCTGGCATCTCACTGAAGAAAGAGTTGCTGCAATCAAGGGCATCTCTTTGCCTCAAGGTCAAAAGCCCCTTCACGCCTTTCTAGGATTAATCTCCTACTGACATTCTTGGATCCCAGTTCCAGAAGCCTCCCTTTCGATGCAATCCCTTTATGATGCCCTGAAATCTGACCCTTTCCTGCTTTCACCAAAAGCTGAGGACAATTTTGAAACTCTGAAGGAGATCCTCTCAACAGCCCTTTGGGCCTCTCAGACTAAAAGACTTTCAAACTGTTTGTCTCAGAGAGTACCAAGTACAGCCCTGTCCCCAGGAAGACACCTCCTCAGACTCCAGTGTGCCTTGCTTCTCCCCGATAAAATCACCGTCCTCCCATGTGATACCCTTAACCCAACCACTCTGCTTCCTCTTCTCGAGGGGGGAACCTCTTTGGAGAATAATCCTCATCTCACTGCTCATATCTGCTTCGAAGTGATGACAGCCCTTGAGAATCCTGACTTGACAATTTTTGTGGATGGTTCCAGGTATGCAGACAGTACTGGACGGCACCACACAGGATACGCAGTCACCACCGAAGATACAGTTCTTCAAGCTTCAGCATTACCCTCCTCCATGTCTGCCCAGGAAGCAGAACTCCAGGCCCTAACTATGGCATGCAAATTGGCAGAAGGACATTTTGGGATCATCTGGAAAACCAGAGGGTTCCTGACAGCAGCAGGAACACCTGTAAAACACAGTGCAGCTATCAAGGACTTAATGGATGCCCTACTCCTCCCAGCACAAGTGGCTATACTTAAAGAGGGAGTCCACCCAAACCACAAAAAAAAATCAAAAATATTAAAAGCCAGCAGCTATAAATATTGCAGCTGCTGACTTTTAATACATGGCCACTTACCTGTCCCAGGGTCCAGCGATGCCGGCAGGCGACGCCGAGAACCCGCTCGGTTCTCGGCAGCTGTCGCCGCCATCCTAGGTGAGGGAATCAGGAAGTGAAGCGTTGCGGCTTCACTTCCCGGTTCCCTACTGCACATGCGCGAGTTGCGCTGCGGATCGTGAGTGGTCCCCGCTATCTCCTGGGAGCTGTGTGTTTCCCAGGAGACAGTGTGGTGGGGACATTAAGAGGCATAGACTCCCATGGGAGTCTATGCCAGAAGTGGGTGCAAATACCTGTCTTAGACAGGTATCTGCACCCCCCTCCCCCCTGAAAGGTGCCAAATGTGACACCGGAGGGGGGGACGGTTCCGAAAAGCGGAAGTTCCATTTTTGTGTGGAACTCAGCTTTAAGGTAAAGACGCACAGCAAGCTGGTTTCCCAAGAAGCACGAGGCAATCACCTGGCAGATACCTCTGCGAAACAAGCTGCAGATTGAATGCGAGGAGTGGTCAGCAGAGTGAATGCACCTATCGTGGATGATACTGTAGAAACCACTATGATTCTACAAAACCCTCCTGTAAACAGGACCCACCTCAAGGAGCAACAAGAGACAGCTGACAAAGAAGAAAAAGAAGTGTGGATCAAAAAAGGAGCCACAGAAGTTGAAGGAATCGTGGAATTAAACAGACAGTGTCTGCCACGTAGGCCCGGAAGCCTATCTCGTTACCAACATGACGGCAAAGACCACAGCTAAAAGACTTTTAACAGGAATAGTGTGCAGATATATGGTGTCCCAGAGGTCATAGAGAGCAATCAGGGGACGGCTTTCACGGCCTCAGTAACCAAGGAGATATGGACAGCTTTAGGTAGGGGTCACACTAGCTTTTCACACTACATACCGTCCTCAGAGCAGTGGGAAGGTGGAAAGATTGAATGGCACAATAAAATCTAGAATGCTAAAAATGTCTCAGGAAACGGGAATGAGTTGGCCAGACAGCCTACCCATTGCCTTATTCGGTGTTAGGTACACTCCAAGGGGAACCCATGGTCTGTCATCCTATGGGATATTGTTTGGTTCAGCCCTCAGTCTAGGTTGTTATTTCCCACAACAGTTGCAGCTCCAATCTGATGTATTAACTGATTATGTGACTGTTTTATCTCAAGAATTAACCCGTATCCATTCGGAGGTGTTTTCTTCTATTCCAGATCCTGAGCTAGATACAGGAACGCACAAGCTGGTTCCTGGTGACTGATAAAGAAGTTTGTGAGAAAACATACTCTTGAACCCAGATATGATGGTCCTTTCCAGGTACTCCTAACAACTGCCACATCAGTCAGTTCTGGTATAACTCATCCAATGCACATGTTGCCACTTTTATATCCTCTTATGAACAGATAATTCCAGGTACTATCTACAAGATCCAGACCTAGGATGAAGCAGTAAGACCCATGACTGTGTATGTATGCGTCACTGACACCTATTGGGGTAACAACTGTGATTCCTGGGGAGCAGTGGGTTGGAACACTGGGGGTACAAACTGGCGGTACAAACCTGATAATGCCCAAAATAGGAAAGACAAAAATGGGAAGTCACTCTTAGATAGAATGACATTCAACAAACACACAGATCAGCCCTACACCAAAGAGTTCAGGCTGACCATTGAGAATCCTAGCCCAGAAGACAGTGGGACCTATGTTCTGGGCCTATGGGGGGAAGTGGGTATTCCGGTTTTAGAAAGCCTTTCCAACTGAAAGATATGTTCAATAACCCAGAGTGGGGAGTTCCCTAATCTTCATCTAGCTCAAACCCCCATTTACAGACATTAAAGGACATGGTGACCATAGCAGACCCTACCTTTGAGGATACCATGGCTGCAGAAACCGGATTCTCAGATGTCAACTTGTGGCTCGAGTGGATGAGGTACAGTGCAGGTAAACACAATAAGACCAATTGCTATGTGTGTGGGGGGGGGCTAGACCACACTTAGGAAAGGTACCCCTAAACATACCCCCAGAACATAGGACATGTTTCCCTAGCCTATTTACCAACACAACCACTGACCACTCCCTGTGTGAAGTAAAATCCCATAGTTACCAAGACCCCCAAGCCAGGTGAAGGTATCACCATATATCCTGGCAATTACACATGCTATGGATGGTATCAGGGAGTGGGGAAAACTCTTGGGAATTTCACTAAGGGTTACTGTGGATCTTATAGTGAGGTGTCTGCAAATCTAGTGCAAAATCAAGTCCAGTCTATGGGAGACATGTACTGGATCTGCGGAGACATGAAAATTAGAAGCAGATTGACAGGACAGTGGACAGGAGAATGTGTATTAGCCAAGGCCATAATGCCTCTACATATTGTCTGAGAACCCAAGGACAAATACAAACAACACACCCCGACCTAACAGGAGGCATAAGAGTGCCATAACAGGAAGCTTTGACCCTCATGTATACATAGATGCCATAGAGGTCCCTAGAGGGGTCCCAGATGAGTTCAAAGCAAGAGACCAGGTAGCAGCAGGATTTGAGTCCCTGATCCCCATCATCACTGTAAACAAGAATGTAGACTGGATAAATTACATCTACTACAACCAACAAAGGTTTGTTAATTACGCCAGGGATGGTTTAGCCGAGGTTTAGCCGAACAACTAGAAGCCGCTTCACATATGACCTTCCAAAACCGTATGACCTTAGACATGGTCCTAGCTGAAAAGGGGAGTGTGTGTAAGATGTTACCTGAAATGAGTACATGCTGTACTTATGTCCCAGATAACACAGGCCCAAATGGTAAAGTGACTTTAGTCATCCAGAAGCTTGAGGATATTAAAGAAGAATTCAGGACTCTCCAACCCTTGGGATCAGTACTTCACCTGGATAAAGGAGGGATGGCAGGGAATTCTAACACACATCGGGATAGCCATTCTGATAATTCTAGTGACCCTAGCTGTCATGGTCTGCTGTGTTCTTCCTAACTTTAAGAAGTGTGTAGAAAAAGCTATTGACCAATCTACTGTACTCCCATTATTTGTGAACCAGGAAATACCAGACTTGATGATGATTATGTGTTACGCTCCATTATAGTCATATCCTCCCGAGATGCATAGGATTACAGGGACAGACAGCACCTGATTGCCCCTCCAAGCTGTATCAAGGGGGGTAGTGAGTTAGTGAGTTAGTCACTGCTCTTCTCTATATACAGCTGAAAAGAGTTGCAGAGGAGAGGGCCAGGGTAGTGAGTAGGACTTTTTAGTATGGGGGACAGTTTGAAATAAACAGCTTCAAGAGGGCACTGTAATGGATGTGATCATGGTGAACTGTCTATTCCAATACCTGCTTTATATACCTAACATATATAAACTCAGCTTCTATGCTTATTAAGCCTTAAGACATTTACAAATATTCTGCAAAGCTCAAAGCTTGCTTAGGAACTGGACTGACTGCAAAGAGTTAATCAAAAAGTTTGCGCCTGCTTCCCAGAATACATTCAGAATATGACAGCATAACACAATGGAGCAAGAGAAAGGGAATGCTGAAAAAACAATGATTCACTTCTGTAAATGTGCATCAGCTGAAAGCCAAAATTTTGTCACATATTTGTATTTTTATATTTGTGGTTTGTATGCGCCAGTCTTGTTGACGTATCTCAATCTTCAATGGAATTGTATAAAAGTCTTGAGAAGCGGAAATATTAAACAGAAAGTAATTTGACTCTGAACTAAGCAGTCTCAGTGTGAGCTTACTTGACGCATGCATGCTTTTGTATTCAACAATCTGATCGGGGGTAGATATAATATCGGAACTTTTGTTCTGAATCCAAAACAATATGTGTGTTGATTGTTGCCTGAGAACAAATATTTGTGATCATGATTTTTCCAATGGATTTAGAATTGTACTCCTAAAGATGGAAAGCTGAGTCCTCAGGCACTCGTCTTTTGTATGCATATGTTGTGTCTCAAGTCAGTCAGTTGTCAAATTAAAGAATCTTGTACAAATAGTAAAAGAAACACATAAGAGCCTAGGGTGAGCTCTTTGATGTACATTGACATGAGACGTGGTACTAGCAATTATAGCTCTTTCATTATTTAGAACATCCTTGTTCTAGACAGAATGTGATAAGAACACAAGCAAATACACCAGTGGAATACTTTTCTATTGACTTTCACAACTTTGTTTTCTGCAGTGAGCAAGCCCAGGATTAAAAATGTTGAATTAATGAAATTGCCAAATTTCATAAGGCAATATGCAGCTAATATATTATACTGAATAAATTAGATAACTCCTTGTGCATAAGAAGCACTACCATCTTCATAAAGGTTGACGTTTTTGTATGAATCTAATTCAAAACCCATTTACAAATATTGGATACATGCAGTGGTTCAAATAATCTGACTCTAAAGAACTAAAATTGGGGCAAATTAATTATTGTGAATGCTCTGACTCAGAATTGGGAAGGAAAGCTGAAGAGGAACACTGGAGGACGAAGATAGTATAAGTGCTGAATGAGTTTTAGCAGGAAAAACCTGAAGAGATGTTGTAAGATGATAGCAGCAGTGAGTCTAGCCTTGTTTCCTTGAGTATGTTGGTCAGGTGCCATTATCTTGCTTCTCTGAATAAGTGAAGTCCATCATCCAACAGCTAGCAAATCAATTTTACGGAACCGGATTCCAAGATGCAAACTCTTTCACAAAAAAAGGACCATTGCTTTTAAAGTACCAATTATTAAGTATTTCAAAAGCGAGTAAGCCATGATATGCAAGACATACTGACAACAGTCCAAGACTTTTAGTTTTGATCCAGTTGTTCATTTCCATACCCTAAAATTCAACTGTCTTAATTCTCATTGTTGTGATCTATGAATGCCATACTGCCCAGGATTTATGTGTCTGATGGGCATCCCTGGCCACATCCCTTTACTAATCATGATCCCTTACGGTTTGGAGGCTGCATATGATGTCATCATCTCTATAGCCTTTCAGTTCTGTTCTGGGTCCCTTCCAGTTTCCCTGATTCCTAATAGCTCTCATGTGTGTACTCAAACTTTTTCTCGCTAGTGCAACCTTTGTCTCTACCAGCCCTGGCATTTGTCCTTGTTTCTTTTTTTTGCTCACCCTCTCCTCCGTAAAAAGACATTCGATCAGATGCATGGGATCTGGCTATTTATTTGGACAAGGTAAGTAGATTGGCCTTTCAGATGTTAGCAATGCAGCAAAATAGAATTATCTTTTCTCTGATGCCTCAGACTTGCTGTTTAGTGATAACAGCATAGAAGTTAAAAAAATGCAAATAATATTTCTAAAGAAATGATTTCCACATCCTCCAATCTGTGTTACAAATCTAGGTTGGTAAAGATGGGACTTAGGCTGGCCATACATTATACATTTTTCTTGTTCAATTTTCCTTTAGATTTACCAAAACCATATAATATGAAGTTAAACCTAAAGACTTTCAATTTGTATGCAAGGCCCTTGCACTACATAGTTGAAGGTAAATCTAAAGGAAATTGAACAAGAAAATTGTATAATGTATGGCCAGCCTAACTGCTAATATTATTTTCCAAAAAAAGAAGTTTATTGAATGTTAATATATAAATACATAAACATCAACGATACAGAAGATGATAATTAACAGAGAAGTAAATAACCATTGGTTATATCAAATACATTTACTGCAACTTGTGTCAGTTATGCGTTCAGAACTAATGTTTAGTAATAACAATGTGGAGTAAAACAGTGAGGCTTTCCCATCTTTACAACAAGGATGTTTAGTTTGAAATGTACGAGAAAAAAGACCTCTCCTGCGCTCAGGTGTCCATGAACTGGATATGTGGTGCAGCCACCTATAGAAGTAATGCCTAGCGTCTTGCAGCCCTCATTTGAACAATGGGTATTCAAGCTAAAAAAAAAACAGAAAAGAAAGAGGGCGCACCAACCTAGTGCATTACCACTGATAAACTTTAATGCAGCATAAAAACAGTAAAAATTATACTCACAAACGAGCTAGTATAAATAGCTTTCAAAAGGGCGCAAAAGCGCTGTTTCTGTGGATCGATACCCTGGGACCTGTTGCCGAGAGGATAGGACCAGCGCAAATGGCTGATGGCTTACGCGTTTCAGGGGAGCACCCCTTTTCTTCAGAGCCTAAGCGGGCAAAATTTGTATTCCAAGGTAGGTTATTGAATATTGTTTCCACTTGAATGGAAAATTTGTTTGACATTGCGTTTGGGTTTGTTTCGTCAAGGATATATTCAACGCTTCTGAATTATCGAAGTTTATACGTAGGTTGGCCAAGGTTTCGAATAAGGTCAGATCTTTAAGAAGATTGGGTATCGTGATGTGGGGTTTTTTTTAAGAATAAGAGAATGTCAAAAGCCGCTAGCTTGTAAGTGGTCTTTGAGTTTGAGATACCTTTGATGTCTAGGTTTTCTTTAATGCGTGTGAGGAGAGGCTCTAGAGTGAGGAAAAATATTAACGGGGAGAGTGTCCCATCGGGGATGGAGAAGGCATCCGACAGGCGGCCGTTAACTCGTACCCTAGCCGTGGGATTCGAGTATAAAGCCAAGATGAATTGTAGCATACAGTCACGTATGCCAATTTTTTAAAGAACTTCCACCATATAGTCCCATGCCACCCTGTCGAATGCCTTCTCCACATCCAACGAAAGAAAGAAGCCTTGTTGGTGTGTTGAGGTTAACCAATTATGTATATTAATTGCTTTCAGGGTGTTACCCCTTGCCTCTCTACCAGGAATAAAGCCAACCTGGTCCAATAGGCAATAGAGGCAGGAGTCAAAAATGTTTGCATATATTTTGAGATCCACGTTTAATAATAAAATTGGCCTATAGTTGGAAACTGAAATTGGGTCCTTGTTAGGTTTCGGAATGACGGTAATATGTGCTGTAAGGAGATCTTGCGGTTCTTTGAGGAAAGGGAATTGAATGCTGTAAGGAAGTGTTCGTGAAGCGTGTCTAAAAATGTCTTGTAGTACCCTACCATCAATCCATCTGGGCCTGGGCTTTTGCCTGGCTTCAATTGTTTGAGAACCGCGTCTAGTTCAGTTTTTGACAGTGGCTGTTCCAAATCATAGGCTTCCATTTCTGAAAGGTGTTTGGGACTATGTTGGGAAATAAAGTCTTTGATTAACTGGAGTCTCGATTTAGTGTCTAACTGGGGAGTGTTCGCTTTAATATTATAGAACTGTGTATAGTATTGGACGAATTGGTCCGCTATTTGTTCGTTGGTAGTTAATTTTGTCCCCGCACAGTCGTTTATATAATGAATTGTGGTAATAGCTTTTTTCGCTCTGAGTGCTCTGGCAAGCAGTCTACCTGCTTTATTCCTGTATTCGTAGAACATTTTTTCTGATAATATATAGTTACGTTTTTTTCTCTTATTCAATTCATCTACCAGGTCGGTCCTCGCTTGAGTGAGTGTTTGGAGAGTGGAGATCGCTTGTGTCATTTTATGTGCTTTTTCCAATTCGGGAATGCGTTTGGAGAGTTGGGATATATGTGCCTGTTTTTCCCATCGTCTTTTGGTGGCAATAGAAATTAATTCCCCTCGTATAGTATATTTATGCGCCTCCCATTTTGTCATTGGGGTGATTTCTGGAGATTCATTCTCACTGAAGTATTGCATAAGTCATTTGAGTATTTTAGAAGCTATCAGGGAGTCCGTGAGAAATGACGGGTCCAAGCGCCATATTGGGTTATGAGGTTGGGTTTTCATGAGTTCTATGGACATGGTGATAGGGTGATGATCCGAAATGAACATTGGTTCGATGGTGTCTGTGAGGAGCACGGGAAGATCTCTTTGAGATAAAAAAAGGTAGTCGAGTCTGGAATATCGGTCATGCAGGGTTGAGTAGAAAGTATAGTCTTTAACACTTGGGTTTAATGTGCGCCATGAATCGTGTAGAGTCAACTCTTGGAGCTGTGTTTTGATTCCCCGTAATGCTTTGAAAGGTAATTTGAATGTGCCGGCCCATGTGTCGAGTAGGGGATTAAGTGGGACATTAAAATCTCCCTCAACTATCAGGGCACCTTCTTGAAAGGATGCAAGTGTTTGTAGGGTGCTTGTTTAACATTAGGGGTATATATGTTAGCTAGGGTTATTCTTTTACCCTGCAATGTACCCTTGATGAAGAGGAAATGTCCTTTTTCATCTATGAGAGAATCTGCTATTTGGAATGGACAGTGTTTCGCAAAAAAGGATAGACACCCTTTACTTTGGATACCTTATTGGTAGCATGAATCACTGTTGGAAAATGGATAATTTGGGGACACTGCCTGTCTTGAAGTGTGTTTCTTGGAGGAATATGATATCCGCCTTAAGTTTACGCATAGAAAAAAGGGTTTGAGAGTGTTTTTCGGGGGTGTTGAGGCCCCGTACATTTAGGGAGACTATCTTGGTACTTTTTGCATGTCGTATGTGATATAGATTAGTTTGCTTGGAGTTGGACATTATGTGGGCTGTACACTACTCCTCTGGATAGTCTTTAAAATGTATCTTTTATCTGAGGGCCTCTAAAAACGAAAAGGAAGGCTTTCATCAAAACTACGTTGGGTTACAGAGAAAGGTGGTGTATTAGTAGCATCAGCCCCTGTACTGGGTATCAGGGAAGTGTTGAGTAGTGAGGGGGGAGGGATAGGTGAGAGTAAAAAATCTGAAACTGGACCGTACAGAGGGAGGTGGATCAGTTGTGTCTGGCGGATGTAAGTGGTAATAGCTGAGTATGTCAGCTACGCTTCCGGAGACTCGCGAGGCCTGCTCGCTAGTCCAAAGGCGTTATGCACCTGTATTCAGGTGTATCCAGAGTGGGCCAGTGGTGTATACAATATTTCAATTTAGGTGTATCTGGTTAGAGCCTAATACCACTGTGTGGGAGGAGAGTTCGACTCTGGTGTAGAAGGGTGACCTATCAAAGTGTGTCATGTCGCGCTGACATAGGGATTAAAATGTTATACTAGAGAGATCCTGAAATAAACGGAGCCCTGTGCCATTATGTAATAACAGTGCTTTAGTGTGGGCTTTCCTTAAGATTTACTCTTTGAGGCGATAGTTGACAATACAGCAAATCATGTCTCTAGGTGGCACCTCATCCCTTCCTTTAGGCTTCAGTGCCCGATGAATTCTTTCAATAGCAATCGGAGTGTCCCTGGGCCTTTCCAGCATAGAATTGAAGAGACTTGTAACTTCCTCCTGCAGGTGTTCAGCGTCAATGGTCTCTGGGAGCCCTCTCAAACATAGATTGTGACCAAATCTTCTAGATGGCGGTTCTTGTCCCTTAGTTGCCTGCTGTGGGTGTCCAAGGTCAGATTATATCTTCGGAACGCTGTGTAGTGCAGCTGTTTTCTCCACTGCCTGCACTCTGTCCGTGATAGCCTGAATGTCTATCCTTAGGTCCGTGATGGTTGCTGTTGATGGTTGCTGTTGATGAGGAGTAAGAATAATTTCTCCATTAGCAGACTCGTTCTGTGCGGCAATCGCAGATCTTCTAGTGCTGTTCTCAGATCCCTGAGGGCCTTGTGTGGATAGTATAGGTGCCATATTGCCCACCTGGGTCCGGAACATCTCCGGGATGTTTTGAACCAGCCTCCCACTCAAATCACGTGACAAGCGTGACCGAGAAGCCGAGGAGCTTCTGGACAATGTTCCTATAGTGTTCCTGGGTAATAAGTGTTCGGTTACCCTCCATTTTAGTCAGATATCTATTCCTGTCAGCGAGAGCTCTCGAGTTAGGCAGCCATCTTCTACAAGGTCAAGCCACGCCCCTACCCCCCAACTGTTAATATTATTAGGAAAGAGAATATTGGGTTGATTTACAAAAGTAAATAGACTGCTTATCAAGAGAAATTGCACTTTGGACAGGAGTTGTCCCCACAGCTTAGTGAATCAGGTTAGGCTCCACTGAATTCTATCATCCAATGATTTGCAAGCAAAAGTGCAGTTCTCTTTTCTTTTCTTTCCTTGCATGTAATTTGGTATTCCTTGCAAAGTGAAATTTTAGCAAATCAACCCTATGGGGGGCGGGGTCCATTTTTTCCAAAAAAGGGTGGCGGCCTTACATACTTGCATACATAGCTTTTTTTTTTTTCTCTGGTTCCATCAGTCTATCAATTAAGGGGGGTGGTTAATTGCTCACAGGTGCCTATTTAACTGGGTGTAGGACTCAGTCTGAGCGTGCTCAGTCTGAGGCTGTGGAACTTTGTGTAAGTGGAGCTGGTATAAGTGGGAGTTAAAAACCAGAGTTTAAAACAGGAGGTTATAACAGGGGTCATAGTACCTGTGTAGTGTGAGTATCTGAGTGTTGTCTAAATAGTGTGTGTGTGGATCGTTAGTACTTGTGTATTGTGTACTGTATACTTAAGTATTGTGAGTGCACGTAGGTCTGCGACTGTTCTGCGATTGCACGTAGGTCTGTGAGTACCTGTGTATTGTCTTGTTGTGTACCTGTGTATTGTCTTGAGTATTAGTGCCAGGAAGCTAGCTGTTAGGTAATTTGGACAGGGTAAAATCCCCAAATCCTCACTATATTTAATAGGTACGATGCCCGGCAGGTGTGGAGAGGCGACACTTTGTACATCTTGCCGCATGTATGCGTTCCTTGATCATCCGATCGAGGGCGAATACTGCTGTGCAAAATGTAAGCACATTGTTTCCCTGGAAGCCCAGGTTCTGAATCTGGGGAAGCAACTGTCAGCACTGAGAAGTCCCTCCATACTAAAGGTGAGCCAGGAACGTACACGGCAGGTGCCGGCAGGGGCCAGCACAGAGGCGGGTGGAGACAAAGAGGTGCAAGCACTAGCAAAGAGTAGATGGGTGACAGTCAGGAGGGGTAGAGGGAAGTGCCAGAGAGGCCGATCCAGGACTGGAGCATCCCAATAAGTACGCTCCATTGAGTGACATTGGTGAAACCAGTCGGGGACCAGCACTGCTGGAGATGAGGGACTCTCCTAGCTGCCAGGGGAAGAACTCCTCCAGTGAGAGTGGGGGGGCAGCAAAGGGAAAGGAAAGACAGATTCTGGTGGTAGGGGACTCAATTCTTAGAAGGACAGAGAGGACAATCTGTAACCAAGACCTGAAGCGCCGAACAGTATGTTGTCTACCGGGCGCTCGGGTTCGGCACATCACGGATCTTGTGGACAGATTACTGGGAGGGGCTGGGGAAGACCCGGCTGTCATGGTGCACGTTGGCACCAATGACAAAGTCAGAGGCAGATGGAGTGTCCTAAAGAACGATTTTAGGGACTTAGGTGCTAAATTGAGGAAAAGGACCTCCAAGGTAGTGTTCTCAGGAATACTACCGGTACATCGAGCCACACCAGAAAGGCAGAGGGAGATTAGGGAAGTAAACAAGTGGCTGAAGAGCTGGTGTAGTAAGGAGGGGTTTGGGTTCCTGGAGGACTGGGCCGACTTCTCAGTCGGTAACTGGTACTATAGAAGGGACGGACTGCACCTAAATGAGGAGGGTGCAGATCTGCTGGGAATGAAGATGGCCAAAAAAGTTAGAGGGGTTTTTAAACCAAGCGATGGGGGGGAGGGTCCAGAGACAGTGATAGCCAGCGCGGAAGATATTCCAGAGGGTAGTATTGGGGGCATTAGTGGTAGGTTAACCAAAGCACAAAAACACAAGGTGAGTATAGTAGCAAGTCCTAGTTGCAATCTTGAAACACCCAATACGAGGACAATATGAGACCGGTCTAAACTATGTGGCATGTTCACCAATGCCAGGAGCATGGCGGACAAGATGGGTGAACTACAGATACTGTTGTACAAGGAGGATTTGGATTTTGTGGGAATTTCAGAGACCTGGTTCAACAGCTCTCATGATTGGCTGGCAAACATTCAAGGGTATACCCTATACTGCAAGGATAGAGAGGGTAAAAAAGGGGGAGGGGTATGCCTATATATCAAGAATAATGTACAAGTGAATGTGAGAGATGACATCACTAAGGGAGCTAGTGAGGAGGTGGAATCCTTATGGGTAGAGCTCCAAAGGGATGAAGCTAAGGGGAAAATAATACTGGGAGTATGCTATAGGCCCCCTAACCTGAGGGAGGAAGTGGAGACGGATCTCCTATCACAAATTGGATTAGCAGCAAGGATGGGAAGTGTTATCATAATGCAGGATTTTAATTATCCAGACGTAGACTGGGCGGAGGGAACCACGCATTCATTTAAGGCTCGCCAGTTCCTTAATGTCTTGCAGGACAATTTTATGGGTCAGATGGTAGACGCACCAACTAGAAATAAAACATTACTGGATCTACCGATTACCAACAATACAGACCTGATCACAGATGTGGAAATACGGGGCAATTTAGGTAACAGCGATCATAGGTCAATTAGTTTCAGTATAAATCACACAAATAGGAAAGGTGAAGGGAACACAAAGACACTGAATTTCAAAAGAGCCAACTTCCCTAAACTACAAACCTTGCTAAAAGGCATAAATTGGGATAAAATATTAGAAACAAAGAATACAGAGGAGAGATGGGTTTGCTTTAAGAGCATATTAAATAAGGGCATTAGCCAATGTATCCCATTGGGTAATAAATTTAAAAGAGTGAACAAAAATCCTGGATGGCTTAACTCCAATGTAAAAATGCATATAAAAGCAAAGGAGAAGGCCTTCAAAAAATACAAGGTTGAGGGATCATCCTCAGCATTCAGACTTTATAAAGAATGCAATAAGAAATGTAAGGGTGCAATTAGGACGGCTAAGATAGAACATGAAAGACACATAGCGGAGGAGAGCAAAAAAAATCCCAAGAAATTCTTTAAGTATGTAAAGAGTAAAAAAGGGAGGACAGACCATATTGGCCCCATAAAGAATGAGGAAGGACATCTGGTTACAAAGGATGGGGAGATGGCAAAGGTATTGAATTTATTCTTCTCCTCAGTATTCACGAGTGAATCGGGGGGCTTCAATAACCAAAACTGCAGTGTTTATCCTCATGACACAACACAGGAAGCACCTACATGGTTAACAGAGGACGGAATTAAAATTAGACTTGAGAAACTTAACATTAATAAATCACCTGGACCAGATGGCTTGCATCCGAGGGTACTTAGGGAACTCAGTCAGGTGATTGCCAGACCGTTGTTCCTAATTTTTACAGACAGTCTATTGACTGGAATGGTACCAGCTGATTGGAGAAAAGCCAATGTAGCACCAATATTTAAAAAGGGCCCAAAAAACATCCCTAGGAATTACAGACCAGTTAGCCTAACATCAATAGTATGTAAACTCTTGGAGGGGATGATAAGGGACTATATACAAGATTTTAGTAATAAGAATGATATTCATTAGCAGTAATCAGCATGGATTCATGAAGAATCGTTCTTGCCAAACCAATCTATTAACCTTCTATGAGGAGGTGAGTTGTCATCTAGATAAAGGAAGGCCTGTAGACGTGGTGTATCTGGATTTTGCAAAAGCATTTGACACAGTTCCCCATTAACGTTTACTGTACAAAATAAGGTCCGTTGGCATGGACCATAGGGTGAGTACATGGATTGAAAACTGGCTACAAGGGCGTGTTCAGAGGGTGGTGATAAATGGGGAGTACTCAGAATGGTCAGGGGTGGGTAGTGGGGTTCCCCAGGGTTCTGTGCTGGGACCAATCCTATTTAATTTGTTTATAAACGACCTGGAGGACGGGATAAACAGTTCACTCTATGTATTTTCAGATGATACTAAGCTAAGCAGGGCAATAACTTCTCCGCAGGATGTGGAAACCTTGCAAAAAGACCTGAACAAATTAATGAGGTGGGCGACTACATGGCAAATGAGGTTCAATGTAGAAAAATGTAAAATAATGCATTTGGGTGGCAAAAATATGAATGCAATATATACACTGGGGGGAGAACCTCTGGGGGAATCTAGGATGGAAAAGGACCTGGGGGTCCTAGTAGATGATAGGCTCAGCAATGGCATGCAATGCCAAGCTGCTGCTAATAAAGCAAACAGAATATTGGCATGCATTAAAAGGGGGATCAACTCCAGAGATAAAACGATAATTCTCCTGCTCTACAAGACTCTGGTCCAGCCGCACCTGGAGTATGCTGTCCAGTTCTGGGCACCAGTCCTCAGGAGGGATGTACTGGAAATGGAGCGAGTACAAAGAAGGGCAACAAAGCTAATAAAGGGTCTGGAAGATCTTAGTTATGAGGAAAGGTTGCGAGCACTGAACTTATTCTCTCTGGAGAAGAGACGCTTGAGAGGGGATATGATTTCAATTTACAAATACTGTACTGGTGACCCCACAATAGGGATAAAACTTTTTCGCAGAAGAGAGTTTAATAAGCCTCGTGGCCACTCATTACAATTAGAAGAAAAGAGGTTTAACCTTAAACTACGTAGAAGGTTCTTTATTGTAAGAGCGGCAAGGATGTGGAATTCCCTTCCACAGGCGGTGGTCTCAGCGGGGAGCATTGATAGCTTCAAGAAACTATTAGATAATCACCTGAATGACCGCAACATACAGGGATATGTAATGAAATACTGACACATAATCACACATAGGTTGGACTTGATGGACTTGTGTCTTTTTTCAACCTCACCTACTATGTAACTATGTAACTATGTAACATACGTACATACTCAATTTGGTAAACATGGCTGTCAGATGTTCCCTATCCAATCATTTACAAGGTACAAGGTACCCCTTACTCATTCACATAGGGTAGGCGGGCCAGGATCTGGCCCTCCCATCCGCAGAACCTGAAACTACTGACCAGGGTTGTCAGAAAGAGGCCCTTGTTGACATCAGCATGGGGACGAGGTGTTTTGGGGTGGGTAAGCGCAGCATCCCCCCCCTTTCCTGACCTGCTGGGCTGTGTGCTCGGATACCATTCACTAAAGTCAGATGGAAGTCGCAAGGCAAAGTCGGATCCACAGTCGTACGACTGTCGTACCTGTGTGAACCCCGCCTAAGATGATAATCCGACGTTGATCCGACTTCAATGATATTCAATGGGCTGAAATTTGACCAAAGTTGGACCAAAGTAGCGCAGGGAGCATTTTCATGGTCGGACCGACTTGTGTCGGAGCAGTTAGGACGGCTCTCATAGGGAATCATTGATTTACACACGTCATGCGACATGTGCTCCCAAAGTTGGAGCTTATGTCAAATCAGTGTGAACCCAGCCTTGCTGGAAGATGCATTTTTTATATATTTTGTTTGATAGAGAAAATTGTTTTTGTTCAATAAATGTTTCCACTAACGATCAGATTGTTTATGTGCGGAATCAACTGCAAGTCTGGCAAACATGTTCTCATGTCTAAGGCCCCTTTCACACATGTGGACTGTTCATTTCATCAGTTCAGTCATATCAAAACGGATGAAGTATTCATCAGTTTTTCATCAGCTGCTCATCCGTTTATCAGTTTTTCATTAGCTGCTCATCAGTTTTTCATCAGCTGCTCATCCGTTTCTCATCAGTTTGTTTTACATCCACTACCAATACAAAAACGGATGAAAAACGCACTGTTTGTCAGTTTACATCCATTTTTCATCCAATCCATTTTTTTAACGAAAGAAAAATAGGGCTTTGATCCATTTAAAAAACGGAAGTTGATGGATACAGATGCAAACTGATGTAAATGGATTATCATTTACAGTGTGTAAATAGATTTAGATCATCACCTTAACCACTTAAGGACCGCCTCACGCCGACTTACGTCGGCAAGGCGGCACGGGCAGGCAAAATCACGTACATGTACGTGATCTGCCTCCCGCGGGTGGGGGGTCCGATCGGACCCACCCCGCCGCCTGAGGCGGTCCCGTTTGGTCCCCCGGCGATCGGAGGTGAGGGGGAGGCCATCCGTTCGTGGCCCCCCCCTCGCGATCGCCGCCGGCCAATCAGATCACTTCCTTTGCTGCTGTATGCTAAACAGCAGCAAAGGAAATGATGTCATCTCTCCTCGGCTCGGTATTCCGTTGCAGCACCGAGGAGAGAAGACAGGTATGTGAGTGCACCAACACTACACAACACAGTAGAACATGCCAGGCACACAAAACACCCCGATCCCCCCCGCCCGATCGCCCCCCGATCCACCCCCAATCACCCCCCCCCCTCCCTGTCACAAACTGACACCAGCAGTTTTTTTTTTTTTTTTTCTGATTACTGCATTGGTGTCAGTTTGTGACAGTTACAGTGTTGGGACAGTGAGTATTACCCCCCTTTAGGTCTAGGATACCCCCCTAACCCCCCCTAATAAAGTTTTAACCCCTTGATCACCCCCTGTCACCAGTGTCACTAAGCGATCATTTTTCTGATCGCTGTATTAGTGTCGCTGGTGACGCTAGTTAGTGAGGTAAATATTTAGGTTCGCCGTCAGCGTTTTATAGCGTCAGGGACCCCCATATACTACCTAATAAATGTTTTAACCCCTTGATTGCCCCCTAGTTAACCTTTTCACCACTGATCACCGTATAACCGTTACGGGTGATGCTGGTTAGTTCGTTTATTTTTTATAGTGTCAGGGAACCCGCCGTTTATTACCGAATAAAGGTTTAGCCCCCTGATCGCCCGGCGGTGATATGCGTCGCCCCAGGCAGCGTCAAATTAGCGCCAGTACCGCTAACACCCACGCACGCAACATACGCCTCCCTTAGTGGTATAGAATCTGAACGCATCAATATCTGATCCGATCAGATCTATACTAGCGTCCCCAGCAGTTTAGGGTTCCCAAAAACGCAGTGTTAGCGGGATCAGCCCAGATACCTGCTAGCACCTGCGTTTTGTCCCTCCGCCTGGCCCAGCCCAAGTGCAGTATCGATCGATCACTGTCACTTACAAGGCACTAAACGCATAACTGCAGCGTTCGCAGAGTCAGGCCTGATCCCTGCGATCGCTAACAGTTTTTTTGGTAGCATTTTGGTGAACTGGCAAGCACCAGCCCCAGGCAGCGTCAGGTTAGCGCCAGTAGCGCTAACACCCACGCACGCACCGTACACCTCCCTTAGTGGTATAGTATCTGATCGGATCAATATCTGATCCGATCAGATCTATACTAGTGTCCCCAGCAGTTTAGGGTTCCCAAAAAGCAGTGTTAGCGGGATCAGCCCAGACACCTGCTAGCACCTGCGTTTTGCCCCTCCGCCCAGCCCAGCCCAGCCCACCCAAGTGCAGTATCGATCGATCACTGTCACTTACAAAACACTAAACGCATAACTGCAGCGTTCGCAGAGTCAGGCCTGATCCTGCGATCGCTAACAGTTTTTTTTGTAGCGTTTTGGTGAACTGGCAAGCACCAGCGGCCTAGTACACCCCGGTCGTAGTCAAACCAGCACTGCAGTAACACGTGGTGACGTGGCGAGTCCCATAAGTGCAGTTCAAGCTGGTGAGGTGGCAAGCACAAGTAGTGTCCCGCTGCCACCAAAAAGACAAACACAGGCCCATCGTGCCCATAGTGCCCTTCCTGCTGCATTCGCCAATCCTAATTGGGAACCCACCGCTTCTGCAGCGCCCGTACTTCCCCTATTCACATCCCCAACCAAATGCAGTCGGCTGCATGAGAGGCATTTTCTTTATGTCCTCCCGAGTACCCCTACCAAACGAACCCCCCCAAAAAGATGTTGTGTCTGCAGCAAGCGCGGATATAGACGTGACACCCACTATTATTGTCCCTCCTGTCCTGACAATACTGGTCTTTGCATTGGTGAATGTTTTGAACGCTACCATTACTAGTTGAGTATTAGCGTAGGGTACAGCATTCCACAGACTAGGGCACACTTTCACAGGGTCTCCCAAGATGCCATCGCATTTTGAGAGACCCGAACCTGGAACTGGTTACCGTTATAAAAGTTAGTTACAAAAAAAGTGTAAAAAAAAAAATATATATAAAAAAAAAAAAAATTGTTGTCGTTTTATTGTTCTCTCTCCCTATTCTCTCTCTCTATTGTTCTGCTCTTTTTTACTGTATTCTATTCTGCAATGTTTTATTGTTATTATGTTTTATCATGTTTGTTTTTCAGGTATGTAATTATTTATACTTTACCGTTTACTGTGCTTTATTGTTAACCATTTTTTTGTCTTCAGGTACGCCATTCACGACTTTGAGTGGTTATACCAGAATGATGCCTGCAGGTTTAGGTATCATCTTGGTATCATTCTTTTCAGCCAGCGGTCGGCTTTCATGTAAAAGCAATCCTAGTGGCTAATTAGCCTCTAGACTGCCTTTACAAGCCGTGGGAGGGAATGCCCCCCCCCACCGTCCTCCGTGTTTTTCTCTGGCTCTCCTGTCTCAACAGGGAACCTGAGAATGCAGCCGGTGATTCAGCCAGCTGACCATAGAGCTGATCAGAGACCAGAGTGGCTCCAAACATCTCTATGGCCTAAGAAACCGGAAGCTACGAGCATTTTATGACTTAGATTTCGCCAGATGTAAATAGCGCCATTGGGAAATTGGGGAAGCATTTTATCACACCGATCTTGGTGTGGTCAGATGCTTTAAGGGCAGAGGAGAAATCTAAGTCTATTAGACCCCAATTTTTTCAAAAAAGAGTACCTGTCACTACCTATTGCTATCATAGGGGATATTTACATTCCCCGAGATAACAATAAAAATGATAAAAAAAAAAAAAAAAAATGAAAGGAACAGTTTAAAAATAAGATAAGAAAGCAAAAAAAAAGAAAAGAAAGCAAAAAAAAAAGCAGAAAAAAAAAAAAAAAAAAGCACCCCTGTCGCCCCCTGCTCTTGCGCTAAGGCGAACGCAAGCGGCGGTCTGTCGTCAAACGTAAACAGCAATTGCACCATGCATGTGAGGTATCACCACGAAGGTCAGATCGAGGGCAGTATTTTTAGCAGTAGACCTCCTCTGTAAATCTAAAGCGGTAACCTGTAAAGGCTTTTAAAGGCTTTTAAAAATGTATTTATTTTGTTGCCACTGCACGTTTGTGCGCAATTGTAAAGCATGTCATGTTTGGTATCCATGTACTCGGCCTAAGATCATCTTTTTTATTTCATCAAACATTTGGGCACTATAGTGTGTTTTAGTGCATTAAAATTTAAAAAAGTGTGTTTTTTCCCCAAAAAATGCGTTTGAAAAATCGCTGCCCAAATACTGTGTGAAAAAAAAAATGAAACACCCACCATTTTAATCTGTAGGGCATTTGCTTTAAAAAAATATATAATGTTTGGGGGTTCAAAGTAATTTTCTTGCAAAAAAAAAAAACTTTTTCATGTAAACAATAAGTGTCAGAAAGGGCTTTGTCTTCAAGTGGTTAGAAGAGTGGGTGATGTGTGACATAAGCTTCTAAATGTTGTGCATAAAATGCCAGGACAGTTCAAAACCCCCCCAAATGACCCC
Source organism: Lithobates clamitans (assembly GCA_037952925.1). NCBI lineage: Eukaryota > Metazoa > Chordata > Amphibia > Anura > Ranidae > Lithobates > Lithobates clamitans. The sequence goes on from JBBGZY010000291.1 coordinate 2,426,418, forward strand.
ATTTTGGAAAGTAGACACCCCAAGCTATTTGCTGAGAGGCATGTCGAGTCCATGGAATATTTTATATTGCGACACAAGTTGCGGGAAAGAGACAAATTTTTTTTTTTTTTTTTTTTGCACAAAGTCACTAAATGATATATTGCTCAAACATGCCATGGGAATATGTGAAATTACACCCCAAAATACATTCTGCTGCTTCTCCTGAGTACGGGGATACCACATGTGTGAGACTTTTTGGGAGCCTAGCCGCGTACGGGACCCCGAAAACCAAGCACCGCCTTCAGGCTTTCTAAGGGCGTGAATTTTTGATTTCACTCTTCACTGCCTATCACAGTTTCGGAGGCCATGGAATGCCCAGGTGGCACAAAACCCCCCAAATGACCCCATTTTGGAAAGTAGACACCCCCCCTCCTCAACCGTACCAGGGCACATTTTTTTATAACAAAAAGTAGAAAATATCATTTTTTTTCAAAATTTTCGGTCTTTTTCCGTTTATAGCGCAAAAAATAAAAACTGCAGAGGTGATCAAATACCATCAAAAGAAAGCTCTATTTGTGGGAAGAAAAGGACGCAAATTTCGTTTGGGTACAGCATTGCATGACCGCGCAATTAAAAGTTAAAGCGACGCAGTGCCAAATTGGAAAAAGACCTCTGGTCCTTAGGCAGCATAATGGTCTGGGGCTCAAGTGGTTAAAGACCGTAAGCCTTTCCAAAAAGAAATTAAGGTCTGTTTTGCCTTGTATAAATCATGAAATGTGTGTTATTATTTTCACTGTCATTCAGGCTCAGGCTGAGGTAGGAAATGCATTGGTCAGTCAGCTTGTTGTTTTTATATTTTATCTAATAAAAAAAAATTAAAAAATTAACACACTTTTCAGTAGCACAGAGTTTATATAAAAATGAATGCAACAAATAATTTTTTTCTTTTTTAACCTCTTGCAGAGCAGCTACTGTACATATGTGGCCAATTCACTTCCCTTTCAGTCCAAGAGGATGCACCAATACGTCCTTCTGGAACTGTGCACCTGTGATTGCTCTGTGATTGGACACAGCAGATGACAGGCAAAATGTACCAAGCCAATGAGAGTGCCTCTGTGCCATGCGATCACTGTGACCAATCACGGCTTTACACAACGTAAGAAAAGGCTGCTGTTGGCAGCTGTGTCTCACCTACTGGTTGTTGATCAAAAAACACCATTTGCTCACACACACCGATAGGTGTTTGAAAGGAAAAAAGGCCTCCTGAGCACCAACCACCACCATTGCAAACCAAAGCAGTAACAGTGCCAGAAATATTAAAATCTGTCCCTTTACTTTCATTCACCCCTCTACAGTATATGTCAGCTCCATGCTGTCTCTGATTTGACCTATATATTAACTCTTCACCTCCCTTAGTCTGCACATCTGTACTATAACCCCTGATCAATCCTGACCTACCTCCAGATCCCTCTGTACATGACCTGTTAATATACTGTATCTAGTACACCATTACCAAATTCTGTGTTTTAACCCCCTCAATACCTACAAGCTTCTTCATTCCAAAAAACTGTGGCAAAAGATCAGGTCCCCTGGTGAGTGTACTTTCAAAAAATGTGTCATTTTGGGGCTCTTTGTGCTATCTTGGTATTTGTACCTCTATACAGTAAATAATTAAAAAGTAATAAAAAAGTACAGGTAGTTATTACGTAATGCCAAAAAGTGGTCTCTGTCTAAAAAAAAAGTACAACGTTGCATAACAGAGTAAGTTTCAGTCCAAGTATCAAAGCACTAAAAACAGAAAAATGGCCTTGTAATGAAGGGGGTAAACACGATGGTACTGAGGTAGTTAATGTAATTCAAATAAGAGCAATGTATGTTAACCTGCATAGTTCCCTTTTTAAGTGGGCATATCATTAACATCAGCATTCAAATGTCAGCATTGCACATGTCAGCATTCCATTTTTGGGTAAATAAGTACCTCTTTCTCATCATGAATAATTAACACTGTATTGAACCCCATTGTGTCTCTTAGAGCCTACACTAAGATGACATGCAGTCTTTTGCTACCACGTGCATTATGTTTCAAATATATGTAAACCCTAAGGCCCCTTTCACACAGGGTGAATTCTATTCCAATCAGCGGGGGATTAGCCCACAAATCCCCTGCTGATCAGAGCATAGGGGGCGGATCACACATTGGTGTCTGTTCAGTTTCTGGAAAAAGGACACAGACAGAGCCTGCTCTGCACTATGGGTAGCTGAGAGTAAACCGACTCCACTGTCCATTTACAACCCACTACTAAGCCGTGTTTGCAACTCAACGGGCCTGTGCCCGCCAGGAAGCTGGCACTCCGCAGCGCTAATCAAAGGTAGTGAGACATCTCCCGATCTGCGGCTGCACAAATCGGTAAATGTCTCACTGCCTGTGATTAGTACTGTGGAGTGTAAGCTTCCTGGCTGGTGCGGGCACGTGGAGTTGCGAACACACCTGAGCTCATCCTTACCCACTACCCTCTGATCCACTGAGTCTAAATGGAACAGGATGGATCCCCTTTTTTTAGTGGACCTGATCAGGCCCAGATGTAGGTGGGTGTAAATGGACACAAGTCCATTTATACCTGCCTGTCCATAGGGATAAATGGACCTTCTGAACAGATCCGCCTGAAAAACTGAAACAAGTAAAAGTGCCTAACAATGAACTTCTTTTATCTTCCCCTTTTAGCCTGTTAAATATACAAAAATGTGTTTAGTTATATTCGTTCAATATAGTAAACACAAATAAATAACCTGTTCATCCTGATAGAAATCCAGCAGTGTAATTAGCTTTGCCCAGTTCATCTCAGTGAGCTACAAAATATTTCCTCTATACAATATGCGCATAAGAAGAGGGGAGGTGTTCTCTAGCTTTTATACACTTAATGTCCTATGCCGATAATGCTGCTCCTCTATAGAATCAGTGTAGTAAATGAGTGATGTCACCCCTTTACAGGAAATGTGCAACTGGAAAAATCGATAAGTAAAAACAAAAAAAAATGCCTAAACAAAAAGAAAACAAATGCAGCCATTGAATTTAAGAACTGACAAGTTGTAATATATTTGTGTTCTTTGGTTTAGGTATAGTATGTCTGTAAAGTGGCGCATGTTTCCTGTTTTTAGAACAGTCCCTGCACAAAATGACATTTCTAAAGGAAAAAAAGTCATTTAAAAGTACTCCCGGCTATAATGAATTGTCGGTCCCGGCAATACACATAAAAGTCATTGAAAAAAATGGCATGGGATTCCCCTACAGTCCATTACCAGGCCCTTCAGGTCTGGTATGGATATTAAGGGGAACCCCGTGCCAAAATTTAAAAAAAAATGACATTGGTGTCCCCCTCAAAATCCATACCAGACCAGGTCAGGTATGGATTTTACAGGGAACCCCGGCCAAAATTTTTAAAAAAATTGCACGGGGTCCCCCCAAAAATCCATACCAGACCCTTATCTGAGCACACAACCTGGCAGGCCACAGGAAAAGAGGGGGGGACATGAGAGCGCCCCCCCTCCTCAACCGTACCAGGGCACATGCCCTCAACATAGGGAGGGTGCTTTGGGGTAGCCCCCAAAGCACCATGTCCCCATGTTGATGGGGACAGGGGCCTCATCCCCACAGCCTTTGCCCGGTGGCATCAGTAGCAGAGTGAAGAAGGGAAGGTTTGAGGTTGCAAAGGTTCCTGCGGGTAGTGGTTTGTGGGTTGGCAGCATGGTATATAGGAGACAAGGAGAGTGTGAAACGGATAAGGTTGTGATCAGAGAGAGGAAAGGGTGCGTTGGAGAGATTGCAGGGAGTGCAGCGATGGGAGAATACAAGGTCAAGAGTGTTGCCGTTGGAGTGAGTGGTGGTTTGTGTCCATTGTGTTAGGTTAAAAGAGGAGGTTAAGTTGAGTAGTTTAGAAGTGGTAGCATTATTAACATTGATTGGAATGTTAAAATCACCTAGGATGATGGCAGGCACTTCAGATGAGAGAAAATAGGGTAGCCATGCAGAGAAGTCATCCAGAAAGCGTGACACTGGTCCAGGAGGCCGATAAATGACTGCGACCCTCAGACAAGCTGGAGAGAAAAGACGAATGCAGTGCATTTCGAAAGAGCAGGTGGAAAGAGAGGGAGGTGTGGGCAGTACCTGGAAGGTGCATTGTGGGGAGAGGAGAAGTCCGACACCACCTCCTTTTCGTCCACTGGGTTTGGTGGAGTGAGTCCAGAGAAGGCCACTGTGGGACAGTGCAGCTGGAGAGGTAGTGAGGTAATGAGTTGTCGGTCCCGGCAATACACATAAAAGTCATTGGAAAAAACAACATGGGATTCCCCCACAGTCCATACCAGGCCCTGGATATCAAGGTGAACCCCGTGCCAAAATTTAAAAAAAAATGGCGTGGGGGGCATCCCCCCAAAAATCCATACCAGACCCTTATCCAAGCACGCAACCTGACAGGCCACAGGAAAAGAGGGGGGACGAGAGAGCGCCCCCCCCTCCTGAACCGTACCAGGCCACATGCCCTCAACATGGGGAGGGTGCTTTGGGGTAACCCCCCATAGCACCTTGTCCCCATGTTGATAGGGACAAGGGCCTCATCCCCACAACCCTTGCCCGGTGATTGTGGAGGTCTGCGGGCAGAGGGCTTATCGGAATCTGGAAGCCCCCTTTAACAAGGGGACCCCCAGATCCCGGCCTCCCCCCTGTGTGAAATGATAACAGGGTACAAATGTACCCCTACCATTTCACAAAAAAGTGTGAAAATGGTAAAAGTGACATGACATGGCTTGGGGACAAGTCCTTTATTAAAAAAATAAATAAATAAAACTGTCCCACGAAGTCTCCTTCTCTTTCTCCACCGACGGACCGAAACCCCCCCTCATGCCGCCAGCGATCCACCTCCATGGGAGTCACCCACCATAATGACCGTCCTCTCAGGTGACAGTTCTTTTATAACTGAGGGCGGGGCCAAACAGTGACGTCGCTGGGGGACCCCGCCCCCCTCTGACGCACTGGGACATCCCTATGGCTTTCCTGTAGCGTCAGAGGGGGGCGGGGCCTCAAGGATGTCCCCGTGCCTCAGAGGGGGGCGTTACCTTGTGGCCCCAGCCTCAGTTATAAAAGAACTGTCACCTGAGAGGACGGTCATTACGGTGGGTGCCTCCCATGGAGGTGGATCGCTGGCGGCGTGCGGGTTCTTTTTTTTTCTTTTTCGGTCCGTCGAAGAAGAAGACGACTTCGTGGGACAGTTTTATTTATTAATTTTTTTGATAAAGGACTTGTCCCCAAGCCGTGTCATGTCATTTTTATCATTTTCACACTTTGTTTGTGAAATGGTAGGGGTACATTTGTACCCTGTTATCATTTCACACAGGGGGGAGGCCGGGATCTGGGGGTCCCCTTGTTAAAGGGGGCTTCCAGATTCCGATAAGCCCTCTGCCCGCAGACCCCCACAATCACCGGGCAAGGGTTGTGGGGATGAGGCCCTTGTCCCTATCAACATGGGGACAAGGTGCTATGGGGGGTTACCCCAAAGCACCCTCCCCATGTTGAGGGCATGTGGCCTGGTACGGTTCAGGAGGGGGGGCGCTCTCTCGTCCCCCCTCTTTTCCTGTGGCCTGTCAGGTTGCGTGCTTGGATAAGGGTCTGGTATGGATTTTTGGGGGGATGCCCCCCACGCCATTTTTTTTAAAATTTTGGCACGGGGTTCACCTTGATATCCAGGGCCTGGTATGGACTGTGGGGGAATCCCATGTTGTTTTTTTCAATGACTTTTATGTGTATTGCCGGGACCGACAACTCATTACCTCACTACCTCTCCAGCTGCACTGTCCCACAGTGGCCTTCTCTGGACTCACTCCACCAAACCCAGTGGACGAAAAGGAAGTGGTGTCGGACTTCTCCTCTCCCCACAATGCACCTTCCAGGTACTGCCCACACCTCCCTCTCTTTCCACCTGCTCTTTCGAAATGCACTGCATTCGTCTTTTCTCTCCAGCTTGTCTGAGGGTCGCAGTCATTTATCGGCCTCCTGGACCAGTGTCACGCTTTCTGGATGACTTCTCTGCATGGCTACCCTATTTTCTCTCATCTGAAGTGCCTGCCATCATCCTAGGTGATTTTAACATTCCAATCAATGTTAATAATGCTACCACTTCTAAACTACTCAACTTAACCTCCTCTTTTAACCTAACACAATGGACACAAACCACCACTCACTCCAACGGCAACACTCTTGACCTTGTATTCTCCCATCGCTGCACTCCCTGCAATCTCTCCAACGCACCCTTTCCTCTCTCTGATCACAACCTTATCCGTTTCACACTCTCCTTGTCTCCTATATCCCATGCTGCCAACCCACAAACCACTACCCGCAGGAACCTTCACAACCTCAAACCTTCCCTTCTTCACTCTGCTACTGATGGCCTTTATGACAAAATCGCACCCCTGTCCTGCCCAGACCTAACCACTTCCATCTACAACACCACGTTGTCATCCTCCCTTGACGTACTTGCTCCTCTTTCTACACGCAGAACCAGGCCCCATCTGCCACAACCCTGGCAAACAGACGACACCAGAAGTCTCAAGAGACGCAGCCGTGCTCTTGAGCGAGCATGGCGTAAATCTAAATCCCTGCAAGACTTTACCCTCTAATCTGTCCTTCTCAAATACAACTCCTGCCTCCACACTGCTAAACAAACCTATTACAACACTCTCATCAAAACCCTCTCATCCAAACCTCGTCAACTCTTTTCTACCCTTAATTCCTTACTTCACCCCCCACTGCCCCCTCCCACCAACTTGCTTACCGCTCAACATATTGCCAACCACTTCAATAGCAAAATCAACACAATTCGCAAGGAGATATCCAGCATTAAAATTCCTCCCCTACCCAACATATCAGGTCCAACACCACACTCAATACTCTCCTCCTTTTGCCCAGTTACCACAGAAGAAGTTGATAAACTCCTCTCCATGGCCCACCTCACTACATGTCCCCTGGACCCTGTCCCCTCTCAATTACTGCGACCACCTTCCCACTCTATCCTCAACTCCCTAACCCACATCTTCAACCTCTCCCTCTCCTCCGGCACCTTTCCTTCCCCGCTCAAACATGCACTGGTTACCCCCATACTCAAAAAACCTTCACTAGACCCCACCTGTTTGAATAACTTAAGACCTATCTCCCTTCTCCCGTTTGCCTCCAAGCTCATCGATCGCCTTGTTCATGACCAAATGAGTCGCTACCTCACGGACAACAACCTTCTCGACCCCCTACAGTCTGGCTTCCGCCTACAACATTCGACTGAAACTGCCCTACTAAAAATCACCAATGACCTAATAACTGCCAAAACCAATGGCCACTACTCCATACTCATACTTTTAGACCTCTCTGCTGCCTTTGACACAGTTGACCACCTGCTGCTCCTCAGCAAATTACACTCCCTTGGCCTCCGTGATTCTGCATTATCCTGGTTCTCCTCCTACCTATCTCAGCGCACTTTCAGCGTCACTTACAACTCCATCTCCTCCGCTCCCCTTCCTCTTTCTGTTGGGGTACCCCAAGGCTCTGTCCTTGGGCCTCTCCTTTTCTCACTCTATACCTCTTCCCTGGGCCAGTTGATCACCTCCCATGGCTTCCAATACCATCTCTATGCTGATGACACACAGATCTATCTCTCCACTCCCCAACTCACCCCCACTATCTCCTCACGGATCTCAAACTTGCTGATCGACATATCGGTATGGATGTCACACCACTTCCTCAAACTTAATCTTTCTAAAACTGAGCTTGTTATATTTCCTCCTTCACGGTCCCCCTCCTGTGACTTCACCATTAATATCAACAACACAACCATTGGTCCCTCCACACATGCCAGAGTCCTGGGTGTAATCCTTGACTCTGACCTCTCCTTCAGCCCCCATATCCAATCACTGGCTAAATCCTGCCGCCTTAACCTCCGCAACATCTCCAAAATTCGACCCTTCCTGACTAATGACACTACAAAACAACTTATTCACTCCTTGATTATTTCCCGCCTCGACTATTGCAACTCTCTCCTTAATGGCCTACCCTTAAGCAGGCTATCCCCCCTTCAGTCTATTATGAATGCTGCTGCTAGACTAATACACCTCACTAATCGATCCGTGACTGCTGCTCCTCTCTGCCAATCCCTTCACTGGCTTCCCCTACCCCACCGTGTAAAATTCAAAATGCTAACCATAACTTACAAGGCCATTCACAACATCGCCCCCATCTACATCACCAACCTCATCTGCAGATATCGCCCAAATCGCCCCCTCCGCTCCTCCCAGGACCTCCTGCTCTCTAGCTCCCTTGTTACCTCCTCCCATGCTCGCCTTCAGGACTTCTCCAGAGCCTCTCCCATCCTCTGGAATTCCCTGCCCCAGTATGTCCGATCAGCCCCTACCCTGTCCACCTTTAGGAGATCCTTGAAAACTCATTTATTCAGGGAAGCCTATCCCACACCCACATAACTGTCCCTAAGCCACCCCCATCAAATCATTCTTTGCAGCTATTACCTTTTGTACCACCACCCCCTCCCTTTAGAATGTAAGCTCTACGAGCAGGGCCTTCCTGTACCTTTTGTATTGAACTGTACTGTAATTGTGTTGTCCCCCTTATACATTGTAAAGCGCTGAGTAAACTGTTGGCGCTATATAAATCTCGTATAATAATAATAATAATTATAGCCGCAAGTACTTTTGAATGACTTTTTTTCCTTTATAAATGTCATTTTGTGCAGGGACTGTTCTAAACATGGGAAATATGCGCCACTTTACAGGCATACTATAGACACCCCCCAGGTACGAAATTTAAAGGAATATTTCACTTTTATTGTTTCAATTTAAGCATTATTAAAATCGCTGCTCCTGAAAAATCGTCCGTTTTTAAAACTTTTTTTTGCATTGATACATGTCCCCCGGGGCAGGACCCAGGTCCCCAAACACTTTTTATGACAATACCATGTATATAAGCCTTTAAAATTAGCATTTGTGATTTCTCCCATAGACTTTTAAAGGGTGTTCCGCGGCTTTCGAATTTTCCGCGGCACCCCAAATTCGCGAACACCCGATGTTCGAGTCGAACTTACGTTCGACTCGAACATCGGGCTCATTCCTAGTCATCGTACACAAACAGTATTTTGGCTATAGTGGAACTCACCTTGACGCAGAGCTTACAACTACTTCAGGGGTGCAGAATGTAGTTATGCTTCTGTTATTTTTTTTTTTTAAAGCTGTGCAGTTTCTAGACTGAAAAAAAGGTTTATCTAAAATTAAAGAATGTGTATTTCATCAAACATAATACACCCAAAACTGAATTGTAATGTCCGTAATTTTATAAAGCAAATTTGCAATAACTGACCTTTTCTTTTAATTTGTGAAAAATGGCATTTTCTATTCTTTTGTGACAACTATAAGTATTATAAAGTAGGAAATAGAAATAAGCATGTGCCAGAACATTAGTCCATTAACATTAGTTGTCTGTTTCTCCTGTTGCTTAAAGCCCAATTCTTTTTTTAAAAACTGTGGCATGCTCAAGTAACAGCTAATAATGAAAACTGGTATGGCAAAAGAAGAGAAGTGCTCCTTCATTCTATTCAGGATGTAGTAAGGTAGGCTACAGTTTTTTATCAATGCAGCAGTTTTGCTTTCTTTTGCGTTCCTTTCCTTCCCTCTGATAGATTTCTCCACACTTGTTTGCCTAAAAAATCCATAAATTCAGTTGGAAACCTGTCTTCAACTATTTTTTTTATGATTATATTTTTACCTTTTCCACCTTGACATGCAATTATCCATGAAAAAATATAGTCACAGGATTTGGTACAAACCATTTACCACTGCTGGAAGGGCGGTTGCTGTAACTGATTAAAAGTGTTGGGGGATGTAGGCTTTACTTCATTAGTCACTTATTAAAGTTTATTTAAAACTATATGTACACTACAGAATAAACAGCGTTTTCACATCAAAGTTGAAAAATAATGAATTTCCTGGTAGGATCAGCTGGTAATAAAACTATGATACATGGGGAAAAACAAAAAATGCTGTCAGAGAGGTTACCTGGTTGGGCGCCGGTGCGCGCCGGGGCGCGCTGGCGTTCGTGTCCCTGTGCGTGCTGGGGCGCGTGTCCCTGTGGGCACCGGCGTGCCTGGGCTCACCGGCCGTGGCGTGCGGGGTGGCGTCCGGGCGTTTGTGCGTACGCGCGTTCGCGCTAGCGCGCGTCCGCGTTAGCGCGCGTCCGCCTGTGGGCGCTGCCTTTGACGTGCCCGGTGGTGTGGGCGTGCGTGCTGGTGTCGGAGGCGCGCTCGGGCACGCGCGGGTGCGCGGCGCGCCTTGGTGAATCGGCGCGCGCGCGCGGCGTTTTGGCGCCAATCAGCCTATTTGAATAGTGCCTCTGCACTGACCCGGTGCTGCCTGATCAAACAGCTCTGTGTCTTGTCCCGTGATCATCCCGTGTTCCTGTATCTCCGTAGTGTTTACCTGTTGTGACCCGGCTACCTTTGGACCTTCCTTGACTGCTGCCTGAACCCGACCCCGGCTTGTCTGACCTTGCTTCTGCCTGCTCCCTTGTACCGTTGCTGCCAGCCCGTTGCCGACCTCTGCCTGTGTGTGACCAAGTCTGATTAACTCCTGCTCAGCATCTGCTCCACCAAGTCTCAAGCTCTACCGGTTGCTTGCCAGACCACTGTGCTCCAGGACTTTACTTCAGGCTCTCATACCACTCCGCACTCGCGGGCCTCCTGTCTGCTCTACCAGGGGCCCCGAATCGGACACGTAAGGGAGCCTACCCTCTGCCCACGTGGACTCATCTGTCTGGTAAGTGTGGAACCTGATAGTATCAGGCAGCCATGACTGAGTCCGGGCAGGGGGCCTCCCCCTTGGATGAACTGTGTAGGCATCTAGCAGGCCTTACTCAAGCCGTTAAAAGCCTACAGGAAGGCTATACCAGATTGGAAGGACAGGTCCAGGCCCTTTCAGCTTCTCCTCCAGGGGCAGTTTCCGCCAACCCTGCCTCAGCACCTTCTGTAGTGATGCTACCACCAGAGCCCAGGGTGCCTACACCCGAAAAATTCTCAGGAGAACGCAGTAAGTTCCGAGCATTTCGCAACGCATGCGAGCTCTACTTCGCTTTGCAGCCTCGAACATTCTCCCTGGAAGCTACTAAAGTGGGGTTCGTCATATCCCTATTGATCGGAGAGCCTCAAACCTGGGCCCACCGCCTATTGGAGCAAAAGGCCCAATCTCTTGATTCCCTATGATTCCCTTGATAGCTATGTCTCAGCTGTATGAGGACCCCCAGCTAACAACCACGGCAGAAGCCGCTTTACATGCCCTTCAACAAGGTCGCAGAGCTGCTGAAGATTACGCCGTGGAGTTTAGGCGTTGGAGCTCGGATACGGACTGGAACGACGCAGCCTTGCGTCACCAATACCGGCTGGGGTTGTCAGATCCGCTAAAAGATGAACTGGCACGAGTGGGGATACCCCAGACACTGGAAGAGTTAATTAATCTGTCCATCCAGATCGACCGCCGCCTCAGGGAGAGACGCTCGGAGAGGTCTGTTAGTCACCCACACCTTACCTGGATGTTGCCTAGGGCTCCTTGTGCCCCAAACCAAGCTCCGCTGGTCTCTTCTACCCCGGGCCCGGAGGCCCCGGAGCCCATGCAGTTGGGACTGCTCCGTCCCTCTCTGACTTCTGAGGAGAAGACACGCAGGCGCACACTCAATCTGTGCCTGTACTGTGGGGAGTCTGGTCACTTTGCAAGAGCATGCCCAAACAAAAGACGTAAGTGTCTGCCGTCTTCTTCACTGTGTGCACCTGTCCTACCTAGTGCCGGTAACCATTTAACTTTCTCCATTGTATTGCAGTTACCTGGAAGGAGCATCCCAGTACCGGTCATCATTGACTCTGGAGCTTGTAGTGGTTTCATCGACCGGACCTTTGTCGAAACCCATCATATTCCCACTCAGACTAAAGCTCAAGGACTGGCAGTTTTCTTAGCGGATGGCTCCACCCTCCGCTCCGGACCCGTCACCCAAGAAACGGTTCCTCTGTTGGCCACCATTGTCCCGGAACATCAGGAACTTTTACGCCTAGATGTCATTTCCTCTCCTCTCTTCCCAGTCATCCTAGGAATACCTTGGCTACAGGCCCACAATCCCAGTATCAACTGGTCTACAGGCAAGATTCAGTTTTCCTCAGAATATTGAAGACAACATTGCTTACGGGGGACCCCATTAACTTCCTCCCAATGCCTGCGCATAGATTCTGAAGCTAAGCCCTGCCAAGATCTTCCCGAACCCTACCGGGATTTCCTGGATGTGTTCAGTAAGAAAGGAGCAGAAACCCTTCCAGTTCATAGACCCTATGATTGCCCAATAGAACTCTTACCAGGTACCGAAGTCCCCTTTGGGAGGATCTTCCCTCTAACTGAGCAGGAGTTGGGCACCCTGAAGACTTATATAGACGAGAACCTGAAGAAAGGGTTCATCCGTCCTTCCACGTCTCCAGCTGGGGCAGGTATCTTCTTCGTGAAAAAGAAGGATCACTCCTTACGTCCTTGCATTGACTATCGGGAGCTCAATAAAATTACCATTAAGAACAGATACCCGCTACCCCTGGTTCCTGAACTATTCCAGAGACTGGGATCGGCTACCGTTTTTACCAAGCTAGACCTCCGTGGAGCCTATAATTTGATCCGCATAAGAGAAGGAGACGAGTGGAAGATGGCCTTTCGTACTCGATTCGGACATTACGAGTACCTCGTCATGCCTTTTGGTCTGTGCAATGCACCGGCGACATTCCAGCATTTCATCAACGATGTCTTTCAGGACTTATTGGATCTATATGTCATCGTCTACCTGGACGATATCTTGGTTTTCTCGGCCTCCCTGATGGAACACTGTAAGCATGTACGAAATGTACTTTCCCGGCTCAGACAGCATGGACTGTACGCCAAACTTGAAAAATGTGAATTCGAGCTCCAATCTATCCAGTTCCTGGGCCTGATTATTTCCCCCGATGGCATCAAAATGGATCCACAGAAAGTATCCGCTATTCTGGATTGGCCTGCACCGACCGACAAAAAAGGAGTACAACGCTTTATTGGCTTTGCCAATTTCTATAGGAAATTTATTAAAGGATTTTCTTCAATCATAACTCCCATCACAGAGCTTACTAAACAAGGATGCCGATTCCGCTGGACCCCTGAGGCACAAAAGGCCTTTGAAAAACTCAAGGCGCTGTTCACCTCAGCCACTATCCTTAAGCATCCCAACCCTGCCTTGCCTTTCCTCCTGGAGGTGGATGCGTCTGAAGTTGCAGTCGGAGCTGTACTTTCACAGAGACAGGGTGCCAAAGCACTGCTGTACCCTGTGGGATTCTTCTCACGCAAACTTTCTCTCTCTGAGAAAAACTACGACGTGGGTGATCGGGAGCTTTTGGCCATTAAAGCGGCTCTGGAGGAATGGCGTTACCTTCTGGAAGGCGCAGCACACCCCATTTTGATCTACACAGACCATAAGAACTTGGAATATCTAAGGACAGCCAAGAGATTGAGACCCCGGCAGGCCAGATGGGCACTTTTTTTTCCCGATTTATTTTTCACATTACGTTCAGGCCCGGATCCAAGAATGTTAAACCTGATGCTCTCTCCCGGATGTTCCTCGATTCTGAAAGAACCGTGTCCCCAGATACCATCCTTCCCTCTGGAAATTTCCTAATCCTTCAGGAGGATCTAATTTCCCGAATCAGACGCGCCTCCATGGGAATGTCTCCACCTGTTGAGTCTTGTACCAAGGATGGACTGTTCTGGTTCAAGAATAAGATTGTGGTCCCTGAGGAGTTAAAGGTACAGGTGTTAAGTTTATGTCATGATCACAAACTGGCTGGCCACTTCGGCACTCGAAAAACAACCGACCTCGTCCAACGCACCTTTTGGTGGCCGTGTCTTACTAAGGATTGCAAGGACTATGTGGAGTAACACGTGTGCCAGAAACAAGACTAGCCGGACAAGAGCATGGGGCCTGTTGAGACCATTGCTAGTCCCAGAGAGGCCATGGACCATGATATCAATGGACTTTATTGTTGAGCTTCCACCATCAGAAGGTTTTTCATCCATTTTTGTTGTGGTTGACAGGCTGTCTAAAATGGCCCACTTCCTCCCCATGAAGGGCACCCCTTCAGCCATGGAGACCGCTTCCATCTTCATAAAGGAGATCGTCAGGCTGCATGGAGTCCCGACCAACATAGTCTCGGACAGGGGCGTCCAGTTCACCTCCAGATTCTGGAAGGCCCTTTGTGGCGCGCTCGAGATCGAGCTGTCATTCTCTTCGGCTTACCACCCTCAGTCAAATGGGCAAACCGAGAGGACGAACCAGACTTTGGAGCAATACATCGCTGTTTTTCTGCTTTTTCCCAGGACGATTGGGCCTCCCTGCTTCCCTTCGCGGAGTTCTCCTACAATAACTCCCTACATTCAGCTACGAATCAGTCTCCGTTTTTTGCCAATTACGGTTTCCATCCATCCTTCTTGCCCGGATCAGTCCCCGAATGCCCTGTTCCTGCAGTATCCCAAACTTTGGACTTCTTCTCTAACAACAATAAATTGCTGCAGGAGACCATGACCAAGGCTCAGGAAGATTATAAGAAAATCTTTGACAGGAAGAGACGGGGGGAACTTGTTCTTGAACCTAGCAATTCTGTCTGGCTGTCTACCACTAATCTCAAGTTGGCCTGCCCATCCAAGAAACTGGGCCCCAAATACCTGGGTCCCTTCCGGATCAAGAGGAAAATCAACAACGTGGCCTACGAACTTGACCTTCCTAATTCTCTGAGGATACATCCAGTGTTCCACGTGTCTCTCCTGAAGCCAGTCACTCCTAACTTCTTTTCTGGTCGCAGCATTGGTCCACCCAAACCTATTGTGGTGAATGGCGAAGAGGAGTTCGAAGTGGAAGCAATTCTAGATTGTAGAAGAAGGCACAATCAGGTGCAATATCTGGTAAAATGGAAAGGCTATGGACCCGAAGATAATTCGTGGGAGCCGGAAAGCAATTTACACGCCAGAGAACTCCTGCAGTCCTTTAAAACCTCTCATGCCTCGAAGATGGCCCAACTGGGCATCCGGAGTCTGCCCTTGAGGAGGGGGCACTGTCAGAGAGGTTACCTGGTTGGGCGCCGGTGCGCGCCGGGGCGCGTTGGCGTTCGTGTCCCTGTGCATGCTGGGGCGCGTGTCCCTGTGGGCACCGGCGTGCCTGGGCTCACCGGCCGTGGCGTGCGGGGTGGCGTCCGGGCGTTTGTGCGTACGCGCGTCCGCGTTAGCGCGCGTCCGCCTGTGGGCGCTGCCTTTGATGTGCCCGGTGGTGTGGGCGTGCGTGCTGGTGTCGGGGGCTCGCTCGGGCGCGCGCGGGTGCGCGGCGCGCCTTGACGAATCGGCGCGCGCGTGCGCGCCGTTTTGGCGCCAATCAGCCTATTTGAATCCTGCCTCTGCACTGACCCGGTGCTGCCTGATCAAACAGCTCTGTGTCTTGTCCCGTGATCATCCCGTGTTCCTGTATCTCCGTAGTGTTTACCTGTTGTGACCCGGCTACCTTTGGACCTTCCTTGACTGCTGCCTGAACCCGACCCCGGCTTGTCTGACCTTGCTTCTGCCTGCTCCCTTGTACCGTTGCTGCCAGCCCGTTGCCGACCTCTGCCTGTGTGTGACCAAGTCTGATTAACTCCTGCTCAGCATCTGCTCCACCAAGTCTCAAGCTCTACCGGTTGCTTGCCAGACCACTGTGCTCCAGGACTTTACTTCAGGCTCTCATACCACTCCGCACTCGCGGGCCTCCTGTCTGCTCTACCAGGGGCCCCGAATCGGACACGTAAGGGAGCCTACCCTCTGCCCACGTGGACTCATCTGTCTGGTAAGTGTGGAACCTGATAAATGCTTTGTGGATATTAGTGACAGACTTCATCATATATGACATTTTTGATTTTTAAATAGTTCTACTTAAAGTGGAAGAAAAGCCTAACTGTAAGTATTCTTAAAAATGTTCCCTCACCCCCCTTCCTACTTATCCTGCCTCACCTGTATAAAAAAGATCTGTATACTTTATTATTTTTAATCTGCTCTGGTCTGTGTTCTTGCAGCTTTGTGTAACCTCAGCTACGGCTCTGAATTCTGGGAGCCATGATATCATCCAAAGGCTCCCATAGCCCAGCCGTCATCAGCACTGCCTCTTCTCCCCCGCAGCAGCCACTCACTGACGCAAAGGCGATAAAGCTGGGGGATCATCTGCCTGGACCTCAGAAATGTAAAAATAAGTAAGTATACTAATCTTTTTTTACACAAGTAAGTTAGACAGGATAGGTAGGAGGTAGGGGACATTTTATGAATATATATAGTTAGGCTTTTCTTCCATTTTAAACAGTCAAAAAGCATACACATATTAAACATTTACTGAAGCTATGCACAGCGGGTTTCAAGGGGCAACGTGATCTAAGATAACCCATATAAGAATAGGTAGACAAACTTTAGCAAATAACCAGTATAATTTTGGAAATATTTTGCAATGTTGCAGAGGAGCATGGGGAATAGGCTTTAAAGTGGTTTGCTGTTAAATAAAGGAAACAAGGCTGCTTCATGAATACTGCTCTTCATTCTAGACCCACTGTATTACTTTATATACTTATACTTTATATACTTTAAGTTGCCTATACTTTAAGCAACTTTTTTTTTTGGGGGGGGGGGGGGGGGGTGGGTGCAGCTTTCAGAGTTCAGGTCCTCTTGAAAGTAGACCTGAACTCTGAAAGCTGTACCTAATGGAATAGATGGTAATATATAATTTACTTCAGCTTATTTAGGAAAGCAGTGCAAAAACTAATGTGTGTAAATGGTAAAAACATGTTGGGCCCATTTTGCTTATTGTAGTCTGATCAATGAAAATATTTTTTCCCTACCTCTATTTCTTTCTCTTCTGCATTCTAGCTTTTCACCTCTATTTTTTTCTTGCTAGTGTTTAGAGGCTCTAGGATGCACCACCTTGCCTCTCACACAGCTTCCCCCCTTTCATAACTCCTCTGTTATTTTGCTCTGTATTAGGAAGCTACAGTATGTAATTAAATGGCAATGAACCTACTGTGTTCCTCAAGAAGTTGTAAATGTATGTACTTACCTGTATGTTTTCTGCTTACATTGAATTTCAAGACCTATGTAAACTTTTCAATAAACATATTGCAATTGGAAATATAATTTCTGGTTGGCTGCTATGATAATCATCATCATTCATCGATCATCATCATTCAGTCATCATTGTCACTCATTCATCATAATCGCCATCATTCATTGATCATTACCATTATTTCATTATTCATCATAATCACCTCATCATCATCATCATTCATTCATCATCACAATTTTTTTTCATCGTCATTCATTATCAGCATCTTCATCATTATCAGTATCATCATACATCATCATTCATTCATCACCATTCATTCATAATCATTCCTTCATTCATTCTTCATCATCTTTATCATTATCATCATCACATTTATCTTTGCAATAGCAGTACTGTGCTTAATAAAACATTCTGGCAAACTCAGCGTTACCCTTTTTGGATTTTGAGTGCAAAATATATAAAAAAAACTATAACTGAAAAGAAATCTGTCCTTTATTTTACAAGTGTAAGTAATAATCAAACAAAAGAATTAATAAATTCAAACTGTTCATATTCCTCCACTGAATGTTAAAAAACCTATATGGCCAAAAAAATAATAATTAAAGCTTAACTCTAAATGAATGTTACCGTTGCAGTGGGGCTTCCCCGTGAACTGCAAGGGTTAAATGCTCGTTTTTATCTAGGGTAAGGTTAAAAAGCAGTTTTACTTAACGTAACCCTTTGAGGCTTTATCCTCTCCGCCTGGTCCTATAAAGCTGCAAATGTCCTATAAAGTTAGTTACAGGCACTCTGGCGTCACTTACAGTACAATGCAGATTCATTATAAGTGAGGACACTGAAGGCCGATCCACAACCCGAACAAGCATTGAACCTTTGCAGTGGGGAAGAGCGCTACTGCAAAGATAACTAGATTTTCTCAGGACTTCAGATTTAAACTATCTACAGAATTTTGAATGGCAATCTCAGTAAGTGAAGAAAAAGTGGCTGGAAATGTGGTCCATTAAGGTTCATCACAAATAATATGGCTTAATATTGCTGTTACACTTTATTGATCTCATAAGGTTTTACGTGTAAAATTTTCATTATGTATTATAGGCAAACTGCCTTAAGGGAATCTGTTTTCAAATAAGCTACTGTATCTTCATAAGGAAGATGAGACAAGAAAACACAAGCTGCCTATGATTTTTTGTTGTTGAGAATTACAACGTAAATTCATGGTCAACGTTCGGGATTTTACACACAATGGTTTGAAACAAAAAGAAGTTAAAACACCTTTCTTCCTTTTTCATGCTCTCCCCGTGACTGTCTCATCCAGCCTCCAATGTCTAATGCCGCGTACACACGGTCGGACTTTTCGACCGGACTTGTCTGACGGACGCCGATGGACCAAATCCGGCGAACAATCCAATCGTGTGTGGGCTTCACCGGACCTTCAGCAGACTTTTCCAGACGCAAATCTGACGGACTTTAGATTTGGAACGTGCTTCAAATCTTTACGTCGTAACTCCGCCGAACCCAGAAATCCGCTCGTCTGTATACTAGTCCAACGGACAAAAACCGACGCTAGGGCAGCTATTGGCTACTGGCTATCAACTTCCTTATTTTAGTCCAGTGTACGTCATCATCTACGAATCCGTTGGACTTTGGTGTGATCGTGTGTAGGCAAGTCCGGTCATTAGAAAGTCTGTTGAAAGTCCGTCGAAAGTCTGTCGAAAGTCTGTCGGACGGGCTGAAAAGTCCGAACGTGTGTACGCAGCATTAAAATGTTTTAATGACAGAGTTGTGGAAGACATAGAATTTAAATGACTGGCAGTGCAGAACCACCTGCTGCAAGTTTGACCTTTAGGACATATACCAAGACGCTAAGGAATCAGTGTTTAACCTCCTCGAAACAGGGCACTTTCACCCCCTTCCTGCTCAGACCACTGTACCCAAATGATATTTTTAATCATTTTCTTCACACAACTAAAACTTTCTTTTGGTTGTATTTAACACTACTGGGTTTTTTATTTTTTACAAAAAAAAAAGAAAAAAGAGAGAAAACTTTGAAAAAAAAAGTTTTTCTTAGTTTCTGTCAGTAAATTTTGTAAATAAGAAATTTTTCTCCTTCACTGATGTGTGCTGATGAGGTGGCACTAATAGGCTGCTTATAGGAAGGAGGAAATGGAAAAGACTAAAGATAAACAATAGGGATGTAGAGACTCGGACTCTTGGCGTGTCCTGGAATCGCCTCTCTGGTAGTAAGGGAGGTGAGTTCGACAGCGCCATACAGAACTCCACCTCAGGCCAAAGGGAGCAGGGGGACAAGGAGGTCCCTAAGGAAGTGCTCCAGACCATGGGGTCAAGGTACCAACAGAAGGGAGGGTGGGAGGAGTTGGGGGGAGGGGGGGAGGGAGGAGGGGAGGGACTTGTGGGAGGGGGAGGGAGAGGGGGATAGGATCTGTTCGTCCTTATTTATCTGTTGAAGTAAGAAATGTAAATAAGGGGAAATATGACTGACGTTACTGACGTTTATTACATATAGTTTATTACATATTAGTATTATAGTTTATTACAAGTTTATTACATATAATGTAAGAGGGCTGAACTCCCCTGAAAAAATACACAAAGAGTGGGAAAGGTACTCCGCTGAGATAATCTTCCTACAGGAGACGCATATAGCTCTTGATTCAAATATCAAATTATATTCACGGGCCCAACTTGGTTCTATGGGGACTCCCCAAATAAAAGGGCAAAAGGAGTCGCCATGGGAATAGCAAAAAGCATCAGCTTTATTTTAGAAGAAAGGAAAATTGACCCAGATGGTCGCTTCTTGTTCTAGAGGCAACCTTCAAGAAAAAGGTACACACTTGCAAACGTATATTGCCCCAATAGATGCCCTAAAAAATATCTAAAGTGTATTCCTAACGCTCTAACAGAGTTTAAACAAGGCTATATAATTTTAGCAGGAGATTTTAATTACTCAATAGATCATAATCTTGATATTACGTCTCGTGCACCGGATTGAGAAAATAAACAAATAAGACTGATAAAAAAAAACGTACAGTCAACAGTTAGTCGACGCATGGAGAATAATATATCCAAGAAAAAAGGACTATACATTTCATTCAACGGTGCACGACACGTACTCAAGATTAGACTACATTCTGGTGGATCATCAAATACTGGAACATGTTGTAGAGGCAGCAATTGAAATAATCTCGATCTCTGACCATGTTGCTGTAACATTAAAGATAAGATTTGAGGATAAGGAGCAGAGAAAAGGGACCTGGAGACTGAATGAAGATCTCATAGACGATGAAGATGTAGGAAAAATAATAAAGACCAAGATTGAACAATACTTCAGCATAAATGACACACCAGATGTGTCAAAGGCAACAATCTGGGAGGCCCATAAGGCCTACATTAGGGGAAAACTGATCTCCATAGGAGCAGGGAAAAAGAAAGAAAGAGAAATAAAAATAACAATGTAATAAAAGAATTATATGAGTTAGAACAAAAACACAAAATTCAATCAGATATAGAAACGTATCAGAAGATTTTCATACAAAGGGGCCACTTAAAGGATATGATGGAACAAAAAAACTAGAAAAGTATTTAAAAATGTAGCGAAAGAAAGATATATGTGGGGGAACAAGCCCGGGAAATACTTAGCAAATATATCAAAGGAAAAAAAAAAATCCTAAACTACATAGAAAAGATAAAAAATGAGAAAGGCGAAATTAAATATAAAACAACTGATATCACAAACGCTTTTAAAACATACTATAGTGCATTATACGCAATTAGAAACAATGAAACAAGACAGGAGGAAGAGAGTAGGAAAACTAAAAAACAGGAATACCTAGCGGAAGTTAACCTACCAAAAATAACAGCAGAATGCGCAGAATTATTAGATGAACCTTTCACCCAAGACGAAATTTATAAAGCCCTAAAGGAAACACCAGGAGGGAAAAGCCCAGGCCCAGATGGGTTTTCGATTAAATATTATAAAAGATTTAAATAAAAATTAGTCCCAGTACATACCCAGTATGTAACTACTTGAACAAAATAGGGGTAAATGAGGAAATAAGAAAGGAATCTCTCCTTGCTAACATTTCAGTAATACCAAAAGTAGGAAAAGATAGAACCATTTGCTCTAATTACAGGACCATTGTATTGTTAAATGCAGACATAAAGCTATATGCAAAAGTTCTAGCATCGAGACTAAAAAACTTTATGCCAGATCTGATAAATGTAGACCAAGTAGGCTTTGCACCAGGAAGGGAGGGTAGGGATAACAGTATAAGAACTATGCTATTAATGAACAAGGAAAAAGAGTGTAAATCCCCAATGCTCCTAATTTCGATTGATGCCGAAAAAGCATTCGATCGAGTTGATTGGGGATTCATGATGGCTGCACTTCGGAGTATAGGGCTGGGACCAAGATTTATGAGATGGATTGGTAACCTATAGAAACATCCTACAGCTAGGATTGGGGTTAATGGGAGTATGTCGTCTGCTTTTGAGATGTTCAAGGGAACAAGACAAGGATGCCCGCTCTCGCCACTCCTGTATGTAATTGCATTAGAACCATTATTAACAAAAATACGAAATAATGTGAATATAGGAGGGGTAAAGGTGGGAGATGAAGAGCATAAGGTGGCAGCATATGCAGATGACATACTCCTATACCTGACCAAACCAAGGCTGTCATTACCTAGCCTAATAAAAGAACTGAAAGAATACAGTGACCTTACGAACTTTAAGATAAATCCCATAAAAACTATAATATTAAGTCTTGGCGTGAATAAAACAGAGGAAAAATTATTACAACAAGAATTCCCTTTCACTTGGGAAAGAGAAGAATTAACATACTTAGGAATTAAAATAACATCTACCTTTGAAAAGCTATATTATGCCAAGTATAGTCCTTTACTCAACGAAATTAAAACAGAGATAAAAAAAATAGCGAGGAGACCAATTTCATGGACAGGAGAATAAATATATTAAAAATGGTGATTTTACAAAAAATATTATACAAATTTCAAATGCTCCCGATAGAAATACCATCAAGTTTTTTTAAGTAATAAAAACAATAATTTTGAAATATATATGGCAAAATAAGAAAGCCAGGGTAAATAATATCTTACTAACCAGGAAAAAAAAAAGGAGGGATGGCACTCCCAGATGTAAAAAGGTATTATAAGGTGATTTTATTAGCAAGATTAGTAGAATGGGCAAACATAAACACTAAATAGAGATGGGTGAAAATGGAAGACACACTCAACACGACACAACTCCAAAAAATGTTCTGGATTCCACCGAAATTTAGAACACAAAGTAAAAATACACATGAGTTAACTAAAATTGTATTTAAAGTATGGGACACGTTATATTGAAAAGAAAAATGGAAATATAATTCTCCTTTAATTTCATTAATGGGCACAAATTTTTTTACCCCAGGAAATGGGACACGGTTGGGAAAACAAATGGGAACCACACAATTAAAGGATATCACTATGCACGGAAAAATTAGGACAAAGCAGGATTTAATAATGACTCACGGGTGGCATCACGTAAACGACTGGGAGTATTCGCAAATAAAACACTTAGTAAGCACAATCCCCCAACCAATTAGAGACGAGAAAGTGTTAACCCCAATCGAAAAGCTCTGTAATACAAAAACGTTTGTAAAACATGGAATATCCCAAATATGCGAAATATTAACATAATTAGAAGGACATGGGACTCTACCCTTCATAGGAAAATGGAAGCAAGATATGGGCATAACATTAGATGAAACACAAATGGTAAGTGCAGTGTACAACTATGTATCAGATATAACCACGATAGAGGCAAACTATAAGTGCATGGTGCATTGGCACCTGACACCAGAGAGAATTAATAAACTTCAATCAAACAAGCCTTCTCAGTGTTGGAGGAATTGCAAACAAATAGGAACAATAATACACATATGGTGGGAGTGCCCAACAATAAAAGACTGCTGGCAGGGAATATTAGAATATATTGCGGTGATAACAGGGGAAAAGATTCCACAAAACCCCTGGAACTGTTTGTTTCATGGGACAAGTAAAACAAGAAAACAATATAAGAAACAAGGTGCTTTGGGGGACCGCTACCCCAAAGCACCCTCCCAATGTTGAGGACATGTGGCCTGGTACAGTTCAGGAGGGGGGCGCTCTCTCATCCCCCCTCTTTTCCTGCGGCCTGCCAGGTTGCGTGCTCAGATAAGAGTATGGTATGGATTTTGATGGGGACCCCCACGCCATTTTTTTTTTAAATTTGGCGCAGGGTTTCCCCTAATATCCATCCCAGATCTGAAGGGCCTGGTATGGAATTTGGGGGACCCCCACGCATTTTTTTAAAATCTTGGTTCGGGGTTTACCCGTGGGGAAATCCCATGCCATTTTTATCAATGAACTTTTATGTGTATTGCCGGACCGACAATTCATTATAGCCAGCGCTAGCGCTAGTACTTAAATGACTTTTTTTTTCCTTTAATAAAATCGCTGCTCCCAAAAAAATGGCTGTTTTAAAAATGGCCGTTTTTAAAACTGTTTTTTGCACTGATACATGTCCCCTGGGGGCAGGACCCAGGTCCCCAAACACTTTTTATGACAATAACTTGCATATTAAGCCTTAAAATTAGCACTTTTGATTTTTCCCATAGACAATTCACTATAGCCGCTATTACTTCATGATTTTTTTTTCCCTTTAGAAATGTCATTTTGCTGTCAGACTGTTCTAAACACAGGAAAAAAGCGCCACTTTACAGGCATACTATAGACACCCCCCAGGTACAAAATTTAAAGGAATATTTCACTTTTATTGTTTCACTTTAAGCTTTTTTAAAATCACTGCTCCCGGAAAAACGGCCATTTTAAAAATGGCCGTTTTTAAAACTTTTTTTTGCATTGATACATGTCCCCTGGGGCAGGACCCAGGTCCCCAAACACTTTTTATGACAATAACTTGCATATAAGCCTTAAAAATTAGCACTTTTGATTTTTCATGTTCGTGTCCCATAGACTTTAACGGTGTTCGTGTGTTCGAACAAAGTTTTGCCTGTTCGCGTGTTCTTTTTTTTTTTTGCCACCTCAGAAAATTCCTAGAGAGACCTAATTCAGCTTCACCACTCATATATGTCTCTTCTCATCTCTTCATCACTGTGGCATATATTTCGTTTCAAAAAAACAAAAGGGGTTTACAAGGGAATAATGAAAAAATAATACAGCCTAACCAAGCCCAGCCCTTAGTTCCCCTCCCCCTTTCACTCTCTAAAATGTTATCTTTATTTATAAATCTCTTAGTTTTACCATAAGTATCTGTATATATATATATATATATATATATATATATATAACTCCCCCTCCCTCCCTTCCCTTCCCCCTCCCCGACCCTTGTGCAATACCTATGTTCTTCTTGATAGCTAGTTTAGATCCTAATTTTTTTTCTGCATAACTCCATGATTTTTTAAACTCCTTCCAACATTTCCATTTGTCCACTTCTCTCTTTTCCTCTTTGTTATAATGAATCTGCTCCATGGTATAGGAAGAAGCGATCTAATTGCATGTACCTCCATTCATCTATCACCCATGTGTCTGTGTTTTGTTTCAACTCTTGAAGTGTGACTATTTTTCCTTTTTTTAATATCTCTCTAAGTTGTACTTTATCTTTTTTTATCCAATTCCCGCCTATATTTATTTTCCCTGTGCAAAATATTCGTTCTCCCTTAATTCTATCAGAGGAGAATTATAAACCTTATCCAGTTGCTTATATACTACATCCCATGTCTTTAAGACTACCTTTGTCAAACAATGTGTATTCTCATCTACCATTCTGTGATTCGGAAGGTTCCAAATAATAGATCCTAAACATGTTTTACTATAAAATTTTTCTATGTTTACCCATCTTTTTTCTTGGTTATCCCTAGCCCATTCTATCGCTCTTGATAAGATTATTGCTTTGTGGTATTTTAGGATATCCGGGACCGCAAGACCCCCTTTATCTTTATCTTGTTTTAAGGTCTTTAACCACTTCAGCCCCGGAAGGTTTTACCCCCTTCCTGACCAGAGCACTTTTTACAATTCGGCACTGCGTCGCTTTAACTGCTAATTGCGCGGTCATGCAATGCTGTACCCAAACGAAATTTGCGTCCTTTTCTTCCCACAAATAGAGCTTTCTTTTGATGGTATTTGATCACCTCTGCCGTTTTTATTTTTTGCGCTATACGCGGAAAAAGACCGAAAATTTTGAAAAAAAATGATATTTTCTACTTTTTGTTCTAAAAAAAATCCAATAAACTCAATTTTAGTCATACATTTAGGCCAAAATGTATTCGGCCACATGTCTTTGGTAAAAAAAATGTCAATAAGCGTATATTTATTGGTTTGCGCAAAAGTTATAGCATCTGCAAACTAGGGTACATTTTCTGGAATTTACACAGCCTTTAGTTTATGACTGCCTATGTCGTTTCTTGAGGTGCTAAAATGGCAGGGCAGTACAAAACCCCCACAAATGACCCCATTTTGGAAAGTAGACACCCCAAGGAATTTGCTGAGAGGCATGTTGAGCCCATTGAATATTCATTTTTTTTTGTCCCAAGTGATTGAATAATGACAAAAAAAAAAAAAAAAAAAAAAAATTACAAAAAGTTGTCACTAAATGATATATTGCTCACACAGGCCATGGGCATATGTGGAATTGCACCCCAAAATACATTTAGCTGCTTCTCCTGAGTACGGGGATACCACATGTGTGGGACTTTTTGGGAGCCTAGCCGCGTACGGGGCCCCGAAAACCAAGCACCGCCTTCAGGATTTCTAAGGGCGTACATTTTTGATTTTACTCCTCACTACCTATCACAGTTTTGAAGGCCAAAAAATGCCCAGATGACATAAAACCCCCCCAAATGACCCCATTTTGGAAAGTAGACACCCCAAGCTATTTGCTTTGAGGCATGTTGAGTCCATGGAATGTTTTATATTTTGACACAAGTTGCGGGAAAGTGACAAATTTTTTTTTTTTTTTTTTTTTTTTGCACAAAGTTGTCACTAAATGATATATTGCTCACACAGGCCATGGGCATATGTGGAATTGCACCCCAAAATACATTTAGCTGCTTCTCCTGAGTACGGGGATACCACATGTGTGGGACTTTTTAGGAGCCTAGCCGCGTACGGGACCCCGAAAACCAAGCACCGCCTTCAGGATTTCTAAGGGCGTACATTTTTGATTTTACTCCTCACTGCCTATCACAGTTTCGGAGGCCATGGAAAGCCCAGGTGGCACAAACCCCCCCCAAATGACCCCATTTTGGAAAGTAGACACCCCAAGCTATTTGCTGAGAGGCATGGTGAGTATTTTGCAGCTCTCATTTGTTTTTGAAAATAAAGAAAGACGAGAAAAAAAAATTTTTTTTTTCTTTTTTCAATTTTCAAAACTTTGTGACAAAAAGTGAGGTCTGCAAAATACTCACTATACCTCTCATCAAATAGCTTGGGGTGTCTACTTTCCAAAATGGGGTCATTTGGGGGGGGGTTGTGCCACCTGGGCATTCCATGGCCTCCGAAACTGTGATAGGCAGTGAAGAGTGAAATCAAAAATTTACGGCCTTAGAAAGCCTGAAGGCGGTGCTTGGTTTTCGGGGTCCCGTACGCGGCTAGGCTCCCAAAAAGTCCCACACATGTGGTATCCCCGTACTCAGGAGAAGCAACAGAATGTATTTTGGGGTGTAATTTCACATATTCCCATGGCATGTTTGAGCAATATATCATTTAGTGACAACTTTGCGCAAAAAAAAATAAAAAAAATAAAAAATTGTCTCTTTCCCGCAACTTGTGTCACAATATAAATTATTCCATGGACTCAACATGACTCTCAGCAAATAGCTTGGGGTGTCTACTTTCCAAAATGGGGTCATTTGGGGGGGGTTTGAACTGTCCTGGCATTTTATGCACAACATCTAGAAGCTTATGTCACACATCACCCACTCTTCTAACCACTTGAAGACAAAGCCCTTTCTGACACTTATTGTTTACATAAAAAAATAATTTTTTTTTGCAAGAAAATTACTTTGAACCCCCAAACATTATATATTTTTTTAAAGCAAATGCCCTACAGATTAAAATGGTGGGTGTTTCATTTTTTTTTTTCACACAGTATTTGCGCAGCGATTTTTCAAACGCATTTTTTGGGGAAAAAACACACTTTTTTACATTTTAATGCACTAAAACACACTATATTGCCCAAATGTTTGATGAGATAAAAAAGATGATCTTAGGCCGAGTACATGGATACCAAACATGACATGCTTTAAAATTGCGCACAAACGTGCAGTGGCGACAAACTAAATACATTTTTAAAAGCCTTTAAAAGCCTTTACAGGTTACCACTTTAGATTTACAGAGGAGGTCTACTGCTAAACTTACTGCCCTCGATCTGACCTTCGCGGCGATACCTCACATGCATGGTGCAATTGCTGTTTACATTTGACGCCAGACCAACGCTTGCGTTCACCTTAGCGCGAGAGCAGGGGGGACAGGGGTGCTTTTTTTTTTTTTTTTTTTTTTTTTTCTTTATTATTATTATTTTTTTATCTTATTTTTAAACTGTTCCTTTCATTTTTTTTTTTTAAATCATTTTTATTGTTATCTCAGGGAATGTAAATATCCCCTATGATAGCAATAGGTAGTGACAGGTACTCTTTTTTGCAAAAATTGGGGTCTATTAGACCCTAGATTTCTCCTCTGTCCTCAAAGCATCTGATCACACCAAGATCGGTGTGATAAAATGCTTTCCCAATTTCCCAATGGCGCTGTTTACATCCGGCGAAATCTACGTCATAAAATGCTCGTAGCTTCCGGTTTCTTAGGTCATAGAGATGTTTGGAGCCACTCTGGTCTCTGATCAGCTCTATGGTCAGCTGGCTGAATCACCGGCTGCATTTTCAGGTTCCCTGTTGAGACAGGAGAGCCAGAGAAAAACACGGAAGATGTTGGGGGGGGGGGGCATTCCCTCCCACTGCTTGTAAAGGCAGTCTAGAGGCTAATTAGCCACTAGGATTGCTTTTACATGAAAGCCGACCGCTGGCTGAAAAGAATGATACCAAGATGATACCTAAACCTGCAGGCATCATTCTGGTATAACCACTCAAAGTCGTGAATGGCATACCTGAAGACAAAAAAATGGTTAACAATAAAGCACAGTAAACGGTAAGGTATAAAAAATTGCATACCTGAAAAGCAAACATGATAAAACATAATAACAATAAAACATTGCAGAATAGAATACAGTAAAAAAGAGCAGAACAATAGAGAGAGAATAGAGAGAGAGAGAACAATAAAACGACAACTATTTTTATTTTATATTTTTGTTTGTGTTTTTTTTTTTTTTTTTTTTTTTTACACTTTTTTTTGTAACTAACTTTTATAACTGTAACCGGTTCCAGGTTCGGGTCTCTCAAAATGCGATGGCATCTCGGGAGACCCTGTGAAAGTGTGCCTAGTCTGTGCAATGCTGTACCCTACGCTAATACTCAACTAGTGCATGGTAGCGTTCAAAACATTCACCAATGCAAAGACCAGGATTGTCAGGACAGGAGGGACAATAATAGCGGGTGTCACGCCTATATCCGCGCTTGCTGCAGACACAACATCTTTTTTGGGGGGGTTCGCTGGGTAGGGGTACTCGGGAGGACATAAAGAAAATGCCTCTCATGCAGCCGACTGCATTTGGTTGGGGATGTGAATGGGGGAAGTACGGGCGCTGCAGAAGCGGTGGGTTCCCAATTAGGATTGGCGAATGCAGCAGGAAGGGCACTATGGGCACGACGGGCCTGTGTTTGTCTTTTTGGTGGCAGCGGGACACTACTTGTGCTTGCCACCTCACCAGCTTGAACTGCACTTATGGGACTCGCCACGTCACCAAGTGTTACTGCAGTGCTGGTTTGACTACGACCGGGGTGTACTAGGCCGCTGGCGCTTGCCAGTTCACCAAAACGCTACAAAAAAAACTGTTAGCGATCGCAGGGATCAGGCCTGACTCTGCGAACGCTGCAGTTATGCGTTTAGTGTTTTGTAAGTGACAGTGATCGATCGATACTGCACTTGGGTGGGCTGGGCCTGGGCCGGGCGGAGGGGCAAAACGCAGGTGCTAGCAGGTATCTGGGCTGATCCCGCTAACACTGCGTTTTTGGGAACCCTAAACTGCTGGGGACACTAGTATAGATCTGATCGGATCAGATATTGATCCGATCAGATACTATACCACTAAGGGAGGCGTATGCTGCGTGCGTGGGTGTTAGCGGTACTGGCGCTAACCTGACGCTGCCTGGGGCTGGTGCTTGCCAGTTCACCAAAACGCTACCAAAAAAACTGTTAGCGATCGCAGGGATCAGGCCTGACTCTGCGAACGCTGCAGTTATGCGTTTAGTGTTTTGTAAGTGACAGTGATCGATCGATACTGCACTTGGGTGGGCTGGGCTGGGCTGGGCGGAGGGGCAAAACGCAGGTGCTAGCGGGTATCTGGGCTGATCCCGCTAACACTGCGTTTTCGGGAACCCTAAACTGCTGGGGACGCTAGTATAGATTTGATCGGATCAGATATTGATCCGTTCAGATACTATACCACTAAGGGAGGCATATGCTGCGTGCGTGGGTGTTCGCGGTACTGGCGCTAATCTGACGCTGCCTGGGGCGACGCATATCACCGCCGGGCGATCGGGGGGCTAAACCTTTATTCGGTAATAAACGGCGGGTGCCCTGACACTATAAAAAATAAACAAACTAACCAGCGTCAACCGTAACGGTTATACGGTGATCAGTGGTGAAAGGGTTAACTAGGGGGCAATCAAGGGGTTAAAACATTTATTAGGTAGTATATGGGGGTCCCTGTCGCTATAAAACGCTGACGGCGAACCTAAATATTTACGTTCCTAACTACCGTCACCAGCGACACTAATACAGCGATCAGAAAAATGATCGCTTAGCGACACTGGTGAGGGGGGGTGATCAAGGGGTTAAAACTTTATTAGGGGGGGTTAGGGGGGTATCCTAGACCTAAAGGGGGGTAATACTCACTGCCCTAACACTGTAACTGTCACAAACTGACACTATGCAGTAATCAGAAAAAAAAAAAATACTGCTAATGTCAGTTTGTGACAGGGGGGGGGGGGGGTTGGGGGGGGATCGGGGGGCGATCGGGGGGGGGATCGGGGTGTAAGGTATGCCTGGCATGTTCTACTGTGTGTGTGTGTGTGTTGTGCACTCACTTGTCATCTCTCCTCGGCGCTGGAACGGAAACTGCCAGACCGAGGAGAGATGACATCACATCCTCTGCCTGTGTGAAACGACACACAGGCAGAGGAGGATTCCCATTGGCTGGGAGCGATCGCGAGGGGGGGGCCACGATCGGATGGTCTCCCCCTCGCCTCCCGACGCTCCCAGTCAAATGCCGACCGCCGATGGCACCGGGGGGGGGTCCGATCGGACCCCCCGCCCGCGGGAGGCAGATCACGTACGGGTACGTGATTTTGCCTGCCCGTGCCGCTCTGCCGCAGTATATATGCGGTAGGCGGTCGGCAAGTGGTTAACGATATTCTTGATTTTTTATTTTTCAATATGATGTTAGATATTATTGATTTTAACTTTCTAATGTATTCCTGTGGTAATTTAATTGGTAACATTTGGAATTTGTATGTGATCTTTGGGAGGAGGATCATTTTTATGGCATTAATACGCCCCTTTCAAGAAAGTGGTTTTATCTGAAGCTTTTTTCCCTCCCTCTTTATTTCATCCAAGAGAGGGATATAGTTTTTCTTATATATCTTCTCCGGGGAGTTAGCAAGCCTTATTCCCAGATACTTGATCGGAATTGGAAATCTCTCTTCAACTTTTCCTCCTCTACTTTACTCACATTTATATTAAAAATTTCCGATTTCCCCATATTAATCCTAAAATTTGTTATTTCGCCATATTGTTTTAATATTTTAATCAATCTTGGCATTGTACTTCCGGGATTACTTATGTAGAAGAGCACGTCGTCCGCGAATGCAGCCAACTTGTGCTTTTCTTCTCCCACCTTGAATCCCTCAATATCGAGGATATTTCTAATTGTTGCAAGGAGAGGTTCTAGGGCCAGAACGAAGAGAAGGGGAGACAGGGGGCATCCCTGTCTTGTTCCCCTCTTCATCTTAAAGGGTGATGACAGGGTTCCGTTGATCCTAATGGCTGCCTTGGGTTTTCTGTATAATGTTTCAATCCATCCTATCATCCTTGGACCCACTCCTATTGTTTCTAGAGTTTGAAACAGGAACCCCCAGTCTACCCTGTCAAATGCCTTTTCGGCATCACTTGACAAGAGCAGGCCTGGGGGTCCCTCCTTTCTTCTCTTCTGGAGCAACAGTAGGGTTCTCACCCCATTGTCTCTTCCCTCTCTTCCTGTTATAAAGCCCACTTGGTCCGGATGGACGACCGCATTCATTAATTCTTTCATCCTCGTAGCTAATACCTTTGCGTATATTTTTGTGTCTACGTTTAGTAATGATATCGGTCTGTAGCTAGCGCATAAAGTTTCATCCTTAGCCTCTTTTGGAATCAGGTTTCCCATTTTATTTTTCCTTTCTTTCTTTCTCCTTGCTCCCTCTTGTATTATTATTCCCCTTATATAGGCTTTATGTGCTTCCCATATCACCGACCCCGATATATCCCCTGTTTCATTTGTTGCAAAGTAATATTTTAGCTCTCTCTCTACCTTGTTTAAGGTATCTTCATTTTGCAATAGATCTTAATTTATTCTCCATAATGACTGTTTTCCCTGGGCCCTGGAAATCTGCATCTCCATCTCAATGGGAGCGTGATCTGATATTGTAATAATTCCTATTTTTGAGCCTACCAAAAGTCTATGGTCCACTAAAATATAGTCAATCCTAGAATATGTCTGGTGCACAGGGGAGTAAAACGTGTAGTCTCGTGTTTTACCGTTCATAATCCTCCATATATCTACTAGTTGAATTTTATATATTTCCTGTTTTATCTTCCTCAGCTGACCGTTATTCGTCCCCTGTGCCCCGGACGTACTATCGACCTCTGGGTCTAGACACATATTAAGGTCTCCCATTACTACTAATCCCCCACTCCTGAAGTCCATCCATTTCTCCAATGTGTCCTTCAGGAATTTTGTTGGGTTTTTATTTGGGGCGTATATATTCATAGGGTGCATTCTATTTCCCCGAGTGTTCCTTTGAAGAACAGGAATCTCCCCTCTGGATCCTACATCATGCCTCCTAGTTTAAAATGCACCCCTTTTGCCAGCCCTATCGCCACTCCCCTTGCTCTTTTTGATATTGCGTCTCCATAATACCAATTCGGGAATTCTCTCGACCATAGTCTAATATTTGAGTCATATGTCAAATGGGTCTCCTGTAGGGACACCACCTCTGCCCCATAGGTCTGTAGTTCCTTTAAGATTTTGTGTCTTTTCCAAGGTGAATTTAATCCCTTTACATTATAGGATAAGAATTTAAGTGTTGTCATTTTCCCTCTATTCCTACAGGCTTTTGTTCCTCTAGCCTATCTCGAGTTGCTCCTGTTTCTATCATAGCATTTGCACAGTGTACCCCCCCTCCTTCCCTTTCCCCCTCCTTCCCCACCCCTCCCAGTTCACCCTCCCCCTCCTTCCCCCACTTGGCCCCATATGGGCCCCTAGTTCGTTAGGTGCCTTGGGAATCAAAGCCCTCCATGAACCTGTTTGTCCTAAGGTGTGGTACCCAGTGTGCCCCTTCACCCCTTCCTCAGATTGAAAGTTGAGGAGGGGTGGGCCAGCCAACCTCTAATCACGTGATCTGAATAACCTATATTTTAATGTTCCTCCATTTACCCCCCCGACCAAGAACCCCGCCCCCGTAGTACGCTTACAATAGATATCTCCCCAGAAAAAAATTTTTAAAAGCGCTTTTTTTTTTTTTTTAGTCCTCCCCTGACCAGCCCGGCATATCTGGTATCTGCAAGTCTAGTTTTCTACAGAACCCTTCTAGTTCTTCGGGGAAGCGCAATCTCACTGATCTCCCCTCCTTGTACCCTATCAAACAGGCTGGAAACCCCCAACTGTATCTAATGTTTTGCTGTCTCATCTTTTCTAGAAGGGGTTTAAGAAGTCTTCTTCTTGTCAGGGTGTCTTGGGACAGATCAGCGTACACCTGGAGCTCAGCTCCTTCATATGTCAAGGGTGGTTTTCCTCTTAGTTTCTTCCAGATCTCCAGTTTGTCTTCGTAGAATCTGAACCTAATAACAATGTCCCGTGGTCTCTCTTCTGAGTTTCGCCGGTGTCCAATTCTTTCTATCCTTAGGGGTTCCTCTTCCTTTTTGTCTATAAGGGGGCCCAGCACTATTGAACTCATTTTCCTCAGATCTTCTCCCTCTTTTTCTGGGACTGATCGTAACCTTATGTTCTGTCTTCTACTTCTGTTCTCCTGGTCTTCCAGCTTGTAAAGGATTTCCTTCTGGGTTTGTTGTGCTGTTTTAATTTGCTGTTTGAGGGTTTCCAACTCTTGCTTTTGATTTTCTACTGTTTTTTCTGTTTTTTCTACCCTGTCCAGGAGGCTTCCCAGGTCCCCTCTCAGCATGCTGATATCTGTTTTTATCGAATTTTCCAGCCTCTGTAACATCTCACTCATCTCTCCTTTTGTGGGGAGGAAGGACTCAGATGGTCTCCCCTCTACCCCACTACATTCCAGGTCCCCTTCTGTTGTAAAGTCTTCCCTGGAGTGTTCTGGGGTCTCACCTGCTTTCTTATCCGCCCTTTTTTTTTTCCACCTTAGCTTGCCCCTGCCTCTCCGATTCCATATTTCTTGGACTGGCTCCTTGTGTCATATATTGCTTAAGCGTGCTGACTCCTGGTTTATCTTTTGGGGATTTGGGGGCGCCCCCTCTTGTCATTTTAGTTGTGCTTTTACTCATCTTATCCTTTTTTATCCCTCTTATCTGTTTACCCAGCCTTAATTCTTTGTTCTCCCTTAATTAGGGGGGAGCAGTGTCTCTGAGTGGGAGGGAGGGACTGTTCAAAACTGGTGGGGGGCAGGGGGAATGAGAGACACGAGGGCTGTTCCGGGATCTACCCCTATCCAGGGACTCCCCGCTCGTCAGTCCTGTTGTGCTTTGCAGTAATTAAATATTTACAAACTGGTTATATTTTCAGATGTTATACTTCTGATGGTTGTTGACTCTTTCTAATCAAGGTTCTTCCTCTTTCTTCCACCCCTCCCCCGACTCAATTCTAATACAGATTCTAATACAGATTTTAACCGTTTGTCCTTTAAACATATATATATTCCTTCAGGATCCACACCTCAATACTCTATGCTGGCAACACTAGAAATACTGGCAATCACATATATTCCTTTTATGTTTACCTGGAGCTTTAGCATAATCCCTTGTTCTTAATCACATTATCATTTTTTACCAATTTCTTCAGTGTTACCCAGCTGAGTTATCTCCACTCAGAATTAAACATCACAGTTTCCACAGTACACTTGGCTTCTGCCCTTCAGTGTTTTCCCTTTATTTACTGTTGATCCATACCGCTCTCATCCATCCATATCTTACCCTCTCCACCCTTTGAAGTTCCTGTGTCCCAGGTGATCACCTTAGACTCCTCCGGTGTTCATAGCTGAGGGTTACTGCATATAACAAATCATCCGGCCGGCCGCTCGGAAGGCAGGGGGGGCGAGGGGTGGGGGTGGGGGGGGCGAGAGGCAGGGGCTTACCGCTGCTTCACAGATCACTCACGGTTCATGCTTTGTCTTACTATTCCTGCCGCTCTCCGGTGTCCTAAGATGTTTATCTTGAGGTGTGTTTTTCATCTGGCTGTCATTTCCTCCGCTGACATGTTGTGGCTCTCCTCTCGTTGTTGTTTTTGCATGGGAACACCGGCGGCTTCACACAGCGTTCCTCGAGGCGGCTTCTCACTGACACACTGGTATCCCTCCCTCCGTGACAGACGCTACGTTCTCACGTCCTCACCTTCCATTACTCCCGTTAATCAATGAGCTGTTCGCATGTTCTGGATGTGAACGGAACAGGGGGGGGTGTTCAACCCATCCCTACTTTTCACATGATTGGATAATTGAGGTGAATATTCACACAGAATATTCTAATTAGGGGAGATAATTAGGGGAAATATATGATCTTAGCATACGCTTTTATTTTATAACATCAGCACCGCAATTACAATACAAACAAAAGTAGTATTTGACAATCCAATATAAGCTTACTTGAAAAATCTCCTTTCACATTGTGAGTGCTGCCTTTCTGCTGGCCATCTCTTTCCACTACTTTCTGAATACTCTACTGGCTGTGCAGCTTTTCCTCCTCTGTTTACTTTCAATTTATAAGGACTACATATCCCATGGTGCCTTGCTGTCTGCAAGTTGTGATTCCTTTCCTAACTCTGCCTCCTAAAACTCCTCATCTCAGCACCTCTGTCATTCAGAAGGTAGGCTTTGTGGATTCTGTGACACCGCACTGCCTATGCACAGGACATAGTGAATAGGTGTAACATAATTCAAGGAAATGTGTGGGGATCTTCACTAAATAAAGTTTACAAACTTCAAGATTGTTCAGATTAATGGGAGTAGGCTAGAAGTAATTGAAATGCAATGGGGGAATGAATATATGATTTTACATTTTGACCATAGAGAATCAACTATAGTATTTCTTTAACTGCTTCAGATCCGGGCCATTGCCAAATGACGGCAACAGCGCGGATCTTAATTGCCGGGACTACGTCCATTGACGTCGTCCCGTGCACGAGCGGCCTGCGCGCCCCCTGCAGGGCGCGCGCGGCGCGCTCAGTGATCAGCGAGTCTATGAGACTCGCCTGATCACAGATCAGAGTAAGGGGTTGGTCCCAACCCCTTACCACATGATCAGCTGTCAGCCAATGACAGCTGATCATGTGATGTAAACAGAGCCGGTAATCGGCTATTTTCCTCCTCGCGCTGACAGCGTGAGGAGGAAAAAAAAAACCCGATCACCGGCGGCCGTGATCGGGACATCAGTCCCGATCACGGCGATCTTGTAACACAGCAGTGCTGCCTACCAGTGCCCACCAGATTAACCCATCAGTGCCCACAGTGCCATCAATCAGCGCCACCCATCAGTGCCCACAGTGCCACCCATCAGTGCCCACAGTGCCACCCATCAGTGCCCACAGTGCCATCCATCAGTGCCCACAGTGCCACCCATCAGTGCCACCCATCAGCACCCACATCAGTGCCACCCATCAGCACCCACATCAGTGCAACCTATCAGTGTCACCTACCAGTGCCCATAAGTGCCCATCAGTGCCGCCCATCAGTGCCGCCCATCAGTGCCCCCCATCAGTGCCGCCCATCAGTGCCCCCCATCAGTGCCCCCCATAAGTGCCCCCCATCAGTGCCCCCCATCAGTGCCACCTATCTGTGCCACCTATCTGTGCCACCTATCTGTGCCACCTATCTGTGCCACCTATCCGTGCCACCTATCCGTGCCGCCCATCCGTGGCCATCAGTGCCGCCTTATCTGTGCCCATCAGTACCGCCTTATCTGTCCCCATCAGTGCCGCCTTAATTGTGCCTATCAGTGCCGCCTTAACTCTGCCTATCAGTGCCGCCTTAACTGTGCCTATCAGTGCCGCCTTATCTGTGCCTATCCGTGCCCATCAGTGCAGCCTATCAGTGCCCACCAGTGCCGCCTCATCAGTGCATATCAATGAAGGAGAAAAATGACCTGTTTGCAAAATTTTATAACAAACTATTAAACATGATTTTTTTTTTTTTCAAAATTTTCCATCTTTTTTTGTTTGTTTAGCAAAAAATAAAAACTCCAGCTGTGATTAAATACCACCAAAAGAAAGCTCTATTTGTGGGGAAAAAATGATAAAAATTTCATTTGGGTACAGTGTTGTATGTCTGCGCAATTGTCATTCAAAGTGCGACAGCGCTGAAAGCTCAAAATTGGTCTGGGCAGGAGGGGGGTTTAAGTGCCCAGTAAGCAAGTGGTTAAGATACTTTGATAAGTGAAGCTCTGTATGTTTATATCAAGCTACATTGAGCACATGATGAATAAAGATAGTGTGAGAGCAAGACATATTAGATAGATTCAAGTAAATGTACAACATGCTTTTTTAGACTCCATACTAATCTGTCATCCCTATTGTCCTTTGCATTAGAGACATTCCTTATCATTTGCACAGAAGATTATATCTGTCATGCATGCCTGTACTTCTTGGTTTGAAGCATAAAGACGTGCAGATTCTGTCATGAAAGTGATGAAACAGATTGTAATTGTTTATTCAGGAGGCACAAAATGTAACAAGACCTTGAAACTACTACCTTCCTCTGCCTGGTCATGTGTAAACATATGTAGATTACATCCTACCCAGTGATGACCACTGAGGTCCCAATGGATATTCTATACTATCTTTTGCTTTTATGTTGCTGTTTTATTTTTAATTTTAATTCATTATTAATGTGTTGCCAATGTTAGACTCTTCAGTTTCCATTGACTTGACATTTTAATTTACATTTCTAATCAGTGAATTCATGGTCTCTATTAGTGATGCATATAAAATATGCCTGAAACGAAAGAAATGGTTTGTTGTTTTCTTTTATTACAGTATTTAAAATTTTACTACTTTTCCTGGCTGCAGTAGATCAAGGGAAAGTATGTTGACTTTACAACTTGTTAGATTTGTTAATGTTGTAAAGATCACTAACAGGTGCTAATGGCTCATTCTATTGAAGCTTCTTGATTTAATCTCCACTGAGGCTGTTACATTAATGGACCAAAAATGGGTTTCTGACAGTGATAACATACAGCAAATCACATGACACAGACATCTTACAAGAAGTTTAGAGTTAGCAACAGAGTGCATTCCAATAAAATGTGTAAAAAGACAGGTATTTAATTACAAAAAAGGCTGTAAGTTTAAATGTTATTTGATTGCTAGGTCTTTATAAAAGTTGTAATGAAAATAATTGTGTTACATTAATTTTATATGACACTACTTACTGCCAATTATTATGTTATTAGAAAACAGACAGACATATGCTGTCTTAGGTGGAACTGAAGTCTCTTGTCTCAAAGTCGTAAGGGAAATATCATGACTCATGGCAAAGCTGACCATGGTTAAATAAATTATCACGCACTAGTTATACCTTTCACGAACTTACTGTATATTCCAATAGTCCGCAATTGACTAGATGCCCTGGAAATATCTACTGTAAATATACAATGTCAGTCTGTCTTAAAGTGGAACTTTAGTCAGAAAATTAAGTCCTGCTAGATCACTTCAGTAATGTAAAACATTAAAAATAAGTGTCTATGCTGTTTAAAATCCAGTAATGCGTGGCTTCACCCTGCTCTGCACACGTTCAGTTGCTCTCCATTTTTTAGGCATTTTCAGACACTTCTGGGTTTGTAGAGGCCGATCTACTGACAGCCTTAAAGGCTAAGTTCACCTTTGTTCACCCTTTTTTTTTCTAAATTCCAGCTCCCCTATGTACCAATATAGCATTACATACT
Source organism: Lithobates clamitans (assembly GCA_037952925.1). Lineage (NCBI taxonomy): Eukaryota > Metazoa > Chordata > Amphibia > Anura > Ranidae > Lithobates > Lithobates clamitans. The sequence continues at coordinate 2,465,163 of JBBGZY010000291.1, forward strand.
TATTTTGCTAAAATAAAACAGCTTTCCATGAATTCTGCACAGTCTTACCTCACTCTCTTCATAGCTGTTTTAACCACTTGACCACTGGGCACTTAAACCCCCTTAATAACCAGACCAATTTTCAGCTTTTGGTGCTCTCACATTTTGAATGACAATTACTCAGTCATGCAACACTGTATCTATATGAATTTTTTGTCCTTTTTTTCACACAAATAGAGCTTTCTTTTGGTGGTATTTAATCACCACTGGGTTCTTTATTTTTTGCGCTATAAAAGAAAAAAGACCGAAAAATCTGTAAAAAAATGAATTTTTCTTCGTTTCTGTTATAAAATTTTGAAAATTAGTCATTTTTCTTCATATATTTTGGCCAAAATTTATACCGCTACATATCTTTGGTAAAAATAACCCAAATTAGTGTATATTATTTGGTCTTTGTGAAAGTTATAGCGTCCACAAGCTATGGTACCAATATCTGAAAATTGATCACACCTAAAGTACTGACGGCCTATCTCATTTCTTGAGACCCTAACATGCCAGAAAAGTACAAATACCCCCCAAATGACCCCTTCTTGGAAAGAAGACATTCCAAGGTATTTAGAAAGATGCATGATGAGTTTTTTGAAGTTGTCATTTTTTCCCATAATTCTTTGCAAAATCAAGTTTGTTTTTTTTCGTTTTTTTTTTTTTTACAAAATTGTCATATTAGCAGGTTATTTCTCACACACAGCATATGCATACCACAAATTACACCCCAAAACACATTCTGCTATTACTCCTGAGTATGGCGATACCACATGTGTGAGACTTTTACACAGCGTGGCCACATACAGAGGCCCAACATGCAGGGGAGCACCTTCAGGCGTTCTGGAGCACCCAGGCCAATTCTGACATTTCTCTCCTACATGTAAAAATCATCATTTATTTGCTAGAAAATTACATAGAACCCCAAAACATTATATATGTTTTTTTAGCAAAGACCCTAAAGAATACAATAGCGGTCATTGCAACTTTTTATCTCGCACGATATTTGCGCAGCAATTTTTCGAACGCGTTTTTTTTGGAAAAAAAACAGTTTTTTGCTTTAAAAAAAAACAAAACAGTAAGGATAGCCCAATGTTTTTGCATAATATGAAAGATGAAGTTACGCCAAGTTAATAGATACCTAACATGTCACCTTTCAAAATTGCACACGCTTGTAGAATGGTGCCAAACTTAGCCACTTAAAAATCCCCATAGGCGACGCTTTAAAATTTTTTACTGGTAACAAATTTTGAGTTACAGAGGAGGTCTAGGGCCAAAATTATTGCTCTCGCTCTACCGATCGCAGCGATACCTCACATGTGTGGTTTGAACACCGTTTTCATATGTGGGCGGGACTTACGTATGCGTTCGCTTCTGCATGCGAGCACACGGACAGGGGCGCTTTAAAAAAATTTTTTTTTTTTTATTGTTCATTTTACTTTAATTATTTTAGTTTGACACTTTTTTCCAAAAAAAAAAAATTTTTTGATCACTTTTATTCCTATTACAAGGAATGTAAACATCCCTTGTAATAGGAATATGGCATGACAGGTCCTCTTTACAGTGAAATATGGGGTCAATAAGACCCCACATCTCACCTCTAGGCTGTTCCTGAAATAAAAAAAAAAAAAAAAAAAAGATCCTGGCTTCGATCGTAGCGGTGAGTCGGTAGAAGCACCGGAGGGTGGCGGGAGGGGGGGCGTCCCCTCTCGCCTCCCGTAAGAACGATCAAGCAGTGTAACAGCCGCTATGATCGTTCTCATGGTATAGGGAATCGCCGGCTGAAAAATATGATATCTGAATGATGCCTGTAGCTGCACCCATCATTCAGATATCCCCGCACAAAGTCAAGGACGTCGTATGATGGACGGCGGGAAGTGGTTAAAACGCTTTTTTTTTTTTAACACAAAGTTGTCCATTTATACAATATTTCTAACACATAGCATGTATATACCAAAAATGACCCCCCAAAATAGATTCTCCTACTCCTCCTGAGTACGGCGATACCACATGTGTGAGACTTCCACAGCCTGGTCATATACAGAGGCTGGGTATGGCTGAGCATGGCTGGGTATTGCAGAGTATCGCCGAGTATGACTGGGTATGGCAGAGTATGGCTGGGTATCACCAAGTATTGCAGAGTATGGCTGGGTATCACCGAGTATCGCAGAGTATGGCTGGGTATTGCGGGGTATGGCTGGGTATGGCAGAGTATTGCGGGTTATGGCAGAGTATTGCAGATTTTTGCGGGGTATTGCAGAGCATGGCTGGGTATGGCAGAGTATGGCTGGGTATCACTGAGTATTGCAGAGTATGGCTGGGTATCACTGAGTATTGCAGAGTATGGCTGGGTATTGCGGGATATTTCAGGGTATTGCAGAGTATTGCGGGGTATTCCAGGGTATGGCAGAGTATTGCGGGGTATTCCAGGGTATTGCGGGGTATGGCAGAGTATTGCGGGGTATGGCAGAGTATTGCGGGGTATGGCAGGGTATTGCGGGGTATGGCAGAGTATTGCGGGGTATGGCAGAGTATTGCGGGGTATTTTGGGGTATGGCAGAGTATTGCGGGGTATGGCAGAGTATTGCGGGGTATTCCAGGGTATGGCAGAGTATTGCGGGGTATTCCAGGGTATGGCAGAGTATTGCGGGGTATTCCAGGGTATTGCGGGGTATGGCAGAGTATTGCGGGGTATGGCAGAGTATTGCGGGGTATGGCAGAGTATTGCGGGGTATTTCAGGGTATTGCGGGGTATGGCAGAATATTGCGGGGTATGGCAGAGTATTGCGGGGTATTTCAGGGTATTGCGGGGTATGGCAGAGTATTGCGGGGTATGGCAGAGTATTGCGGGGTATTTTGGGGTATGGCAGAGTATTGCGGGGTATTTTGGGGTATGGCAGAGTATTGCGGGGTATGGCAGAGTATTGCGGGGTATTCCAGGGTATGGCAGAGTATTGCGGGGTATTCCAGGGTATGGCAGAGTATTGCGGGGTATTGCGGGGTATTCCAGGGTATGGCAGAGTATTGCGGGGTATTCCAGGGTATGGCAGAGTATTGCGGGGTATTCCAGGGTATGGCAGAGTATTACGGGGTATTCCAGGGTATGGCAGAGTATTGCGGGGTATTCCAGGGTATGGCAGAGTATTGCAGGGGTATTCCAGGGTATGGCAGAGTATTGCAGGGGTATTCCAGGGTATGCAGAGTATTGCAGGGGTATTGCGGGGTATGCAGAGTATTGTGGGGCATTGCAGAGGGAATTGCAGAGCATGCAGAGTAGTAGGGATGGCTGAGCAGGGATGGATGGATGGCTGGATGTCTCTGTGCAGCGCTGTGGGCACTACAGATGCAGCCCACAACGCTGCAGCCATCCATCCATCCGCCTCTCCGGTCACTGTGTACCGATCGGTACACAGGAGGGGAGGAGAGGGGGAGGAGAGGAACCGGCGTCATCAGATGACGCCGGTTTGTTGACATGTGATCGCTCCGTCATTTGACAGAGCGATCACATGGTAAACGGCCGCGATCAGCGGCCATTTACCGGGATCTGTGATGCGCCGGGTCCTCTGGACCCGGCGGTCACAGATGCTCTCGAGTGCGCGCCCTAGGGGGCGCGCGAGAGCAGAATTCTGGGAGGACGTCCCTGGACGCCCTCCCAGAGTAAAACAACCGCCCTGTAGCCGTCATTTGGCTATGGGCCGGTTGTTAAGTGGTTAAAAACACTGCTCGATTACTTCTGCCTAACTTCCTGGACAATATGAAAAATAGCAAAATGCTGCGCTGAACCCAAAAAATATAAAGCACCACAAGCAGCTGACACACAGACAAACCAAGTCCACTGAAAATTCAAATATGTAAAGTGCAGCGCTAGAAATATCCAACATGTCTTAACTATACATGTGGGAAATGTGTAATAAATATAAATGGTGTGCTGAAAAACATATATAAAAGGTATGGATAAACCAACATACAGTTGTGATGAAAACCAGCAATAAAAATTCAAAGTGTCTATAGTGAAATGTGGAACAGCAAAAAGTGGAAGTCCATATGTTGAAAGGTGAAAGGGTATCCTCTCCAACAGGGGAGCACCGCTAGGCACTGAAAGGCGTGTGGATACTCAAATGGAGAAGAGACAACAGATGTCAAGGCAAACAGATGTTGAATGGAAGTAAATGGATACTCTTACCAGATCCGTAGGACGCAAATACCATATAGCAATGCATCAAATAGGCATGGGGATACACTCCCATGAAGTCAAGCCAGACGGAGTCCTGTGGGCCACGAGCACCGGTAGAAGATGGTGGTTGCGGATTGAAGTTTGGATGTTTCTAGCGCTGCACTTTACATATTTGAATTTTAACTTCCTGGACAGACTTTAGGTAATAACACAGGAAGGAGTTGACCATCTGAGGGTAGATGAGGCAGGGTCTGTGCTAATGAGATCAGCTGGTCAACTCCTTTCTGTGTCATGACCTACTGTAAAGTCTTTCTAGGAAGTAAGGCAGATGTAACCATGCAGTGTTTTCAAACAGCTATGAAAAGAGTGAGGTAAGCTTGTGTAGAATTAATGGAAAGCTCTTTTATTTTTGCAAAATAAGCACATTACTGCAATATTGGTACATAGGGTAGCTGGAATTTAGAAAAAAAAATAAATAAATGAGTGAACATAGCCTTTAAAGCAGGATTAAACTCTCATATTCTTTACAGCCAAGGACGCTGTTTCTGTTTGATCTTAAACCGCCAAGGTGCTGCACGTGTGATTAGGTATGACACCAGCCATTTGATGGTTTGAAAGTTTGGTTGAGGACACAAGCAAATATGACAGTTAGCAATCCCAGCATTCCAGGAATGTAACTGTAAGGGAAGAAGGCAGAAGGCAGCAGACCGGGCTCCTCCGCTAGCAAGAGAGCGGCAAAAGAGCAGAAGATAGCGGAGAAGCCCGGCAGAAGAGAGCGGAGAGCGCGGAGAAGAACCGGAGAGACCCCCAAAGTCGGAAGAGGACCCCCGAAGTCGGAAGAAGACCCCCGAAGTCGGAAGAGGACCCCCGAAGTCGGAAGAAGACCCCCGGAGCTGTCTAATAAATTACTTTAAAAATCTGTGTAGTGTTTTATTTATTGACACTTTTTCCCTAGGTGAATGGGTAGGGGTACCATGTACCCCATACTCATTCACATAGGGTGGGGGGCCAGGATCTGGGAGCCCCCTTATTAGAGGGGGCTCCCAGATTCCGATAAGCCCTCCGCCCGCAGACCCCGACAACAAACGGCCAGGGTTGTTGGGAAGAGGCCCTTGTCCTCATCAACTTGGGGACAAGGTGCTTTGGGGTGGGGGGCCGCAGGGCGCCCCCTCCCCCAAAGCACCCACCCCTCATGTTGAGGGCATTCGGCCTGGTATGGCTCAGGAGGGGGGGGGGCGCTCGCCCGTCCCCATCCCCTTTCCTGACTGACCAGGCTGCGTGCTCGGATAAGGGTCTGGTATGGATCTGGGGGGGACCCCACGCCGTTTTTTCGGCGTAGGGGTTCCTCTTAAAATCCATACCAGACCGAAAGGCCTGGTATGCCCCTGAGGGGGAACCCACGCCATTTTTTAATTTAAAATTTGGCGTGGAGTTCCCCCTCAAGATTCATACCAAACAGTGAGGATCCGAGTCGGATCCCCGTGCTTGTCGCTCATTGGGAAAGGAAAAATCATTTTTTCTTTCCCGATGAGCAGCTCGGCGCTGTTATCCGCAGCTGACACAGTGCACTGCGATTACCTGCGGTTATGTGCTGATAGCTGCGCTAAATCGCTTCTGGATGCAGTCAATTCTATTTTTTCTATCCGCACAGAACCACATGTATCTAATTCGCAGCTAAACGCAGTGTGTGAATGGGGCCATAGGAAAGCATTGTGTGCTTTTAGCTGCGGTAGAAAATTAGAAAATCCGCAGCTAAAAGCACCATTCTATCCATCCGTGTGAAAGGGGCCTTACAGTACAACCCTGCCAAACTGCCTAAATACTGTCCAGCCACTGTACAATATTTGTGACTATGATCTCTGAAAAGACACTCTAGTTCCTATTTCAAGACAGAACCTACCTATTATCTCCTTCTTGCATTGTGGCCTAACCAAACTGATTACACACTGTCCAGCCACTGAACAATCCTTGTGGCTATTGTCTCCCAGATAATGCACTCTAATTTTTCTTGCAAGATAAAACATACCTTGTCTCTATCTATTTACTGCCAATTTAAGTACACACATAGTATCCTGATGCAAGCCAGCTTCTTCCAAACTAATACCTTAAGTGTGTATTTTGAACCTTTTGGCCAAAGAAGATGGTAGAAGTTCAAGGAATGTGTGGTGAGGGTTTTTAACGCTTTGTGCACCCTGTTTTGACATGCTGTAAAATGCTTAGGACAGAGAAGTTTAATACTGTGGAAAAAGAAGCTCATATGATTTATATTAAATGGCTTTGCCACTGGCAATTTTGTAAAAAGTTGAGGGCTTTAGCTTTACTTTTTATTGTTTAATGTTTTTATTGAGATTTGTCAAAAAAAAGGGCAAAAAAGAAAATAGTATCTGCCATACATCAGTACATAGTTAGGTGACTTATTTGGATGGATACAAATGGCAGAACAAAAACAACAAGTATACTTGAACATTAAAGGCATTTCTGAGAGCTAAATGGAATGTGAAGGGCATCATCCACTGCCCCCAGACATCTCATCTGGGATCAAACTGTGTTGGGACAGGGGAACAACACATCCAACCCTTGTGCTTTAATGCTCTGCATTGAAATTTTTTTGCATATGAGAAGGTTAACAGCATAAGAAAAGGGTAAACAGGGGCCCGAATGGCCCAGTGGGGATGGGGAAAAAGTACTGCACTAGCGAAAATCAAATGCAAACAGGTTCATGTATTGTGCACTATATAAACTCAAACTGTATGCTTATCTCAAACAGCAAGTTAAGGGCAACAAGACAGTAACTGTTACATCAATGGTGTTGAAGGTACATGACTATAGGAGTAAATAGTTATCATGCATTAGAGGAGTATGGATGTGCTAGCCAGGAGTCCCATAGTAGATTAAACTTTGTCAGGGAATCGTCCTTCATAGCAAATATCCACACAAATGAACAATTTCTATTTACCTCTTTGATAACAGCTGATGTGTTCCGGGTGTCTAGGGAGCCCCTGTGTAGCTTTACCTTTTTTAGAAGTAAACTTTCCTATTGCTTTTAGATACTGTATGTTGTGGCCATTCCTACCACTGTTGAGTTCAAGCCTTTAACTGCTGGATAAAAAATTCAGGTGTAACACCAAAAAACTACCTGAAAAAAATCCTTATTTTCAAACTGATGAATCAGATTGGGTTTATGCTGCTGTATTTTAGCCTAGCTAAATGTAATACCTGTGGATATCTGCTACCAGGATCCCTGTTGTTCCAATTAGCAGTGGCTGCTCAGCCTGTGCAATTGAATGACTGTTATAGTTCTGTCTAGCTCTTTTAAGGCATTGATTTTTAAGCTAAGCTCAGGCATTTCTTGTTTTCAGAACTATTCAGGCATTGCTTGTTTTTAGTTCTTTTTAGGCATTGCCTATTTCCAGCTCTGTCTGGGCATTCTTCATTACAGCCCTGCCCACATCTGCTCAGGCACTGCTCTTTACAGTTCTGTTCAGCTCTGCTCAGACATTGTTAATTTCCAGCCTTGTACCAAATCTCCCTGCCCTTTTCTTACAATTCAGTTATAGTTTTTCAATGTAGCACATGTTAATGATGCTGTGAGTGGCCTGAAAGTTTATCAAGCACCAGTACTTGAGCAGACTGGACCTGTGCCTTTAAAAGGTCTTCTACCTTCTTTGTTGCCACCTCCAAAGACCCCTGCCCAACCTCTCTCATCTCCAGCCTAGTTTACTGCTTGCTCATTGCCAGCCTTGACTGTCTGACTACTCTCTGCTTGCAACCTGCCAAGACTTTTTGCTTGATCTTAACTACACGCTAGTCTCCTGTCTCTACACCATAGCACTCCTATCCTTGCTCACCCTTTAGTGGGAAGGTCCTAAGCACCAGCACCTTGGTGCCTTGGCACCAGCCCACAGTAAAACCAATCTCCACCATCAGGAACTCTGGTGAAAGGAACGCTGGTGAAAAGTTGATGCTTAGACTCTGTGCCTTGGGTGAGCTCACACCAGGGGGTGTAGTCATAACAGACAGGCTAGAAATAGCTGAGGCTGTCTGCGACTTTAAGAATGTATCCACAAAATGCTGTGGTTACCTGTGGTTAGTGACAAATGTCGGGCCGGATGCAATTTATCTGCGTTCAGGGGCAGACATCTGTTTCTAACCAGAGGTAACCAATGGATGTGCGTATATATTGGGATACATGCTTACATCTGCAGGAAGCTCTCACTCTTTTCAGCCTGTCCTCAAACTGTACAGGCTAAGCAGCCACTACTCCTTGGATCCAAGCCTTGGGTATCCACAGGTATACTTGCAGCAACATAGCCTTTTAGGACGTGTGAAAGAGGCCTTAACATTTAAATAATATATTTGGCCAGAGTTGGGGTTTAAAGCTGGGCAGATGTCTACTGTCTGTTGTTTTTTTTACAAACATCTGGCTAGCTATGGCTGGCTTGATGCTATCAGTTACTGTGTAGTACTTTAAAGGTGGTTTTTAAAATACAGTTTAAGTGAATCTCTAGGAGATTAATTTCCTTCTTTCTTTATTTCTCCAATAAACATTAAGGCTGTGAATTAAGCAAGGAATAAGAGAGAGGAACAATGCATTTAATCAGGAAGAGCTCTGGCACAAGTGATCCTAGGCTGTGTTTTATACAACGTGTTATACATTTAAAAGCACATTAAAAAGCAATGTAGGCCATGCATTATTCTTCTAGTGCCTCTCTTCATGCACGACACACGCCTCTAAGCATTTCTCTAAAATGAGAGCAGTGTCAGATGTAAAGAAGAGGCCATCTTCCTGCACACATAAATCTGTCAGGGAAGTTTATCCACTGTGAGTTTGTCTAGTGATGAAAATGCTTCCTTTAGACATAAATAAATCCCATGATAGTACTGAATGGAGGAACAGCTTCACAGTCAGCTCACTGGTCTATCTGTCCATGTCTCTGCAAGATAAAAGTGGGGCTGTCTAGTGGAGTTATGCCATATATACAGCACAGTATATGATGTACTTAATACCTGGAAGACACAGATATAGCACGCTCATATAATGGGGGTTGTAGCAATACAGCAACCCAGTGAAGGAAAATTTATCACTATGACAAATCTAGAGCAATTTGACTAACTTGTTCCATTATGTTTTTCCAGAAATCATAATGTTACTTAAGTTTTAACTAATTTAAATAGTCTTAGATTTTCAGCATTATTCTTCAAATACCAGTAGTCAGAAAATGAAAGGCACCACACAATAGGGAAATCTATTTTCAGGCACTTAAAATAGCCAATGTCAACTGGTAAAATTGTTTCTGGTTGTGTATCTGGCCACTTTACTATGAAGACGAAGGCTCTCATTTTGTGATCCTAAAAGAATTACTGTGAGCAGTTCTAAACTACCTCCTGAGACCTCTCTAAGCTCTGTGTGATTCTAATATGCTGTTTGAATACCTGCTTGCTCAATATTCCTGTAAGGTACTGCAGAGAAGGGGTGCAAGGATGTTGAGAGGAGTCAGAATGATAATAGTTAAGGAAACATAAAATCCTCTCTTAATTTACTTTTTAATGATCTGTATGGCTGAATAATAGCAGTTTATATAAAACAGACCCAATGCTGCCTTTAATAGTATAGTATATTCCAGCATTCGTATTTGCTAAAATAATCAATCCAAATAATTAAAAATTATAAAAGAGGTAGAGCTTTTACAAAAGATCATCATTATCCAGGTGCGTCTAAGACAACTTAACATCTAAAAACAGTCCTGCTTGGGACTCTTTTTGCAGTCTATAATGATAAGGGAGCCTTATTAAACACAATGGGAGATATTTATTAATTCTGTGGAAATATGGTTAATTTCAGTAATAAATCAGTCCCAGGCCTCGCAAATCTGTCACAGATGGCTGCCCAGGAATTCAAGTGCACAGATCCGTAAATACACATAAACCTGTTGCAAAGACATTGCTAAAGGAGAGGCAGCCCGATTTGTGTTTAGACATGCCGCTGCTTTTTAAATGCCCCTCTTCCTGATGTGTAGAGGTTTTTTTTTTTTTTTCATATATGAAGCATTAAACACTAACAAATTTAATAGTAAATTTAGTTAATATTAGTAAATAGGGACGAGGTTGGGGATTGCCACTACCATGTGTTTGAGGTGAATCTTACATATGTGAGAGTCTCAGTCCTTGCAAATGTATGTCCAGCTTTGCCCTCTGGAATTTTTTAAACCCAAAATGCATTGCATAGCCTTTGAACTATGTCCAGCAGCCTTAAGGTGTAATTAAAAGCAAAGCCGCCATTATACATATATGGTAAGGAAATCTAATAGTATAAGCAACATTGTGTAGTAAAGATTAAAATGCTGTTTCCGAACACCGTTATTTTTCCTGGTACAACCTAGTCATGTGATGATTTTTCACTTGCTCTGCACCACACTATGCACTAGGTGGGCAGAAACTTGTGATCAATCCTGCAGGAATTTTTTTTCTTTTTTTCTGTGGCCACCCAGTGCTAATTGGTGATGCTCCAGTCATGTGGATGTCAGTCACAAGGTTGCGTCTTAAGAAGGAAGGGAATGCCTTCACTACAGAGATATAGTGGAGCATGCACAGTACAGGTACGAATGACGCAGCCTGAGGATTGGCTGTTGTTGCTTTGCCACTATCAACTGGAAGGTCCATGAAAAGAGTAGGATTACCAGGCATTTAAAAAAATGATATAAAGGAGGATGGAAAGATTCACCCTGACAGGTAAGAGAGATTGTTGTAAATTAAAAAGCACACAGACAATTTTTGCATTTAATGATACTTTAACTACTTCACGCTCGGGCTATAGCAAAATGATAGGCAGGCAGTGGCTTTCCCACCCTGACTGGATGTCATATGAAGTCCTGTCAGGATGCACAGATCACGCAGCCGTGGGGCCGTGCAGGGGCGCATTCTGTCACCGGCCGTGTCCACGGGACACAGCCGATGACCAATCCAAGTACCCGTTTGCTGCAGGTACCATGTGACCACCGTGACGAATCACAGCAGGTCACATAACAGTTGTACACAATGGATGGCTTCCTTTCAAGCCATCTAATGTGTACAAATGTGTTGCTAGCTGTGATTGGACAATCCGATCACAAGGTACAGAGAGGGCCAATCACAGCCCTTCGCTTTGACAAATCACAGTTAATCGCATCAAAACAGACTGAATAAATCTGTTTCATTCAGTAAAATGCTTGCTTTATAGCAATGTAACCTAATGTGTAACAAAAAAAAAAATCCTGATCATTTCCTCAGAGCAGAATAGCATAATGTTACTATGGTAACATTATAAAACAACCGTGCAAAATCTGCGCTACATGCATTTTATACAACAGCGACAGTTGCTGGCACAGACTTAATAGAAGAAAACCTAAACAGTATATATACAAACAAAAAGTGCAGCACTTATCAATATACAGTTGTGCTCATAAGTTTACATACCCTGGCAAAATTTATGATTTCTTGGCTATTTTTCAGAGAATATGAACGATAACACAAAAATTTTTCTTTCACTCATGGTTAATGTTTGGCTGAAGCCATTTATTATCAATCAACTGTGTTTATTCTTCTTAAATCATAATGGCAACAGAAACTACCCAAATTACCCTGATCAAAAGTTTACATACCCCAGTCCTTAATACCATGTATTGCCCCCTTTAACCACTTCAGCCCCAGAGGATTTGGCTGCTCAATGACTGGGCCATTTTTTGACACTGCGTTGCTTTAACTAACAATTGCGTGGTCATGCGACATTGTACCCAACAAACTTGACGTCCTTTTTTCCCCACAAATAGAGCTTTCTTTTGATGGTATTTGATCATCTCTAAAATTTTTATTTTTTGCGCTATAAACAAAAAAAAGCGACAATTTTGAAAAAAAAAAGCAATATTTTTTACTTTTTGCTGTAATAAATATCCCCCAAAAATATATAAAAAAAAACATTTTTTTTCCTCAGTTTTGGCTGATATGTATTCTTCTACATATTTTTGGTAAAATAAAATCACAATAAGCATATATTGATTGGTTTGCGCAGAATTTAGAGTGTCTACAAAATAGGGGATAGTTTTATGGCATTTTAATTATTATTATTATTTTTTTTTATTAATGTCGGCGATCTGCGATTTTTATCGGGACTGCGACATTATGGTGGACACATCAGACATTTTGAGGTTTGACACTATTTTGCGACCATTGTCATTTATACAGCGATCAGTGCTATAAAAATGCATTGATTACTGTGTAAATGACACTGGCAGTGAAGGGGTTAACCACTAGGGGGGGTGAAGGAGTTTAGTTTGTGTCCTAGAGAGTGATTCTAACTGTGAGGGGGCTGGGCTTGAACACACAGGACAGTGATCGCTGTTCCCCATGACAGAGAGCAGTAGGTCACTGTCCTGTCACTAGGCAGAATGGGGAATACTTTGTTCTACCTCTCTGTGACACAACGCTGGAAGACCGGTGGACATTGAGTCAGCGGGAACCGTGGGCGCGATCACGGAGCACGCGAAGGGGGCGCACGCATGGCGGCACGGCGGGAAATTCAAAGGGACTTACAGGTACGCCCTTTTGCCCAGCCGTGCCATTCTGCCGACGTAAATGTACATGCAGCAGTCGGCAGCGGTTAACATCAATGACAGCTTAAAGTCTTTTTTGGTATTTGTGGATGAGGCTCTTTATCTTCTCTGATGGTAAAGCTGCAAATTTCTCTTGGCAAAAAGCCTCCAGTTCCTGTAAATTCTTGGGCTGTCTTGCATGAACTGCACATTTGAGATCTCCCCAGAGTGCTTCAATGATATTGAGATCAGGAGACTGAGATGGCCACTCCAGAATCTTCACTTTATTCTGCTGTAGCCAATGACAGGTCGACCTGGCCTTGTGTTTTGGATCATTATCATGTTGGAATGTCCAAGTACATCCCATGTGCGGCTTCCTGGTTGATGAATGCAAATGTTCCTCCAGTATGTTTTGATAACATACTGCATTCATCTTGCCAACAATTTTGAACACATTTCCTGTGCCTTTGTAGCTCACACATCCCCAAAACATCAGCAATCCACCTCCGTACCTTTTATCATAGGCCTTGTTGACCCGTCTCCACTCGTTTATGGTTGTGGCCAAAAAGCTAAATTTTGGTCTCATCACTCCAAATGACTTTGTGCCAGAAGGTTTAAAGCTTGTCTCTGTGCTGTTTGGTGTATTGTAAGTGGGATACTTTGTGACATTTGCATAGTAATGGCTTTGTTCTGGTGACTCGACCACGCAGCCCATCTTTCTTCAAGTGCCTCCTTATTGTGCATCCTGAAACAGCCACACCACATGTTTTCAGAGAGTCCTGTATTTCACCTGAAGTTATTTGTGGGTTTTTCTTTGCATCCCGAACAATTTTCAAGGCAGTTGTGGCTGAAATTTTAGTTGGTCTACCTGACCGTGGTTTGGTTTCAGAAGCCCTCATTTTCCACTTCTTGATTAGAGTTTGAACACTGCTGATTGGAATTCTCAATTCCTTGGATGTCTTTTTATATCCCTTTCCTGTTTTATACAGTTCAACTTCCTTTTCCCGCAGATCCTTTGACAATTCTTTTGCTTTCTCCATGACTCAGAATGCAGAAACGTCAGTGCAGCACTGGATGAAAGATGCAAGGGTCTGTCACGAGTCCAGAAACACATTGGCCTTTTACACACACACCAATTACAAGCAAACAGATCACAGGTGAGGATTGTTACCTTTAATAGCCATTCAAACCCTATTGTGCATTTGAACTTGTGTGCATGTTATCAGGCCAAAATCACCAGAGTATTTAAACTTTTGATCAGGGTAATTTGGGTAGTTTCTGTTGCCATTATGATTTAAACAGTTGGTTGATAATAAATGGCCAAACACTAACCATGAGTGAAAGAAATGTTTTTGTGTTATCATTCATATTCTCTGAAAAATGGCCAAGAAATCATAAATTCTGGCAGGGTTTGTAAACTTATGAGAACAACTGTAAATGACATAAAAAGTAAATGATCTTGTGTATACTTGAAAGACATGCAATCAAGTCCTCAGAGACACCTTATGCAGATGGCACAATATAGAAATATACATAAGTGAAAATCAAGTTCAAAAAGTGAAAAGAAAAAATTAGTGATATCCCCAATTGCATTTTCCAAGGGGATGAACAAGCACATGCATAAAAAGAACTACCGTATATACTCGAGTATAAGTCAAGTTTTTCAGCACAATTTTTTGTGCTGAAAGTGCCCCCCTCGACTTATACTCGAGTCAAGCACTTTTCTGCAGCAAAAAATGTCATTTTCCAAACCGACTTTGAGGCCCCGTATCTCAGGGCCACTTGATGCTAGAAACCCCAAATTTGGTGTGCAAACCCAGTAGAACTGGTACCACAATATATCCAAAGCTGGAGTTCCTAGCACCAAGTGGCCCCGAGATATGGGGCCCCAAATTAGGTTTGGAAAATGTCATTCTCTGCTGCAGAAAAGTGCTTGACATTTTCTGAACCGACTTTGGGGCCCTGTATCTCAGGGCCACTTGGTGCTAGGAACCCCAAATTTGGTGTGCAAACCCAGTAGCACTGGTACCATAACATATCCAAAGCTGGAGTTCATTTTCTGAACCGATATTTGGGGCCCTGTATCTCGGGGCCACTGGGTGCTAGAAACTCCAGCTTTGGATATTTTATGGTGCTAGTTCCACTGGGTTTGCACACCAAATTTGGGGTTCCTAGCATTAAGTGGCCCCAAGATACGGGGCCCCAAAATCGGTTAACTGTGCCCATCTGCAGCAATGTCATTTCGGGACCCCTTGGGTTCAGAGACCCCAAATTTTGGCTGCAGCTAGGGGGCATCTAGGAACCCTTAACTACCAAGTTTGAAGTTCGGGGGACGTATGGCTGCAAATGGGCATAGGGAGGCATGCAAATGGGCACAGTGAGGCTGCAAATGGGAATTGTTGACCCTCTTTTCCACTTACAGTAGCTGTGCATTTCTCACCCTCATCTTATACTCGGGTCAATAAATTTTTCCCATTTTTTTGTGGTAAATTAGGGCCTCGACTTATACTTGAGTATATATGGTAGCTTCCCAAATCCTCCGTGGATAGAACCAATTAGTGAAGGGTGGCTGCTTACCAGAGGAAATTAGCTTCCAAACTAATGAAGAGCCAAAACACGCCTCAGGGAATGTTTCACAAAGCCATCCACATGGACAATGATGATCCCGAAACCCTCCACTTCATGGCTCCTCTCCCTGTGTTAAAGGGCATGTGAAATATAAATGCTTATAGTGTGATACTAATTGGTAACTTGTTTATTGAAAACATAGAGTGCACTCACATTTTTGAAGATACAATCAAGCATCTCTATAAGCAATAATGCTGCAGAAATAAAAGCAAATCCCAGCCGGTGGCCGATATGCATTGTGACATCATGTCTTGTACCACCCAATGTGTTTCGTCATACGTTTGACATCATCAGGGGCATGGCTAACAGACGTGCACCACACTATTAATATATAGTGAAGTATGGGAGGAAGAAAAATTCCTGTATGGAACCAGCAAGGAATGGTCACACATGGAGAGCACCTTTGTAATAACAAAGCAAACGCCATCTAGTGGCAAAACCTTATTACCTCTTGGTTTTAAGACATAGAACACAAGCTTTATCAAATAAACAACAGCCTATCGACACCTCGTGGAATACTGGTAATATTGCCAATCCAACAAATAAAAATGGCGTCTACAAAGTCTAAAAAGACTGTGGGGTCCATACAATTTGAGAAGGAACCTTATAAGAAATACAAAATAATAATAATAATAAACAAAGCATAACAATAGCATAAATATGAATATGCCTTATAGTGTACCAAAAAGGGGCACTCTGATATTAAACCCCCTTATAAAACAAAACTCTCCCTGAATTAAAATACACTGAGCATAACACAAGGTGAAAAACAATTAAAGAACTAAAAATGACTCGTTTGAGGGAAGGGGAAAAAGTAGAAAGAAAAAGGAAAAAATAAAATAGAAAAATTAAAATAAATGTACCCCCTTAACTATTATTGATAAAACAGGTAAGGCAATAAATCCACCGTGTTTCCATACATGAGATTTCCGTCCTTGCATGGCAACCTCTCCAGTGGGGGGGGTCAGTACATCAATAGCAACAAATAAAATATCTTTAGAGTTCCTGTTGTGACATAGGTCAAAATGTTTATATGCCCAGGAAAACCCTCTTTGATGTTGGCCAAATGTTCTCACAATCTAACTTGCAGGGACCTGATTGTTCGCCCAACATATTGTTTCCCGCATTTACATTGTAACATGTAAACCACATTTTTAGTGGAGCACGTAATGAAAGAATTAATGGTGTAGTCTCACCCAGTTGAGAATGAAAATGTTCAATTCTCCTCCCCTAAAATAATTTAGTGTGCAAATTGTGCATTTACGACATGGAAAGAAGCCTTTAAGAGCTCCTGAAAAAAAGTTGGTCTCAGCAGCCGATCCACTACATTTTGGGCAATCTTATGCCTTAAAAATGATACACCCCTAAAAATTATACAAGGCTGTTCTGGAAGCAGAGGACCTAAATGCCATAATTTTTGAGGATTTGCAAATGTTTTTAAAAAATCCTTTTCAATGCATAGTGTTTAGTGGTTAAAAAGAAGTCACAAAAGAACTCCTAAAGGAATCATCTGAACTACTCCTCCTATTGGTGTTACTAAACAAAGACCTCCTATCCATAAGTGCTACTTCTCTGCTAGTAGAGTCTAAACTTTTCTCCTCATAACCCTTGTCAATAAACTGAGATTTTAGTTCCTGAGCTTGTTGAAAAAAATCATTTTCAAGGAAACAATTCCGTTTTATCCGCCTTTTGGAAGGGCCCTAAGCCAAGAGGCATGATGGCAACTATCTAATAAAATAAAACCATTACAGTTGGTTTCTTTAAAATGTGTAGTAGTAAGTACCCTATCACCCTCAGCCACTAAATTCAAATCCAAGAAAGGAAATTGTTTATTGCTGGTAATAAAGTCTAAGTAAAAAAAGTCTAGTTTGATACCCTCACCTTTTTCTCACTTTTCTTGATTAAGTCCCTGGATGAAAGATTCCAAGGAGCCATGGTCACTATCCCATAGGAGGAGGATGTCATTGATGTACCTGCGTCGTATGGTAACATGTATGTAATGTAATGTAATACAAAAAAAAGATAATTTTTTTTTGTACTGTCACCAATGAGTGTCCCTGATCACCACCACGCCAGTTATATGATGACACTATACTGCACTGGTGACAGTATGTTAAAAAAAAAAATTGAATTTTTTTGTATTTCTTAATTTTCCAAAAAATTATGACAAAAAATTACAACTTCAAAAAAACCGCCATGCCTCTTACTAAATACCTTGTACTGTCTACTTTCCAAAAAGGGGTAATTTGGGGAGTATTTCTACTGTCCTGGCATTTTAGGGCCTCAAGAAATAAGAGTACATCACAAATTGATAAATTTTCAGATATATACCATAGTTTGTGGACTCTATAACTTTCCTATATACTAAATAATATACACTGATTTGGGGTATTTTCACCAAAGAAATATAGCAGAATACATTTTGGGCTAAATTCATGAAGAACAATTATTTATTTGCAAAATTCTTTAACAGAAACAAAGAAAAACATTTTTTTTTTTTATTTCAGTCTATTTTTTGTTTTTTTAGGAAAAAATATAAAACCCAGTGGTGATTAAATACCACCAAAGGAAAACTTTATTTGTGTGAACAAAATGATATTTGGTTTGGGTACAGTGTTGCATGATCGTGCAATTGTCATTCAAAATGCGACAGCACCGAAAGCTGAAAATTGGCCTGGGCAAGATAGGGGTAAAAGTGCCTGGTAATGAAGTAGTTAAAAGGCCCAATAAGGGGGCTTTGAACAAGCCATGCCCCACACTACAAAAAGGTGGCAGGGCAAAGGAAAACCATAGTGTCAGTAAATTTAAAGAAGCTGTTATAGGAAAATGATAGGGCAAGTTAAAAAAACTCCATACCAAGAGATTAGGGTCAGTAAAAACTAGGGTTGTCCCGATACCGATACTAGTATCGGTATCGGCACCGATACCAAGCATTTGCCCAAGTACTTGTACTCGGGCAAATGCTCCCGATGCTTCCCCCGATACCTTGACTGTCAGCGGTGATGGACGTGTGGGGGAGTTACAAGCTTCTCCCCCCGCGGCTTTCAGCTGCTTAGTGACATACAGCGGTGATCGGTGCTTGTAATTCCCCCACACGCGATCACCGCTGACTGTCACCTCCTCCTCCTTAGTCCTCCTCCGTTCCTCTGTCCCCCTCCGCTGTCCTGCTCCATTGCTGTGTCCCCCTCCGTTCCTCTGTCCCCCCCCGCTGTCCTCCTTCTTTGCTCTGTCCCCCTCCGCTGTCCTCCTCCGTTCCTCTGTCCACCTCCCGCTGTCCTTCTTCTTTGCTCTGTCCCCCTCCGCTGTCCCCATGCGTTCCTCTGTCCCCCTCCGCTGTCCCCATGCGTTCCTCTGTCCCCCTCCGCTGTCCCCATCTGTTCCGGCTTTCCGTTGTCCCCCTCTCTCTTCGTCTGTCCCCTCCGTTCTGCTGTCTCTCCGCTGTGTGTATGGAGAGAGTCAGCTGACTCTTTCCATTCACATAACTGAAACATTGTAATCTCCTGTGATTACAATGTGTCAGTTTATGAATGGAGAGAAGCTGCTGTGTTCTCTCCATTCATTCTCAGTGCAGCTGAGGCTGCAGAGAAAGGGACTGGGGAATCTCTATCCTCAGTCTATTTCTCTGTCTCAAGGGGGAGATATCAGAGGTCTGTTAAGACCCCTGATATCTCACCAAAGCCCCCCAACAGGGCTGATTAAAAAAAAAAAAAAAACACACACATAGTGCAATAAAGAATAAAAAAAAAATTGTAAAAAATAATAAATGTAAATGAAAAAAAACCAAAACAAAAACACACACACAGACACCGTTCACTATACCACCACCCCCACCCCACCCGCCCCCCCCCCCCCCCCCCCTCAAAAAAAAAAAAAAAAAAAAAAAAAAAAAAAAAAACCTGTCACGTGACATTAAAAAAAAGTATCGGTAATCGGTATCGGCGAGTACTTGAAAAAAAGTATCGGTACTTGTACTCGGTCCTAAAAAAGTGGTATCGGGACAACCCTAGTAAAAACAAAAATTGTCTTTACATATGCCTAAACTTAATGCAAGAAGACCCCTATGGATGCATTTAAAATCTGGATTCAAACCAATCCACGAGCTAACTTTTTTACTTAGTACTTCAGTTGTCTCCTGCCCATCAAGTTTTTTTAATCTAACTTGCTACTGTGTTTGTTTAGACATACTGTACATGTGATGGATATGACCCTACATCTGCAATCATGCTGCATGAAATAATCCTCACACATCTGCAGCTATCTTCTAATCTAGGGCAACAACATCAGGTTTGCAGTTTCTAGGACACAGACAGTTTACCTGTCTCTAGTGTGGAAGATTAATTGCATTGCTATTGTAATGTTACACTTTACAGTTTTAAAACCTGCATGCATGCTTTTCTGGTATGATCTTTGCTGAATTTTTAACGTTAGCTGAATTTAGTGTCAGTACCTGTGCCGAGTAATTACAGCCTGTGCCAGTAACACATTGTTTTGACATTAACTTTATGAATGTCTTCTCCTTAAATTGAATGCGTTGCTCAAAGAGGAAAAGCACAGGAGATTAATGAGCAAATCCAAATGCTCATGCTGCAGAAAGATAATCCCCACCTTTCTTCCCATATCTATAAAGGCTTAGAATAAATTACATTGACAAAACATTTATCATGAGTCTAATGTTTTATTAACAGCTGACAGTAAAGCATCACAATAAAAAGACAGTTTGGCTCATAAATCAATAGCAATAAAGTTATGCGTTTAATAAAAAATATGTGTAATGACAAGTCTTCCAAGATCTTGATGTCTCTTTTTGTTAAGAAATAAGTACATTTCATAGTATTTATCTTCCTATATATATGTAATTATACAGTATATTAGAAATCGTTTTGAAAACCCAGCACAATAACGAAATTCTTAAAAAAAAAAAAAAGTTTTATGCTTTTGCTGATAGAAGAGAAATGTAGTACTGTTAGAGAACGCCCCATAATGCACTGCGAGATCGCAGTGCATTTCTGTATGATGATTGGCCAAAGCATGCAGGCTAGGTGCAAGTATATATACTCTGCATCCAGTGTAGCCTATATCTACAGTACATTCTGTGGTGTACTGTTTCTACTACACTTCTGGTGGTGTACACAGTACACAATACAAAGCAGCCATACTGCAGTTGCTACTACTTTTCAGGTGATGTACACAGTACACAATACAGTGCAACCGTAGTACAGTGGCTACTACCTTTCTAGTGGTGTACACAATACAGTGCTGTCGTAGTGCAGTTGCTACTACCTTTCTGGTGGTGTACACAGTACACAATACAGTACAACCATAGTGCAGTTGCTTCTACTTTTCTGGTAGTGTACACAGTACACAATACAGTGCAGCCGTAGTGCAGTTGCTACTACTTTTCTGGTGCTGTACACAATACAGTGCAACCATAGTGCAGTTGCTGCTACTTTTCTGGTGGTGTACACAGTGCACAATACAGGGTGTCCCAAGCACTTGCAGCTAATCTGCTATCAGTACACCTCCATCTGATTTTAGCAGGCAAATTTCCTTACCCTAGTTGCTAAACCGTAAAAAGAAATTTGGTCCCAGCCATCCACATGTTCAGCATCTGAATGCTAGCTTGGCCAAATTGCTAGCACTGCAACTGCTGCCTTTTCAGCTGGTAGACTCTGCCCCCTTTCGTGAATTTGTGGAATGTGCTGTACCTCAGTGGCAGGTTCCAAAACGCCATTTCTATTCACGGAAGGCCATTCCGGGTCTCTACCAGCATGTGGAAGGCAATGTTTTGGCCTTGTTGGACAGGGTGATCAGCAGTAAGGTGCATATTACCACTGACTCATGGTCCAGTAGGTATGGCAGGGACGTTACCTTTCCTTCACGGCGCACTGGGTAACTCTGTTGGCAGCTGGGAAGGATGCAGGACAGGGTTCAGTATTGTTAGAGCTTGTTCCCCCACCACGCCTCCAAAATGCTAGTGGTGATTCTGCCACAGCTCTCTCCCCCCCCCCTTCCTCCGCTTCTCCTCTATGGACTTCTCTGCAGATTTGTCCTCTAAACCAGCGGTGCTCCGTAAGCATTCAAGGGCCTACGCAAGCCCTCAGGCAAAAAGATGTCATGCAGTGCTTGAGTTGGTCTGCTTAGGGGACAGGAGCCACACTGGGGCAGTGATTCTGTCAGCTCTGCAGGGGAAGGCTCAGAGGTGGTTGACGCCATGCCAGATTCATCCAGCAATGTTGTATGCGACAATGGCACCAACATTCCCTCTGCCCTCAGACAGTAACACTTGATCCATGTCCCATGTATGGCACACGTCCTGAATTTGGTGGTGCAGCGGTTCTTGAGCAGGTAACCAGGCTTACAGGATCTCCTGAGGCAGGCCAGAAAAGTTTGTGGTCATTTGCACCTAACCTGCATGCTTTGGCCAATCCCATCGCCCTCTGCTAAGAGAGCCATAATTGGCCAAAGGCAGGGTGCCTTTGGCCAAACATGGCTCAGGGGGACTAAGTCCACGCCCCACACTATATAAGGCTGCCTACGCGGTGGCCCTGTGTAGTGTTGTTGTTGGCGTGGACAGAGAGATAGCTTGATTTAGATTAAGCAGGCAGGTTATTCAGTTAGTGGCAGTGTATTTGATATATATATACAGTCAGTCTAATATATATATATATACTCTGCATCCAGTGTAGCCTATATTTTTCCATGATGTACTATTTCTAATATACATCAGGTGGTGTATTAATATATATATATATATATATATATATATATATACAGTCTAGTATATATACTCTGCATCCAGTGTAGCCTATATCTACAGTACATTCCGTGGTGTACTGTTTCTACTACACTTCTGGTGGTGTACACAGCACACAATACAATGCAGTCATAGTGCAGTTGCTACTACTTTTCAGGTGATGTACACAGTACACAATACAGTGCAGCCGTAGTACAGTTGCTTCTGTAGTGATTCTGCCACAGCTCTCTCCTCCCCCCTTCCTCTTCTTCTTCCTCTATGGCCTCTTCTGCAGATTTGTCCTCTGAACCAGCGGTGCTCCGTAAGCATTCAAGGGCCTACGCAAGCATTCAGGCAAAAAGATGCCATACAGTGCTTGAGTTGGTCTGCTTAGGGGACAGGAGCCACACTAGGGCAGAGATTCTGTCAGCTCTGCAGGGGCAGGCTCAGAGGTGGTTGACTCCACGCCAGATTCATCCTGGAATGTTGTATGCGACAATGGCACCAACATTCCCTCCGCCCTCCGATAGGAACACTTGACCCATGTCCCATGTTTGGCACAAGTCCTGAATTTGGTGGTGCAGCAGTTCTTGAGCAGGTACCCAAGCTTACAGGATCTACTGAGGAAGGCCAGAAAAGTCTGTGGTCATTTCCGCCGGTCATACAATGCCAGTGCTCGGCTGGCTAACATTCAAAGGGAATGCAACCTGCCCACCAACCACCTCATTTGTGACATGCCCACCAGGTGGAACTCAACTTTGGCAATGCTGTAGCAGCTGCACACACAGCAGAGGGCCATCAATGAGTACCTGTGTGAGTATGGCACCAAGACAGGGTCAGGGAAGCTTGGCCACTTTTCGCCACGCCAGTGGCTACTGATCAAGGATGCATGCACCATTTGAGGAGGCCACAAGGATGGTGAGCAGCGACAGTGCATGCATCCATGGTACTGTCCCTCTTGTCTTCCTGTTGGAGAACATGCTCCGTGGAATAATGAACAGGGCACTTGAGGCAGAACAACGGGAGGAAGAGGACTTCCTTACCTCTCAAGGCCCCCTTTATCCAGATAGTATTCCTGTGGGCCCACCAAACACACAGGAAGAAGAGGAGGATTGTGTCAGCCATGTGTCAGCCGTCAGGACATAGAGGATAACAATCAGCAGCAGTCTTCAAGGGATGGTTTTCAGTCCCCAGAAACCCAAGGAGTTGTATGTGGCTGAGAGAAGGTTGTTACGGATCATGTGATCCTTAGTGACACAAAGGACTCAGAATTGTATGCCTCTGCAAACTTATGCTGCATGGCCTCCCTGATTCTGCAAAGCCTGCGAAAGGACCCTAAGATTTGTGGTATCAAGGAGAGGGATCATTACTGGCTGGCAACCCTTCTTGATCCACGTTACAAGGATAAGGTTGCAGAACTCATCCTGCCTTCACAACATCCACTAGGTTACTGGGTCTTGAGAATGGACCACTGGCCAGGACTTGCTCAATATGCAATTGAGCTACTGGCCTGTCCTGCATCCAGCGTGCTTTCTGAATGCACATTCAGTCCTGCTGGAGTGTTTGTAATGGATCAAAGAGTGCGCCTGTCCACAGACTCTGTTAATAGTCTCACATTCATAAAAATGAATCAGTCTTGGATCAGCAGCAGCTATCAAGCACCTAATGCTGATTTAAATGATTAATTTTTCTATGGATGTGGGATCCCTTGAAGACTGCCTATGCTGAGTGACTATCCTATTCTTCCTCAATCTTGATGATGCTAGCTTCCAACAACATTTTTGGTTTAGGGCACCACCACCACTGCCTAAAGCTCATTTTTTCTGCCCATTTAACAGGGGCATGTAATTACAATTTCTGATCTAATATTTTACAGCAGGGCCCATTCCTGCACCCACCAAGAGTAACTGTGAGGGCTTACAGTGTTGTGGCACCACCACCACCACCAAAGGCCCAATTTTTCTGCCCCTGTTTAACAGGGGCATGTAATTACAAGTTTTGATTTAATATTTCACAGCAGGGCCTGTTCCTGCGCCCAACAAGAGTAACTGTGAGGGGTTACAGTGTTGTGGCACCACCACCCAAGGCCCAATTTTTCTGCCCCTGTTTAACACACCACACCATTTCTTTTTAAAATTGGGTGCGGGGTTCCCCTTAATATCCATACCAGACCCAAAGAGCCTAGTAATGGGTGGTGTGACGAACGCGGGTGTCAGATCCCTGTCCTCCTCACTAACTTGCAACGAAGGACCGGCCAACCTCACACCACGCTGTCACTTACGTAACAATGCCACTCTCAGCTGCGCCCAGCACAAAGATTTTCCAGCTTGCGGGACCACAATCTAGGTGCGAGCAGCCTGAGAGTGATTGTCACTGGGCTAATTACACAATTAACCCTTTAACTGCCACCACCCCCGTTTAAAAGACCGAGCCGGGGGAGACTCGTAATTTCAGCAATACCAATTATAATTTTAGAATAAGCGTCTGCCACACACACTGCCACCACAGACAGGTCTGCTCAGAGTCTTACTCTACAACAGTAGCGCCCTTCAAGAGGCAAGTTCGTTTATAGCTTGCATTAAGAGCTTTAGAGACAAGGTTAACACTTTTCAACATAAGGGTTTATTATGAAAAGGTCAAAGTTGATGCAAATAAAATATTTACAGAAAAAAGATGTTTCAAAAGATAAAGACAATATACAGCCACAAAGCAATAAGGTAGAATTGGGAAGGAAGAATACTTGCAATTAATGTCCGAGGGTTGATCAGAGTTCGATCGATGAGCTAGGTAATCAGTTCTCGACTTGGCAGATGTTTCTTCTTGGATGGTAAAAGGAGAACTGCCCATTGTCTTGGCATCTCCTCTTTTCTGTCAAATCAAAGGGGGTGTTGACAGCGACCAGTAACCAATCATCTGGTCATCCTGTTTTAGGGGTTGGTTGCTGGGAGGTGTCTACACTCATGACCATGTCCCAGGTAGATTTTTAATACATATTCATATATCTGCATCTGTAGTGTTTACAGACTCCAAATATCCATATTATTATTCAACTTGAGATTTCCTTCAAAACAAGTCTAAACATGCCATCTCTATAACGTATAGCCTGCTTTGGAGGAATAGGTGGTCCCAGGGGTTTCCCATATGACCTGACATAGGGGTGTCTGGACTTGAAACGTTCCATATTATCTGAGGAAGCTAAATATGTCCAGATTATGGCTGTGCTATTACTAAGTCAGAAGTTATGAAACATGCTGAAATTTCATACTTATTCTATTGAGGTGTATTCAGACATTTTTACAACCGAGGCCTGTTCGGTCTCTGAATGGGGAGGGTGACAGTTTTACGACAGGCCTGAACACTGCCCTTACAACAAATGTTTTTTACTGACCTAACCTGGTTCTGTTTTCTCTGTTGAGATAACCTTTTCTGTTGAACTTAAAAAGCTTTGAATTCCTAAGATGGGGACGGAGAGAGTTCAGAGTTCTCTGTGAGGTTACATGGTTAGCCAAACTGTCATGGCTACTTCCACACAAGATGGCAGCTAGCTACAGCTTGTCATGTCCCGTACTTGATATCGTTACAGGTGGGTGGGAACCGATGCCGTGTTTCTCAATGATTTTCATCTATATTGCCAAGACCCGGCAATACATTTCAGCCGCAAGCAGTTTTTAATGACTTTTTTTCCTTTAGAAATGTCATTTTGCTGTGGTTCTAAACACGGGAAAACTGTGCCACTTTACAGGCATACTATATATACCCCCAAGGCTTGATATTTAAAGGAATATTTCATTTTTATTGTTTCACTTTAAGCATTCTTAAAATCACTACTCCCGAAAAAGAAACGGCCGATTTGAAAACTTTTTTTTGCATTGATACATGTCCCCTGGGGCAGGACCCAGGTCCCCAAAACCTTTTAATGGCAAAAACTTGCATATAAGCCTATAAAATTAACACTTTCGATTTTTCATGTTCGTGTCACATAGACTTTAACGGTGTTCCCGTGTTCGAACAAACTTTTTGCATGTTCGCTTGTTCTGCTGCGAACCAAACCGGGTAAGGGGGGTTTGCTCATCCCTACCAAACACCCACTGCATACGTTGTTGATGACATCAAATCAATACATTAATTTAACATATCTTTAATTAACTAAGCATCAAATAGTTTTTGGGTATATGGGGATATGAAAAAAAATATATATAAAACCTTGTGCTATTATAAATAAACTATAATTATATCACAATTGAAAGCAGTTCACACCCAATTGTGCAACACTAATATATCAATTATATACAAAAATGCAGGTGAAGCGTTTTCCACAGTAACTCTATCTCTAAACTGTCACAGATAAACAAAATAGGTGCACAGATATGTATATACAATTTCGCCATATCAAAACAAAACAACAAAAAATATCATAAACAATCATATAGGCATGTATAACTATTTGGGAAAACAGTAAAGTGATAAATCATTCCCAAAGCAAAATTGTTAACCCCATACACCACCCAATCTTCCTGATTCCCCATAGTATTGAAATTTTTTCCATGCTCCAAAAGCAGTTCATATTCTCCTCCACCATAGGAAACACACCAATGTGCCCATCACCACACATTATAGGAATCTTCTCACCTTATTACCCCACTGCAATAACACTTTAGTTATAATTTAGTTAAAAGTTCCTCATATCCATATGTGAAAAAAGATATTAAGAAAAATACAGTACGCATCAAAAATCTATATATACATAAATATAAATGCATCAATATAAAATAAAAAATTGTGATGATGATTAGTATTATTATTAAAATATATAGATACAATTGTGTATACAGGAAAACATTTTGCCAGTGTATCTACGTTTTTCTTGTATACACAATCTTACCCAATTAAATATTATATTGATGCATTTATATTTCTATATGTATTTTTATTTTGATGTGCATTGTATTTTTCTTAATATTTATTTTCACATATGGATATGAGTAACTTTATTGTTAGAGTACATATTTATATATACAGTATATACCTTATATTTGTCTTTTATTTGTTTATAATTGTGGTATATTCAGTTCGGAATGCTCGGGATATCTTTAGCGTGGGATTAAGCCCTGGTATTATGGCCACACATCCGTAGTTCATTTAATGCATTGAGGATTTTTTTCCCCTCTTGTGGTCTCTAGTATTATGTCGCCAACTGTTTACTTTGTTATGTTGACATGTATATAGAGCGTGATGCCACCCACAAGCTTTGAGAAAGCCAACCATGATGCAACACGGGCATTGACATCATCATGCTGGGCGGAGCCAGGATGCCATTTTGTTGAGTACTTCCACACATGGTGTTTGTATATGTGAACTGACATTTTATTCATTGTGGCTGCATTTTATTAAAATTTTTAATGAAAAAAGGAGCTTAAGCCTGCACTATTAGGTGTTTGTTTTTTTCTACCTTTTCATGCCATGTTATCCACGAGAGGCTGGTGGTTACCATACTTTAAGGAGGATCCAGATGCAAGTTGTCTGATTATAACTACAGTGTATGTCACTTCCATTATTGCAGAGGGGTCCATCAAATAAGGTGAGACGATACCCATAAAGCAGGGCCGATCCTAGGGTCACAGACGCCTGGGTGCAGAAATATTTCTGGCGCCCCCACATGGGTGTGGTTATCTTACTAACTCCTCCCCTTTGCAAATGTTTCTATGGCAACCACTCAAACACCGGGATGCTCCCCTAAGAAGTCTTTGTTACCCTGGAATCCTCTGATGATCTTTTAACAATAAAGAAAATACAGGAAGAGAATACACTAATGGGACCTGGAGGGGGGTCTCGCTGATGCACACAGAGAGCGCTTCTGTTAGAGAGTCTGTTAGAAAGAGCCCCCAGACATACTGCAGACATAGTACAGGAGACGGTCAGAGACTGCAGACGTAGTACAGGAGATGGTCAGAGACTGCAGACATAGTACAGGAGATGGTCAGAGACTGCAGACATGGTACAGGATATAGTCAGAGACTGCAGACATAGTACAGGAGATGGTCAGAGACTGCAGGCATAGTTCAAGAGATGATCAGAGACTGCAGGCATAGTACAAGAGATGATCAGAGACTGCAGACATAGTAAAGGAGACGGTCAGAAACTGCAGACACAGTACAGGAGACCGTCAGAGACTGTGGGCATACTACAGGAGACGGTTAGAGACTGCGGGCATAGTACAGGAGATGGTCAGAGACTGCAGTTCCTATAGATGGCAGTAGATAATGACCACAAAGCGCCCTCTCACCTGACCTAGCGATATAGCAACAACGGTTCCTCTGATCAAGAGTCAGCTCACTCTGGGTTGCCCGGGCGACTCCACTGGTTAGATCTAGATTCTGGCAATGATTCTGATCCTTTCTTCACCAGGGATGGCGCAAGGCTGTGTGGCTTTCCCTCTGGTGGTGCAGGGCAGTGGGGTTCTCTCTCTGATGGCATCCCCTCAGCACTGTCCCCTCCCTGGAGTCCTGGGTGCACTTCCCTGAAACAATCCCCATGCTCTTGGCTCTCTATCTCCCTCTCCCATTCAGCTGGGCATGCTGTGTGGCCTGCAATTTCCGGGTTACAATGGGACCGCCAGTCCTCGGGACTAAATGTCCCACAATCCTCTTCTATGAAGGAGGGAGAAGAAACATAGTGGGCGCTGTGCTGGCAAGCACCTCTCACTACTACAGCAGCGTGAGTAGAGAACGGGGGGAAAGGAGAGTCTGCAGCTGCTCCCTCTCTACTCAGAGACACGGCCGCTCTGATCTCCGGCTGCTTTTCTCTCCTCCTCTGGCAGGAGGAGGGAGGGGGAATTGGCAGGAAACACAGAGCACCTTCTTCCTGTTGATAACAGCAGCGGCGACGCCACAGTCTCTCCTCCTCTTATCTGCTTCTGTCAGTTGCTGGCGGAGAGAACAAGTGGGATGGGTATCCGCAGCACCCGCTACATGAGCTCCACCTCTTGACACAGACAAGGAGAGGAGGAGGGAGGGGAGCATTCTGGAGCTTCAGAGCCCCTACCTCTGTGGCACCCAGGTGCACTACACCCTGCGCACCCGCCCAGGATCGGCCCTGCCATAAAGTGTGGTGATAGGCACATCTGTGTGTTTCTTATGGTGGAGAATATGAACTTTATGCTTTTTGGAGCTTGGAAAGAATTTCACTACTATCGAGAACTAGGAAGACTAGAGGGTGTATGGGACTAGCAATTTTGCTTTGAGAACGATTTATCACTTTACTGTTTTCACATATAGGGGAAAATAATACTGGGAGTATGCTATAGGCCCCCTAACCTGAGGGAGGAAGGGGAGACGGATCTCCTATCACAATTTGGATTAGGATGGGAAGTGTTATCATAATGGGGGATTTTAATTATCCAGACATAGACTGGGCGGAGGGAACCGTGCATTCATCTAAGGCTCACCAGTTCCTAAATGTCTTGCAGGATAATTTTATGGTTCAGATGGTAGACGCACCAACTAGAAATAAAGCGTTACTGGATCTACTGATTACCAACAATACAGACCTGATCACGGATGTGGAAATACGGGGCAATTTAGGTAACAACGATCACAGGTCAATTGGCTTCAGTATAAATCACACAAATAGGAAACATAAGGGGAATACAAATACACTGAATTTCAAAAGAGCCAACTTCCCTAAACTAAAATCCTTGCTAGAAGGCATAAATTGGGATAAAATCTTAGGAACAAAGAACACGGAGAGATGGGTTTGCTTTAAGAGCATATTAAATAAGGGCATTAGCCAATGCATCCCATTGGGTAATACATTTAAAAGAGCGAACAAAAGTCCTGGATGGCTTAACTCCAATGTAAAAATACATATAAAAGCAAAGGAGAAGGCCTTCAAAAAATACAAGGTTGAGGGATCATCATCAGCATTCAGATTTTATAAAGAATGCAATAAGAAATGTAAGGGTGCAATAAGAATGGCTAAGATAGAACATGAAAGACACATAGCGGAGGAGAGCAAAAAAAATCCCAAGAAATTCTTCAAGTATGTAAACAATAAAAAAGGGAGGACAGACCATATTGGCCCCATAAAGAATGAGGAAGGACATCTGGTTACCAAGTATGGGGAGATGGCGAAGGTATTGAATTTATTCTTCTCCTCAGTCTTCATGAGGGAATCGGGGGACTTCAGTAACCAAAACTGCAGTGTTAACAGAAGACAGAATTAAAATTAGACTTGGGAAACTTAACATTAATAAATCACCAGGACCAGATGGCTTGCACCCGAGGGTACTTAGGGAACTCAGTCAAGTAGTTGCCAGATCATTGTTCCTAATTTTTATTGACAGTCTACTGACTGGAATGGTACCAGCTGATTGGAGAAAAGCTAATGTAGCACCAAAATTTAAAAAGGGCCCAAAATACATCCCTGGGAATTACAGACCAGTTAGTCTAACATCAATAGTATGTAAACTCTTGGAGGGGATAATAAAGGACTATATACAAGATTTTAGTAATGAGAATGGTATCATTAGCAGTAATCAGCATGAATTCATGAAGAATCATTCTTGCCAAACCAATCTATTATTCATCTTAGAATGGTCAGGGGTGGGTAGGGGGGTTCCCCCACAGTTCTGTGCTGGGACCAATCCTGTTTAATTTGTTCATAAACGACCTGGAGGATGGGGCAAACAGTTCAATCTAGGTATTTGCGGACGATACTAAGCTAAGCAGGGCAATAACTTCTCCGCAGGATGTGGAAACCTTGCAAAAAGATCTGAAAAAATTAATGGGGTGGGCATCTACATGGCAAATGAGGTTCAATGTAGAAAAATGTAAAATAATGCATTTGGGTGGCAAAAATATGAATGCAATCTATACACTATGGGGGGGGGGACCACTGGGGGAATCTAGGATGAAAAAGGACCTGGGGGTCCTAGTAGATGGTAGGCTCAGGAATGGCATGCAATGCCAAGCTGCTGCTAACAAAGTAAACAGAATATTGGCATGCATTAAAAAGAGGATTAATTCCAGAGATAAAACGATAATTCTCCCTCTCTTCAAGACTCTGGTCCGGCCGCACTTAGAGTATGCTGTCCATTTCTGGGCACCAGTCCTCAGGAAGGATGTACTGGAAATGGAGAGAGTACAGAGAAGGGCAACAAAGCTAATAAAGGGTCTGGAGGATATTAGTTATGAGGAAAGGTTGTGAGCACTGAACTTATTCTCTCTGGAGAATAGACGCTTGAGAGGGGATATTATTTCAATATACAAATACCACACTGGTGACCCCACAATAGGGATAAAACTTTTTCGCAGAAGGGAATTGACCAAGACTCGTGGCCACTCATTAAAATTAGAAGAAAAGAGGTTTAATCTTAAATTACGTAGAGGATTCTTTACTGTAAGAGCGGCAAGGATGTGGAATTCCCTTCCACAGGCGGTGGTCTCAGTGGGGGACATCGATAGTTTCAAGAAGCTATTAGATAAGCACCTGAACGCCCGCAACATACAGAGATATACAATGTAATACTGACATATAATCACACACATAGGTTGGACTCGATGGACTTGGTGTCTTTTTTCAACTTCACCTACTATGTAACTATGTAAGTATAGGTACACACGCCTATGAAATTGTTTATGATATTTTTGTTGTTTTGTTTTGATATAGTGAAACTGTATATACTGTATATAAATGTGCACTTATTTAGTTTATTTGTGACACTTTAGAGATAGAGTTATTGTGAGAAGCACTTCAACTGTATTTTTGTATATATATGGAAATATAGCAAAGGGCTGTGGTGCACCTATGGTGTGGGCTTGCAGTGTTTTGGGTGCGCAGTGTTTTTACACTTTTTTTTTCAAAGGATAAAGCGAGGTACTGTGAAAAAAGGCGGATCTTGAATGGACTGTCAGTCATAACTGCCTGATGACCTTAGCTCAAAGACCAGTGCATTATGGTTGCCATTTTCAATTCCCACATTCATTTGATGGGTGAGCAAATTGAAAACCTTTAGACTGTAAGCTCTAAGGAGCAGGGTCCTCTGATTCTTCCTGTATTGAATTGTATTGTAACTGTGCTGTTTGCCCTAACATTGTACAGTAAAGCGATGCGTAAACAATTGGCGCAATATAAATCCTGTATAGTATTAATAATAAAAAATAATTGCCACAAATTAATGGTAGCAATGAACACATACCTTATCCCTACCACAATGAATTTCTTTCTAGTCTTTTCATGTAGCAGTCATGAAACGTAGACAAATCCCACAAGCATCTTTCTGCAATTATAATAATGTATCATGAACTTCCCGAATTGATGAAATATTTATTACAAACAGCTTATTTTGCTTTACTCTTGGGATTCTATTTCTGTACATATTGAATGGGCTTGCAAGCTGTGCAACATCCCTGCATGGAAAGAACAATGAAAAGGTGCTTCAATAACAGATTACTATTTTATTTTCTTAACAATGCATTTCAGATTGGTAACGGAAAAAAACATGCCGTAACATAATATAATTTCCCAGTTTAATGAGTGCTGTTTCATTATTAATAATCTGTATTTTATTTAATGCTCTTGGAAGGCATTTATATAAAAATAATTATTGTTAAAATTATTAATGTGTTTTTCACATACACAATCAATTTTTTTAAAAAGTGCATTTTATAATAAAATTCTGTTTAAACATTTTATAGTGTTATAAAATTGAAAAGTAGATAAAAACCTTAGAACTAAGATTATGCAAAAATAAAGGTTCCATAGACCAATAGAACATAACTTTTATTATCCTTAGCATAAAAGCAATCTGCAAAGTACCATAACCCACAGCAGCCAATCAAGATTTATCTTTCAGTGAGCTGACCACATTACACTAAAAACTGAGGCAACTATTAGGGCTCTTTCACATAAGAGGCCTGGTCAGTTCTGCCTGTTAGTTTTTCCTGAGAATCTGATTGGGAGCTGAATGTTCTGTCTGCAGGTGAATATAAACAGATGTAAATTATCATCTGCATCTGATTCAGAGGCGTAACTAGAAACCTCAGGGCCCCGGTGCAAGAAATCATGAATGCCCCCCCCAAAAAAGCATGACTTTGATACCAATATTCCTTTTAAAATGTTTGGCCCCGAGAGGGCTAAACGTTGAACTCAACTTAAACTGCTTCATTAGTGACCTGTAATGCGTTTTATATTGGGGGGTACTTTATAAGCGGTTTGCAATCTGGTGCCCAACCTACTCTCAGGGCTCCTACCAATAATGGAAAAATAAAGAATATATTAAGCAATAGCAATTTTTGCTGTAGTTTCACAAGTGTGAGTACTCATCTTTAAGATATACTGCATTGTTAGGGATATATGATTTGATTTAGGTGTAGATATTGGGAGTAGTTTCTAGGATTTGGTATCCCTTGGGAATTTAGGTCTGAGTGGTCTGTATACCAATCTACTGACGTAATTAGTCTTAAACAGTAGGGGAGAGACCATTTGGATTGTAGTTAACACCCATGGTTTTGGGGGCCCTTTGTTGACTAATCTCACAATAAGATTGGGCTGATGGATGTGTTTTTTCTTATAACAATGCAGTTGTCTGGATGGGTATTATATTTACTTTATATAGGTGTTATTGTTCCAACCACTTATGTTTAATTTATTAATAATATTTTTTAGGTAAATCTTATAGTGTGCTATATAATACTTTAAATTTAGTGTTATTATATTTGAATATAGCTGAGTGTGAAGGCATTTGATGTAAGTAGAAGATATAATGCACAGAGCTCAGACTGTTTGCATTGACTGGATCGAATACCAATAGGAGAGGGAACATCAGACTGCATGTTATATGAGCTGCGGTGATTCAGATCCCCTGTGCGACTTGACCAGCATGCAAGTTTAAGTTTATTATTTCCCTTTATTGGGATTGATCTATCTCTGTACACTGTTTTCGTATGATGGAGGAATTGCGGCCCCCGGGACACGAGGTGTGCGCAGGCGCGGTATTAGGTTCTATTTGCTTCAATGGATGGGAGGGTATAAAAGAGTTGATTGTCATTCCATACAGCCAATCCCATGAATAAGTCATTGTATGATGAAACATGTCGGGGGCGTGGCTGTGACGGAGGACGTTGCTAGCCCTACAAAATAGCAGTGATTCGATCTGGTTACGAGATACCAAGGAGGGGGTGAGAATTGAAAGGCTGACGCCTGCAAACGTCTGTACACCTCGGGTCCGCCATGACCGCACTACATTTTTGTGCGATCCAACTGCTTTATTGCTGTGATTTGAAGTTGCACCGATTTTTGCTGTTTTAAATTTTTTTAAATGTGAGTGAACACTTGGAGAGTGGTACTGTTGAATAAAGTGATTTTACTGGTTTACACTATTGGAGCACTTTATTATTTTACATGTGGAGCGGGTCCTGTACACATTGTTGGAGATCGAGCTGATGATCATACCCTATCTGTGCGGTATAAAAGCGTTTGAGCCTTGCACGCAAGTGTGGGCATGTGAAGTCGGTGAGTGCGTTTCTTAAGGGAGTGGGAGCACTGAACACTTGCAGTGTGGTGGAGAGACAACAAGAGGACACTTTTATGTTATTTCCCAGCATTTATATTTGTTTATATGGACATTTTTTAATTTAATCACCTTTTGAATCACATGGTGATTTATATGTTTAAACACATTAATTGGTAAAATCAAGGGTTTTACAATGCACTTGGCATATTTGATTATATTGTGTGCACACTGTTTTCAGTAGCGCCACTAGTGGTCTTCTTTATGTCTTTTAAGCGCTAGCATCTAGACACTCAGAAAGGTAATTTATATATGTTTTGATGTTATTTTATAAAGTGGCAGCTGTATTAATTCATTCACCAATTTATTCACTTTAATTATTGATTGTCATATCTGTGGCGCGGTGGTGGTGGTATTTGCAGTAAGGGGCGATTGATTACTTTAATACCAGTAAGCTAAAATAGTTTATAATCTATTGGCTTGTAAGATATACTGTACTGCATATATCTCACAGGGTCCTGATGATTTGCAGTGACTTATATTATATGAATGGTTTGAGTGGGTCAGGGATGTTGATTCTTCTTTCACCTGTGTAAATAGGCATGTGGGGGAGTCCTTCATTCTCTTCAAACACAGAGGTATCGATTTATTTACTTTCTGTTTTGACACTGTGTATAACTTCCCTTTGAAGGCTGGTCTATATTACTGGTCCAAGGATCATCAAACAAATTCTATTTGCCCACAATAAAAATAGTCTTATTCGGGGGCGCATGCGCGGTGCTGGAAGGAATGGACGTCTGACGCTGTAGCTCCACTCCTCCCGGGACTCTAATGGCTTCCCAAGGGCTATAAACAGCTTTATTCACAGCGATTCTAACACCCCTCAAGTTGCATAGCCTTGGTGCATGCCGTTGAGGAAGAAGAAATCCCGAGGCTCTGCTCAGAACACCCTGACACACTATCTCCTCCGCACGCGGGAAAGGTACAGCATGTCCCAAGATGGTGTTGAGGGGAGAGGTGATTCTCCTGCTTCGATTCCTCCGTCACAGCCGGGTCCTTCCCCTACATAAAGCCACAATAGTGAGTACCCTACCGCTCTCTCTAAAGCGGACCTTGAAGCAAGCCTAGAGGCCATGTATGCTAGGTTGGCTACTACATTTTAGACGGAACTTCATAAAACTTCCCACACGCTGTCACAGGAGATTGCAGCCTTGGGCACAGGAACCGAGAGACATGAAACAAAACATGATGAGCTAGCCCTGGCATATAATGACCTCAGTAGGGAGCATGAGTCATTAGCATCAGCCTTCATTCAAGCACAAGTCGAGGACCTCGACAACAGAAATAGGCGCAATAATTTGCGCCTACGAGGGATCCCAGAGTCGGAGACAGAATTAATCCCTGCGGTGATTTGATTATTTAAATCTCTTCTCCCGGATTATGATTCTGCTGCATTCAAATGCAATCTTATACACAGGGCCCTCCGACCAAAACCACCAGATGATAAACCCCCCCAGAGATGTGGTACTCTGCATGAAGGACTTCCTCACTTAGGCCCCTTTCACACTTATACAACTTCAAAGTGGCGCAATTTTACCGCGATTTCGGGGCTGCTATTTTGCCGCGATTTTACCACGATTTTGCTGCGATTTTGCCACGATTTGGGAGCAGTACTACTTTGTACGACTTTGCCACAACTTTGGCATTAACCATTCTCAGCTTGTGCTTACAAAGTAGTGCTGAATTATTCAGGTACGATTTACATGCTACTTAAGGGTTTAACATTGAGGTCTATGGAGTACAAATCGTATGGAAGTTGGACCAAAGTAGTGCTGAAATCGTGTCTATATTATTCAGGTACGATTTGCATGCTACTTGAGGGTTTAGAATTGAGGTCTATGGAGTAGAAATCGTATGGAAGTTGGACCAAAGTAGTGCAGGGACTACTTTGAAGTCGGCACGACTTAAAGTCGTGCCAATATGAATGGTAGTCATTGAAAATCATGGAGAATGACTTGTCATACGATTTTGCAGTACAAAATCGTGGGACAAGTCGTATAAGTGTGAAAGGGGCCTAAGGAGGAAATTCTGAGAGCGTCCCGGAACAAGCAACGGATCACCCTGGATGATCATCCTATCCAGATCTATCCAGATATATCTCAAGCCACCCTGGACAGAAGAAGAGGATTGAAAGAATTCAATCTGCCCATATCCGCTATAGATGGGGTTTTCCCTTTAAATTGTTGGTCCCCTACAATGGCACCACCTTCTCAGCCTCATCCCTGCAAGAAGGCCAGGAAATCCTGATGAAGCTAGGCCTCCTTGATGCCGCAACGATTCACCGACCACCATCTACACCCAGACCAGCTCCAATTTGGCAAACTCCACCACCTAGGAGAGATAGAAGGAGGATCCGCTATGACATTGGTGATAGAAATGATGAAAACACTCGCTGATCGATTTGCTGCCTATGCCTTGGAATATCCTCATGGCGGTTTGCACTTAATATCCTGACCTGCCTATTCGGGCGTCTGACCCTCGGAGCAGCTGCATGTCCTCCCCACCCAGCAGACACTTTTCCCAGAAACTTCAGGGCTGTGTGTTCTTTTTTTGTTTTGTTTTTTGTTAGCCCTACAGGTTTCACTCCTTGCAACACCACAGACTGGTGTTCGCATTTTGGCTAGGTACGAGACCGTGTTTTCTCGCTGGATAGTTTCTTTTTTTTTTTATCAGGTAAATTTTCCTTTTTCTTTTTCTCTCTACCTGATCCAGTATTAAAGTTGGGTTTCATGACTTTTTCAAAGTCACCAGACTCCTTTCTTGGTTATGTTTTTTTTTCGTGCTTTTTTTTTTAGGTCAGTCAGTTTACAGTCTGAGGTATTTTCCTTCCCAGAAGCTTTTTAATGAAATGTGTATGATATATCCATATAAATTTACGTATATGTAGCGCTGGTAGATTTGCAATCTACCGCACGTTAGGTAAATTTAGTAACTTGTTCGTTAGAAAGGTTAAGTTTGCCTCTGTTCCAGCTTGGCTGACGTTGTGTGTGTTTCCATGCTGACCGGCGGGTGTCGCTGTTATCACGGGTTAGTGTTGAAAAGGCAACGTGTTGAAGTGTATGGATGCTCTTCTGTCCCGGAGACAATTCGGTGGAGGTGGTCATCCGGGTTGCATTCTGGGCGAGGGTATTTATGGGACAGACGCCATATTTTGGGGTTCGTTTTTCAGCCACCTGCTGGCCCTCCTGGACGACAGGTATGCGTTAAGGAGCTACCTCGTGGCCCTCCGTTCCGGAGGCCCAGGATACTATGGCGCAGGGGTGGGTCCAGAGGCTTGTCTGGGGCCTACCACCGTGGCCGAGGAGTCTGTGGCAGAGACTTTGATTCATGCTGCGTACTGGCTGCTAGGAGTGTGTCCCACGAGGGGAGCGCATTCCATACAATATCTGAATTCTACCCGAACATTTGTTAAAAGAACCCTAAAGGAAGATGCTTGAGTTTCTTCTGCAGTTTCCCTTTCGTCTCTTTCCTGCTATTTCCTAAGTCAAGTGTTTAATAAAGCATTGAAAACGTATTCCAGTGTTGGTGCGT
The DNA here is from genome assembly GCA_037952925.1 of Lithobates clamitans. Taxonomy (NCBI): domain Eukaryota; kingdom Metazoa; phylum Chordata; class Amphibia; order Anura; family Ranidae; genus Lithobates; species Lithobates clamitans. The sequence continues at coordinate 2,503,382 of JBBGZY010000291.1, forward strand.
GTATCGTCCAGAGGTAAACTCAACGGAACCCTAGACCCGGTGCCGGTGAAACAGAGGGAAGCAGAGTGAAGGTAACAGACCCGCTTAAACCAGCAGCTCCACTGAGAGTTATGGCTACATATAAAATATGTCTGCTTAGAATGAATACCGCCATCTGCGGGTTGTTGGCAGCTCCCCTGATTGGTCTGGAGAGGTTAGGATTGCACCCCCTAGTTACCCTCTCTCTAATTTCACACTTGTTCTTCTCCCAGTTGTACATTATTGCACCTCTCATGGCGATTACCTGTATTTCACATAATGTGAAGGGATTTAACTCCCCCATTAAGAGACACAAGGCCTTTGCATTATCGAACCACATAGGAGCCAAGATTCTCCTGATTCAGGAGACTCATTTTTCTCAAACCTCACACCCCAAATTCTTCCACAGAAATTTTCCCCAAACTTTTTACTCTCTCCATTCAACCAAAAGCAGGGGCGCCGCCATACTCCTGCATGCTTCCCTCCCTATGGAAGTTAAACAAATATATAGAGATAAGGAAAGCAGATACGTCATTATTAAAGGGGTTATACATAATAGGGAAATAACAATCACCAGTATATACGCCCCAAATGAAGCCCCTGCATCCTACTTTAAATGTTTCTTTGATAAACTTGCTTCTTTTCACTCACCTCATATGATCATAGGAGGTGACTTCAATTTGGTGGCTAACTCTACGCTTGATAGATCCACCTTTGCAGCCACAACCAAAGCCTTCCCCAGGTCTCAAACCCGTGGTCTACTTGAACATCAACTGGTGCACACCTGAAGAACGCATAACATAGGGCTCAAGGAATTTACCTTTTACTCCCACCCCCATAACAGCTACGCTAGATTTGACTACATTTACACTTCCCCCATTATTTTAGCCAATTCCACTAAAGCAACAATCCACCCCTATGTATGGTCAGATCACCATGTGACCTCTTTCACAACGGAATTTATCAGACTCGCTCCCACCTCACATACATGGAGACTAAATGAGGCACTCCTCTCGGATTTAGCAGTGGAATCAGAGATAGCAAAGACCATTGAGGAATATTTTACTTTAAATGCCCTTCCCAAAACTCAACCCTCTACGATTTGGACTGCCCACAAAGCAGTTTTAAGGGGCACATTTATTAGTGTAGCCTCGTTTCGTAATAAAGTTAATAGACAAAAAATATTGGACCTCACACAGGATCTGGACCGTCTATATAAAAATACAAACGCATTGAATCTAGAATCCACCAGATTGTCTATTGACCAAAAACATCTAGAATTAGACTCACTTTCATCCTCTAAGATTGAAAAAGCCCTTAGATGGTCCAAAGCCAAATTTTTGCTTCACAACACCTCCATGACCCTATTTGCAAGAAAGCTAAATCAGTCTACTCGTCCCCCTCATATCTATAAATTAGCCACTAAGACGGGTCTAACCACCTCTCATCCAAAAGAGGTTCTTCGAATACTTGAACAATTTTATTTCGTCCCTATTAGCACCAGACCAAACGAAACCAACACCAGATGATGAAATCTGGCTCCAAGATATCCCTATACCTACTCTTTCTCCCACACAACTGGAGAAACTTAACACCCCCATCATACTTTCGGAGGTACTGAATGTGATTAAAACCTTGAAGATGGGCTCAGCCCCGGGCCCTGATGGCTTTTCTTCTTTATATTTTACAAGAAATTTTCCACTTCCTTATCCCAGAGACTGGTTCAGCTCTTTAACTGGGTGTTGCAGCGTGTCCCTGATCCCAAAACCCAATAAAAATCACACACTCCCCCAAAATTACAGACTAATTTCCATCATGAATAATGATTTAATATTTTTTAGCAGAATCTTAGCAGACAGATTGGCAGGCATAATCTCCTCCCTTATATCTCCCTACCAATCCGGCTTTATTACCCACAGATTCATCACAGATAACATACGTATAGCTATAGACATCATCCAGGATGCTAATTTATCCTCCCGTAAACTTCTCATGCTCAGCCTAGATATTCAAAAGGAGTTTGACAGCGTCTCCTGGAGTTATATATCCACTCTCCTACGACGCATGGGTTTTCGAGGCAAATTTTTGCAAGCCTTTCGAGCCCTTTATCTAAATCCTAAGACTCGTATTAAGATACCGGGCTGTAGTTCTGTATTTTTTTCCATAGGGAGGGGTACAAGGCAGGGGTGTCCACTCTCCTTCTTAATTTTCACCCTCGCACTAGAACCCCTGGCCATTGCAATACTCAATAACCCAGACATATCTGGCTACACCAAAGGTTCTTCAACCTACAAATCTTGCATGTACACAGACGACGTACTAATGTTTCTTACTAGCCCCCTAAATTCTTTGCCTAACTTACTATAGACCCTATCAAACTTTGCAAGAGTTTTAGGTCTTTCGATTAATGTCTCGAAGTCAGTGGACCTTCCAGTGGGGCTTACACCAGTGGAACTTCATCAACTTAGACAAACGTACCCATTCACGTGGGCTGAAACTCATCTCTCATATTTAGGCATTGATCTAACAGGAGACTTTTGCAAACATTTTGAAGCCAACTATCCCTGAAAACCCTTAAACTCTGGTCCCCTCTCCATATTCCTTTCCTAGGCAGAATTACAGCCCTTAAAATGACGATCCTCCCCAGGTTACTTTACCTGTTCCGTTCCCTTCCAAAAAGACTTTCTAAATCTTATCTGCTTAACGTTCAGGCCCATTTTAATAAATTTATTTGGCATGACAAACCCCTGAGATTTGCTAAAGAGGTTTTTTTATCGCTCCTCGAAAAGAGGAGGCTTGGGAGTCCCTCAGATATGGCTCTACTACTTAGCCAGTAGATATATGCAACAGTCCCAATGGAACATTAAAAATTCCAAGGTCCCCTGGGTCAAATTCGAAAATGATTCCATCACTCCCCTATATCTCCCTGGGCTGATGTGGTCCTCTAACCCCTCTTTCCCAGAATTGCCCGTTAAAAACCGAGTAGTCGCAATAGGACTGAAACTTTGGAATCAGTATAAGACAAAATACAATCTCATATCGCAAAAACCTCTAGGAGCCTCATATCTCAGTGACCCCGGATTCCCCTCAGCATATGATCACCCGGAGTTTTTCCTAGCTTGGACTGAACGCTACCTGACCACGTTGGGAGACTTTCTGGTTGGTTTAAAATTTGTTACATTCTCGGTTTTACAGACTCTCTATCATATATCAGATAGAGAATTCTACCGTTTCCTACAAATTTGTCATTTCTTTCAACAGCACTATGCCAGCCCCCCTCAGACACTAAAACACTCTTTGAGGCTGTATGCCACACTTCCCCTCGTCAAAAGGACATTATTTTGGGAATTTACAAGTCATTAGAATTAGTAGATGAAAAACCTACCCTGAAATATAGATCCTAATGGGAAAAGGAACTAGACCTAGATCACGAGGACCTGGACTGTAAGAAAGGATGGCAAAACATACGTAAATGTACAAAGTCCTTAACAATCAGGGAGACAGCCATTAAGCTCACGACAAGGTGGTATTATACCCCTGTGCGCCTGAGTAAAATTTATCCGTAAGCTTCTCCTAGGTGCTTTAGAGGCTGCACCCATTTGGGCACCTACCTGCACTTATTTTGGGACTGTGAAAAATTGCAACCTACCTGGAAGGAGGTATTAAAATTGATTGACAATTTAGCTGGGACTTCCATTACCCTCACTTACCAGCATTGTATCCTATTTCAGGTCCTCCCTGATATTCCCAAACCCCTGATGAGATTAATTCACTCAATTTGTATAGCCATGCATTGGGCCACTGCATTACACTGGAAAGCATCTTTGGTCCCATTCGCACAAGTTATTTCACGTATAGATCATATGATGATAGCAGAGAAAATATTTCATACCCTACATGATTCTATCCCTGTAATCGATGCCAAATGGTATCCATGGTTCCTGTTCAGGCTTCAAGACTGACTGTATTTAGTTTAGATGTTTCATATTCTTTTCTTTATTTTCCTTTTTTTTAGGTAATATAAATATCCTTCAAGATTTTGCATATCATCAGAATAAGTTCTCTTATCAAGAGTCAAGCAAGATGCTTTTTGACTGATTATGATGTAAACTTTTGACATTGATGTATACCACCTATCAATAACTTGATGTAATACCTATAGTATTGAAGGATGTAATTTTTTTTTTTCATCTGTATGTGAACTTTGTTATGCTTAATAAAACTGTTTGAAAACAAAAAAAAAAAATAGTCTTATCCTTGGCTTCAGGTGAGGGGGAAAAGTACACATTCATTGTTTTTCTAACCAGTTCTGTAAACACTTTGGGGAAATTTACTATAAAACAAAAATAAAGAAGAAATTGCGCTAGGTGCTAAACAGAGTTAATAATAATAATGAAAATAAAACACTGTGAAGGAAATCCTGCAGTTAAAACACCATAACCCTAATACACGGGCACAAAAACGAACGAACAGTGTAGCGCTGGACTGGTGATATAGTGAACATATATGTTATGAGCACATGTGAGTTATTAAATCATGACCTAAACTTATTCCGTCATAGAATAAATACAAAAATAGTGAAAATCACATAAGTAATAATGATTGTTAATGTGAGTCCATACCCTAGAGGGGTGTATGCAAAGAAGAAAACACAAGTGCAAAATGAAAAATGTAAAGTTCATAAGTGCAAAATAAGATAAAGTTCATATGTGTCATAAGTGAAGAAATAAATCCAAAAAAATAAATCCAAAAAAAAAGGCTATTGCAGGGTCCGGGATTGCATGGTCCACCGCTAGTGCAGCCCACCACCAGATGGTAAAATTGGAGGCTTACCAGAAAGCCTGCGACCGCCCTTATTCAGGGGGGTCAATACAGGCTTAGTAGTGGAATATAGATTCCCGGAGATGATTAACAATAGATTCCTTAGGCTGTTCTCCCGCTCTCCTCGCCAAACAGATGGTCCGCAGCAACGGGGACACCAATATGGAGGGAATGCTTCCAGGGGTTCCTTCAGTGCTTCTTCCCAGATGGGCCAGGCACAAATAAGCCACAAATCCCAAGAAAAAAACAAAGGGGACTCCAATAGTGTAGATTGACTAAAAAGGCTTTGGTTTATTTAACTACAATAAAAGCAATAAATAAAAAGCACTTACAGCAGAAGTGACAGTGAAAAAGCTCCTTAGCTGTTTAAAACAGGTTCGCGCATGCACGACGCGTGTCGGCGTTGTGACCCTACGGCCGTTTCGTCACAACTGACGTCATCAGGGGTACGCAACCACGCACACGCATGCGCTTTAAAAACACAAGCAATGCAGCGATAAGCGCACTCATTGACTGATGGATTAAGATTCATACCAATCTGCCACATGCAATTGCTCTACACCACCCCCACAGACGCCCATAAGTATGTAGAATACTCATCTGGTATAAGAGAGATAAATTGAGTATTTAAACAAAATAGGGGTGCGTGTTGCGGACCATGCCATCTAGTGGCAAAAATAGAAATTGCTCAGTGGTACAAATTAGCCCAAAAACCCAAAGAATTGCATAACTTAAGGCTGAGAGATCTTACACATTTTAAAATGCGCAAAAGATATTGTCTGCAATAAATATAGCACAATTTTTTTTTGGAATAAACCCAACAACCATAGTGCATCACAAATCTAAAACATTAAAAAAATTTAAAAAGTAATATATACCAATGTATACAGTAAATTTATTACAATTGTCACAGTTAAAAAAAAAAAGGGGAGAAAGAAAAGGGGAGACTCATTGCTGAGGGGTACTTCAACTGTTGTTAATGAAACAGTTGATGTCCCACTCTATGTTCAACCCATTGGGGGCATGAGAGCCAAGTCTATAGATTCAACTTGTTTCGGATCTAGAGATGGTTCTTTTACCATTGCTGCCTCTCCAATGGGGAACATATTTCTCAATACCAATGAAAACAGTACCTTTAGGGTCCCTACCATGTACAAGGTCATAGTGTCTAGAGACACTATGCTTATCAAAACCTTGGGAAATTTACTATAACTGCGTGGAGCAAAATCTGGTGCAGCTCTGCATAAAAACCAATCACCTTCCATGTTTTATTGTCAAAGTTTAATTGAACAAGCTGAAGTTAAAAGTTGATTGGCTACCATATACAGCTGCGCTAGGTTCTGAGTGCTCCAGTTTTAGAAAATCAACCCCTTTGTTTGCAAATACAGAATGTCTTAAGTTGAAAAACTGACATGACTTGCAGCCTGAAGTTGACCCTTTATCTCTGGGGCTCGTTTAGTCTTAAGCTTCGTACATACGATCAGATTTTCTGCAGACAAAACCTCAGACTTTTGTTTGAAGGGCGTTGGCCAGGAGCTTGTCTTGCATACAAACGCCAAGGAATTGTCAGCCAACAAACACGAACGTAGTGACGTACTACGTGGTTTTTCAGCTCTTTAGCACCACCCTTTGGGCTCCTTCTGCTAATTTCATGTTAGTAAAAGTTTGGTGAGTGTTGATTCGTGCTTTTCATTTTGCGCTTTTCATTTTGCATATTTCAGTTCGTTTCTGAACAGCCATTCGTCAACCAGCCATGTTGCGGAATCGGAGGAGATAACGTGTTATTTATTATTGGCCTTGGAATTATTGCTATGACCCAAGTCCAGTCCAGGAACAAGAGGAGGAGGATTTCTTGGACCAAAAATTGGTTGCTTTATTAATCGTGACCAGTTATGTCATATGCCTTTGCTGTGGGAGCTCCAGGAGAATAATCCAGATGATTTTCGGAATTATCTCTGGATGACGGACCCCTGCTTTCACCAACTCTTGGCATTGTTGACCCCCTATATTAAGAAGCAGGACACATGCATGAGGCTTTTATTTTATTTTTTGGTTGAATAATGATTTGATTTGGTATATTTTCTATATTTTTGGATGCATAGAATGCACTTTTTGGTTAAGTTCTAGTGACAGATGGCATGCCTAATTTTATTTGTCTTCTTTTTTTAATGCACAATAAAAAAATTGTGTAGAATAATACTTGGCTATGTGTTTTACTTCAAATGACAGTTTGGGAGTAGGCAGTTACATTTTAAAAAATACAATGCAAAATTAACTAGGGACACCAACATAGTTGTATCTTTGATCTTAAAGCGGGGTTCAAATTTTGAACAATATCTGTATGTATTCTCTTCCTTGCCTAGATGCTGACATGCCGTTTAAAAAAATGTAAATCGCCGTAATTACCTTTTTATTTTTCTATTCTTCTTTGCACTTCCTGGTTCTCCTCCCATGGAAGTAGGCGTGTTTCAAGCCTCTCCCAGACTCCTGGGAGCTAGTCTCAGACTTCCCAGGATGCCACTGAGCATGTGCGGGAACGAGCAGTGAATGCTGGGAGCACAGCATTCACCACATCCAGGAAATAAATGCTTGTGGGCTTCAAATGCCCACAATGAAGATGGAAACCTCCTGCAGTGAATAATATAAGTTATTCTTTCCGACAAAATCTGACACAGGCGGACATATTACACACAATATGTGAGTATGTAATGCTGAGAAGAAAAGTTTGTGAATGAACTAAAAAAAAAAAAAAACGATAGATAGGTGGACCCCCGCTTTAAAAACTATGGGATAATGGTGTTGTGGTAGCTTGCACCAAAAAAAAATAACAAGCATAATAATATTATTCTTGATATCACTAGAAAAAAAAAGCCTTTGGAAATTTGTTTGCAATAACTCCATCAGTATCACCAGCAAAGCAGCTTCATTATTATTCCATTAAAGAAGAAGAGAATGTGCGTTGCATTTCGAGATTTCATAATTTGCCACGTCGTGAATGTTAACTCTCCATTACGAACGCTAGTTTACAAGACCGACCACTTCTGGCTCGTCCTTGCTCCCGAGCATGCGCGTTTGTACTTTAGACTTTTGTCCGACGGACGTGTGTACACACGCTCGGAAAATCTGACAACAGACATTTGTCAGCGGAAAATGTTAAAGCCTGCCATCCAACATTTGTCCGTGGAAAATCCGACAACAATTGTCTGATGGAGCGTACAAACGGTGGGATTTTCCACCAACAGCCTGTCATCATACAATTCCCATTGGAATTGTATCCGATCGTGTGTACGAGGCTTTAGGCTTAATGTACACAGTACGTTTTAAAACCTCCCCTGAACGATTTAACCTGACAGATAGTAAACAATGTTTAAAAATGTCAGTTTTGCCGCGTTTACATGCTGTGTTTATCCACGTTTGCGTTTAGGAGTGTTTAAAAAAAAAAAGTTTATTTTTTTTTTTTTTCAAATAGTCAAAAATGTATCTCAATTAAAAACGCCTGTAAATGAAAGGCGGCTAAATGCAAGTTAACGTGTTTACACGTCATTACAAGACATTACAAGAAATTTGGCGTTTCAAATGCCTCTCAACATCCATCTTGAACGCATTTTTTTGCTTTCCAAAAAATGCTTCTAAACTCAACTGCTTAGAAATGATTATAAACAACCCTGTGTACAGATAAGATAACATAGAGAAGAGTTCAGGGGCAGCTGAAAAAAACACCTAACTGCTCCTAACGTCCGTTTACCAGCAACAGTGTACATGAAGCCTAAAACATCCATGTTTCCAAAATTGAACTAATGAAAGTATATATTTTCTTCACAAAGGTTCTGACACACTAACAGCAGTGAAAATATCATAAAATGATATGAGTTATGTACAGCTTATAAAACAGTAATTGCACAGTGTAAGTAAGAAACCATACTGTGAAAAAATAGCTTGAATAATTAAATAAATTAATAAAACTTTAGTGTGTGTGCATACTGCATAGAAGTGAGAAACTTTAGGGAATAGTTTGAACATTATGCAAGGTGAAAAATCAGTGTCCACTAAAGCACTTTCCCATTGCAGAACAGATGTTGGGCAAAATGATTACATTTGCACATGGGTGATTCAATTTTCACATGGGTGAACAGTTTTTCTTACAGCTGTCTGAGGCTACTTTGGAGAGATTCCTTGACTTCTTGTCTGGTAAAAAGTTTGTTTCAGAACAGCAACACAGATGGAAAAAGAAATGCAAATTGTAACAAATACCATAGTTTTCCTTTCTTGGTGCCATGGTTGCATATTTATAATAGAACTTATACTGTATCTCCTTCAAGACCAGTGAATAGCTTAAAAGTGAAAGAATAAGGTTCCCCCGTATTCTAGTGAAAAGATTGAGACCAAAGATGAGTATGTACTCCAAAGACATGTTGGCAGGTTAATTGTCTTCTGTCTTAACTGGCCCTAGTATATGAATGTGAGTTAGGGACCTTAGATTGTAAGCTCCTTGAGGGTAGGGACCGATGTGAATGTACAATGTATATGTAAAGTGCTGCATAAATTGACGGCGCTATATAAGTACCTTAAATAATAATAATAATGTATACTGTCATGAATAGGCAGGCAGGGAAGGAAAATTTTGGTATGTGATACAATTTGAAAAAAGAAAATAAGAAACTGCTCTGAGATAAAACTAAAAAATGGCTGGAGAACTTACTTCCAACCATTCAATCACTCGGGAGCTGCAATTCTCATGTAAACATTAATACAAGAAGGAAAAATTGGAAAAAGATGTTTAGTTGCTACAAGTCCTCCGAGACACTAGGAGGAGCTGGTGAGCCACAGTGCCAACTGCAGATGTATAGCTAAGAATGACCGACAATGATTTTAATCTCCTCTTAAAAGATTTTATGAATTACAAGCTGAATGTGTGGAGACATACCATCTTTTTGATGAGTACCATGTGATGGTCTGATTCGCCGTGAGGTGGTTGCCCAGAATCTGCGATTGCGCTTGCTGTCTTTTGGAGCCAAGTTGTGATTCATTACATGCATTCCTTGATCCTCTGTCATGGGGGATCATGGTGATTTGGTAAGAGTTTACTACTGCTGATTTGGTGGTGGATTCAACACAGCTTCTTGCTCATAGAGTTTGAGGATGGCTCGTTCACATCTTATGGATTTTTACCTCACAGTGCACTGGTGTATTTTTATTTGCTCACAACGTTTTGATTTTTAATTTTCAACCAATTTATTTTGTGCGCCTATGGACTTTTTATGTGTTATTTCACTATTATTGATATTTATCATTATTTATTCATCATGTATGGATTTATCAACTTTTTTGGTTATCATTGATTAGTTTTATTGTGGATATTTATTTTTGATCACACTTTTTATTCATTGTCATGTTATACACAGGATTCTTTTACAAATATTAGGTGGTGAATATATGTTACTGTTTGATTCTAGCTTAGAATCTTATGGGTAGCGCGATTCTAGTTTTTTTCCCATGTGATACAATTTAGCATTTTCCTGTTGCTGTCCTGACTGACCACTGGACCCAGCCTGACCTTTGGATTTCCCAATTACATGAACAGACACTTCTTGTTATGCGATAACAAAGCTTATTTAACATGTGTGAGAACAGTTCAACGTGAGAGCTATTCTACCTTTACATTGAAGTTTTAAAGTTAGGTACATTACCATAGTTGCCTCATGTGAAATTACCAATAAGAAAATTCTATTTTTTCCAGACAAGAAATGTTTAAGCTTGACAAACCCAACCAAACATCAGTTTAAATAAGTTGACACCAAATTATGCTGTTTACAACAATGGAAACATTGCTCTAACACTAATTTACTTTATCAAAGTCTCATATCACTGTGCAAGGATGTTTTTTGAATATTAATTTCACCACATGTATTAAAACAGACAGGTTTATTTTACCATAAAATGAACTAGGTGTTAATTAGTAGAAATATTTTTTAACACACATCTGCTCTCCTCCCTCCCCTCCCCTCCACCTACCGGCACCCACCATGTCAGTCCCGGGCCTGCAGATGGGCAAGGGGAGCCCGGAATAAATGTCAGGGCTGCGCATGTGTGTGTGTTTTTAGGCGGTACCAGGGGAGTGTAGAAGCAAGCCTCCTGAATGCTCCCACCTGACAGTTTTACACACAATCACGGTGGCTGCAGCCCCCAGCCATTTGTACCTTTTATAGAAATAGTAATATTTCTTTCACAGCATTGGTCTGTGCCCCATATAGGGAGACACACCCTCTCTATGTGTCCTGTTTGCCACTATTAACAAAACTGAAAATGTAATTTTGCTGTGGTACTGTTCTAAACATGGGAAAGATGCGCTACTTTACAGGCATATTAAGGACTTTTTTTTGCATTGATACATGTCCCCTGGGCCAGGACACGGGTCCCCAAACACTTTTAATAGAAATAACTTGCATATAAGCCTTTAAAATTAGCACTTTTGATTTTTCATGTTCGTGTCCCATAGACTTTACCAGTGTTTGCACAAGTTTTTTACCTGTTCGCAAGTTCTGGTGCGAACCGAACCGAGGGGTGTTCGGCTCATCCCTATTCCTGACCTCTCCCTGCTCCTACATTACCCTCTTCTCTGTTTCTCCCCCTTCTGTTCCTGGCCTTTTGATACCCCTTTACTCCCTCTTCTTTTAGGCCCTTACTTGCCTGCCTTTATTTTCCTCTCTTTTGCTTTCTTTTTGTTTCCCCTTTAAACCTCTTTGCTCCTTCACTACTGTAAATGGAAGGGAACCCTTATCTCTCTTTGTTTATTCCTTTTCTAAAAGCACTGCACCAATGGCTTTATTCTTAGCTCTCGATGACACTGTTGCCTTAGACTACTAAAGCTCAATTGTTTTGACACTACAGGGCTTCCTGTGACAATACCCTATACAGACGATCCTGATTATAAGCTCTGTAAAAGGTAAAGCCTATAACTGTTACTTTATGGTCATGCAAGCCAATGGATAATATTTGAGTTGTACATAATGTGTCTTTCCTCATATGAATCTCTTTGTTACTTTTAACGCTATTATGTTTAAATGACCATGTGGTGTTTGCTCTGTGGGAGTGCATCAGGACAGAAGTGCAGCATGGCAAAAGTACATAGTTTGAACAACAGTAGCTGGATACAGTAAGTTTAAAGAATTTGTAATTGCTTTTCATAAATTGGTTACTTTTTTAACTTTGGTATTGTGGCTGTGTTGCTATTGTGATTGCTTGACTAGGTATTGTAGTAATTCTGTATTGTATATTGCTGACTACGTGTTGAGTACTGGGTGTAATCAATTAGCATATGTTATCAATTAGTATGTAAGAGAGGTGAGCTATTATCCTAACTGGTGCCTAATTAGTGTGGTATTTAAAAGGATTATCCATCCTGTAGTATTTACTCTGTGTAGTTTGCTATTTGGGAGTGCATCAGTACAGACGTGCAGCAGGACAAAAGTGTTTGAACAGCAGTAGTTTGAAAACAGCAGGAGTTTGGAAACAGCAGGAGTTTGGATACAGCCAACCATCTTTGGTTAGAGTCTGTGTTTGAGTAAGTACATTTTTAAATGTCTGGTTTAGTTCAGTGTAATAATTGGTTGGCATTTGTTTTTCATGGTACTTTTTGGAAGCTGAAGAATCTGAAAAAATAGTAATATATTCATATGATATTCTATAAACTTATATTGGTGAGAAAAATAGGGTTTAGGTCTGGAGACATGCTTGGCCAGTCCATCACCTTTACCCTCAGCTTCTTTAGCAGGGCAGTGATCATCTTGGAGGTGTGTTTGGGGTCGTTATGTTGGAATACTGCCCTGAGGCCCAGTCTCCGAAGGGAGGGGATCATGCTCTGCTTCAGTATGTCACAGTACATGTTCACATTCATGGTTCCCTCAATGAACTGTAGCCCCCTAGTGCTGGCAGCACCCATGCAGCCCCAGACCATGACACTCCCACCACAATGCTTGCCTTCATATTCAATATAAGATTAAGGGGTTTTTTTTTATTATTGTTGGTACATATTGATTACAAAGTACACTCCAGCAAAAACTGTAAGGGTGTTCTATACATGGTGCCAGATCATTCTTTCAATAACACCTTTAACTGACTGGGATGGTTTATCCCTGGCTTCAACCAGTAAGACTCAGCAGGGATTTGGGCAGGAGGTCCCTCGTCCTATTGGGTTGTTCACTTGCACACATGAACTATATGTAAGTAAAACTTAGTAAACTATGCTTGTGTATTTCCCTACTTGTACCCATATATTAATGTTATTTGATATACTGTTTGTTCTTGAACTCATTTTGGGATGTTTTTATGTTAAGTAAATGTTCATATATATTGAATATCCACAGTGTTGTGCATGTAGTGTATGTGGCACAAAGTGTAACTGTATTGTGATACCAGCAAAATGTAATACTTTCCAGTGAACAGAAACAAGATGGCATTCAAAAGATTGATATAAAAATAATCTAAAAACCTTTGACTTCAAGCTATGCTTTTTCAGCTTTGAATTTTCCAGCTAACATCACAATAATATCAAGGCTTTTCCTTTTAACACGCATGTTGCTTTTCAGTTTAATGCTGACTTGAATCAGAACTCAGGAATTTGTTTTTGAAACATAAGTCAAATAAGTTAATTCTTATGATGACTATCCTATATCTGGATAGCTACTGTTTACTGTACACATCATAGCTTCATTGATGGCAGATAGTACATACAGTGCTATTCTTCTGGTGCTGTGAGTGTTGCATCTCTCATAAAGCAAAGGATCCTGCCATTCACTCCCCATTTCATCTTTTTCTTGTCCATTCACAAAATGCCTTGTATTCTGTTCACAGAATGCTAGGTGTGATGTGAATGGGCAAAGGGAGATGACAGAATCTCCCCTTATCCATTGCATTTATTGAACTATAAGGTGTTTTATAAATGGTTGAGGGGAGAGGAAGGGGCTCTCAAGTCTCTTAAAGCGGGGGTCCACCTATCTATCGTTTTTTTTTTTTTTTTTGAGTTCATTCACAAACTTTTCTTCTCAGCATTACATACTCACATATTGTGTGTAATATGTCCGCCTGTGTCAGATTTCGTCAGAAAGAATAACTTATATTATTCACTGCAGGCGGTTTCCATCTTCATTGTGGGCATTTGAAGCCCACAAGCATTTATTTCCTGGATGTGGTGAATGCTGTGCTCCCAGCATTCACTGCTCGTTCCCGCACATGCTCAGTGGCATCCTGGGAAGCCTGAGACTAGCTCCCAGGAGTCTGGGAGAGGCTAGAAACACGCCTACTCCCACGGGAGGAGAACCAGGAAGTGCAAAGAAGAATAGAAAAATAAAAGGTAATTATGGCGATTTAAATTTTTTTAAACGGCATGTCAGCATCTAGGCAAGGAAGAGAATACATACAGATATTGTTCAAAATTTGGGTGGAACCCCGCTTTAAATAGTCAATCATACTGTATACTGACAACTCTCACTCTCTGTCCATACATCACAAGAATATAAAACCTGTATAGTCACCTGCTTATCTCTTGCAATGTTTGATAGGCTGTTCCTCCAATTTGTTTCATCATTTTGGGTTTAAAAATCAGGTCAGAGCTTTCGTATAAGCTACACCACCATTATACATGCAGGACCATGCATACCAAACATCTCCCTGCCTAGTTGCCTCCCACCAAGGGGCTTGCTCAGAGGGGCCCCATCTAACCAGATGGTATGTGCTGACTCTTGTGGAGAAGCACGCGGCACTGCTTAACATCAAGTCTAATTGGAAGTAATCACCATGGTTATTATATTATATTATTATAATACTAAAAGGGTTAAGGAATTTCAGCATCCCCACACTAACCACATATACGTGATAAGGGATTTTATATCCTGCAGTGAGAGTGGTATATACAGTGGGAGTGTTATATGCGGTCAAATGCCCATGCGATTTTCTTTATATTGGGCGCACCACAAGAGCTTTAAAAGATCGTATTGAGGAACATGTGAGGAACATACGGAAAGGTTTCGATAAGCACTACCTTTCGATACATTTTAAAGAGGTGCATAACAAAAGTACAGTCGGGATGCGATTTTGGGGAATAGAGGCACCTAAGAAACATTGGAGAGGTTCAAATTATACTAGGGAGATTAGCAAGCGTGAATCATGGTGGATACACCAGTGAGGCTCCCTCTTCCCGGGGGGGTTGAATAAAGAATTTGACCTTAGGTGCTTCCTTAGCAATTTTTAACCCTAAGATTAAGCATTCCTGGTGGTTTTTCAGGCCTATTCATTTCCCAGCTTGAATGTTTGATTGATGCGTATCAATCACGTATTTCTAGGGTTAAGGATTATATTAATATATAGGATTTGAGCGATGGTTGGTACGTACATGAGGATAGAGCGATAGCCTTTTAATGGTCTTCTATGGTTATCTTTTTATTTCCTAATTTTATCGATTTTATATATTTTTTATTTAATAATATTTTCTTATTTTATTCATTGTACATCATACTGTATTAAAATATTGACTCATAATGGGGATATCTATTTACCCCACACGTTTATTCAGATCACTCTGATGAGATGCATTTTAAAATCGCATGGACAGGGGATTCGTGGTATAATAATTTTAATGTATAAAAATATTGATTCATAATGGGGATATCTGTTTACCCCACACACATATTCAGATCACTCTGATGAGATGAATTTTAAAATCGCATGAACAGGGAATTTGCGGTACAATAATTTTAGTTTTGATTTTAATCCTAGATTACTGTTATTCATTATATTTTATATGTAGATATGCATTTATCTGTAATTTTGGAGGTATGCTGTGGTATGCGCTGTGCGGGGTACCGGAGCTCTGTCCTGGAATTACACTTAGAAATGAGTCTCATTCGGCTGCTTTTGACAGGTCGTAAAATAACACTAAGCTAATTTTCCCCACTTACTATTTTCAGCAGCAGTTAGGGTTAATGTGATGGGATAGGCTCATTAGTCGTAACAGATTTTGTAGCCTAGCATTAGAGTGTCTGCGATCTATGGCAAAATGGCCGCGATCGCCTTATATATTCCTGTAGAGCATCCGTCTAATCATATCCCCCTGATGATGACACGTGATCCCTGTGTCGAAGATGCGTAGGGGAGGGGCCAGGACAGAGAGACTGACACGGACTTTATACCAGCGCTGTCTCAGCACAGCATACCGCACCAAACTTCCACTGATTTTGCATAGAAAGCCGTTATAGTATGGTGCACTGACGCACCAGTGCCATGTGAGTACCCCGGTGTGGGGAGCGTTTTCTTTTAATAAAAGTATTTTGACTATATTATACTATATAGTTTCCTTTTCATTCTATGTATGGAGAAACATTGTTTCCAGCTGGAGGAGTGCAGCAGACACTGAGACTGAGCCCAGGGGTGGCTCCAAAGCATATTTGGACTCAGGGTAGAGTCACACACTCTGAGGTGAGCACATTAGCTTAGGGGGTCACGAAGGAGCACAGGAGCATGTTTTGCAGCACTCAGGATATCTTCGGCATGATGTTGGATTGTTGTCACAGCTGAACACCACCTGCACGCATTGTTTTATTATCACTGCTGGACATTATTTGCACGCACTATTTAGAGTGCCAACGAGAACTTTTTTTTCATTATTTATTATTTATTAATTTTAAGAAAAGCAGGTTACTGTATATTGAGCACTAAGCACTTTTTATGTTAATTAAGACACTATGTATAGTGTAACAAGCACTAATAAGCACTAATTTATGGTGTAACAAGCACTTGTTTTTTCACACCTTGTTTATTTATTCAACATTCTTTGTGTTTAATATTATCGCACTAGTAAGCACAGAGTTGGTTATTATTAATTTTGTTTTTGGGGTCACCCAAGCGCAGCGCATAACTTGTAAATTTATCCTATGCACGTTATATGAAGCTTGATTAGCGCATGCAGCTGGAGGTAGCACAAGCAAGGCATAAGATCATTGTGGCTCACAGAATTTTTCCAACTTGATTCATGGTTATCCAGTTACCTGGTTTGAATGGAAGTATAAAACTCAAGGTAAATTATATGATGTGTGAATGGGATTGTAGGCAGAACTTATTATTAATAATAAATAATCACACATGACCAAAAACCTGTTGATTGAATCAGCCATCGCCCTTTATTATAGGTATTAAAAAAATAATTAATTTATTATATTTCCACAGATAAATAAATAATCAAATAACACTCATAACTTAAGTATTAAAATGATTATCCATAACCAAATAGCTCAGCTATTTAAGCTCAAGTTAACCATTTCAAACAAACTTAACATCCCCTTTCTGAGAAAGGGACAAACCTCATAAAAAGAGCCATGACAGGGGTGGGAGGGTGGGATGAGCTTTCTTCTGGATATCCTCACCGGCTGCCAAGAAAATGACACATCCTCTTTTCTTTTACAGGTGCCTGCTCATGCCAGAGGCAATTTTTTTGACAACTGCCAACTCTTCCAACCAATCACTGGTAAATATTTAAATTTAGAAAAAAATTCTAACAGTTTCTAGCAACTTTCCTCGTCTGCCAATCTCCCAAAGGTGGTGGGCACAATTTATGCCCCACCCCCCATCTTTCATTCTGACACACAACTATCTAAACCGTTATCTACATGTGCATGCTATCAAATTTCAGATTTTCTGGAATTGCCCTTTAAACCTCTTTACTGAATCAGGTTTGCTGGTGAGCCAAATCACAACTTCCCAATAAACACCTTCTCACAGCAAACTATCCACTATTTATTGAACAGAATATAAGGTGTTTTATAAATTGTTGAGGGAAGAGGAAGGGGCTCTCAGCTCTCTTAAGTAGTCCATCATCTACTGACAACACTCACTCTCTGTCCATATACCACAAGAATATAAAAACTATATAGTCACCCGCTCATCGCTTGCAATGTTTGTTAGGCTGTTCCCTCAATCTGTTTCACCCTTTTGGGTCAAAAATTAGGTCAGAGCATTTGTATAAGCTACAAAGCTAAACAGATAAAGTAGGCGCTAATCTCCTTAATGTGAACTTGTGATCTGTGTATAAACAAACTTAGATGTTTAACATTATAACACTGATTGATATCCTCAAAACAATATATAAATATCAACCTTATAGGGTGAAAAAAACATGTGGCACAAAAATGAATACTAGATCAATCTAAACATTTTGAAAAAAATGGAAAAACATAAACAAAAAAAAAAACACAAGTCCTTTAGGTTCGACAACACAGAGCCGTGGTTATATTATATTTTATTCAGATATGCCGATCGAGGTGGTGCCGGTTTGAGCACTTTTACATGTAAGCGCGTGAACTGTGGGATGGATTTTTAAAGGGAGTTCTAATAAAACTGTGTTGCATGATTACTCTGTCATTTTGCTTTTTGGGGCTTGATGCTTATCTATTGATGGGAGAATTCGCTATTGGAGAAGGACATGCTGATTGTCTAAGGAACGAGTAAAGGTGGCTTCAGGCCTTGTAGGCCAAAAAATTAAAAAGGGTTGACTGATCCTGGTGGCCTTAGGTCTTTGGTAAGTGCATTTATAGCATCACTGGCCGCAGAGCACTGTTTGTGTACCACTTAGGATTACCCACATAGGAGTACGGTGGATGGGATGAAGTGTATCAAGGGTTCAAATATTGGACTTTGTTGTTGAACCTAAAGGACTTGTGTTTTGTTTTTTTGTTTACGTTTTTTCAATGTTTTTCACAATTTTCATATTGATCTAGACTAGTATTAATTTTTGTGCCACATGTTTTTTTTCACCCTAAAAGGTTGATATTTGTATGTTTTTTTGAGGATATCAATCAATGTCATAATGTTAAATATCTAAGTTTATTTATACACAGATCACAAGTTCACATTAAGGGGATTACGTTATCTATTTCGTTTTGATTATTAGGTTCACACTTAAAAGGGCAGATGTCACACATAGTATATTTTTTTCACAACCCAGTATCAGGTTGGCGCCATTTATATAATTTTGAAAATTCGGTTTGTATAAGCTGCGCCATCATTAGACATGCAGGGCCATGCATACCACACATCTCCCTGCCTTGTTTCCTCCCAGCTTGCTTAGAGGGGCTCCATCTAATCAGATGATATGTGCTGACTCCTGTAGAGAAACACACGGTACTGCTTAACATCAAGTCTTACTAGAAGCAATAACCATAATTATCCAGTTTCCTGGTTTGAATGGAAGTATAAAACACAAGGTGCATTATATGATGTGTGAATTCTGACACACAACTATCTAAGCTGCTATCTACATGTGCATGCTGACAAATTTCAGATTTCCAAGAATTGCCCTTTAAATCTCTTTACTGAATCAGGTTTACTGGTGAGCCAAATCACAACTTCCGAGTAAACACCTTCCCACAGCAAACTATCCAGATGCACAGTCTATTCTGGCTTTTGTGAATCATTTACCTCATCACTAATCTCAGGTTTTCTAGTTTGAATGGTTTTGTGTTCAGAAGAAATTTAGCGTGCTTCAGCAGGTTTTTAAAAGCAGTTAGTAAATATCTATGGATGTAAACCTGGTAGTCTTTCATATACTCGCTACAGCTAACACTGCTTTATACCACCATAGACGGGAGCTGAAAGGTCCATGCAAAGTTTAAGGCCCCCCAAGCGTAGCGTTTTTAGGCAAAAAGTTGCTAAATTTTATTGCGATTTTTGCCGCGATTTTACGCGTTTTTGTCGCAACTTTGTACAGGTCAAAAGGTCACCAATGTAAAAGCAGAAAAACGCCCAAATCTGCCTAAAAAAAAAGTTCCAGAGCTTGTTTGAGCTTCAGGCATTTTGGAGCTTCTGGCTTCAGGCGTTTTGGAATGGAGATGTGAACCATCTCCATAGAGAATAATTGATTTTTTTCCCTTCCAGCATTGTGTAGCTTCAGGCTTCAATATACAAAATGCTCAGGTGTAAATGGGGCCTAAATGTTAGGACCAGGCATTACCAAAACTTATCTCCAGACTTCCCTCTTACCCTTCTATGTTTCAGTGTTATTTTCTTCTGCTATCTTTTTCCTGCAGCAAGAAATAACAATTATTACAGCTATTATTAACAGACATCATCACCAGGCTTGTAAAATTGTAGTAGTGACCATTGCTGGAAGGCCAGTTTCTATTTAAGTAGCCACTCTCCCACAACTAAAACTCCCAAGAGTCCTTTCCTAATCACAGTTTTGGCATACTTTTGGTAGTCAAGGCAGCATTATTGTTTTGTGGGAAGGAAATCAATATATACACTGGGGTAGACAAACAGTGGGGGGAGTAGAAGGCATTTGGCAGTCCAACATGCAAGACTGACAAAGCTGGTTAGGTTTTTAGCACAGAAAAGGCACTGTGTTATAAGGCTGAACAGGAAGTTAGGATCACACTGTATTTTCTGACAAACCAACAGATCAGCTGCTGGATTATGTGGCTTTCTCATGTCTATAGGTATCCTATGAACAATAACATAATCTTGGACAAATTATGTTAGCAAATTTTAGGCTTTATGTACAGTAAAGCTCCCAAGCTTGAGTTTATGAGCTTTTGGCAATTTTTTGCCAAGGCTCCTAAACTCAACTCTATAAAAGCCTATGTGTTTTTAGCAGAGTTTAGGAGCTGCTGCGGTTAGGAAAGCTTCAACCTCCCTCTCCCGAATGCTGTCCACCGGAAAATGCAAAGCCCAGCAAAATCGCACTTTGCGTTTTCACTTTGCGGCCAGTGGTCAAAGTAGAACATAAAGCCTAATGGCCTGTACACACAATCAGAAAATCGTATGAAAAATACTGCTTTCGAAAATATTGTTAGTACACAGCTTTTGAGAACCAATCACAACAGTTCATCTGATATTATCCGATGGGACAAGCACAAAGTTTTTCTCGTACGATACCAGACTGTATGGTTTTCATTTAATCAGTACAGTTGTAATTTGAAAATACAATACAAATATACTACAACACATTACATCAGTTCCGATTTTTTATTCTATCGTATGAGAATTTTCGTAACTTTAGCAAACTCCTATTTTTTTTTTCAATAGATTTTTATTGGGTTTTACAAATTACAGGTTATGTGGTCACAGTGAGGAACGAAAACATGCAAGTATAAGCATACAGATTGGTTATTGCAAGTGTGGTCTGATTAGAGAGTATATGAACAACGTTCCTAAAGAAGAAATATATTGTTAACAAAGATTATGTATCAAACATAAGTCAGAACAGTTAACCTGGTATGGTAGGAGGAGGGGTATTGTAGGGAGGGGAGGGAAGGGGTACAAGGAAAAAGGAGCAGGAAGGGATAAGGGGGGGGGAGAGAGCCTCAAGTGGATGTTTAGATGTGGAGCAGGACATTCAGTTCTTACATCATTTTAGTTTTGTACCAGAGAATCCATGGATTCCAACGGACCAGTGTCTTTGTGTGAGATTGTTTGCTGCGTGACAGGAGGGTTTCATACGTGAAATGAGTTTGAACTAAGTTGGTTACTTCAGTGAGGGATGGGATGTAGTCTGATTTCCAGTTTCTAGTGATCAAGAGTTTGGTAGCTAGGAGAACATGTGTGATCATTGATCTCTGGTATGGTGGAAAATCGTCTATGTTTAGATTAAGAATGGCTAGCTGTGGGGTAATTGTTATCGAGTAATGGAGTATTTCACGGAGCATGGTTTTCACATTTTTCCATAGTTGTGTTACATGTGGGCATGACCAAAGAAGGTGGAGGAGTGTGCCTGAGTGGCCACAGTTTCTCCAGCATTCCTGTGGGGTGTGTTTGTGGAATTTGGCCAGTCTGATTGGAGTTAGGTACCATCTCATTAAGGTTTTTTTTGAGTTCCCATAGGGAGGTGCAGTTTGTTGCTTTGTAAATAGATGGGATTGCTGTTTGCCATTGGGCGTCTGTGAATTGTGTTTGTAGGTCAT
Source organism: Lithobates clamitans (assembly GCA_037952925.1). NCBI lineage: Eukaryota > Metazoa > Chordata > Amphibia > Anura > Ranidae > Lithobates > Lithobates clamitans. The sequence continues at coordinate 2,525,164 of JBBGZY010000291.1, forward strand.
TTTCCCAGTCAAGGAGGGGTTTGGATTTGATGAACATACTTTTTTCTTGTAGATGTGAGTATATAAGGGAGGTCCCCCTTGTGTTAGAGTGTTCTGTAAAGAAGTAGTTCCAAAGTTTTAGGGGCAGTGCTCCTTCTATAGATGCGTGTGCCGTTAAACATTTTTGTAGTCGGAAGTAAGTGAGGAAGTCTTTGGAGGGTGCCTTTAGGTCTTTGCTGATTTGCGAAAAGGATTTGCAGGTTGTGAGGTCGCAAAGTTCTTGTGTGTGTTTTACCCGGTCTGTAATCCAAGATGAGATTGATAAGTCAGGTGTAAGAAGCTTCAGGGTATTTAAAGGAATGTGTAATGGTTTTGTCGTCAGTCGTGCCCATTTTGTAATGTGCAGTGCATGCCAGACTTTAACTGAGGCTTGGACTGTCGGTGAGTAATGGAAACGGTGAGTATTGTGTGTAGAGGTACTAAATAGCCAATTGGCGAGGTTTGTGCCCGACGTCATGTGATTTTCTATATTGTTCCAGAGAGTTGTGGATGATGTATTCATCCATTCTTTTATTTGTGATAGAATGGTGGCATAGTAGTAGTCTTTGATGTCTATATATCCCATCCCACCTGTGGATCTGTGTTTAATAAGTTTAGTGTGACTACATCTGGATTTTTTCCCTTGCCACACAAATTGGCTTAGGATGGATTGGAGAGATTTCAGGTAGGACGATGAGAGTGGTATTGGAAGTGTGCGAAAGACGTAAAGCAACCGGGGCAACACCATCATTTTAAAGGCTGCTAGGCGGCCTGCCCATGAAAATTCATATTTAGAGAGTCTTGTGGTTTCAGTAATCATCATTTGTTTGGTGCCTGTATAGTTGTGTGCGAAAAGCCCTCTAGTGGATTTGGTAGGAGTATTGCCTAGGTGGGAATACCATCTTCCACCCACGGATAGGGATATTGAGTCTGAAGTAGATTACTAGTGGTTGCATCAATGCCTAGGTCTAGGATGTAGGATTTATGTTCATTAACCTTGTAGTAAGATAAAGTACTAAACCTTTTCAACAACAGTTGGACCGAAGCCAGGGAAGAGTGTGGGTGTGTGATCATCATTATCACGTCGTCTGCAAATAGGTTTATTTTATGTTCTATGGTGCCAATGGTGAATCCTGATATGTTGGAGTGGGATCTGACATGTTCTGCTAAGGGTTCCATGATTAGGTTAAAGATGATCGGTGAGAGTGGACAACCTTGTCGGGTGCCATTAGTGATGGGAAATGGCTTGGATAGCATCTCCGAGGTATATACCTGCACTGATGGGGCAGAGTATAGGGCCATTATGGCCATCAGAATGGGACCTTGGAAGCCAAATTTGCCTAGGGTTGCTTCAAGGTATTTCCAGTGAACTCTGTCGAACGCCTTCTCTGCATCCAAGGATAGGAGCAGAGAAGGTGTTCGAGACATCTCAGCACGGTGGATTATGTTGATAGTTCTGAGAGTAGCATCAGTTGTCCCTTTTGTGAAACCTGATTGGTCTTTGTGTATTAGAAGGGGCATTAGGTTAAGTAATCTGTGGGCTATTAACATGGCATAAATTTTTGTGCCCACATTGAGAAGAGATATGGGCCGAAAGTTTTGTGGAGAGGTAGGTTCTTTCCCTGGCGTTGGTAATGTAACGATTAGGGCATTCAGCATTTCTGGGGGAGAGAAGAGGAGGAAGCAGCGTCATTGCACACCTTGGTCAGATAGGGTGCTAGTATAGTTCCGAATTGTTTGCAGTACTCTCCTGTAAGACCATGTGGTCCTGGAGATTTGTTAGTGGGTAGTTAGGAAATTATATTTCTGATTTCTAGATCTGTAAATGGGGTGTTCAGGGAGTCTAGTTGTTCTACAGCTAGTTTGGGGAGGTTAATCTCGCTAAGGAATGCTTCTATGTCAGGTAATGACGGCTGGGTGACAGATGCGTCATCTTTTAGATTGTAAAGTTTATTGTAGAAGTAACTAAATGCGTCAGCAATAGCTTGTGGTTCTAACAATTTCTGCTTAGTAGCTGGGTGGAATAGATGGGTAATTTTAGTTTTGGAATAGTGACCTTTGATTCTGATGGCCATTGCCTTTCTGGCTTTGTTGCCCGTGGAGTAGTGTTGTGCTCTAAAATGTTTGTGTGCTTTCTCAAAGGATTCTAAAAGGAGAGATTTTAATTCTTGTCTAAGGGAGTCTAGTTTAGTCTTGGTTAAGGGATCAGGATTAGTTTGATTTTGGTGGTCTGTGATTTCATCCTCCTCTCTCTAGCATTAAGTTGTATAAGGATCCCCCTTATGAATGCCTTATGGGCATTCCAAAGAACAGTGTCATTGCTAACAGTCCCTGTATTAGTATCAAAATACTCTGTTAAACGGTCCTTAATATAAGCAGAGTGGGCTGGTGAGTGGAGAATAGCAGCATTCACCCTCCAAATCTGTGTTCGAGAAGTCTTCGGTGAATCTTCTATGGTCATTGTGACCGGGGCGTGATCCGACCATGTAATGGTCGATATCTCCGTGGAAAGATTTTGGGCAGAGTCTATTTATCCACTAGGAAGTAGTCAATCCGAGTATAAGAGTTGTGTCTAGGGGAGAAATAGGAATAATCCCTTTTGGTGGTGTGATGGCATCTCCACACGTCAAAAAGATCATGAGATCGGATAAACGGTCCCATAGGAGATGTGAATCTGCTAGAGTGGGAGGAAGAGTCAATGGAGTTGTCAGGTACTATATTAAAATCGCCACAGATGACAAGATGACCCTGTTTAAAGCGATTGATTTTCTTCATCAATTTGGATAGAAAGTGGATCTGTTTCTTGTTGGGGGCGTATACTGATACAATGGTATATTGAACATTATTTAATGAGCATTTCAATGCCAGATATCTTCCTGCAACATCTTGAAGACTGTCATGTAGGGTGAATGAACATGTATTTCTGATGGCTATCATTACTTTTTTTTTTGTCAGGGCCTGAGGCTCTAAAGATATTAGAGAAAGTTTTGTTGGAGCATTGAGGTTCAGCGTTTGTCTGAAAGTGTGATTCCTGGATGCACATGACATCACAGTGGGAATCTTGGGCTGTTCGCTACATTGATGATCGTTTGGCATGATGATTCAGGCCTTTCACGTTCAGTGACAGAAATTTAGGCATTTTGAGGGTGGCGTGTAAATAAAGTGGAGTAATGTGTTACTTACAGTTCCACAGGTGGGTGAATTGCTCAAGGAGGTTGAGGTCAGCTATAAGTCCTGGATGCGATGTACTGGAGCTCCCGTGGATGAGGAAGGAAGGGAGAGAAACAATAGGGTGGTTAGTGGTAGACAAGAGGGTAGAGGAAAACAGGTGTCAGCAGTGTGTTAGGGACTGCTGAATGAAGATGAGGGTAAAGTTTGTAAACTAACTGCAATGAGCAGGCACTGAACCGGAGTGCTTTCTGATATTATATTGACAGCATCACTGATTTGGAAGTCATTTGTGGTGGTGAGGCGAATGACTGGAGTGGAAAGATTGCGAGTATGAATTGTGGGTCACTGGGGTTGGAGTGTCACCATAAGGTATAATACCCCAATTTTTGAGCAATTGTATGCCTTCATCTGTGGAGTGGATGTTGTGACGCACTCCATTTCTGGTAACCATCAGCTTGGTGGGGAAGCCCCATTGGTATGGGATCTTGTGATTGTTGAGGGGTTTTGTGATCGCTTGCAGTTGACGTCTCTGTTGCCGGGTGTATTGGGAGATGTCAGCAAAAAGTTGCAGCTTTGCGTATGGATGTGGGAGCTGTCCCAGGCGTCTGGATTGTGTAAGGAGCATGTCCTTGGTGTGGTAGAAGTGGATGCGCATCAGAGTGTCCCGTGGTACTTCTGCGGGTAGATGAGGAGGTTTTGGTAGACAGTGGATGCGATCGATGATCGTCTTGATCGGTGGGAGATCTGGGAGGAGTGTTGAGATCAATTTTCTAGCATAGGAATTTAGATCTGCAGGCAGGATAGTCTCAGGTATTCCTCTGATTTTAAAATTTTGATGCCGCGAGCGATCCTCGAGATCCGCCATTTTGGCACGCACCCAGCGGTGCTCTTCTCTGGTATGATCATGTGTGTCTACTAGGTCATTAACTGTTTCTGTCATGACGCTCATTTGTTTTTCCATAATCCCCATTTTTTGCCCTGTGTGCAGCATTTCTGTTTTAAATGCTGTAAACATTGAGGAAATGTCAGATTGGAGGGAGCTGTAAAGGGACATCAGCGTCTCTTTCATCATAGTGTCTATGACAGACTGATTAGTAGTGGGGAAGGCTGCTATGGGGGAAGATGCAGGTGGATGTGTGAGGAGGTTTTCTAAAGCAGGCCTTACCTCCTGTAGCTGATCAGTTGTATCCAGTCGCATCCTTGCTTTAGCAGGGCTGTTGGAGGTGGATGAGGGGCCTGAGGATAGCTGGGAGCCCGAGGAGTTATGCTGAGGTGAAATGGAGGGTTCTTCAGCATCAGGCAGGTCAGTGTAGGAATCCTCTGTGTGCAGCACAGTGCCGCGGAGGCCATCTTGGATTTTATTTCCCTGAGGAAAGATGAGGAAATCTGTGATTTTCATGGGAATCCTGTATTCTTTTCTTTTCCTAGAGGTTCCGGTCTGGTTCCCCAGGTTGTGGGGGTCTGAGGGCTGCATTTTTGAGGGTCAGATGCTGTGATTTGGGGTCTGTTTCTCCATTCAGTGCAGGAGCTGTGAGATCAGGCTTCCATTTAGCTCGGCTGTTAGCCACGCCCCCTAAACTCCTAATTTTTGAGACTAGCACACAAAAAAATGGATGATCATTCATCTGATAATCCCAATGTGTTAACCAGGCACATGTCTCCACCTGTAAAACAAATATCTTTAGCTTGTGAATTTTTCTTACCTAGTAGTTTATTACTCTTGTAATATCTGCAAAAAGTAATTCAGGAAAACATAAAATGCAGTCAGCTTACAATATTTTTCACTGTAGGTGCCTAATTAAACAGTTGTATTTCTGATCAGGTCACCGTGCGGTGAAATTTCTACATGCAAAACCAAGTTTTTATATGCCTAGGTTTGACTACTCAGACAATGTGTAACACATCTGTTCATTTTCAAATCATTTAAGCTTACACTACACGACTATGGTAAATGTTTTAGAAAAACTAAACATTATATATTTAAAGTAGAATAAGAGACAAAATCTATTTGTAAAAATTTTTGTAGAACCAAAATATAATGGCAGTGGTCATTTGTCACATATCAAGCCAGCCCAGGATGTTGTAGAGAAGACCAATGCAATGAGGAAATTAATTCTATTTTTGAAAGTCTAACTGAAGTTTTGATAAAATGTAATGGTAAACTGTATTCAATAAAGAGATTTTAGCAAAGTTTAGACATTCATAACTTTGTTTAGAAGTAATTGCAGTTGATTTTTTGGATTGGAGGGTAAGCCTTTGTAGCACCCTCTAGTGTGCTAGTTTGTTAGTAATAGCTGTTAGTGTAGGAAAATTTATTTTTGGCTCAGGGCTAACCCTGAGCTGGGAATCTGGGTCAGGGTTTAGTGACTCAAGGGCTGGGTGACTCATCTGGCAGCTCTCTCTGGCACTTCCTCCTGGTCTGGAAGTTTGTAGAAACTTCCAGAGCTGGAGGGTGGGAGTAAGGAAGGGCTGCCATGCATATTTATGAGGCCTCAGCCAATCCCCTGCAATGGGCCAGCAGGGGGCGGAGCTTACCTCATAAATAGACATAGACCATGCCTGCAGGGGCAGTGGGGTGGAAGATGGAGATAGAGAGCTTAAAGAGGCTGTCGGTGGCCTTTGAGGGTGCCCCCTAGTCTGGGGGGGGGGTGATCTCAGGCCTGGGACTCGGGTACTGGAAGATTCCTTCTAAAACACATGGATGGGCAGGCAGTGCCTGAAGAGGTGGTGCTGGGTTCAGTAGCCACAAGAGTGATGCTAGCTGGACACTGAAATTCTGCCACACAATAAAGCTGTATATATCTAGTGTTTGACCGCGCTACCTTCAACGCTTTAAACCAAATACACCAATCTATTCAAATAAATCATGTTTGTGATATAAACAAAAAACAAACAAAAATCAAAAAACCCAAAAATCTAATCAAAAATAAATCCAGTATTCAGTAACTATCATGCATGAATAATATTACATATAGTCAATTAGATATATTCTGCAAATACAGGGCTTAAATTCCAGTGTGGACTTCCCACTATGCCTGTGCTGTTTTTCGGTGCTCTTATTCTTAAAATCACTTCCGGTACAGGGAGATGAACGATTGGTCTAGAATAATAGGATTTAATTATAAAATTAGTGACACGTCCACAATTAAGCAGCTTCCTGATGATGCAATTGTTATTGCGAAAGGCGTAGAGGCTGCTGGGAAATACACGCTACGCCATTACGTCACTGCCGACCGAAAGATTAAATGTAGATAGCAGTACTTCTCATATAACTTCCCATTTTCATAGTGTTTTGAACAACAGTGAAAGAGTGAAAAGTACAATGAGATTCCTAGAGATGGGTCATGAATTAACAGGGAGAGTAGAGGGGGGCCAGGGGGAGTTGGGACTTTATATGAAGCATGTAGTAGCAAAGGAATAAATTGGTGAACATATAGGAATTTTATTGATTATTGCAGTTATATAAACATAAAATGCTGGTATCAATGGTAAGCAAGGTAATAGCAAAACAAGGTAATAACATTCATATCACATAGTAAAACCACAATAAAAGTCCAAAGTTCACCAAAACAAGATGTAATAAAAACATATTCAAAATAATGCCTACAGGACCAATGGCCTCTAGAACCTGTAGGGGCAATGCAAAATATCTTGAGGATCTGGGTAAATTTGATAGAAACAAGGCATTTGGTAGCTCTACGCATTTCATGGCCTTTAAACCACTCGTCTGGACTCCTTCCCACTGCCTATCTCATTTCCAATAGGTAATTGTGCACTCCTCACTACTGCCTTAATGGCTCTTCATCTTCACTCCCCAGGTATCACCGGTGGGCCACCACTTTCTCTATTCTCAGCTTTCAATCACTTAGGTATTTCCACTCCCTGGCCTGTTGGCCTTTCACCTTTTGCAATTCCCCTCCTTTCACAATTCTGCCCACCCCTTCACTTTTTGCACACCCATGAGACCTCTTTGATGTACCTCATTTTCCACCCTCTTCACAGGAGTGCCTCTTGGTTTCCATGCCTACCCTGATTGCTGCCTATGTGGGTCGTCCCCTTCTAGCTGTCCGCCACGGCTCCCGGTTGGAGGTGTCTACGCATGGTATGCCGCACCCACCTACCATACCACCAATATATATATCTGAGTAAGTAAGCATGTACTTGGTGTGGGGTTCTTCTTATCCTACCCCAGTTCATGCCCTTCATTATATTTTTATTTTTTATTTTTGATTACTCACATACAACCTTTTATTATAGATTCATCATGTGCTTTGCTCCTGACGAGCGGTTTAACCACTTGCCGACCGCCTCACGCCTATATACGTGAGCAGAGCGGCACGGGCAGGCAAAATCACGTACCTGAAACGTGATTGCCTTCCCACGGGTGGGGGGTCCGATCGGACCCCCCCCCGGTGCCAGCTGCGGTCGGCATTTGGTTGGGAGCGATGACAGACGAGGGGGAGGCCATCCGATCGTGGCCCCCCCCTCGCGATCGCTCCCAGCCAATGAGAGACATCCCCTGCCTCTGTATAGTACACAGAGGCAGAGGATGTGATGTCATCTCTCCTCGGTCTGGCAGTTTCCGTTCCAGCGCCGAGGAGAGATGACATGTAAGTGCACAAACACACACACACAACACAGTAGAACATGCCAGGCATATATTACACCCCCGATCGCCCCCCGACCCCCCCCCAATCACCCCCCCCCCCTCCCAATCACCCCCCCCCCCCCTGTCACAAACTGACACCAAGCAGGTTTTTTTTTTTTTTTTTTTTCCTGATTACTGCATAGTGTCAGTTTGTGACAGTTAGCAGTGGTGGGACAGTTTGTATTACCCCCCTGTAGGTCTAGGGTACCCCCCTTACCCCCCCTAATAAAGTTTTAACCCCTTGATCACCCCCCCTCACCAGTGTCGCTAAGCGATCATTTTTCTGATCGCTGTATTAGTGTCGCTGGTGACGGTAGTTAGGGACGTAAATATTGAGGTTCGCCGTCAGTGTTTTATAGCGACAGGGACCCCCATATACTGCCTAATAAATGTTTTAACCCCTTGATTGCCCCCTAGTTAACCCTTTCACCACTGATCACCGTATAACCGTTACGGGTGACGCTGGTTAGTTCGTTTATTTTTTATAGTGTCAGGGCACCCGCCGTTTATTACCGAATAAAGGTTTAGCCCCCTGTAGGTCTAGGGTACCCCCCTTACCCCCCTAATAAAGTTTTAACCCCTTGATCACCCCCTGTCCCCAGTGTCGCTAAGCGATCATTTTTCTGATCGCTGTATTAGTGTCGCTGGTGACGCTAGTTAGGGACGTAAATATTTAGGTTCGCCGTCAGTGTTTTATAGCGACAGGGACCCCCATATACTATCTGATAAATGTTTTAACCCCTTGATGGCCCCCTAGTTAACCCTTTCACCACTGATCACCGTATAACCGTTACGGGTGACGCTGGTTAGTTCGTTTATTTTTTATAGTGTCAGGGCACCCGCCGTTTATTACCGAATAAAGGTTTAGCCCCCTGATCGCCCGGCGGTGATATGCGTCGCCCTAGGCAGCGTCAGATTAGCGCCAGTACCGCGAACACCCACGCACGCACCGTACACGCACCGTACACCTCCCTTAGTGGTATAGTATCTGAACGCATCAATATCTGATCCGATCAGATCTATACTAGCGTCCCCAGCAGTTTAGGGTTCCCAAAAACGCAGTGTTAGCGGGATCAGCCCAGATACCTGCTAGCACCTGCGTTTTGCCCCTCCGCCCGGCCCAGCCCAGCCCACCCAAGTGCAGTATCGATCGATCACTGACACTTTTCTTTGTAGCGTTTTGGTGAACTGGCAAGCACCAGCGGCATAGTACACCCCGGTCGTAGTCAAACCAGCACTGCAGTAACACTTGGTGAATGTTTTGAACGCTACCATGCACTAGTTGAGTATTAGCGTAGCGTACAGCATTGCACAGACTAGGCACACTTTCACAGGGTCTCCCAAGATGCCATCGCATTTTGAGAGACTCGAACCTGGAACCGGTTACAGTTATAAAAGTTACAGTTACAAAAAAAAAGTGTAAAAAAAAAAAAAACACAAACAAAAATTAAAAAAAATAGTTGTCGTTTTATTGTTCTCTCTCTCTCTATTCTCTCTCTATTGTTCTGCTCTTTTTTACTGTATTCTATTCTGCAATGTTTTATTGTTATTGTTATTGTTATTATGTTTTATCATGTCTGTTTTTCAGGTATGTAATTATTTATACTTTACCGTTTACTGTGCTTTATTTAACCATTTTTTTGTCTTCAGGTACGCCATTCACGACTTTGAGTGGTTATACCAGAATGATGCCTGCAGGTTTAGGTATCATCTTGGTATCATTCTTTTTAGCCAGCGGTCGGCTTTCATGTAAAAGCAATCCTAGCGGCTAATTAGCCTCTAGACTGCTTTTACAAGCCGTGGGAGGGAATGCCCCCCCCCCCACCGTCTTCCGTGTTTTTCTCTGGCTCTCCTGTCTCAACAGGGAACCTGAGAATGCAGCCGGTGATTCAGCCAGCTGACCATAGAGCTGATCAGAGACCAGAGTGGCTCCAAACATCTCTATGGCCTAAGAAACCGGAAGCTACAAGCATTTTATGACTTAGATTTCGCCGGATGTAAATAGCGCCATTGGGAAATTGGGGAAGCATTTTATCACACCGATCTTGGTGTGGTCAGATGCTTTGAGGGCAGAGGAGAGATCTAGGGTCTAATAGACCCCAATTTTTTCAAAAAAGAGTACCTGTCACTACCTATTGCTATCATAGGGGATATTTACATTCCCTGAGATAACAATAAAAATGATTTAAAAAAAAAAAAAATGAAAGGAACAGTTTAAAAATAAGATAAAAAAGCAAAAAAAAATAAAGAAAAAAAAAAAATAAAAAAAAGCACCCCTGTCGCCCCCTGCTCTCGCGCTAAGGCGAACGCAAGCGGCGGTCTGGCGTCAAACGTAAACAGCAATTGCACCATGCATGTGAGGTATCACCGCGAAGGTCAGATCGAGGGCAGTAATTTTAGCAGTAGACCTCCTCTGTAAATCTAAAGTGGTAACCTGTAAAGGCTTTTAAAGGCTTTTAAAAATGTAGTAATTTTGTTGCCACTGCACGTTTGTGCGCAATTTTAAAGCATGTCATGTTTGGTATCCATGTACTCGGCCTAAGATCATCTTTTTTATTACATCAAACATTTGGGCAATATAGTGTGTTTTAGTGCATTAAAATTTAAAAAAGTGTGTTTTTTCCCCAAAAAATGCGTTTGAAAATCGCTGCGCAAATACTGTGTGAAAAAAAAAATGAAACACCCACCATTTTAATCTGTAGGGCAATTGCTTTAAAATAATATATAATGTTTGGGGGTTCAAAGTAATTTTCTTGCAAAAAAAATAATTTTTTCATGTAAACAATAAGTGATACTGTATATATACTAGACTGACTGTATATATATATATATATATATAGCAAGATCCAGAAGCCGATGTATAGGAGAAAACTATCACCGCTCCAGGAGCATTTAGCAGACCAAAAGTGAATCGATCTTGGTTCGGAGGTCGTAGGTGCTGGCTAATGCTGATAGCATTGGACATGAATGAATTTCTGGACAGCCGCACTCATAGATAGCCTTGTTTATTTAGAAGGTGCATATCAAATACAAAAATCACAGCAGACAGGGAAGAGCTGACGTTTCGCACTAGCGTTAGTGCTTACTCATAGCTTATGATTTGATGTGCACCTTCTAAATAAACAAGGCTATCTATGAGTGCGGCTGCCCAGAAATTCATTCATGTCCAATGCTATATATATATATATATATATAATATATATTAAATGCACTGCCTGAAGTAGATTAGACATATTACACCAGTATATGTGTATATATATATATATATATATATATATATATATATATATATATATATATATATATATACATACTAGACTGACTGTATATATATATATATATATATATATATATATATATATTAGGGATGCACCGATGCCACTTTTTTGACACCGAGTACGAGTACCGACATTTGACATCATGTACTCGCCGATACCAATTAGCGATACCTGATTTTGGTCATGTGACCAATTTTTTTTTTAAATAATGAGAAATTACACATTTTCACCATAATATGAGGAATTGAAATGCAATCAAAAGATTATGAAAGAAAGCATGTTTATTTGCTGGTCACAAAGCTGTTAAAGTGCAAATTGCACAGAACATTTTATATAAAAAATAATGTCAATGTCATCAATGACATGTACATTGCAAGTTCACAGTGTTTAGGTGTGAGGAGAAGCAAGAACAGTACAGTACCTCAGTCAACTCACAACACAAGACAATATATATAAAACTTCAAAAACCAGAAAAAACATATGTGTTTGTTTCCAGTTCAACTTACACATGTGTAAGAGAAACACATTTCACAGACAGAACATTCCAGGATGGCAAGGATGTGTGTTAGGTTGGCATGTAGGCTGCATGCACAGCTCAAAGCAACTGCTTCTCCAGGTGTTTTAGCTCTTTTGAGCTTTTTTTTTTTCACTACCCGTTACCCCTTCCCCTCCATGTTAGCCTATGTGTTCATTCATGGCCATTGGCCAAGGAACACTATGCGGTTTCAGAAGTGCAACACATATTGGCCAACACCTTTTTTCAATACATCTGACCTGTCCAACAGTGCTCCAGAGTGCCTCTCATACTATGAGGGCTGGGCTCAGCCCTTCCTTCTCTGAGCTGGCCACTCAGCTGTTGGCTAATTACCAGCTCCTATCTCTCCACAGTTACTCAGCTGTTGATGATATCCTGCTCGTCAGTCCTGTCTACTTAAGCCATCCAGTCCGGAGGAGCCATGCCTTCTCCTTGGTCACATCACAGAAACTTCTCCTGTGATCCTGTTCAAGACTTGCTTTGCTGACATTCCTTCTGACTTCAGACCCTGATTGATGTTCTTCTACATTGATCCCTGACTTCTGGCTTGGCTGACTTGTTCTTTTTACTTTTATTATTAAACAAGTGTGATTTAACAGTACTTTTGTCTCGGCCTGATTTCATGGTTTCTGACAGTAGGCGAAGGCCATGAATTCAGAAGATGCAGTCAATCCACTTGTTGGTAATATTTTTTCCAGATTGGATGAACTGGATCACCGCATGGATCAGTTTGCCATGGCGTTACAAACGCTCCTTAGTCGCACGGCTTACCTGGAATCTCCCACTGTGGCCGCCCCTGTACAACCTATGTTGCAGGCAGACCCTGCTGCTGCTCCAGTCTCTGTTCAGGCACCCGCCTCGAGTATTACCTCTGTAAGAGGTATGTCTGGCTCTGCTCCGCTTCCCCAGCGATTTGGGGGCGATCCAGTCCAATGCAGAGGGTTCCTCAACCAGGTTGAGATATACTTTGAGATGCTGCCCCAGACGTTTCCCACGGACAGAAGCAAAGTAGGTTTTGTGATATTTTTGCTTTCTGAGAAAGCCTTGGCCTGGGCAAACCCTCTGTGGGAGACGCCAAAACCTGTTGTCTTGAGCTACGGTGAGTTTGTGGCTTTGTTTAAAAGGGTATTTGACATTCCCGCATGCTCCGCTTCTGCTGCCAAGTGCCTCATGTGCTTCGAACAGAGTACGAGAACTGTTGCCGACTACGCCATTGCATTCCGTACGCTGGCAGCAGAGGTTGCTTGGAACAATAAGGCCCTCGTGGCTGCTTTTTCTCATGGTCTCTCGGATACCATCAAGGATGAGATAGCAGCGAGAGATATACCCACTGAGCTGGAGAAGTTGATCACATTTGCCATCCTCATTGACTCCGGACTCAGAGAAAGACTCTTTTTTAAGGAGCGCTTGTGGAAGCCTCCTGTACATTTGCTCCAAGTCCCCCCCATGCCTCCCTCACCTCCCATGCCCCCTGGTACCGAGTCGGTCAGTGAGGGTGAACTCATGCACTTGATTTTCACGCGTCTCTGTGCGGATGAGAAAGCCTTTAGAAGGAGGGAGAGATTGTACCTTTATTGTGGCCAAGTAGGTCACTTTTTGAAGTCTTGTCCTACCTGTCCAGGGAACGCCCAAACCTTGAGGTCCTGTAGCGGACAGACCTTAGGTGGAGTTGTTTCATCCCCAGCTATCCAGAAGGATAAGCCCCTAGTTTCGGTCACCCTTTCTTGGGCTGAGTCGTCCGTCGAGATACAGGCTCTAATCGACTCTGGGGCTGCAGGCCTGTTCATTGATGATGCCTTTGTATTGAAGCACTCAATTCTGCAGCAGCTGCATTACACTCCACTTGCCATTGAGGCTTTTGACGGGAAACCTCCACAGCCTGCCCATGTGGCTCAGGAGATGGTTCCGTTGTTCATGGCTGTAGGGGCTCTTCACCATGAGATAATCCAGTTCCAAGTTATTTCCTCACTTAAGTTTATGCTGGTTATTGGTTATTCTTGGTTACAGTGGCACAACCCCTCTTTTGATTGACTCCATGCTAAGGTTCTCTCCTGGTCACGACTCACCAAAATGCAGTGAGACATGCTTTCAGAAGGTAGCCAAGGTCCTGTGCACCTCTTCACTCTCCCCCCTGCCGGAGGAGTACCGCGATTTTAGCGATGTCTTTGACAAAGGTCAAGCCGGTAGTTTGCCTCCACACCGGCCATATGATTGCACAATTGTCCTTCAACCTGGTGCCATACCCCCTCGTGGCCGGGTTTACCCTTTGTCGGTCTTGGAGGATAAGGCCATGGAGGAGTATGTTGCAGACAAACTTTCTTGAGGTTTCATCTGCAAATCCTCATCTCTAGGGATGAGCCCGATGTTCGAGTCAAACGTAAGTTCAACTCGAACATTGGGTGTTCGCCTGTTCTCCGAATAGCTAACAATTTGGGGTGTTTGCGGAAAATTCGAAAGCCGCGGAACATCCTTTAAAAGTCTATGGGATAAATCAAAAGTGCTAATTTTAAAGGCTTATATGCATGGTACTGTCTTAAAAAGTGTTTAGGGACCTGAGTCCTGCTCCAGGGGACATGCATCAATGCAAAAAAAGTTTGAAAAACTGCCATTTTTTCGGGAGCAGTGATTTTAATAATGCTTAAAGTGAAAGAATAAAAGTGAAATATTCCTTTAATTTTCATACCTGGGGGCTGTCTATAGTATGCCTGTAAAGTGGTGCATGTTTCCCATGTTTACAACAGTCCCTGCACAAAATTACATTTATAAAGGAAAAAAAGGCTATAATGAATTGCCGGTCCCGGCAATACACATAAAAGTCTTTGAAAAAAACAGCATGGGGGCGTGGCCTAGACATGGCTGAGTGAAGCTGCTTTTCTTTGAACTCCCGGCTTCTTCCAGAAAAACCCGGCTAATATTAACTTGTCAGAGGTATGCAATCTGCCAAAAGACACAGAACAAGAGCATCTACACGGGGGACGCCCGCTGGCAAAAGCTCAGGAGAGATCCGCCGCTACTTCCTGCAACTACAAGGCCAATCACCCGACTCCACAGTTACGGCACCCCAAGGCCTCCCACGAGGCGAGAAGCAGAAGGCCTCAAAGCAGATCGGGACCTGCGCCTCTCCCTGTTCTCGGGCTCAACCCGAACGCTCCACCGATAACGAGGTACAATGGCGTCCCCACAACCATCTGAACCCACTCTGCTTGACCAGGACATTCGGAGTCTGCTCCAGGCTCTTCCCACCAGAACAGACATCGAGGCGCTTATCCTAAAACTAGAAGAAACACACCGCCGCGATATACAGGAGGTCAGAGGGGAAGTTTCAACTCTTGCAGAGCGGGTGTCCACTGGAGAAACCTCGGTAGCCTTATTAGCAGACAGAGTGGCAGCACTGGAGCAGGCTAGAGATTCTCAGAAAGATGCCGCCATAGCCCTACAACTGCACCTGGAGGACATGGAGGACCAGAGCCGCAGGAACAACTTGCGGCTCCGGGGGATCCCGGAAACGACACCGCCGGCGAATCTCGGGGTGACAGTATGTGGAATTTTCCAAACGATACTGGAGGAACCTAACCTTGAGATCAAACTCGATAGAGTACACAGAGCTCTTGGCCCCAGGCCCGATGACCCAAGCAGACCCCGCGACGTAGTTTGCAGACTGCACCGCTATACTCAGAAGGAGTCTATTCTGCGTCGGGCTTGGGAGCATGGTGAAGTGGAGGTAGAGGGTATGCAAACTAGGATCCTGCCGGACTTATCAAGAGCAACCCTGAAATGCAGAGCCCTCCTCCGCCCACTTCTGGACCTTGCAAAACAAAAGGGACTTACATATAGATGGGGATACCCCCTATCAGTGTTGTTTCGCAAAGACACGGGCTCCTTCTCCCTCCAACGAACCGAGGATCTCCCAGCCCTTTTCAGATTTATGGAAGTGGAGCCTATCCAGGTTCCGGACTGGCTGCAGTTCCTCCCTCGCCCATCCGGAAGATCGGGACCCTCTGCCACCACGCCAGCAGAGGAACAGGCGCAGACACCGGTCGGCATCGGGTGGAGAACCACGTGAGTAGGCCTACGGCCGTTCGTCCCTGTCCAGCCACAACTTCTCACAGTTATACGGGTGACCCCTAGTCCATGAGGGCTGCCAAAGTTTCCTAGGCACTCATCCCTGTTTCCTAGAGGGGAGACCAGGCGGAAGGCGGCACACTAGGCGCAGACTTTTCCCTCTCTCTCACTATCAGACACACCAGCCCTAGAGCCAGCCTAAATGGAACCCCCAAGATAGTTTCCGATTCCCCTAAGAGGTGCTGCAAGACAAGGAGCTCTTAGAACTGTCTCCATTTGCGAAACTATCTGTCCTAAAAGTCGCGGAGCTAACGCCATACACAGTTTACAGAGGTGGAATCCCCCCGGAACTCATTAAAATCCACCCTCACGGTCAGAGGATCTTTGCTCTACTTTTACAGAGACAGGAAGCGACATCTTTGCTACAAACCACCATCTACACAGAACTGACGTGCAGGAATGTGACCACTACAAGGAATCCAAAACTGCCTTTTTTTTATGGGGGTGGGGGGGAAAACCTAACTGCTAAGTCTGTGCTTCCGGTTCCGCGACAGTTGGGGATCCCTTTGATGCAGCTCGGGAGATGGTAAACTGCTCACAAACTTCAACCCTAGTCCCGCACACGAAACCTGTACTTCCATGGGGTTTACCCGTATCTTATCTTATTTTATGTTATTCTATTTTATTTCATGTTATCTAATTTTCTTTATAATCTAGGTACATTTCATTGACCTCCACACCAGGTATATATTACCATGCCGTAAGGTAAAAGATGTTATCTTAATGATATGTAACACTGGGCAGGGATGGAACGGTTAACTCTCATTGTTTAGCTTGCTGAAGTTATTGGTTCTCTAACACTGCTTTTGGGTTTAGTTATATTTATCTTATTTCTAGCCCCTGTTATTGCATACATCATGCATGTTTACACCATCAGAACGTCCGATTGCATTACTTTCAATGGTGTGTTGCATAACTATTGCTGGCCGGGGTTGGATGGAGGAGTTTGGGGACTTGTCTCCCAGCCTTGCCTATTCACCAGCCCATATAGAGCTGCGCTCCGTTTCATGTTTGATAACCGCATACCGCATACACAAATAAACACCATTGATAGCTGGGGGTGGAAGGGGAGGCTCGGGAGCTCACCTCCCGGCCCTGTCTATTCACCGTCCCACATCGGACAGCGTTCCATTCCCAGTGAAACATCTGGGGAGCGTAATAGCCTATTTGGCTAATTTAGTAATTGCACTAAGCTGCACTCTCTAGTGTTAGCTTCTAAATTCTCTCTTTTACTTTTTCCTGAGTTGTCTCACTCTCTCCTACTGAACCTGCTCTACACCCCCTTTACTCCCCCTTACTCTTCCCTCCCCTTACCTCTTCCCCCACCCCCTCCCTATTATCTACCCCTCGTATATCAAAATACCCACCACCCACGATCATGGCCTCCATAAACATAGTATCACTAAACGTGAAGGGCCTAAACACGCCATAGAAAAGATGTATGCTGACTAATGACATGAGACGCATGGGCGCTGATATTGTTTTTTTGCAGGAGACCCACTTTAGAGAAGGCTCTCTGCCGACACTTCAGAATAGATTTTTCCCGGTGGTCTACCTCACGGTACACAGAGGCTAAATCTACAGGGATTTCCATTCTAATCGCGTCTAAAATCCCATGGTCACTTACAGAAGTGAAATACGACAGAGAAGGTAGATTCCTCTTCCTAAAGGGAAAGATCGGGCAAACAAAAGTAACCCTAGCTAATCTGTATGTTCCCAACACACACCAAGACATATTCCTCAAACGACACCTGAACCTACTATCGCAATTCTCGGAAGGACAGATGATCTTGGGAGGTGACCTGAACGTTCCCCTGTCCCCTACAGAGGATACTTCCACTGGAACATCCTCAATCTCGCGTGATTTGCGCAAACGTATCGGTACGACGTTACACAATTCACAACTGATAGACGCTTGGCGTCTCTTTCACCCGGGGGAGAAGGACTTTACCTTCTTTTCTAAACCACACCAGACGTACTCCAGAATTATTCCTGATTCCCCACAGAGACTTGCAGGCGATTAAAGAAGCCACCATAGGCTCAATTACATGGTCGGACCATGCTCCGATCACACTGCAATACGTCCTCCCAGATCTGAGGACAACCCAGCGACCACCATGGTGGTTAAATGAGGGACTTCTAAAGGATCCTGAAATCTTAGCTGAGGTAACCAAGGAAATAGGCCACTATTTTACCTCTAATACCACCCCCGACTACGACATCGGATTAGTGTGGGAAGCGCACAAAACCGTTATTAGGGGGATACTTATCAAACACGGCTCACGACTTAAAAAGCTAAGGATTGCACAATTGAATACTTTGCTAAAGAAATTAGAAACATTAGAAGAGCATCATAAACAGACACCCACCAAACAACTGGAAATAGAACTAGACTCAGTCCGTACGCAGATCACTGACCTCCTCCGATATAAAGCGAAAGCTGCAATGCAAATTAGCAAAAGGAAAAATTACGAATCGGGTAACAAATGCGGGAGGCTCCTAGCCCAATCATTACGAGAACAAAGAATGGCCTCATATATACCCCACATTATGTCCTCTACAGGTCGGAAGGCCTCTCTACCCCAACACATAGTGCAGGAGTTTAGCTCTTTCTACTCCTCTCTATATAATTTAAAGGAGATGCAAACCCCCCCAGAAAACACAATGGATTACATATCATCCTCCCTAATGCCGACCCTCCCAGATGATGCAAAATCAATATTAGAAGAGCCCATCACGTTGAACGAATTACAAATCGCATTAAAAAATACTAAATTGGGTAAAACACCAGGCCCAGATGGACTTACAATCCCTTATTATAAGACCCTACTCCCCTCTCTAGGTCAACATCTGGTCAGACTTTATAACAACCTAGGCTCAGGGGGGAAGTTTCACAAATCCACATTGCAGGCACAGATCTCCGTTATACAAAAAGAGGGTAAAGATCCAGGCCAATGCAGGTCCTATCGCCCGATTTCCCTTTTGAATACGGATCTAAAGCTTTTTACAAAAATTATCGCTATCAGATTACAACAACACCTCACTTCACTCATACACCTAGACCAAGTTGGCTTCGTCCCGACTAGGGAGGCTAGGGACAACACGATTAAAGTCCTTAACCTACTGCATATAGCTAATAGCACCAAGTCCCCATGCATCCTGCTCGGAACAGACGCCAAAAAGGCGTTCGACCGGGTCAGCTGGAGGTTTATGTTTGCAACGCTGAAACACATAGGACTAGGAGACAAAATGATATATTGGATTTCCGCAATTTATTCAGACCCAACAGCCAGAGTAAGAGCAAACGGGTAATCTCGGAAGCTTTTCCAATTAAAAATGGGACTCGTCAAGGCTGCCCCTTATCACCTCTACTCTTCGCGCTCTCCCTGGAACCTTTCCTATGCCACATTAGATTGAATCCAGATATCACAGGAGTAGAAGTAGATAAAAAACAATACAAAGTGTCTGCATATGCTGACGACTTGATGTTTTCCCTCACAAACCCAACCATCTCTCTCCCCAACCTTATGAAAGAATTTCACATCTATGGTCAATTAGCCAATCTGAAAATTAATTTTAGTAAGTCGGAAGCGATGGGACTGGGAATTCCACCACCACAACTCACACAGCTCCAAAATAGTTTCCACCTGAAATGGACCACTACAGCTTTGAAATACCTGGGTACACACATACCCCTGACATTCTCCCAATTGTTCAAGCTCAACTTCCCACCCCTACTAAAAAAGGTCCAACAAATGCTAGATAAATGGAATGGGGGCTCCACTCCTAGTTTGGATGTTGCAACATCCTCAAAATGACAATCCTACCCAAATTCTTGTATCTACTACAGACTATACCAATACACATACCCGCAGATTACTTTAACCAAATAAGATCAATATTCACTAAATTTCTTTGGGTAGGGAAACAACTGCGACTTCACAGGAAGATCTTTTCGTTGCCCAAACGATACGGAGGTCTAGCAATGCCTGAACTTCAGACTTACTACAGAGCAACTCATCTAAGTAGGCTCATCGACTGGTGCCGACATACAACCACCAAACTGTGGACGCAACTTGAACAAGCACAAAGCGCGACTTCTTTACACAGAATCCCCTGGTGTTACACTGCCCTACCAACAGGCCTCAAGAGCCACCCGTTAATAGGCAACACGGCACGCGTCTGTGCTCATCTGATTGACTCATCTTCTCTCTTCTCTCGTAATTCACCACTTAAGCCCATACTGGGTAACCCTTTATTTGAACCAGGTATGGGTGATGGGAGGTTTCGGGAACTGAGGGAGGAGGGACTGTTCCAAACCTCACATTTTAGCAATAGGGGTAAGTGGAAGACTATTACAGAGTTTTCCGACCCAGAAGGACAGTTCCGTCTGGACTTTTTGAGAGCACTACAGCTCCATCACTTCCTTAGCAGTATGTCACCACCTAATGATACTGACCAAAACTTCACATTTATGGAGGACCTGCTCGGGAACTGGGCCCTTAATGCATTCACTATCTTTAACTTATAATATGTTAATTACTCCAGCGGAGGAATATAAATTACAGGGCCTCTCCAAATGGAAAAAAGATCTAAATTGTCAGTTCACCACCAGCAAAAAACAACACATCCTGCAGTTCACCCATAAATCCTCTCTATGTACCAAGATACAAGAAACGAATTACAAAATCCTTACTCATTGGTACAGAACCCCAGCATTGCTTAACACAATATTCCCCTCGTCATCGGATATGTGTTGGAGATGTCAGGAAAGAAA
Organism: Lithobates clamitans; assembly: GCA_037952925.1. Lineage (NCBI taxonomy): Eukaryota > Metazoa > Chordata > Amphibia > Anura > Ranidae > Lithobates > Lithobates clamitans. The sequence continues at coordinate 2,545,713 of JBBGZY010000291.1, forward strand.
AGGCACACTCCTCCATATTTTCTGGTCCTGTTCTCGGATCCAGAACTTCTGGAAGGAAGTTCGTCAGATAACACAAAAATTTACAGACCGGGTTGTACCAGAGGACCCGGCATATTTTCTTTTACATGCTAACGACACCCCCACGCGGATTTACAAAAAATCCGTTGTACGTCACTTGCTAGACGCAGCAAAATCTTGCATCCCACTCTTATGGAAATCTACCCAAACACCAACCATAGCACTATGGCTCCAAAAAGTGGAAGAAATAAATCAGATGGAAGACTTAATCCTCACAAGCCAAAACAGACAGGAAATGTACACCAAAACATGGCAATTATGGAATATGTTTAAGTATTCAGAAGAGGGACAGGCACTTAGAGGCCGGTGAGGTTATAATACACTCTGTTGATGAGGAATAACTGCAGATAGATGCAAGCAGATACACATACTCGTGAATCACTATTCAGATCCACAGCCCCTTCCCCTCCCCCATGAGTACCCCCCCTTCCTCATATCCCCCCCCTTTTCTCTCTTTCTGACCCTGTCTATACCCATTTTACTTCACTAATCTGTTCTTTTTCTCACTAGATATTCTTTTTTCTTCTCAAATAATAAAATAAATAGGGAACCGTTTAAACCGGGACCATGTGTCTCTGTAGTTCCACAATCATACTCAAGGCACACTGACAGACGGAGGACCAGCGGAGGGAACGATATAGATGACCTCATAGTTATATGTCAGAAACTATGCTGTGGTGATTAAGATGTAGGCAATTAGTGCCGTAATATCTCTCTCTGCCTCCCAAGCTTATAGAAAAGTGATGCCATGTTACTTCATCTCGCCTCAGTGTGCGTTACATATTGTTTTCATACCTATGTATGTATTGTTGTTGAATGTAATCACACTATTGCTGTACATCCCGGGGAACCGGTTTTCTAATATAAATAAAAAATTTAAAAAAAAAGAAAAAAACAGCATGGGATTCCCCCACAGTCCATTACCAGGCCCTTTGGGTCTGGTATGAATATTAAGGGGAACCCCAAACCAAAAATTAAAAAAAAAATTGCGTGGGGGTCCCCCCAAATTTCATGCCAGGCCCTTCAGGTGTGGTATGGATATTAAGTGGAACCCAGCGCTAAAATAAAAAAAATGGCGTGGGGGTCCCCCTCAAAATCCATACTGGTCTGGTATGGATTTTAAAGGGAAACCCACGCCAAATTTTTTTAAAAAAATGGCGTGGGGGTCACCCCAAAAATCCATACCAGACATTTATCTGAGCACACAACCTGGTAGGTCACAGGAAAAGAGAGGGGGAAGAAAGAGAGTGCCCCCCTCCTGAACTGTGCCAGGCCACATGCCCTCAACATGGGGAGGGTGCTTTTGGGTAGCCAAAGGGCCTCATCCCCACAACCCTTGCCCGGTGGCTGTGGGGGGCTGCGGGCAGGGGCCTTATTGGAATCTGGAAGCCCCCTTTTACAAGGGGAATCCCAGATCCCGGCCTCCCCCCTGTGTGAAATGGTAATGGGGTACAAATGTACCCCTACCATTTCACAAAAAAGTGTGAAAATGGTAAAAATGACATGACACGGCTTGGGGACAAGTCCTTTATTAAAAAATAAAAAAGTAAAACTGTCCCACAAAGTCTTCTTCTTCTTCTCTTGCTCCGCCGATGGACTGAAAAAGAAAAAAAAAAACGCGACCATCCATGGGAGGCACCTGCCGTATTGACCATCCTCTCAGGTGACAGCTCTTTTATAACTGAGGGCGGGGTCACCCGGCTATGTAATCGGGTGGCCCCGCCCCCTCTGATACTATGGGGAAGCCATAGGGATGTCCCCGTGCATCAGAGGGGGGCGGGGTCACCTGGTGATGTCATCGTGTGGCCCCGCCCTTGGTTATAAAAGAGCTGTGACCTGAGAGGACGGTTATTATGTTGGGTGCCTCCCATGGAGGTGGGTTGGTCGTGTTTTTTTTTTCTTTTTCGGTTTGTCGGCGGAGCAAGAGAAGAAGAAAAAGACTTTGTGGGACAGTTTTAATTTTTAATTTTTTAATAAAGGACTTGTCCCCAAGCCATGTCATGTCATTTTTACCATTTTCACACTTCTTTTGTGAAATAGTAGGGGTACATTTGTACCCCGTTACCATTTCACACAGGGGGAGGCCGGGATCTGGGGGTCCCCTTGTTAAAGGGGGCTTCCAGATTCCGATAAGCCCCCCGCCCACAGACCTCCACAACCACCGGGCAAGAGTTGTGGGGATGAGGCCCTTGTCCCCATCAACATGAGGACATGGTGCTTTGTCTACCCCAAGGCACCCTCCCCATGTTGAGGGCATGTGGCCTGGTACGGTTCAGGGGGGCACTCTCTTATCCCCCCTCTTTTCCTGTGGCCTGCCGGGTTGCGGGCTCGGATAAGGATCTGGTATGGATTTTGGGGGGGACCCCCACGCCATTTTTAAAATAAATGTTAGCGCCGGGTTCCCCTTAAAATCCATACCAGACCTTCAGATCTGGTATGGATTTTGAGGGAGACCCCCACGCCATTTTTTTTAAAATTTTGGCATGGGGTACCACTTAACTCTTAATATCCATACCAGACCTGAAGAGCCTGGTATGGAATTTGGGGGGACCCCCAAGCAATTTTTTTTTTACATATTGGTTCGGGGTTCCCCTTAATATTCATACCAGACCCAAAGGGCCTGGTAATGGACTGTGGGGGAATCCCATGCCTTTTTTTCAATGACTTTTATGGGCATTGCCAGGACCGACAATTCATTATAGCCGCGAGTACTTTTAAATTACTTTTTTTCCTTTAGAAATGTCATTTTGTGCAGGGACTGTTGTAAACACGGGAAACATGCATCACTTTACAGGCATACTATAGACACCCCCCCCCAGGTACGAAATTTAAAGGAATAATTCACTTTTATTCTTTCACTTTAAACATTATTAAAATCACTGCTCCTGAAAAAACTGACGTTTTTAAAACTTTTTTTTGCATTCATAATTGTCCCCTGGGGCAGGACCCAGGTCCCCAAACACTTTTTATGACAATAACTTGCATATTAGCCTTTAAAATTAGCACTTTTGATTTTTCATGTACGTGTCCCATAGACTTTAACTGTGTTCGCGTGTTCGAACAAATTTTTTGCCTGTTTGCATGTTCTGCTGCGAACCGAACCGGGGGGTGTTCAGATCATCCCTACTCATCTCCTTCTGGTGCTGGTTTCTTCTTTGTGAAGAAGAAGAGTGGTGAACTGAGACCTTGTATTTATTGTATTTATTTATTTATTGTCTCAATCGTTTCACTATTATGAATGCTTTTCCGATTCCGTTGATTACAGAATTATTTGACCGCCTCAAGGGAGCAACAGTTTTCACAGAGCTTGATTTGAGAGGGGCATACAATCTCGTGAGGATTAAGGAGGGCCAGAGCAGGCCATTACGAGTACCTCATAATGCCTTTTGGCCTTTGTAACGCCCTGGCAGTTTTGCAGGAATTTATTAACAATGTCCTCCAAGATTTGTTGCAGTTATGTGTGGTGGTTTATCTCGATGATATTCTCATATTTTCCAAGTCCCTGGAGAGCCACCACACAGATGTCTGTTGTGTGCTTCAGAAACTAAGAGAGAACAATCTCTTTTGTAAACTGGAGAAGTGCGAGTTCCATCGCGAACAGGTTAAATTCCTGGGTTATGTCATTTCCACTGCTGTTTTTTTGATGGACCCAGAGAAACTTTTGGCAGTTCTAAAGTGGCCCCAGCCCGTGGGTTTATGTCCTCTGCAGTGTTTCTTGGGCTTTGCCAACTATTATCGGAAGTTTATTCATAATTTCTGATCTCTGGTTAAGCCCCTGACTGATATGATCAGAAAGAACGGTAACCCACAGAGATGGTCTCCAGAGTCGACTAAGGCCTTTGAGAGTCTCAAGGCTGCCTTTGTTTCTGCTCCTGTGTTGGCACATCCTGATCCTATGTTACCTTTTATCCTTGAGGTTGATGCTTCTGAGACTTGTGTTGGCGCCCTTCTTTCTCAACGTCCTACCACTGAGAGCGTTATGCATCCTTGTGGCTACTTTTCCAAGAAATTGTCACCTGCGGAGTGCAATTACGAGATTGGTGATCATTTTAGCCCTGAAAGAATGGAGACATCTCCTCGTAGGTACCACTGTACTGGTTCTCATTCTTACTGACCATAAGAATCTCACATTCTTATCTGAGGCTAAACACCTCTCTCCCAGAAGGGCGCGATGGGCTCTTTTATTGCCAAGTTTCAATTACATTGTCTCATTCTTTTCCTGTACTAAGAATGTAAAGGCTGACGCCTTGTCATGACAATTTTCCTCCAATTCCAAGTTTGAGTCGGTACCAGTTCCTGTGATTCCTCCTGATCATCTTTTGGCTACGGATCGCACCAGTCTCACTTTTCCTTTGGGTGACAAAATTTTTGCTGATCAGGTCCATGCTTCTCCTGAGAAACCTTGTGACCACTGCTCTGTCCCAGATAGTCTCCGTACTGCCATGCTCCAGATTTACCATTCTCACAAAGCTGCTGGCCACCCTGGGAAGAATCAACTCTTTTGGGCCATTTCTCAACAATTCTTATGGCCTAGTCTACGTGCTGATGTAACTGCCTTCATAGCTGCCTGTTGCGTGTGTGCTCAGAGTAAGACTCCACGACACCTTCCAGTGGGCCTCCTACAACCAATACCCAATGGAGAGAGGCCCTTGACCCACATGTCTATGGATTTAATTGTGAAGTTACCCAACTCCCAGGGCAACACAGTTATCCTTATGGTGGTTGACCGGTTCTCAAAGATGTGTCATTGTATTCCACTTAAGAAGTTGCCCACTTCTAAGGAAGTGGCTTCCATTTTTGCTCGGGAGATCTTTTGCTTACATGGGCTACCCAAGGTGATTGTCTCGGACAGGGGTAGTCAGTTTGTGTCCCTGTTCTGGCGAGCCTTTTGTGCACAGTTGGGAATTCAGCTTGCTTTCTCCTCTGCGTATCACCCGCAGTCTAATGGGGCTGCAGAACGAGCCAATCAGACCTATTACTGTGGGCAGAGTTTGCTCACAACAGTGCCTTGAATTCTGCTTCCCGATTCTCCCCGTTTATGGCGAATTATGGTTTCCCATTTTCCATGCTGTCTGACTAGTTTCTTCCGCTCCGTGGTTTTCATTCCACTTGGGCACAAGTCCAGGAGGCTTTGCGACATGCTAATGATAGGTACAGACTCCATGCTGACTGCAGATGCCTGCCTGCGCCTTCCTACCAGGTTGGGGACAGGGTCTGGCTGTCATCTCGCAATCTCTGACTTTGTGTTCCCTCACTGAAGTTCGCACCTCGGTTTATTGGGCCTTTCTGTATTCTTCGCAAGATTAACCCAGTGGCTTACGCATTAGACCTTCCTTCTAATATGCGTATTTTAAATGTATTTCATGTCTCCTTATTAAAACCTTTGGTCTGTAACCACTTTACCACCTCGGTGCCACGTCCTCACCCTGTACAGGTTGAGAACCGTGAATAGTATGAAGTACAGTCCATTGCTGACTCCCGTAGCTTCCGTGGGCGCATACAGTACCTGGTGCATTGGAAAGGGTACGGTCCGGAGGAACGCTCTTGGATCTCATCCCCGGACATACATGCCCCTGTCCTCCTCCGTGATTTCCATAGACGTTTTCCCCTCAAGCCTGGTGGTCCTCTGAAGGGGAGGGGTCGTTACATAGTTACAAAGTAGGTGAGGTTGAAAAAAGACACAAGTCCATCAAGTCCAATCCATGTGTGTGATTATATGTCAGTATTACATTGTATATCCCTGTATGTTGCAGTCGTTAAGGAGCTTATCTAATAGTTTCTTGAAACTATCGATGCTCCCCGCTGAGACCACCACCTGTGGAAGGGAATTCCATATCCTTGCCGCTCTTGCAGTAAAGAACCCTCTACGTAGTTTAAGGTTAAATCTCTTTTCTTCTAATTTTAATGAGTGACCACGAGTCTTGTTAAACTCCCTTCTGTGAAAAAGTTTTATCCTTATTGTGGGTTCACCAATACAGTATTTGTATATTGAAATCATATCCCCTTTCAAGCGTCTCTTCTCCAGAGAGAATAAGTTCAGTGCTCGGAACCTTTCCTCATAACTAATATCCTCCAGATTAAGAAAAGAATCCCAATTAAGTTAGTACCTAAAATCAGGGTGACACTGTAGGTACTCTTGAAAAAAGTGTGCCAACGTCCCTATAATTTGTATGCGAGATATGAAAAAACTAGTGGAGTTGGACTTTGGAGGCACACAGGTAATTAAACTATGAAAAGTAAAAGGATTTTTAGATTTTATTGAGTTTAGATTACAAAAATGGACACAATTATTAAAATCAATACAGTATCAATATAACAAATATATTGTATATATAGAGTGGATCCTATCCTGCGTGTGTTTTTAACCCTACTATTGGTACATAAAATCTAACATTCGAATAAAAAGGGAGAGATAACTTCCCAGATATAGATTGCAATTATGAATGTAGAAATGAAGGTTGTGGGTTGAGTTGCAGGTGCAGTAGGTATTCCACTTTATATGCTCTCTATACGCTCGACATGTTGCTCGTCAAAAAACGCTTCTTCAGGAGCTAGAGGTAGTTCTGCACCACCTATGGTCAGACAAAAACAATAGATTGTGACTGTAATGATGCTGTTGATAGAGCAAGCAATCAATGGGTTGCATTAAACAGCTAATAGTATGTATTGGACATATCGGAAGCACCAGAGTGACCCCAGTTTCTGAGAGTAGGCGCCAATAGAAAGCCTTTTGGGTAGCGATGGCTAAAGCGACCAGTATTTCTAGGGTTCAATGGGAAACAGTGCAGGGTCTGGTGTAGCTTCCAAATGAGGTAGCTTTGCTTTGCTGTGCTTCCTTGCTTGATGTGAATTTTTAAAGATGTGAGTTTAATGGTGGAGGAGAGTGTTATTTTAATAAATTTCATTATGGTACTACACTATTGGATCATCCCCTTTTTTTACATGTGGAGAGAGCACTTTATTGAAAAACTCTAGATGTGTAAAGGTGGACCACTGGAGGTCATTATTTTGCCCCCTTCTGTGTGGGTTAAAGCCTTATAGCCAAACACGAGAGTGTGAGGCAAGAGGAGCTGGTGAGTTTGTTCGCCTAAGGGGAGTGGAATCACAGTCACAGAGGTGTGGTGGAAGATTGATTTATTGAAGATCTACACTATATCACGTCACGGATTAACACCAAATAAAGCATTATTCATTTATTATCATCTTTTGGACTTTTCACATTTATTTGATTTAAAAGTCTTTTATTATTACGCGTTTTTTTGATCTTTTATTCACTTAATTGATTATTCACACATTTATTAGGATACGGTTCACTTTATTTTGATGCACTGTATTGTGGATTATTATTTTCCATATTTTTGTGATATTTTCACTGTTTATGGAAGTGATTCACTTGTTTATTTAGGTTAATTGATATAGCGCTGCTGTCAGTTGGGGTTAGTTTATGGTGAACCAAAATAATTTCTTGGATACGTATTTACACACACAGAAGTGGCTGCTCAATTTGAAACTTTGTTTCCATTGGCGCGGTGTTTGGAATATAGGAGTGGGCGGATTTCCTATACACCATAATTTTGACATATACTATTGATGTTAGGCTAACTGGTCTGTAATTCCCAGGGATGTATTTTGTCCCTTTTTAAATATTGATGCTACATTGGCTTTTCTCCAATCAGCTGGCACCATTCCAGTCAGTCGACTGTCATTAAAAATTAGGAACAATGGTCTGGCAATTACTTGACTGAGTTCCCTAAGTAAACTAAGCCATCTGGTCCCGGTGATTTATTAATGTTAAGTTTCCCAAGTCTAATTTTAATTCTGTCCTCTGTTAACCATGGAGGTGCTTCCTGTGATGTGTCATGAGGATAAACACTGCAGTTTTGGTTACTGAAGCCCCCCGATTTCCTCGTGAAGACTGAGGAGAAGAATAAATTCAATACCTTTGCCATCTCCCCATCCTTTGTAACCAGATGTCCTTCCTCATTCTTTATGGGGCAAATATGGTCTGTCCTCCCTTTTTTACTGTTTAGATACTTAAAGAATTTCTTGGGATTTTTTTCCTCTCCTCCGCTATGTGTCTTTCATGTTCTATCTTAGCCATCCTTATTGCACCCTTACATTTCTTGTTGCATTCTTTATAAATTCTGAATGCTGATGATGTTTCCTCAACCTTGTATTTTTTGAAGGCCTTCTCCTTTGCTTTTTATGCATTTTTACATTGGAGTTAAGCCATCCAGGACTTTTGTTCGCTCTTTTAAATTTATTACCCAATGGGATGCATTGGCTAATGCCCTTATTTAATATGCTCTTAAAGCAAACCCATCTCTCCTCCGTGTTCCTTGTTCCTAAGATTTTATCCCAATTTATTCCTTCTAGCAAGGCTCGTAGTTTAGGGAAGTTGGCTCTTTTGAAATTCAGTGTCTTTCTATTCCCCTTATGTTTCCTATTTGTGTGATTTATACTGAAGCCAATTGACCTGTGATCGCTGTTACCTAAATTGCCCCATATTTCCACATCCGTGATCAGGTCTGTATTGTTGGTAATCAGTAGATCCTGTAACGCTTTATTTGTAGTTGGTGCGTCTACCATCTGACCCATAAAATTGTCCTGCAAGACATTTAGGAACTGGCGAGCCTTAGATAATTGCGCGGTTCCCTCCGCCCAGTCTATGTCTGGATAGTTAAAATCCCCCATTATGATAACACTTCTCATCCTTGCTACTAATCCAAATTGTGATAGAATATCTGTCTCCCCTTCCTCCCTCAGGTTAGGGGGCCTATAGCATACTTCCAGTATTATTTTCCTCTTAGCTTCATCCCTTTGGAACTCTACCCATAAGGATTCCACCTCCTCCCTAGCTCCCTTAGTGATGTCATCTCTCACATTCACTTATACATTATTCTTGATATATAGGCATACCCTTTCCCCTTTTTTACCCTCTCTATCTTTGAGATAAAGGGTATACCCTTGAATGTTTGCCAGCCAATCATGAGAGCTGTTGAACCAGGTCTCTGAAATTCCCACAAAATCCAAATACTCCTCGTACAACAGTATCTCTAGTTCACCCATCTTATCCGCCAGGCTCCTGGCATTGGTGAACATGCCACGTAGTTTAGACCGGTCGCACATTATCCTCTTATTGGGTGTTCAGAGATTGCAACTAGGACTTGCTACTATACTTGCCTTGGGTTTATGTGCTTTGGTCAACCTACCACTAATGCCCCCAATACTACCATCTGGAATATGTTCCGCGCTGACTATCTCTACCTACGGGCCATCCCCCAAATAGATTAGTTTAAAAACCCCTCTAACTTTTTGGCCATCTTCATTCCCAGCTGATCTGCACCCACCTTATTTAGGTGCAGTCCGTCCCTTTTATAGTACCGGTTATCGACTGAGAAGTCGGCCCAGTCCTCCAGGAACCCAAATCCCTCCTTACTACACCAGCTCTTCAGCCACTTGTTTACTTCCCTAATCTCCCTCTGCCTGTCTGATGTGGCTCGATGTACCAGTAGTATTCCTGAGAATACTACCTTAGAGGTCCTTTTCCTCAATTTAGCTCCTAAGTCCCTAAAATCGTTCTTTAGGACACCCCATCTGCCTCTGACTTTGTCATTGGTGCCAACGTGCACCATAACAGCTGGGTCTTCCCCAGCCCCTCCCAATAATCTGTCCACCAGATCCGTGATGTGCTGAACCCGAGCGCCCGGTAGACAACATACTGTTCGGCGCTTCAGGTCTTTCTTACAGACTGGCCTCTCTGTCCTTCTAAGAATTGAGTCTCCTACCACCAGAATCTGTCTTACCAGCTAGGAGAGTCCCTGAGCTCCAGCAGTGCTGGTGCCTGACTGGTTTCACCAATGCCACTCAATGGAATGTACTTATTGGGATTTTCTCTTTTTTTTTATTGTGGACACAATTTCGGCTGTGTGTTTACACTCGCTCGGACCTTCAGTCATGAGAGGATTAGTCTCTGCAACAACCTGTGCACCTTGGCCTATAGGCTGTTCTGCAAACACCTCTCCTGGCACAGCAGCCATAGCATCCACTACTCTTTTAGCCGCAAAAGCCTCTTCCAGCATTGCTATTAGTCTCTTGGCCAAATCATCCCAGTAGGTATTGCTCTGTTGGACTACATCGTCCCAATGAGACCTAAACAGACCAAGAGGCTCAACAGCATCTGAAACACTGCTCTTGTCAGTTTTACACTTCTCAACATTAAACACACTTTCCTTTAGCCTGCATTGTGGCAACACATTTTCAATAGGGATGAGCCGAACACCCCCCTGTTCGGTTCGCACCAGAACATGCGAACAGGAAAAAAGTTTGTTCGAACATGCGAACACCGTTAAAGTCGATGGGACACGAATATGAATAATCAAAAGTGCTAATTTTAAAGGCTTATATGCAAGTTATTGTCATAAAAAGTGTTTGGGGACCTGGGTCCTGCCCCAGGGGACATGGATCAATGTAAAAAAAAGTTTTAAAAACGGCCGTTTTTTCAGGAGCAGTGATTTTAATAATGCTTAAAGTCAAACAATAAAAGTGTAATATCCCTTTAAATTTCATACCTGGGGGGTGTCTATAGTATGCCTGTAAAGGGGCGCATGTTTCCAGTGTTTAGAACAGTGTGACAGCAAAATGACATTTCAAAGAAAAAAAGTCATTTAAAACTACTCACGGCTATTGCATTGCCGGTCCGACAATACACATAAAAGTTTATTGATAAAAACGGCATGGGAATTCCCCACAGGGGAACCCCGAAAGAAAATTTAAAAAAAAAATGACGTGGGCATCCCCCTAAATTCCATACCAGACCCTTCAGGTCTGGTATGGATTTTAAGGGGAACCCCGGCCAAAATTAAAAAAAAAATGACTTGGGGGTCCCCCTAAATTCCATACCAGACCCGATTTTAAGGGGAAACCCCGCGCCAAAATTAAAAAAAAAGGCGTGGGGTCCCCCCCAAAATCCATACCAGATCCTTATCCGAGCACGCAACCTGGCAGGCCGCAGGAAAAGAGGGGGGATGAGAGAGCGCCCCCCCCTCCTGAACCATACCAGGCCACTTCCCTGTGACATCATGGGGAATGCCACAGGGAAGTCCCGTCATGTCCCGTGCGTCAGAGGGGGCGGGGTCACCGGGTGGCCCCACCCCTTTATTTAGGAACCGCCAGAAGAGGAGACGCGTCACACAGCGGGAGCCTCCCACCATGCCAGCATGGATGCGGAGCGGCCCAGGGAAGAAGATGAAGAAAAGAAGAAGAAGAAAAAGAGAAGAAGATGAAGAGAAGATGCCATGCCACAACATATATATAGTGAAATTCTGTAGTTAATAAAAATTGGCCATATTTCTCAGTGAGTATTTCAAAATGAAATGTGATTCGTTTAATCAATAGGTGTATATATCCTCCACCGCTTGTAAACATCCTACAACACCCAATGTGCTCTTGTAAAATAACCTTCTCACGAAACAGCCATGACCTCTTTAACCAAAAAAGTAAGAATCTGCTGAAGTGGAATCTTGGGCAATCCAACACTGTGCTCTCCTCTCCCCCACAATGGGTACATAAGTTGAGAAAAGACAAGGTGGATCTGATAGCGTAATATTCCTTGGTTTATTAAACCATCAAATAAATAATAATTGCCTATTTACATAAGTACCTGTATCCCGACACTGGATGGTAAAGCGTGTATGGTCAGATGGATGCCGAGATATGCCCTGTCTGCGCTGAGAATTGTCGTGCGCTCCACCGCCGCTGGAGACAAAACCGGAAGCTGGGACCCGGTAGTGACATGACCAGAAGGCGCCTCGACATACGTTTCATATCACTACGTCATCAGGAAGTGTGACGCTTCCTGATGATGTAGTGATACTAAACATAGTGATACCAAACGTACGTCAAGGTGCCTTCCAGTTACATAACTTCCAGGTCCCAGCTTCCGGTTTTGTCTCTAGCTGCAGGGAAACGTACGCCGATTCCCAGCACGAGCAGGGCATATTGCAGCATCCATCCGACCATACACGCTTTACCAGCTGTCTTTTCTCAACTTATGTACCCGTTGTGGGGGAGAGGAGAGCACAGTGCTGGATAGCCCAAGATTCCACCTCAGACTGCAAGATTGCAGCACAAGCGAATTCTGACCTTTTTTGGTTAAAGAGGTCATGGCTGTTTGGTGATCAGGTTATTTTACAAGAGCACGTTGGGTGTTGTTGGATGTTTACAAGCGGTGGAGGATATCTACACCTATTGATTAAACTAATCATGTTTTATTTTGGAATACTCACTGAAAAATATGGACTATTTTTATTTGTATTAACTACAGAATTTCACTATAAATATGTTGTTATATATCATGTATTATTGCATCTGTTCACAAACTGGTACATTGGACCCCTACCCATTCACCAAAAAAGTGTAAAAAAAGTCAAAACGACAGCAGACAGCTTTTGACAATTCCTTTATTAAAATAGAAACAAAAAAGTGTCCCGCAATGTAAATCCATTGTCAATCATGACGCCAGTGGTCATCCGGTTATGTCATCGGGTGGCCCCACCCTTGGCTATATAACAGCTGTCACCGAGAAAAGGCTGCAGTCAGCGGGATGCCTCCCATCGAGGTGGAGCTTTTCTGTTTTTTTTTATTCTCGGGACCATCGGTGCCATTATTGACGATGGATTTAAATAGCGGGATACTTTTTTTTTTTAATAAAGGCATTGTCAAAAACTGTCTGCTGTTGTTTTGGCTTTTTTGACACTTTTTGGGTGAATGGGAATGCCCGCAGACCCCCACAACCACCTGTAAGGGTTGTGGGGATGAGGCCCTTGTCCCTATCAATATGGGGACAAGGTGCTTTTGAGGGGACCCTGGAAAGCACCCTAACCATGTTGAGGGCATGTGGCCTGGAACAGTTCAGGAGGGGGGGCACTCTCTCTTGCCCCCCTTTTTCCTGTGGCCTGCCATGTTGCATGCTCAGATAAGGGTCTGGTATGGATTTTAGGGGGATCCCCACACCATTTTGTTTCTCATTTTGGAGTGGAGTTCCCCTAATATCCATACAAGACTCAAAGGGCCTGGTAATGGTCTGGGGGAACCCATGCCGTTTTTTTCAATGATTTTTTATGTATATTGCTGGGATCTGACAATACATTAGAGCCGTGAAATTAGAACAGAGAAATTTCATTTTGCTGTGGTACTGTTATAAACATGGGAAAGAGGTGCTACTTTACAGGCAGACTAAGGGGACCCCCAGGTACCATATTTAAAGGAATATTTCATTTTTTATGTTTCACTTTAAGCATTATTAAAATCACTGCTCCTGAAAAAATGGCAGTTTTAAAACACTTTTTTTTTCATTAATTCATGTCCCCTGGGGCAGTACCCGGGTCCCCAAACACTTTTTATGGCAAAAATTTGCATATAAACCTTTAAAATTAACACTTTTGCTTTTTCATGTTTGTGTCCCATAGCCTTTAACATTGTTCGCGTGTTCGCACAAATTTTTTGTCTGTTTGCATGTTCTTGTGTGAGCCAAACCGGGGGGGGGGTTCGGCTCATCCCTACTTGCCACCAGATGCAGCATGCCACAGTCACCAGCCACCAGATGCAGCTTGTTACTTGCCATCATTGCCTGCCACCAGATGCAGCTTATTACTTGCCACCGTTGCCTGCTGCCAGATGCAGTGTGCCACTTGCCACCCATAGCCTGCCACCAGATGCTGTGTCACTTGCCACCCATAGCCTACCACCAGATGCAGTGCCACTTGCCACCCATAGCCTGCCACCAGATGCAGTGTCACTTTGCACCCATAGCCTGCCACCAGATGCAGTGTCACTTGCCACCTATAGCCTGCCACCAGATGCAGTGTGCCACTTGCCATCCATAGCCCACCACCAGATGCAGTGTGCCACTTGCCACCCGCAGCCATGTCACTTGCAACCCATAGCCTGCCACCAGATGCAGTGTGCCAATTGCCACCCACAGATGTGTCATTGCCACCTATAGCCTGCCACCAGATACAGTGCCACTTGTCACCCATAGTCTGCTGTCTGCTGATACAGTATGCCACTCGCCACTCATAGCCTGCCACCAGATGCAGTGTGCCACTTGCCACCCATAGCCTGCCACCAGATGCAGTGTTCCACTTTCAACCCATAGCCTGCCATCAGATGCAGTGTCACTTGCCACCCATAGCCTGCCACCAGATGCAGTGCCTCTTGCCACCCATAGCATACCACTAGATGCAGTGTGCCACTTGCCACCCATAGCCTGCCACCAGATGCAGTGTGCCACTTGCCACCCACAGCCATGTCACTTGCCACCCATAGCCTGCCACCAGATGCAGTGCTACTTGCCACCTATAGCCTACCACTAGATTCAGTGTGCCACTTGCCACTCATAGCCTGCCACCAGATGCAGTGTGCCATTTGCCACCCACAGCCATGTCCCTTGCCACCCATAGCCTGCCACCAGATGCAGTGCCACTTGTCACCCATAGCCTGCCACTAGATGTAGTGTGCCACTTGCCACTCATGGCCTGCCACCAGATGCAGTGTGCCATTTGCTACCCGCAGCCATGTCTCTTGCCACCCATAGCCTCCCACCAGATGCAGTGCCACTTGTCACCCATAGCCTGCCACTAGATGTAGTGTGCCACTTGCCACTCATGGCCTGCCACCAGATGCAGTATGCCATTTGCTACCCACAGCTATGTCTCTTGCCACCCATAGCCTGCCACCAGATGCAGTGTCACTTGCCACCCGCAGCCATCCACCAGTCTAACACACCAGAACCCAGAAAGGTGAACTCCCCTCCTGCTGCTGGCTGCCCATGTGACTCCTCCCACGCAGGGGCCAGGGGTGTCAAATCTTTAGCTCTGAGGGATTCATACTGGGACCTGTAGTCCTTCACTTTTGGGGGAGGTGACCCCCCAAAAGTAAAGGACTACAAGTCCCAGCATGAACCCCTGTGATCTAAGGGTGTGACCCCATAGATTTCTTAGGTTCATGCTAGTGGTTACATCCTTGGCTATCAAGGGTTCATGCTGGGACTTGTAGTCCTTCACTTTTGTGGAGTCACATCACCCAAAAGTGAAAGACTACAAGTTCCAGCATGAACCCTGCCCTGATATCTAAGGATGTGTCCTCCTTCCATTCCTCTGAGGATGTCAATCCATCTGTCCTCTACTCTGCTTCCAGCATACACATCTGCTGACCGTCCTCTCTGCAGTCTGCACTGATCTTGCTAGTGGCTCCAGGCTGACACACACCACCTGAGCTCTGCTGTGAAGTGCTGACAGTTCAGCACACAACACTGGCTGTGGGGGGAGACCTGACTGATGATCTTAAGCCTGTCTGTCATGTGCTTTGATTTGCCTTTTTACCTAAACTCATTAAAGTTTTTGTTCCAGCTCTCTCTTCCTCTGTGGACTGCTGGGGGGTGTCTATAGTATGCCTGTAAAGGGGCGCATGTTTCCCGTGTTTAGAACAGTCTGACAGCAAAATGACATTTTGAAGGAAAAATTCCATTTAAAACTACCCGCGGCTATTGCATTGCCGACATAGAAGTTCATTGATAAAAACGGCATGGGAATTCAACAGAGGGAAACCCCTAACTAAAATTTTAAAGAAAAAATGACGTGGGAGTCCCCCTAAATTCCATACCAGGCCCTTCAGGTCTGGTATGGATATTAAGGGGAACCCCGGCCAAAATTTAAAAAAAAATGACATGGGGTTTCCCCTAAATTCCATACCAGACCCTTCAGGTCTGGTATGGATTTTAAGGGGAACCCCGCGCCAAAAAAAAAAAAAACGGCGTGGGGTCCCCCTAACAATCTATACCAGACCCTTATCCGAGCATGCAACCTGGCAGGCCACAGGAAAAGAGAGGGGGACGAGAGTGCGGCCCCCCCCTCCTGAACCGTACCAGGCCACATGCCCTCAACATTGGGAGGGTGCTTTGGGGTAGCCCCACAAAACACCTTGTCTCCATGTTGATGAGGACAAGGGCCTCATCCCCACAACCCTGGCCGGTGGTAGTGGGGGTCTGCGGGCGGGGGGCTTATCGGAATCTGGAAGCCCCCCTTAACAAGGGGACCCCCAGATCCCGCCCCCCCTCTTGTGTGAAATGGTAAGGGGGTACTTACCCCTACCATTTCACAAAAAAACTGTCAAAAATGTTAAAAATGACAAGAGACAGTTTTTGACAATTCCTTTATTTAAATGCTTCTTCTTTCTTCTATCTTCCTTCATCTTCTTATGGTTCTTCTGGCTCTTCTGGTTCTTCCTCCGGCGTTCTCGTCCAGCATCTCCTCCGCGGCATCTTCTATCTTCTTCTCCTCGGGCCGCTTCACATCCATGGCATGGGGGGAGGCTCCCGCTGTGTGACGGAATCTCCTCGTCTGACGGTTTTTAAATAATGGGGGGCGGGGCCACCCGGTGACCCCGCCCCCTCTGACGCACGGTGACTTGACGGGACTTCCCTGTGACGTCACGGGGAATGCCACAGGGAAGTCCCATCATGTACAGGCGTACAGGCGTACAGGCATACTATAGACACCCCCAGGTACGAAATTTAAAGGGATATTACACTTTTATTGTTTGACTTTAAGCATTATTAAAATCACTGCTCCTAAAAAAACGGCCGTTTTTAAAACTTTTTTTTACATTGATCCATGTCCCCTGGGGCAGGACCCAGGTCCCCAAACACTTTTTATGACAATAACTTGCATATAATCCTTTAAAATTAGCACTTTTGATTTCTCCCATAGACTTTTAAAGGGTGTTCTACAGCCGCGAACACCCCAAATTGTTCGCTGTTCGGCGAACTTGCAACTCGAACTCGAAGCTCATCCCTACCCCCAGGTACGAAATTTAAAGGGAGATTACACTTTTATTGTTTGACTTTAAGCATTATTAAAATCACTGCTCCTGAAAAACGTCAGTTTTTAAAACTTTTTGTTGCATTGATCCATGTCCCCTGGGGCAGGACCCGGGTCCCCAAACACTTTTTATGACAATAACTTGCATATAAGCCTTTAAAATTAGCACTTTTGATTATTCATGTTCGTGTCCCATATACTTTAAAGGTGTTCGCGCAAACTTTTTTCCTGTTCGCATGTTCTGGTGCGAACCGAACAGGGGGGTGTTCGACTCATCCCTAGTAGTCAGTTCCTCATGATGTTTCAGCTACATGCCTCTGGAGAACATACAGGGAAGAGGTGAGTGAAGCTAGCAGAGGAGGAGTAAGTTAAATCCTCCTCTGCTCCTCTGCTCTGAATACTGGAACCTCTCTCTCCTTCTCCTTGTTATGTCACTGGTTGCAGGAGGCCAGGCGGGGTGCGGTTAGCAACCAATTTGGGCAGGGATCCAGGGGCCGCTGGTGAACAACTTGAAGCGGGTCTTGGCCAGCCAGGTGTCCACCAGGACAGTGAGTGACGATGCAGTACAGCAGTACAAGGATGACACTGCATGCTAGAAGGAGGGAGCCCCAGGTCCTCGGGCAGTGCGCCCCTGTTTCCACCCCTCTTAAAGTGCCGTCTGGGTCCCATGGACCCACCGGGACCTATGGTAGGCTCGGCCCTGGTGCAAGCACTTATAGGGACTGAGGTGTATAGTCTAAGGAGCATCCTTGTCTTCACCAGAGCCTCTGAAGTTGGAGATGAGTTTTGCTGCAGATGACTCCCAGGTTGCAGCCCTCTGACTAACCCAAGCAGGAAGCTACAGAGTGCCTGTATGCAAGTAAGAGTCATGCTGCTAGCATGTGGACGTGTCGCTTTAAGACAATTTAAGGCAGAGCCTGCCCACAGATTGGCTAAGACGCTAGAGGCCACTGTTTGGCTTCATGCCAAAGACCTCATACAGGAGAAAATACCCAGCACTGGAGCATGGAAAAGGTAAGTGTGCTTCTGAGGCTTGTATTTTCCATCTCTGCTCAATAACTTATTGCTATGCTGTGAGCTGTCTGAATATCTGTAATTTAGTTAATTGCTTTATAGATTTATTCACACACACAGAACAGAATGACTCTGTAAGGACCGACTTCCCTCTCTAGCCTGTTTGGATTTTCAGTTGAACAATGGCAGGTAAAACTTAAGCAGCCCTTTCTGAGCTGTGTTTTTGGAATGTCTGTGGCATACTCTGCAACCTAAATATTGTGGAAGCACTCTGTATTAAATGTTTATGCATTCAGTGGTCCCATAAAGTGATATTAAATCTTGGTATTTGAAAAAACAAAAACAAACATGTCATACTTACCTGCTCTATGTAGTGGTTTTCCACAGAGCAGCCCGATCCTCTTCTTTTTAAGTCCCTCACTGGCACTCCTTTCTCCCCTCGCTCGAGCAGTGCCCCCAGAGAAAACTGCTTTCCTTGGGGGCACTGCTGTGGGCTTGCTCCTGAGTCGCTGCTCTATGTGTCACATAGAGACACATAGAGCCACGGCTCAGCCCGCCCCTCTCTCTTCTCATTGGCTCACAGGCTGTGATTGACAGCAGTAGGAGCCAATGGGCTCTTGCTGCTGTCTCAGCCAATGAGGAAAGGGAGTCCCGGGACAGCCGAGTCTCTTGAGCACATCGTTGGATCGAGAGGGGGCTCAGGTGAGTATTGGGGTGGGGGAAGCAGCACACAAAAGGTTTTTTACGTTCATGTATAGAATGCATGAAGGTAAAAAAACCTTCAGACTTTACAACCACTTTAACATCTGGAGTAAGATGACCAACAGGAACCTAAGATATGTTTATCAATGTGCTCTTGGATATAAATTAAGTTTGTCCCTTCCGCCAATAAGTAGATTTAAACCTTACCTGAAATTTTGAATCTGATTGGCGGCTGTACAGAATTTACATCACTTTTTATTTTTGTACATATAGATGACAAGAAAAATGCTCACCATGAATAATGTTTACCTTAAAAGATTGATAGTTGTTCTTGTAAGGTCTACTTACATTATTTATTACAAACATGTATACAATATGTACCAAAAAGTTTTATTCTTTACAAATTCAAGTTTCCTTTTCTGAAACCCAAGATATGTTGCAGTTATTTACTAGATGCTCCTGAGAGACAACCAGCTGTGGACAATCAAGCACTTTTTTCTAATCTACTGAAAAAGTCCAGAGCTTAGTGTAGATCAGCTTAAAAGCCAACTCTTGGAGTTGACAAGGAAACACTAAACTTTTAACAAGGTTTTGTTGTTTTCCTTATCGTATTTGCCACAGAGGAAACATTTCATGCGATACCTGTGTTTTGGGCACTATAATAACCACTTCTCTGGTGGGAACAAGCTGTGCTTTTAAGATGGTCAATGGTCTCTTGAGCCTAGTCACAGTTTAATGGGAATTCGTATTTGCAGACAAAATTCCACGTGGCTTTAACCCAGCTTCCCTCAATGGATTGATACAGGGACATTTTACTCATCAAAGGCTAAGCTATTGCATTATATCTGTCTGTGCAATCCCTTTTTTATCTCCTGCTGAAAAGGTTTCTTCACACTTGACCTTTTTGTGGAACATGGCCACTTAATTCTCATGTGAAAGGAGGAAAATACTGAGTTTTATTTTTATCTATACACTAAGAATCTATTGTGCAGTCCCTTCGAACAGAGCTTCTATAAGGCATACTTACAAGTTCATAGTAAAATATGTCTTTGTCTTCTCAGATTCTGTCTGTTAATGTGAAATTTATTGTAAAATAGTATCATTATGTTCCTGTGAAATGCATACATTAATATTACTTTGAAAGAAGGCCAGTCTGATTTGAAATTATTTTAAAATGAGGGGTAGGGATGAGCTGAACAACCCCCGGTTCGGATCGCACTAGAACATGTGAACAGGCAAAAAATTAGTGCGAACATGCGAACACCATTAAAGTCTATGGGACACGAACATGAAAAATCAAAAGTGCTCATTTTAAAGGCTTATATGCAAGTTATTGCCATAAAAAGTGTATGGGGACCCGGGTACTGCCCAGGGGACATGTATCAATGCAAAAAAAAGTTTTAAAAACAACCGTTTTTTTCAGGAGCAGTGATTTTAAGAATGCTTAATATGAAACAATAAAAATGAAATATTCCTTTAAATATTGTGCCGGGGGGGGGGTTAGTCTGTCTAAAGTAGTGCATCTGTCTGATGTG
Organism: Lithobates clamitans; assembly: GCA_037952925.1. Lineage (NCBI taxonomy): Eukaryota > Metazoa > Chordata > Amphibia > Anura > Ranidae > Lithobates > Lithobates clamitans. Next base: position 2,565,922 of record JBBGZY010000291.1, read on the forward strand.
TTTTACAGTCCCACAGTAAAATGACATTTCTAAAGGAAAAAATGTCATTGAAACTTGCTTGCGGCTGTAATGTATTGCTGTCTCCCGGTAATATAGATAAAAAATCAAGGAAAAAAACAGTGTGCCCCCCAGTCCATACCAGCCCCTTTGGGCCTGGTATGGATTTTAAGGGGAACTCAACACCAAAATTTAAAACAAATTGGCGTGATCTGGCTACAGAGACAAGGCTGCACTGGGGACAAGGCTGCACTGGGGACAAGGCTGCACTGGGGACAAGGCTGCATTGATAAGGCTGCACTGGGGACAAGGCTGCATTGATAAGGCTGCACTGGGGACAAGGCTGCATTGATAAGGCTGCACTGGGGACAAGGCTGCATTGACAAGGCTGCACTGGGGACAAGGCTGCACTGACAAGGCTGCACTGGGGACAAGGCTGCATTGGGGCAAAGCTGCACTGACAAGGCTGCACTGACACTGAAAAGGCTGCAATGACACTAACAAGGCTGCAGATGAACACGGATGAGGCTGCATTGATGGGCATTTTAATGTAAGTTTCTTTTCCTTAAATTTCCCTCATAAAAGTTTTTTTCCTTAAAATTCTCTCCTAAACTTGGGGTGCGTGTTATACGCCGGCGCGTGTTATACACCGATAAATACGGTATATATTAGACTGTATAGACTGTATATATATATATATATTAATAGACTGCCTGCATGCCACTAACTAACCTGCTATGTAAGCAGCCTTATGTAGTGTGGACCTTTGGCCAATGATGGCTCTCGCAGCAGAGCTCACTGTGATTGGCCAAAGCATGCAGGTCAGGTGCATGCTTTGGCCAATCATCAGACGTCAATGCACTGCAATCTCGCAGTGCATTATGGGGTGTTCTGCGGCGCCTGAACTTCCCACGAACGCCCCATATATTTGGCTCGTTTGCGCCCTCATCCCTAATATTTTGTGAAGGGCAAGGGCCTTTGTTTGGGGATTGTTAATCAAAAAAATTAGTGCCAATAAAACTGCTTCCCGTAGAGAGTTGGAACATGCCAAGGCTGAGACTTCTGCGGGGGAAGTCATCTACAATAATGAACTGTTGGAACACAGGGAGAAGAATAAACAGTTTTTTTCAGAAGAGATTGACCTGGCTGGGGGAGAGGCAAATGGTAGGTTGCTGACCCAGATAGTAAAGTCTCAATCCAATCCTACTCATGTTTGGGCTTTGAATGAAGAGGGGGAGATCACTAATCAGACTAGCTCCATTGTATCCATTTTCCAGTCTTATTATCAGGATCTAATGTACATAAATCTAGGGTTGACTATACTCCAGCCAAGCTGTCTGCTTATTTGGCTACTGTTAATCTCTCTATTCTCTCACTGGAAGATCGGGAAAATGTAATGCCCCATTTACCCTACAAGAACTGGAAAATGCGGTAGCTAGTTTTCCTAGCTCCAAAGCTCCAGGGATTGAGATCTATAAAAAATATAATGAGGAGTTGCTTCCAGCCCTTCTTAATACACTAAATGAGGCCCTTTATATGGGTCGGCGTCCAGACTCATTGGGTCATAGTAGTTATACCTAAAAAGGATAAAAATCAGTTATCCTGAATCATACAGACCAATTTCTTTATTATCTACAGATGTTAAAATTCTTGCTAAAGTACTTGCTACTAGACTAAATAAGGTTATTAAGCATAGTATCCACTTGGATCAGGCAGGATTTATGCCCAATAAGGATGGGCGAACAGTTGTTCCGAGCAAGAGGGCCTAACATTGGCTGTTCGGAAGTTCCCTGAACAACCAAAATAAAAGGTTGTTCGGGCCGCTGAACGACCACAATGCACTGCACTGCTGCACAGTGCATTGTCATACATCGCAACTTACATCACTCCCTACCCTCAAGGAGCCCACAATCCAAGGTCCTCAACTCAAATTCATATACTAGGGCCAATTTATTTTGGACAGAAGCCAATTAACCTACCAGCATATCTTTGGAGTGTGGGAGGAAACCAGAGTACCCAGATGAAACCCACGCAGGCACAGGGAGAACATGCAAACTCCAGGCAGGTAGTCTTGTGGTTGGGTTTCGAACCAGCAACCCTTTTTACTGCTAGGTGAAAGTGCTACCCACTACACCACTGTGCCATAACTGAAAGTTTAACGCCACATAGTATTGTGCATTAATGCAAGTTTAACATTGTATAGTTCTTTGTATTACTGCAATATTATAGTGTATCTGTGGAGTGCGTGAATACTCAAATTAACCCTTTCATGACTAAGCCTATTTTTGACATTTGGTGTTTACAAGTTAAAATCCATATTTTTTGCTAGAAAATGACTTATGCGTATGTGTTTTCTTTGCTGTGCGAGCTTGCGGCGACGGGGGCGCTTTAAAAAAAACATTTTTTCTTATTTATTTTATTTATTTTTATATTAATAAATTGTGTTTAAAAGAATTTTAAATTTTGATCACTTTTATTGCCATCACAAGGAATGTGCTATCCAGCCACAGCATGCAGAGGAGGTGGTGAACTGGCTTACTAAACCATTCTAATTCTCCTCATCCTCCGTCACCCAAGCAGAGACTAGTGTGCAGTGCCCTGCAGTTGCCAGAGTGGCAAAACCTGCCTCCTTGTCCACAGATATTCCTGCCATAGCCCCAGCATCAGGCATGGAGGAGTCAGCGGAGTTATTTGAACACAGCATCAGCCACTTACTCCTTGATGATGCACAGCCATTACTCGATTCAGATGTTGGTTCTGAGTCTGAGGTTGAAGAAGGCTGGAACATGAGCCTACATAGAGGGGAGAACTCTGGTACACAAATTGGCAGTCATGTTCCCCCAGCCGCAGCGTATTGCCAAGTTGACTCCAGTGGTAACGATGAGGATGGAGGAGATGATAATGACTCGACTTGGGTGCCGGATAGAGCAGAGGAGGAAAGTGAGGGTGAGGCACAACCCCTACAAGGCAGCCATCATAGAAAAGTAGAGAGCAGCCACCCTCTTCCATCACATTGTGGAGCTGTTATCTCTCTGCCCAATTCCCACAGCTCAGCTGTCTGGGCATTTTTTAGTACATGTGCAGCTGATCGCACTGTTGCTATTTGCAAACTTTGTCTCAAGCACATCAAGCGTGGCAAAAACACCAACCATTTGGGTACCACATGCTTGACAAGGCATTTAACCTCCTACCACTTAGCCTTTAGGCAAGAGCACCTAAAAGCCACACAAAAGGGGCACAAATCTGTCCCTCCTTACTCACCTCAGTTCGTCCCTGCTATATCTCATGGCCTCTCAGCAGCCTCCACTGACAGGGATGATGGTATAGCGCAGGGTGTCCCAGGTCATTGCAGCACATCTGCCAGCAGCACACCACAAGCTGTAAACTATAGCCGGCAAATTTCTCTGCCCCATCTGCTGAATGGGGCAGAGAATACAGTCCCTGCCACCCACATACCCAAGGCAAGCTTGTCAAAGCTGCTGGCTCTACAACCTCTGCCTTTCTGTCTGGTGGATTCTGCCCCCTTCCGTGAATTTGCACAATGTGCTGTACCGCAAAGGCAGGTTCCCAGTCCATATTTCTTTTCATGTAAGGCTATTCCATCTCTCTACCATCACGTGGAAGGCAATGTTGTGGCATCATTGGGCAAGGCAGTCAGCCCCAAAGTCCACCTTACTGCTGACACGTGGTCCAGCAAGCATGGGCAGGGATGATATATTTAGTTCACAGCACACTGGGTAACTCTGCTTGCAACTCAGAAGGATGCAGGACAGGGCTCAGTGCTGCAGCTTGTTGTGCCCCCACGTCTCCATACAGCTGGTGATGATGCCAGATTCATCAGCTCTACCCCCCTCCTCTTCTTCCTCAATGCCCTCCTCTGCTGAATTGTCCTATGAAGCTCAAGTACCCCCTAAGTATCAAAAGGGCTATTCAATGAGTCAGGCTAAAAGGTGCCATGCAGTGCTTTAGCTGGTGTGTCTAGGGGACAGGAACCACACTGGAGCAGAGATTCTTACAGCTCTGCAGGGACAGGCCCAGAGGTGGTTCACGCCATGCCAGCTGCAGCCAGGAATGGTAGTGTGATACTGGCACAAACCTCCTGTCTGCCCTTATACAAGGAAAGTTGACACATATGCCTTGCCTGGCACATGTCCTAAATTTGGTGCTGCAGCGTTTTCTAAATAGGTACCCAGGGTTGGAAGATCTACTAAAGCAGGCCAGAAGAGTGTGTAGCCATTTTAGGCTGTCATACACAGCCAGTGCTCGGTTGGCTGAAATTCAGCGGGAATTCCACCTGCCTATAAACTGCCTGATTTGTGACATGCCCACCAGGTGGGACTCGACTTTAGCAATGCTGCAGCAGCTGCAGATGCAGTAGAGGGCCGTCAACGAGTACCTGCGTGAGTATGGCACAACGACAGGCTCAGGCTAGCGCAACTTTTTTTCCCCATGCCAATGCCATGCTGCTCATAAAGGATGCATGCACTGTACTGTCACCATTTGAGGAGGCCACAAGGATGGTGAGCCGTGACAATGCATGCATCAGTGACACATTCCCTGTTTTGTTCCGGCTGGAGCAGACTCTGCGCGGCATTATGGACAGGGCACTTGAGGCAGAGCACTCACTTCCTTTCCTCTCAAGGCCCACTTTATGTAGACACCATTGTTCCTATGCCACAGATCACACAAGAGGAGAGAGAGGAGGAGGATTCTGGCAGTTTCAGAGGCATTGAAGCAGACGAAGACATACATCAAACAGTAAGAGATGGTTTTCCATCCGCAGATCCCTTGGGAGTAGTACGTGGCTGGGAGGAGGCAGTTACAGGTACTCTTATCCTCAGTGACCCAGAGGAGTCTGTTTCTCATGCCTCCGCAAATTTGCGGTGCATGGGCTCCCTCATCCTTCAAAGCCTGCAAAAGGACCCCAGAGTACGTGCCGTAAAGAAGGATCACTATTGGTTGGCAACTCTCCTTGACCACCGTTAGAAGGGGAAAGTCTCAGAAATCATCCCGTCCCCACAGAGAGTGCAAAAGATAAAATCTCTTGAGGACACATTAAAGAGAAGTTTATCAAACACTTTTCCAGACTCTGGTAGGTTACAGTGTCCTGGGAAAAATCATTTTGAGGCTTCGGTTGGTCAAGAGAGGAGTGGTGGAGAAGGTGGCCGCCCAAGTGATGAATTTCTCAATTTTTTTAGTCTTCGCCGCCCAGGGCTGTCAGCTTCCACATCCCATCGGTAGTGTCTGCATCACATGTTGGACAATTATCTTGGGGCGAAAACAGAGATGGGGGGCTTTCCAGTCGACGATCCATTGGCTTACTGGGTCATGGGACTAGACCACTGGCCAGAACTTGCCCAGTATGCAATTGAGCTGCTGGGCTGCCCTGCATCCAGTGTGCTATGAAGCCCCTGAGGGATGAGCCGAACACCCCCCGGTTTGGTTCGCACCAGAACCTGCAAACGGACCGAAAATTTGCACGAACGTTAGAACCCCATTGACGTCTATGGGACTCGAACGTTCGAAATCAAAAGTGCTCATTTTAAAGGCTAATTTGCATGGTATTGTCCTAAAAAGGGTTTGGGGACCCGGGTCCTGTCCCTATCAATGTAAAAAAAACTTTTAAAAACAGCCGTTTTTTCGGGGGCAGTGATTTTAATGATGCTTAAGGTAAAATAAAAAAAGTGAAATATTCCTTTAAATATCGTACCTGGGGGGTGTCTATAGTATGCCTATAAAGTGGGGCGTGTTTTCCTTGCTTAGAACAGTCCCTGCACAAAATGTTATTTTTAAAGGAAAAAAAGTAATTAAAAAACTGCTTGCGGCTTTAATGTAATGAAATATTACAATATGGATGAAAATCAGTAAGACAAACGGTATGGGTACCCCCCAGTCCATTACCAGGCCCTTTGGGTCTTGTATGGATATTAAGGGGAACCCCGCACCCAAATTAAAAAAGGAAACAGCAGTATACAGGCTCTGTACTCTGAACAGCAGTATACAGGCGGTGCAAACAAGATAGGGACTGTACGTTTGTTGTTAAGTAGAATCTGTTTGTAATTTTGAACTGGTACATTTTTAACGTGTTTAGCTCCAGCCAAAAAAAAGTATTGGTGATAAAGCATCAGTGGAAAGGAGAAATGTTTTTCCCATATTAACTCTTACAGGAGAGAGTTTCCCTTCCTAGGGGTAGATTTCATCTCACTTCCTGTTGTCTCCTTCTGTTTGCAAGTAGGAGTCGTTTGTAAGATGGATGTTTGAAAGTAGGGGCCTGCCCTATATACTCAGCAGAAATTTGGGCCTTAGGTGTTGTTGTGGCCACAACACTGTAAGCCCTCACAGGGCCCTGCTGTGAAATATTAGATCAAGAATTGTAATTACATGCCCAACAGGGGCAGAAAAATTGGGCCTTTGGTGGTGGTGGTGGTGCTGGTGCCACAACACTGTAAGTCCTCACTCGCTCTTGGTGGGCGCAGAAACAGGCCCTGCTGTGAAATATTAGATCAAGAATTGTAATTACATGCCCCTGTTGAACAGGGGCTGAAAAATTGGGCCTTAGGCACTGGTGCTGGTGCCACAACACTGCAACCCCTCGCAGATACTCTAGTTGGAATGCAGGAATGAGCCCTGCTGCAAAGTATTGCATCAAAAATTGTAATTACACGCCCCTGTCAAACAGGGGCTGAAAAATTGGGCCTTAGGCACTGGTGCTGGTGCCACAACACTGCAACCCCTCACAGATACTCTAGTTGGAACGCAGGAAGGAGCCCTGCTGCAAAGTATTGCATCAAAAACTGTAATTACACGCCCCTGTTAAACAGGGGCTGAAAAATTGTGCCTTAGGCACTGGTGGCGGCATCCAGAACCAAAAATGTTCTTACAAGCTATCAGTGTGATCATTGAGGAGGAAGAGGATAATTACTCAGGATAGTCACTCAGCATCAGCATAGGCAGTCTTTGAAGGGATCTGAGATTTCAAAAAAAATTATTCGGTTACATCAGCATCAGGTGCTTGGTAGCTGGGGGTGATCCAAGACTGATTAATTTTTATGAAGGTCAGTCGATCGACCGAGTCGGTGGACAGATGTACCCTGTGATCGGTTACAAAGCCTCCAGCAGCACTGAATGTGCGTTCCGAAAGAACGCTGGATGCAGGACAGGCCAGTAGCTCAATTGCGTACTGTGCAAGCACTGGCCAGTGATCCATCCTCAAGACCCAGTAACCCAGAGGATTTTCGGTGGGAAAGGTGTCCAAGTCAGATCTTGCCCCTAGGTATTCCTGCACCATGTAAAACAGACGCTGGCAATGGTTGCTGGAACCAATCATACCTTGGGGCTGCGGACTAAAAAATTGTCTGAACACATCGGTCAGATGGCCACCTTCTCCACTGCTCCTTCTTTGACTGACCGAAGCCTCAGCAACACGTTGTCCAGAAACAGGAGTTTGTAACCTCCCAGTCTCTGGGAACGCATTGCACAGACCTTTCTGCAAGGCCTCCTGAAGATGTTTCATCCTCTGCTCCCTCTGCGATGGCAAGACAAGGTCCGCAACCTTACCCTTGTAACGTGAATCAAGGAGGGTTGCCAGCCAGTATTGGTTCTTCTCCTTGATACCACAAATACAAGGATCCTTACGCAGGCTTTGCAGGATCAGGGAGGCCATGCAGCGTAGGTTTGTTGAGGCATTCAGTCTGGAGTCCTCTGGGTCACTAAGGATGACATGGTGCACAGCCACCTCCTCCCAGCCACGTACAAGTCCATGTGTTTCTTGGGACTGATCCCTTAAAGACTGCTGCTGATGCTGAGTGCCAGGCTCCAACTCCATACTGACACAATCCTCCTCCTCCTCGTCCTCTTCCTGTGTGATCGGCGGGCACGCAGGAACACTGTCAGGATAAAGGTGGCCTTGAGAGCTAAGGAAGTCCTCCTCTTCCTACCTCTGTTCTGCCTCAAGTGCCCTGTCCATTATTCCATGCAACGTGTGCTCCAACAGGTGGACAAGGGGGACAGTGTCACTGATGCATGCACTGTCACTGCTCACCATCCTCGTGGCCTCCTCAAATGGTGACAGGACAGTGCATGTATCCCTGATCATGGCCCACTGGCGTGGGGAAAAAAACAAGCTCCCCTAACCCTGTCCTGGTGCCATAGTCGCACAGGTACTTATTGATGGCCCTCTGCTGCGTGTGCAGCCGCTGCAGCATGGCCATCGTTGAGTTCCACCTGATGGGTATGTGACAGATTAGGTGGTTCTTGGGCAGGTTAAACTCCTTTTGGAGGTCTGCCAGCTGAGCACAGGCATTATGTGACCAGCTGAAATGCACACAGACTTTCCTGGCCTGCCTCAGGACATCCTGTAAGCCCGGGTACCTGCCCAAGAACCGTTGCACCACCAAGTTAAGGACGTGAGCTAAACAGGGCACATGGGTCATTTGTCCCTGTCGGAGGGCAGAGAGGAGGTTGGTGCCATTGTCGCAAACCACCATTCCTGCCTTAAGTTGGCGTGGCGTCAACCACCTCTGAACCTGCCCCTGCAGAGCTGACAGAACCTCTGCCCCAGTGTGGCTCCTGTCCCCCAAGCACACCAGCTCAAGCACCGCATGGCATCTTTTGGCCTGCATACTTGCGTAGCCCCTTGAACGGCTACGGAGCACTGCTGGTTCCGAGAACAAAGCACAGGAAGAGGCCATGGAGGAAGAAGAAGAGGAGGGGGTGGAGGAGAGAGGTGTCTCACAATCATTAGTAGTGGCATTTTGGAGGCATGGTGGCGGAACAACCCCCAACACTACTGCACCTTGTCCTGCATCCTTCCCAGCTGCCAACAGAGTCCCCCAATGCGCGATGAAACTTAGGTAACGTCCCTGTCCATGCCTGATGGACCATGAGTCAGCGGTAATATGCACCTTACCAGTGACCGCCCTGTCCAGCGAGGCATGGACATTGCCTTCCACATGCCGGTAGAGAGACGGAATCGACTTCCGTGAGAAAAAGTGGCGTTTGGGTACCTGCCACTGAGGAACCGCACATTCCACAAACTCACGGAAGGGAGCAGAGTCTACCAACTGAAAAGGCAGCAGTTGAAGTGCTAGCAATTTTGCCAAGCTAGCATTCAACCGCTGGGCATGTGGATGGCTGGGAGCAAACTTCTTTCAGCGGTGCAGCAGCTGGGGCAGGGAAAATTACCTGGTACAATCTGACGTTGGTGTACCGAAAGCAGATTGCCCACAAGTACTTGGCTGTGACACACCTAATTCTACACCTTCATTCCTCTCAGTGCAGGTCTCAGAGAGGACTGAAGGTATAGTGGGGTTGGAGATCTCAGCTGATGAGGAGCAAGGAGAGGTCCTCTTTGTTCTTTGGTGTGGGTCTTTTAGATACACTTGCCAACGAACTGCATGGCAGATCAACATATCTCTGGTCAAGCATGTGGTGCCCAAGCGGGAGATGTTTTGGCCACGCAAGATACGCTTGAGACATATGTTGCAAATAGCAGCGGTGCGATCTGATGCACTCGTCTCAAAAAAGACCCACACCAAAGAACTTTTGGAATAACGCACAGAGACAGCAGCGCCCTGCACATGCGGAGCTTTGGGGTGTGATGCAGTCAGTGTGCTGCCCTTAGGCTGGCCCCTGGAGGGCATCCTGCCTCGTTGGTGATGTGCTTCCTCCTCCTCCTCTCTCCTATCAGGCACCCACGTTGAGTCAGTGACCTCATCATCCCCTCCCTCCTCATCACTGGAGCAAACCTGGCAGTATGCTGCAGCAGGGGGAGCATGACTGCCAGATTGCTGTCCTTCTTGGGTACCCCCTCTGTCCATGCTCATGTTTCTGCCTTCATCTAGCTCAGTATCATCATCAGAGCCTTCTAAATGCTGGGCATCCTCCTGGAGCATATACCCAACACTGTGGTCAAACAGTTTGAGGGACTCCTCAGGATTACATGGTGGGGCTAGGGAAGGAGTCACTGATGCCATTGAGCCAAGGGAAGAGGCCGCGTTGGCAGCTGCTTTGCCAGACAAGGTACCCTGAGCATGGGTGAGAGAGGATGAGGAGGATGAGGACAGCTTGGTCATCCATTCGACCAAGTCTTCCGCATGTTGCGGCTCAACACGGCCAGCTGCTGAAAAAAAGGCCAAGCATGTCCCACGGCCACGTGCTGATGAGGATGCACTGTCTCCATGACCAGCACTGTTGTCTCTAGACACAGAGCCTGCTTGCCCTCTTTTATTGGCTTGTGACTGTCTGCCTCTCCTTGTTGGCCTTCCAGACATACTAATAGCCTGTAGCTGCACTAAGCTGGCATATATATACACATGTATATATATATATGTATATATATATATACTAATACTGCATCTAGCAAAATCAACTGCCTGCCTGTAGTATGAGAACACCACCAACCTTCTACAGGTAGCTTTAGCTGAACACTGTGCAGAGCTTGCAAAAAACTAACTTGTAGCTTATTTAGCTGCCTGCGGTAGTGATAGGATCAGGAAAACACCACCAACCTTCTACAGGTAGCTTTAGGTGAACACTGTGCAGAGCTCGCAAAAAACTAACTTGTAGCTTATTTAGCTGCCTGCGGTAGTGATGGGATCAGGAAAACACCACCAACCTTCTACAGGTAGCTTTAGCTGAACACTGTGCAGAGCTCGCACTACACTAACTTGTAGTTTTAGGTGAACACTGTGCAGAGCTCGCAAAAAACTAACTTGTAGCTTATTTAGCTGCCTGCGGTAGTGATAGGATCAGGAAAACACCACCAACCTTCTACAGGTAGCTTTAGGTGAACGCTGTTTAGAGCTCGCAAAAAAATAACTTGTAGCTTATTTAGCTGCCTGCGGTAGTGATAGGATCAGGAAAACACCACCAACCTTTTACAGGTAGCTTTAGCTGAACACTGTGCAGAGCTCGCAAAAAACTAACTTGTAATTTTAGCTGAACACTGTGAGGAGGACGCACTACACTAACTTGTAGCTTTAGCTGAACACTGTTCAGAGGACGCACTACACTAACTTGTAGCTTTAGCTGAACACTGTGCAGAGGTCGCACTACACTAACTTGTAGTTTTAGCTGAACACTGTTCAGAGGACGCACTACACTAACTTGTAGCTTTAGCTGAACATTGTGCAGAGGTCACACTAAACTAACTTGTAGCTTTAGCTGAACCCTGTGAGGAGGACGCACTACACTAACTTGTAGTTTTAGCTGAACACTGTTCAGAGGACGCACTACACTAATTTGTAGCTTTAGCTGAACACTGTGCAGAGGTCACACTAAACTAACTTGTAGCTTTAGCTGAACACTGTGAGGAGGACGCACTACACTAACTGTAAATAGTCTAGCTGCCTGACTGTGGTACTAATAGGATCAAAAGAACACCAGCAATTTTCTTCAGGTAGCTGTAAATACTGTAACAAGACAAGCCTGCCTGTCAGTAGGAAGATAACAGGAATGGATCTAGCTAAACTGAATACAGTGTATATATATATATATATATATATATATATACAACACCTGGGATGCATATATACACAATACACTGTAAGTGCAGCTAACTCACTGACTGTCCTGCCTAATCTAGCTAACTCAAATGAAATGACACTGTCTCTCTCTCTAAGCACGCCGGAACACACTACACAGGGCCGCCGTGCAGGCAGCCTTATATAGTGTGGGGCGTGTTCTAAACCCCCTGAGCCATAATTGGCCAAAGCCGCGCTTTCACAGATATGAAAAAATAAGATAAGCAGCAGTTCCAATTGTGAGGCATACACAAATATAACAGAACAGAAATAATTCAAAGAACCACGCTACAAGATTATATGGTTAAACTTCTGAAAGTGAAAACCAAAAAAATATAAAGTAAATAGGAATATTGAAAATCGATCTACAAATCAATCATTTAGAATGACAAACAATTAACCTTAAAAAATGTGATAATGCCAGAAACAAAAAGTCCCAAAACTAAATTATTGGTAAGTGGTAAAAAACACAAAATGATGAAATGACATAAAATTGTGCAAATGGATGGTGATGATTGAAAAGACAGAGATCCCTGAGGCAAAATCAATGTTCACACGGTGATTATTCAGACTTGCATCAATATACACCCAGTGAAAAATCCACCACCTATGGGAATGCACGCTTACCAGAGGCAAGCTATGTATCAGCTTGTACCCGGATATCCACTCAATAGAGGACAACACATACGATCTCCTCACAGAGGAAGGACGAGCAGGAACCCTCCATCCAGTGAATCCACGTATTCAGCAGAGAGGACCCAGAGGGATAAAAAACGAATTCTCCATTGTGTAAATCAGCGTATACAAATTTATTAAAAAAAAGGTAATGCACTTACATCAAAAGTACGAATATGAGCATAAACAAAGGCAAAAACAGCCGGCCGGCCTGCATACACCCGTTCGAGACAAGATAAAAACGATGACGTCAGCGCGTCAGCCTTCCGACGTACGTTTCGTCCTAATAGACGTCATCATGGGAACGTCGTGCATTTACCCTTCCTCACTTCTGTACTGCTTTGTTCAACTGCCAGGATTGGGGTACAAAATCCCAATGTAAGCTTTGAACCAACATGTTTAGCCCACCAGGGGCTATGGATTGCTTCCCCACCCCCTATGTGACAGTGCTAAACCAATCACAAGTCACTATGTGCTGTCACATGGGGAGTGAGTTACATTCTCACCCATAACGGGAAATTCCAGGTATTTCCCTTCACTTTTGGTGGCTGAATGGATTAGCAGGGAAGTGAGGGAACTAGGAGTATATGCTGCTGAGGAAAAAGAGGTAAAGTAACCGTTTTACTTGGCCCTGTGTGAGAATAGGAAAGGTTTACTTTAAACACATCTGTACATACAACTCCACAGAAACCCAACTCGTTCATAGCTTGGGAAAATGTGAACTGATGCAGCCAATTGCTTCTATAGCAACCAATAACCAATAATGCAATTCCTGGCCTTTGAACTGTGCTGAGGTGGCTTAGAAGTTAAAAAAATGGGCATGCCATAGGTGTGCACATGGGGTGTGCTGAGTTTGCTTGTGCACACCCGAAACACCTTTTGTGGTACAGATTCCCCTCGCTGCCTGTGCCCCACCCACAGTGCTGCTGGCTTCCTTGCTCTCCTCTCCCACTGGCTGTTGTTGTGGATGGGGAGCGGGGGAAGGTGCTGATAAATATTTCATTTACTGGCCCCTTCCTTTTTAGAATGAACACAGTGAGCAATTGGTACCAATCACCCACTGTGTTCATTCATAACTGAAGCATAGTAAACTTTGTTAATTATGCTTTAGTTTGAGAATGAACAGGAAGTTGCTCAGCACAAAGCACCTTCCATTCATTCACTCTCTGAGGCAGTAGAGAAAGGGACTGATAAATCTATGTCCTCAGTCCCTTTATCTGCCTCCAAAGTGAGATATCAGGGGTCTGTTTTACCAAAGTCCCCCAACAGGGCATATTTAGTTAACATAATTATAAAATTATATTTAAAATAATATTAAAATATTAAAAATAAAATACTACTCACATCATCTATCTATCTATCTATCTATCTATCTATCTATCTATCTATCTATCTATCTATCTATCTATCTATCTATCTATCTATCTATCTATCTATCTATATATATATATATATATATATATATATATATATATACCCCCAACTGTGCAAAAGTTTTAGGCAGGTGTGAAAAATGCTGTAAATAAAGAATGCTATCAGAAATAGATGATGTTAAAAATTTGTTTATTTTTTATCATTTAATAAAATGAAAAGTAAATGAACAGAAGAAAATCCCAAAAAATCAATATTTGGTATGACCACCCTTTGCCTTCAAAACAGAATCAATTCACACATCTTTTGAAGGAACTCGATATGTAGGTTGTTCCAAACACCTTGAAAAACTAACCATATATCTTCTGTGCATGTAAGAAAGATAATCCGCACTTCGGTTGTTGCTCTTTAAAAATTTTCATTTATTAAAAAGCCATAGTGTACAAACGCAGATAAAAACAGTTGATACGTTTCAGCCTATAAGGCCTTAGTCATTGGTGGTTATGACTAAGTCCTTAAAGGCTGAAACGCATCAACTGTTTTGCACTATGGCTTTTCAATAAAATTAAGATTTTTTTAAGAGCAACAACCGGAGGGTGGATCATCTTTCCTACATTACTCTACTCAGCCAACGACTGTGGATTGAGCACCTGGGATCTCTGTTATCTATATGTTGTATGGTTGGTAGCACTGACTTTTCTGTTTATACTTCTGTGGATGTAGGCAGCCTCAAATCCTTCTCTCTTTTCATGTATATCCCAGACAGACTCGATGATGTTGAGATCAGGGCTCTGTGGGAGCCAAACCATCACTTCCGGGAACTCCTTGTTCTTTTTAAACTGAAGATAGTTCTTAATGACATCAACTGTATGTTTGGGGTCGTTGTCCTGTTGAGGAATACATTTGGGGCCAATCACATGCCTCTCTGAATCTATGGAATGGATAAGTATCTGCCTGTATTTCTCAGCACTAAGGACATTATTGGTCCTGAACAAATCTCAAACTCCGTTTGCAGAAATGCAGCCCCAAACATTCAAGGAACCTCCACCATGCTTCACTGTTGCCTGCTGACATTCATTATTGTACCGCTCTCCAGCCCTGCACTGCTACCGCCAAACATTTTGAGATTTGACTCATCAGTCCAGAGCACCTGCTGACATTTTCCTGCACCCCAGTTCCTATGTTTTCATGCATAGGACATGTAAACAAGCAACTCAACTATGCACAAAAACATAAAGCTTTGGCCCTACTTCTCCTTTAATTTATTCTATTGTGTGAACTGTGTTTACAGCTGTAGACTCTTCATACATGTATATTTTGTACATTTGATTTTATTTACTAAAATGCAGCATGTTCTACTTTTTTTCCTGGAACTGGAATGCACTGGAACTGCAAGCACTGGTGTTAACTATGCCAATTGAAAACCATATAACCTACTTTCTATGTGTTTTTGATTCAGAAAAAAAAAACGCACTGAACTGCATGTGGTGTGAACTGGCCCTTAATGCGTGGGAGTGGCAATAATGAAAGATACATTCTGACAAGTTGTTGCAAGTTGCTGCTCAGTGCATATTACATATTGTCCTCTGTTGCAGTTTGAATCATATTTTAAAAGTGGAGCCATTGGATGTTTTTTTTATTATTATTATTTATGAATAGAATAGGGAAAGAGAGTTAATTTGTCAGATTTTTTTTTTTTTTTTGCTGTTCCCATCAGGGTGAATTTCATTCATTTACTGTCTGAGAGACAAAACAGAAATGAATAGAAAATCACTCTATAGTAACAAGAAGGCCAGATTTTTTAATTGTTCACCACCCCTTTGCAAATAATACTGTTAGCATTTTAGATTCTTCCTCACTTTTTGTCTTAGTGAGAATGATCATCAGGACAAATTATGTGACATATAGTAAATACTTGATGGAGTTTGTAATCATTCTACAATGTTAGAAAACACATTTTATCCTAAGTTCTACTTTAATGCCGCGTACACACGGTCAGAATTTCCGACAACAAATGTTCGATGTGAGTTTGTTGTCGAAAATTCCGACCGTGTGTAGGCTCCATTGGACATTTGTTGTTGGAATTTCTGACAACAAAAATTTGAGAGCTGGTTGTCAAATTTTCCGACAACAAAATCCGTTGTCAGAAATTCCGATAGTGTGTACACAATTCCAATGCACAAAATTCCACGCATGCTCGGAACCAGAAGAAGAGCTGCACTGGCTATTGAAGTTCATTTTTCTCGGCTCGTCGTACGTGTTGTACGTCACCGCGTTCTTGACGTTCGGTATTTCCGACAACATTTGTGCGACCGTGTGTATGCAAGACAAGTTTCAGCCAACATTCGTCGGAAATAAATACAGGATTTTGTTGTCGGAATGTCCGATCGTGTGTACGCGGCATAAGAGTACCATTTGAACAAATATCCTTCCTATCAATTATTATCATTCTTAATGCAAAACATGGTAAGCTGTCAAATCTTCTGGAGCAGGGACTGAACTATAGTTTCTAAGAGAATCATTTTTGACAGTAATAATTTTGTACAAAGTACGAGTCACTTTAAAACTCTAAAATTATGCCAGAGAACATTTTTCATTATTGAAATGCCATCCAGTCTTTAGGCTTACTGCTCTCTGCAATGCAATATATTTTATAATAATGGCCATTTATTTTATTTTTGTAGCCTGTCCTCCTGGAGGCTCATTACATGAAGTGCTCCATCAGGGCCATACACACTTGTAAAGCTAGGCGAGATGTTGGCTAATCATACTCACACACTCATTCTTGAAGCCTCTGGCAGTGCTAAACTGCTTCGGAACAACTGGTGTTCTCATAGGCAAACACAATAGAGGTGTTCTCTGACTTGTTGTTCCTGTACAACAAGAAACAAAATAATATTCTACAATGGAGAAAAATGAAAATGGTATTAATCCTGAAATAATAATACTGAAAATGTCTACATTTGAAACAGTACTTAAGAATAGAATCAGTTTAAAGTTCTGAGAACATTGAGTCAGTGGGTAAAGAAATCTTTTTTTGTCAATTTGAAGTAAAGTAAAACCTTGGTTTGCGAACATAATTCGTTCCAAAAACATGCTTGTAATCCAAAGCACTTGTATATCAAATTTTTTTTACATGGTATAAAAGAGAAGAGAGGCACCTTTTATGCCCCGTACACACAGTCGGATTTTCCGACGGAAAATGTGTGATAGGACCTTGTTGTTGGAAATTCCGACTGTGTGTAGGCTTCATCACACATTTTCCATCGGATTTTCCGACACACAAAGTTTGAGAGCAGGCTATAAAATTTTCCGACAACAAAATCCGTTGTCGGAATTTCCGATCGTGTGTACACAAATCCGACGCACAAAGTGCCACGCATGCTCAGAATACACGTAAAAGCCAGTAAATTAGAATATTTTGAAAAACTTGATTTATTTCAGTAATTGCATTCAAAAGGTGTAACTTGTACATTATATTTATTCATTGCACACAGACTGATGCATTCAAATGTTTATTTCATTTAATTTTGATGATTTGAAGTGGCAACAAATGAAAATCCAAAATTCCGTGTGTCACAAAATTAGAATATTGTGTAAGGGTTAAATTTTGAAGACACCTAGTGCCACAAACTAATCAGCTGATTAACTCAAAACACCTGCAAAGGGCTTTAAATGGTCTCTCAGTCCAGTTCTGAAGCCTACACAAACATGGGGAAGACTTCAGATTTGACAGCTGTCCAAAAGGCGACCATCGACACATTGCACAAGGAGGGAAAGACACAAAAGGTTATTGCTGAAGAGGCTGGCTGTTCTCAGAGCTCTGTGTCCAAACACATTAATAGAGAGGCAAATGGAAGGAAAAACTGTGGTCAGAAAAAGTGTACAAGCGATAGGGATCACCGCGCCCTAGTCAAGATTGTGAAAAAAAACCCATTCAAAAATGTGGGGGAGATTCACAAGGAGTGGACAGCTGCTGGAGTCAGTGCTTCAAGATCCACCACCAAGAGACGCTTGAAAGACATGGGTTTCAACTGCCGCATACCTCGTGTCAAGCCACTGTTGACCAAGAAACAGCGCGAAAACCGTCTCACCTGGGCTAAGGAAAAAAAGAGCTGGACTGCTGCTGAGTGGTCCAAAGTCATGTTTTCTGACGAAAGCAAATTTTGCATTTCCTTTGGAAATCGAGATCCCAGAGTCTGGAGGAAGACAGGAGAGGCACAGGATCCACGTTGCCTGAAGTCTAGTGTAAAGTTTCCACCATCAGTGATGGTTTGGGGTGCCATGTCATCTGCTGGTGTCGGTCCACTCTGTTTCCTGAGATCCAGGGTCAACGCAGCCGTCTACCAGCAAGTTTTAGAGCACTTCATGCTTCCTGCTGCTGACCTGCTCTATGGAGATGGAGATTTCAGGTTCCAACAGGACTTGGCGCCTGCACACAGCGCAAAATCTACCCGTGCCTGGTTTACGGACCATGGTATTTCTGTTCTAAATTGGCCAGCCAACTCCCCTGACCTTAGCCCCATAGAAAATCTGTGGGGTATTGTGAAAAGGAAGATGCAGAATGCCAGACCCAACAACGCAGAAGAGTTGAAGGCCACTATCAGAGCAACCTGGGCTCTCATAACACCTGAGCAGTGCCAGAAACTCATCGACTCCATGCCACGCCGCATTAATGCAGTAATTGAGGCAAAAGGAGCTCCAACCAAGTATTGAGTATTGTACATGCTCATATTTTTCATTTTCATACTTTTCAGTTGGCCAACATTTCTAAAAAATCCCTTTTTTGTATTAGCCTTAAGTAATATTCTAATTTTGTGACACACGGAATTTTCATTTGTTGCCACTTCAAATCATCAAAATTAAATGAAATAAACATTTGAATGCATCAGTCTGTGTGCAATGAATAAATATAATGTACAAGTTACACCTTTTGAATGCAATTACTGAAATAAATCAAGTTTTTCAAAATATTCAAATTTACTAGCTTTTACCTGTAAATAAAGAGATTAAAGCTATTGGCCACTGCCCCGTTTATAGTCCCCACGTATGTGTTTTACGTCACCGCGTTCAGAATGATCGGATTTTCCGACAACTTTGTGTGACCGTGTGTATGCAAGACAAGTTTGAGCCAACATCTGTCGGAAAAAATCCTAGGATTTTGTTGTCGGAATGTCTGATCGTGTGTACGCGGCATAAGTGTAGCAATAAGTTGCTAAATGTTGTACCTTCATTAAATGTAACCATATTGCTACACTTAGAGGCTGCTATCTTCTTTTTTATACTCAGTTGTGACATGACACTACTCCTTATATCAAGACATTGCTTGTATATAAAGGCAAAATTTATTAAAACATTTTGCTTGTCTTGCAAAATGCTCTCAAGCCAAGTTACTCTCAAACCAAGGTTTTACTGTACACTTTGTATTTTAGCACACAACTTATATCTACATCAGCCTCATGTGGAAAAAAAAAAAAAACAATTTACGGCTGGGTTGACACTAGAACATGCAGTGGCTCACAACAGGAGTCCAGTGAGTCTCCAATCACTGTTTCATGTCCGATTTCAGCCCAAATTTTGGGCTGAATTCGGACCTGAAACAGACCAAAAGATGCACAGGGTTCCTGTGCAATGTGGCTTTTTTGTGAGTATGCTCAAATCTTTTTCTTTTAACAACATCATGCCATGTTGAACTTTTCACCCGTTTTGATGTTACTTGATGTTACTCTGTATGTTATGTGTTCATGCATAACTTATGGTGATATGTCACTATTATACCGTCAGAAAAATACAGTCTGCTTTGATCAAACCCTGAAGAAGGAATTCATTATATTCCGAAACATGTTGGGATCCTCTGTAATTGAATGTGGTTTGACCTCCCATCACAAGACCAACTGTATGCTCAAGGTACCAGCTCCGTATTTTATATTTATGGCTACAATTTCTGTTTTTAACGCTTTTATGTAATGTTTATACCACCATTTTTATATATTATAATAAAACATTTGCATTTTATTATACTTCCCTACTTTTTCTTCTGGTTTGACTACTGCTTATAAAGTCCCGTGGGCATTCTGAAGTTTTCTCTTTTTCTCCATTTGGGATGTGGCAGTAAGATCCCATACACACTATTAGATTTTCTGCAGATTTTTGTCTTCAGATTTACCAAAACCATGTAGTACAAGGGCCTGCCTTATTACATACACATTGAAACTCTTAAGGTTTGACCTCATATTATATGGTTTTGGTAAATCTGAAAAAATCTGCAGAACATCTAATAGTGTGTATAGGGGTTTTAGTCTCCAGCCTTTTTACAACCAGCTAGCTTTTTTGTTATATTCCTCTACTCAAAGCGCCTCCCACACAGTGAGAACGCACAGGCTAGGCACACATTTAACCCTTTGATCGCCCCTGATGGTAACCTCTTCCCAGCCAGTGGCATTAGTACAGTGACAGTGCATATTTTTTAGCACTAATTGCTGTATTAGTGTCATTGGTCCCCAAAAAGTGTCAAAATTGTCATTAATAATGGCCGCAGCCCTGTTTATTGGTTTTCACAAATATAAACAATTAACAATTGTTACATAATTCATCATAACTCTTTTAAAGGACTGTAACAATCAGTTTTTTTTACTAGAAAATTAATTAACTCCAAACCATTATATATATATTTTTTAAAGCAGAGGCCCTAGAGAATAAATTGGTGAGTTTTGTAATTTTTTTTGGAAAAAATAATTTTTTTAAAAAATTTGAATACAAAACAAATATACATAACCCAATTTTTTGTAAAATATAAAAGATGATGTTACTGGACACTTATACCCCCTTCCTGCCCATGCCAATTTTCAGCATTTAGCGCTGTCGCACTTTGAATGACAATTGCGCAGTCATGCAACACTGTACAAAATTTTGATCATTTATTTCACACAAATAGAGCTTTCTTTTGGTGGTATTTAATCACTGCTGGGTTTTTTATTTTTTGCTAAAGAGACAAAAAAACTGAAAATTTAGCAAAAACATTTTTTCATAGTTTCATAGTTTTTCATAAATTTCGCAAACAGGTAATTTTTCTCCTTCACTGATGTGCGCTGATGAGGTGGTACTGATAGGAACTGATAGGCTGCACTGATAGGCACTGATGAGGCGTCACTGAGGAGGCACTGATGAGGCAGCACTGGTGGGCACTGAGGAGGAGGCACTGATGAGGCTGCACTGATAGGTGGCACTGATGGGCAATGATAGGTGGCACTGATGGGCTCTGATAGGTAGCACTGATGGGCACTGATAGGCACTGAGAGGCACTGGTAGGTGGCACTGATAGGCAGCACTGATAGGCAGCACTGATAGGTGACACTGATGACGAGGCACTGATGGGCACTGATTAGCAGCACTGATGGGCACTAATAGGTGTCACAGGCACTAATGGGCACTGATTGGCAGCACTGATGGAAACTAATAGGTGGCACTGGTGGGCACTGAGACACTGATAGGTGGCACTGGTGGGCACTGATAGGTGACACTGGTGGGCACAGATTGGGACCAATATCCCTGTAACAGAAGCCGGTTACCAGCATTCTTTTATTCTCCTCACACTGATCATGAGGAGAAAAAAAAGCAGATAACTGGAAATTTCTGGATTGATCTGGGGGGGGGTCAGGTTACCTTAAATTACCTATTCTAGAGGACCCCCTCTGTGACTGAAGTTGCCAATTTATTTGCGGTGTCACGAGGTACAGTATCAGAGGTTATTATGGCATATACAGTTTCCAGAAAAATATTGTCTGATAGGCATAAGCACGATTGACATGGTCAACTGGTATCAGATTCCATTATCCACCATCCAAGACTTATACTTGTCAATTCCCAGGAGAATTCAGTCATTCTTGGATGGCAAAGGTGATCCAACACCATATTAACAATTTCATTCTTTTACCTGGTGTTTCCATTTTTGTGTCCAACCTCTGTACATTGCAAGGATTTAACAACAGCTCCGGAAGATTTTACTTTCTTCATGACCAGGTCATTTTTTGCTATTTAGCACTAAGCTATTTTAACTGGTAATTGGGCAGTCATGCAACGCTGTCAGGGCTGCAGTTAGAAATCACGGAGCCCCATATAACTTACCTAACAGGGCGCCCTTCCCCCATCCAAAACTGACTGAGGACATAGATTTATCAGTCTCTTTCTCTGTAGCCTCAGATGCACAGATGAATTAATAGGAAGCTCTACAAGGCTTCCTGCTTATTCACAAAGTGAAGCATAGTAAACACCGTTTACTATGCTTCAGTGATGAATGGACACAGGAGTGATTGGTACTAATCACTCACTGTGTTCATTCAGGAAAGTAAGGGGCCAGTAAATTACATATTTACTGGCCCCTTCCCCACTTTTCATCTTGAAACATCCCCCTGTGTGCCAGCTGCCGACGGGAGAGGAGGGAAAGGCAGCTGGCAGTGCTGCGGGGAAAAGGGACACACATGGGGGTCCGGACAGCAGATGGAAGGGGCGCATGTGATAGAACCAATCCACCTGCAGTGCAGCCAGAGGGGGAAAGAAGAGGAGAAGCTGGCAGCATTTCAGGAGGAGGCAGAAGAGAATCGGTGTCTGCAATAACACAATGCAGCTGGACCTCCTGCTCAACAGGTGCCTGGGCCCCCCTTTTGAACTGATGGAGCCTGGGCCAAGTACAGGAGGGCTAGCTGTACTGCCTTATCAGCAGCCCTGAACGCTGTACCCAAACAACATTTTGTATCTTTTTGTCGCACAAATAGAGCTTTCTTTTGGTGGGATTTGATCACCACTGTTTTTGTTATTATTATGCTGGGATATAAATGAAAAAAAAGACCAAAATTAAAAAAAAAAATTCATAACCTTCTGCTGTAAAATATATCCAACAAAAAAATAAAATCGAATTTCTTCATAAATTTTGACCAAAATGTATCCTGCTACATGTCTTTGATAAAAAAAAAAATCCTAATAAATGTACCGTATTTATCCGCGTATAACACGCACCCCAATTTAGGAGGGAATTTTAAGGAAAAAAAACGTTTAGGAGGGAAGTTGAAGGGAAAAAAAACTTACATTTAAATGCCCATCATTGCAGCCTTCTCAGTGCAGCCTTGTCAGTGCAGCCTTGTCAGTGCAGCCATGTCAGTGCAGCCTTCCCCAGTGCAGCCTTGTCAGTGCAGCTTTGTCAGTGCAGACTTCCCCAGTGCAGCCTTGTCAGTGCAGACTTCCCCAGTGCAGCCTTGTCAGTGCAGACTTCCCCTGTGCAGCCTTGTCAGTGCAGACTTCCCCAGTGCAGCCTTGTCAGTGCAGACTTCCCCTGTGCAGCCTTCCCCAGTGCAGTCTTCCCTAGTGCAGCCTTCCCCAGTGCAGCCTTCCCTAGTGCAGCCTTCCCCAGTGATCCCAGCCATTCTGGGCTTCAAAATCGCCGACCGCGATTTAAAAATGGCGCCGCCAGCGCCGAAATACACAGTGCCGGTCCTCGGCTCTTTCCGGCGGCTCTCGTTCACTTTCGGCTCCACTCGTAGTCCCGAGCGGAGCTATTCGAACCTAGCCGAGTAGGTTCGGATAGCTCCGCTCGGGACTACGAGTGGAGCCGATAATGAACGAAAGCCGCCGGAAAAAGCCGAGGACCGGCACTGTGTATTTCGGCGCCGGCGGCGCCATTTTCAAATCGCGGTCGGCGATTTTGAAAGTGTGACAGGTCGGGATCGCAGGGGATCGGTGTATAACACGCACCTGCGATTTTCCCCTGGTTTTAAGGGGAAAAAAGTGCGTGTTATACGCCAATAAATACGGTATATTGATTGGTTTGAATGAAAGTTCTAGAGTCTACAAACTATGTTATATACAGTATATTGGAATATTTTTTTTGTAATACTACTAATGGCAGTGATCAGCGACTTTTACGGTCCACAAGTGGTTAACAAACTTTGTTGCACCTGTTCGCAGTTGCAGTAGAACGGTGCAGCCAGATCAGTTCTATTAGGTAGAGCTTTTTTTTTTCTTTCAGCCTACTGTGCTGCATCACTTTGTAAAACAACAAGAAATATTTTTTTTTTACTTTTTATGGTAGGTATATACAGTATATATGCAGCGATTGCTGCCACATTATTGCACTTATAACAAAAAAAGACTGTTATATTAAAATGATAAAAGGATCACGTACAATATCCAATTGTTAGATACAGTATATTTTCTCTGAACAATTCATCTTATTTGGAAGATTTTTAGAACATTTCCTAATACGCTCTTTTGTTTTTTGTTTCTTTGTCATCTACAATCTTAGTAAGAACTTCTTAAGAATTAGATGAAGGTTCTCTGATGAGCATTACTACTTTTTTTTGCTGTAAGAAATACAATGCATTGCAATGTAAGACTTGAAACCCTTTTTCTTAAGACCCTCGTTAATCTAGATTAAAAAAAAGCAACAGAAATGATGTAACATTAACATGCTTTTATATGTTCTCAAAAGGTAGAATTCAGTTTTGTTGGAAGTTTCGCAAATTAAAAAATCTTCCCTGGTGTGTCTAAGTAACAAAAAACTCTAACAAAAAGCCTAGAAAGACTGCGCTGTGGGCCAGAAAAACTCTTCTTTTCAGATTGCCAACTCTCTACCATTACCAAACTTCTCTTGCATTCATGTTCTGTAACTTTTTTTTTTCAATTATTAAAAAAAAAAATCTGTAAAGCAGTAGTGTCAATGGAAAGGGAAATTCTTCTTTTCATGTTAAATTTTGCCACTAGAGACTTTAAGGCTCCATGCACACTGGGCTTAAAAAGGGTCTGTTCTCTTGGAGAGTAGGGATGGGCTATCTGTTCGAGTTGAACATGAATTCGACTCGAACAGTGGATGTTTGCCCGTTCGCCGAACAGCGAACAATTTGGGGTGTTTGGGGCAAATTCGAAAACCCGCGGAACACCCTTTAAAAGTCTATGGGAGAAATCTAAATTGCTAATTTTAAAGGTTAATATGCAAGTTATTGTCATAAAAAGTTTTTGGGGACCCGGGTCCTGCCCCAGGGGACATGTATCAATGCAAAAAAAGTTTTAAAAATGGACGTTTTTTCGGGAGCAGCAATTTTAATAATGCTTAAAGTAAAACAATAAAAGTGAAATATTCCTTAAAATTTTGTACCTGGGGGGTGTCTATAGCAGTGTTTCTCAACTCCAGTCCTCAAGGCACCCCAACAGGTCATGTTTTCAGGATTTCCCTCGGATGAAACAGCTGTGGTAATTGCTAAGGCAAATCACCTGTGCAAAATAATGGAGAGCCTGAAAACATGACCTGTTGGTGCGCCTTGAGGACTGGAGTTGAGAAACACTGGTCTATAGTATGCCTGTAAAGTAGTGCATGTTTCCAAAATTACACTTCTAAAGGAAAAAAAGTAATTTAAAAGTGCTAGCACTAGTGCCGGCTATGAATTGTTGATCCCGACAATACACATAAAAGTCATTGAAAGTCATTGAAAAATAATTTAAAAAAATGTGTGGGGGTCCCCCAAAATTCTATTACCAGGCCCTTCAGGTCTGGTATGGATATTAAGGGGAACTCCATGCCAAAGTTAAAAAAAAAGTGGCGTGGGGTTCCCCCCAAAAATCTATACAAGACCCTTTGGGTCTGATGAGGATTTTAAGGGGAACTCCGCACCAAAATTAAACAAAAAATGGCATGGGGCTCCCCCAAAAATACACACCAGACCCTTATCTGAGCACGCAACCTGGCAAGCCGCAGGAAAAGAGGAGGGGGATGAGAGAGCGCCCCCCTCCTGAACCGCACCAGGCCACATGCCCTCAACATGGGGAGGATGTCCCCGTGTTGATGGGGACAAGGGCCTCATCCCCACAACCCTTGCCCGGGGGTTGTGGGGGTCTGTGGGCGGAGGGCTTATCGGAATCTGGAAGCCCTCTTTATCAAAGGGGACAGCCAGATACCGGCCCCTATGTGAATTGTACCCCTACCATTTCACAAAAAGAAAGTGTCAAAATGTTAAAAAACCACAGGAGAAGGATTAGGACAAGTCCTTTATTAAAAGTAAAAAAAATAAAAAAGAGATCCCAGCGATGTAATCCAATAAATCCATGCTCCTGCTCCAGCGATGTAACCCAATAAATTCATGCTCCTACTTCAGCAATGTAATCCAATTCTCGATCTCCAGCGATGGATGATCTCCAGCGACTCCAGCGAGGAACACGCACAGGATCCTGCCTCCACCAGAGGCACCCAGCCAATGATACGGCACCAACTTGACAGTTCTTATGTAGCTAAGGGAGGGGCCACCTGTCACGTGACCCCATCCCCCTCTGACAAGGGGAAATGCCAGGGTTTCCCTGTAACGTGTACGGACGACCCCACCCCACTCTGATGCAATGCCAGGATCTGGGTGCCTCCTTTGTTAAAGGGGGCTTCCAGATTCCGATAAGCCCCCCACCCGCAGACCCCCACATCCACTGGGCAAGGGTTGTGGGGATCAGGCCCTTGTCCCCATCAACATGGGGACATCCTCCCCATTTTGAGGGCATGTGGCCTGGTTCGGTTCAGGAGGGGGGGCACTCTCTCGTCCCCCCTTCTTTTCCTGCAGCCTGCCAGGTTGCCTGCTCGGATAAGGGTCTGGTGTGGGTTTTTGTGGGAACCCCACGCCATTTTTAAAAAAAAAATTGACGCGGAGTTACCCTTAAAATCGTATGGATTTTTGGGGGGAACCCCACGCCATTTTTTTTTACATTTTGGCGCGGAGTTCCCCTTAACTCTGAAGGGCCTGGTAATGGAATTTTAGGGGACCCCACGCATTTTTTAAAATTTTTGAATGACTTTCAATGACTTTTATGTGTATTGTGAGGACCGACAATTAATTAATAGCCGGCACTAGCGCTAACACTTTTAAATTTTTTTTTTTCTTTTAGAAATGTCATTTTGCTCTCGGACTATTATAACACCGGAAACATGCGCTACTTTACAGGCATACTATAGACACCCCCCAGGTATGAAATTTAAAGGAATATTTCACTTTTATTGTTTTACTTTAAGCATAATTAAAATCACTGCTCCCCAAAAAAACAGACGTTTTTAAAACTTTTTTTTGCATTGACACATGTCCCCTGGGGCAGGGCCCAGGTCCCCAAACACTTTTTATGAAAATAACTTGCATATTAACCTTTAAAATTAGCACTTTTGATTTTTCATGTTCGTGTCCCATAGACTTTAACAGTGTTCAAACAAATTTTTTGCCTGTTCGCATGTTCTGGATGCGAACCGAACAGGGGGTGTTCGGCCCATCCTTACTTGGGAGTAAAAAAACGCTCATATAGAGCATTTTTTGTACAAAGTTTAAACGAGTTTAGGAGGGTTTTACATTTTTTATGCCAGTAAGCTCCAATCAGAAACGTGATCTAGTAGGGTTTTTTTTTTCTGCCTCTAAACGTTGAGCTCAAAAAATGTCTGTAATCGTCCTAATGTGCATGGACACATAGGATAACACTGAGCTGCTTCTACAGGCAGAACACAAAACTCCTGTAGAAGCAATGTTTTTTAAGCCAGTATGCATGGAGCCTTAGTAAGACCAGGGACTTTTAGTAAGTGCTCGTTGGAGATAAATGGAATTGGCAACTTTAGAGCAATCTAGATTAGCATAGTAACAGATCATTTGTATTTAACACCAAAATATTTCAATGATGAGGAAGGATGAGATTCTCTGTCAAGTTTATTGCTGTCTATATTCACATTAGGTAGACTTCCCTCACATTCTGTTGTGTCACCAAGACAAGCACTGTTATTGTAGGCCTGTAACATTATACTGTATATGTTCTCAAAGCAATAGTTGTAATTGTTTTTGTCATATGATATTAGTGCAACAATTTAACAAACCCATATTTTCAGTAAAAAAAGACTCTAAAGTTAGTTTTGGTGCACACACATGCAATATATTATTAAAGGTGAAGGTTGTGTTTTACTACTTCAAGACCTGACACTTTCAACCCCTTCCAGTACTAGCCATTTTTAGCTTTCAGCGCTGTCACATTTTGAATGACAATTACGCATGCAACGATGTACCCCAATTACATTTTTATAATTTTCTTTTAGACAGAGCTTTTTTGGTGGTATTTATTCATCACTGACTTTTGTATTTTTTGCTATATAAATTAAAAAAAACATAGAAAATGTTCTTAGTTTCTGTTATAAAGGTTTGCAAGTATATCCTCTTTTTTCATAAATTTAGACCAAGATGTATTCTACTCAGGGCTGCTAATTGACCAGTACAACCGGCCCTGTTGTACCAGGCCCAGCGACCTCAGCTCAGCAGGAGGGGGCTCAGCAGCCTCACAGACAACGCAGAATAAAAAACAAACAAACTGGCTTTCTGGATTACATCCACACTCAGCAGCTCCTACTAGCTTAGGGGGTGTATTATTGCTATCTTCCGGGCCCCTAATCTCTGATGATGTGGGAGTGGAGGGACTTTTTTCTCAGTTTTGGGCGCATTCACAGTGCATTCCACACCTGCTCTGCTGCTTAAAGTACCTGCTGCTGCAGTTGCCTGTTTCCTTCCCTGGCAGAGTGATCTTTCCCTGTTCAGCTCCCCACTCAGTCAATAGTCTGCCCGAGAGAGACAGAGAGCAAGAGGCTGTGAGGCGGGCAGCGGCAGGCAGCTGACAGGGTCCAGAAGCAGAGGGGGAAGCCGGAATTTGTGGCTACTGCTGGGGGTGGGTGAAAGATATACTACAGTGCAGTGTACATTCCTATAATGTCACCATCCATATCAGCATGTACTGTATAACATACAGGCAGCAGCCAGCAGGTTCCTTGTCACAATGTGTTACATGATATGGCTGTTGGGTGCTGACTTTTTTAACTCATTGGTCATAAGTTAACAAGGTCAGCACCCAACAGCCATGTCATGTAACACACTGTGACAGTCCCAGCCTTGATAAAGCACCTGCTGCCTGCCTGTTTGTTATCATAATGCTGATGATCTTAACCTGCCTGTGCTTCTATTTGTCATTAAGACTTTCACACGGAGGGGGATCCGCATGTTCAGCAGGGGATCTGTCCACTGATCCCCTGCTGAGTTTAGTGGGCAGATGACAGGTCCATGTCCACTCAGTTTATGTAGAGCAGACACGGACACAGCCCGCTCTGTTCTAAAGATGGCTGGTGTAAACAAAACAGCTGTCCATTTACACCTGACTA
Source organism: Lithobates clamitans (assembly GCA_037952925.1). Lineage (NCBI taxonomy): Eukaryota > Metazoa > Chordata > Amphibia > Anura > Ranidae > Lithobates > Lithobates clamitans. The sequence continues at coordinate 2,594,680 of JBBGZY010000291.1, forward strand.
CCCTCCAATCTGCTGGATGAAGGGGAACGTATCCCTTTCCGTTTTGTTTAGCAAATTAAATTGGAGGCAGGCGGGTATAAATGGACACAAGTCCATTTAGATCCATGGCTCTATAGTAGTGAATGGAGGGTCAGATCAGGTCCATCTAAAAAATGGACAGGCAGACCTGATCAGACCTGTCATATGAACCCACCCCCAACCTTTTCCCTTTAACTGCTTGCCATCCGCCCTCAGTACATTTAATGCAGCAGGGTGGCATGGGCAGGCTGGATCACATACATGTACTTCAGACCAGCCTGTTCCTGCACTTTGTTTCAAGGCAGGGTTGGGGAGGGGCCAGGGGTGGGGTTGGGGGTGGGGCTGAAAGGGGCTCCATCAGGTAAGCTGTACGGGGCCCCATTATTTCTATCAGTGGCCCTGATGCTGCTACATTTCTTTGGTAAAAATAACTCAAATCAGTGTATACTATTTAATCTGTAGGAAAGTTATAGAGTCTGCAAATGATGGTGTATATTTGAAAATTAATCAGTCTTGTACTGACTGCTTATCTCACTTCTTGAGGCCCTAAAATGCTAGGACAGTATAGATATTCCCCAAATGACACCTTTCTGGTAAGTAGACAGTCTCGGGTATTTAGTATGAACCACAAAAACAGTTTTGGTGCTAAAATCACAAAAGGATATAATCATTTAAAAATATATGAAGAAAAGGGGATGAACTAATGCGCAAAACCACTACGCATGGAAAAAATATGTATATAAAGGATATCAGAAGCCGCCAACATATATAAGTGTTCCCACACAGAAATAGATATTAAAATAAGAAAGTATGTGGCGCTAACTAGAATACAATAAAAACAATATATATATATAGGTACAACACACTATATCATGCAAAAATAGTCTTCTGTGCTTGTATCAATGCAGCAGCTCTGTAGGAAAAAACATTTTAGGAGTTGTTCCATGGCTGCTTACTGGGACAACAGGACAATCATAAATGTATTTTTATAAAAGCATTTGTTATTCTGTTACAAATTGGTGGGCAATATATTTCTTATAACACTGTAGTTTCAGTAGACAGTAGTTTCAGCAGGGAGCATTGATAATTTCAAAAAACTATTAGATGAGAACCTGAACGAACACAAAAGGGATATACAATGTAATACTAACATAAAATCACAAACATAGTTTAGACTTGATGAACTTGTGTCTTTTTTCAACCTCACCTTACTATGTAACTATGTAACTGTAACGTATACATAAATATTTACACAACATCAATTTATTAATTAAATTAGCCTTTTTTTCCCCAACCTTACCTCTTTCCTCTCCCCTATACCATCAATTAAACCTATTAACCCTTTCACTGCTAGGTCCTGTGCTCCACTTTTAAACTCAGGTGGCCAGACCATTTTTGCATTAGTTTTTTATTTTTCCCTTTCAACTTTCAGAGTTTGTAAAAGACTCCTAAACCATATATTTTCTGAAGGCACATGACCAGTAGAATAAAAAGAAGATGCTGCTGCTTTTTAAAGCTCTGTGATATTTGTGCAAATGTTTATCAAAACTATTTTTTTCGCTAAAAATACACTAAAATCAATATTAGCAGATACAAACACCGCAACGTTTACGAAATTCTTGATAAATTTCTGCTAAATATAAAAGCTTAACCTGTATTGAGTTAATAAATAACACATTTTTGTAAATTTTAAATTGCACCTTTTTGCAAAATGGTGAAAATCAAACGTACGCAAAAATGGAAGTAACCAAATTTCTCTAAAAATATGGAGGTTTTCATTTTTCACAGGTTTATCAGTCCCCTCACTCTCCATCCTAACAGATCTGTCAGCGGCTGTAGCTGGCAGCAGGGGGAGGAAGGAAAGTGGGCTAGAAGCTTCAGGGAGGGGGCGCCTGGACATCAGGGAGGCGGGGGGCACAAAAGGGGGGTCAGAAAGCCAGGGAGTAGTTTAAAAGAAAAAAAAAATTCTCTGTGCCTAGGCAGATCACTTTGACAATGTGCTTGAGCATGATACACGTTAGGTAAAGTCCTACACACTGACGTTTTCATTGCCGCAGCTAAGTAGTAGGAGCGGTGTTTTTTTGCATGTTTTGCTTGTTTTTACTGGACATTTTGCACATGTGAATAAATATATAAAGAATTACCACACTAGGTAAATAGAAAATTGAATTGGTAAACCAAAAAGAGTTCCAAAAGCAGCGGCTCAAAGTGAGATACACACCAATGTAATAGAAAATATAGAAAAAGTGACATAAATATACAAACAATATTGGAACTATATAAGACAATTCCATATAAACTGAACATAAATTGTGCAAAAAAAAAAAAGTCCACATCTTCTTATGTCCCTTTTGGGCTGAATGTAGATGTTGACATCAATGCTTTTATTGACTCATAAGGTGACTTGGAGATCTGTGAACGCGATGTGAGCCTTGGGTGGCAGTGTTCAATAGGAGGACACTGAGGACACCTGCATTTTTTATCCTCTCCTGATAGGTGAATCCAGAATAGATAACATTTATAGGTACAACTACATTGCGGCATATTATCACTGTCACTTATCAACATTCCCTAGCCCTGTGCTATCTTTAGAGGACTCAGGCTATTTGGGATGACTCCCAATATACAGTCAGGTCCATAAATATTGGGACATTGACACAATTCTAATCTTTTTGGCTCTATACACCACCACAATGGATTTGAAATGAAATGAACAAGATGTGCTTTAACTTCAGACTTTCAGCTTTACTTTGAGGGTATTTACATCCAAATCAGGTATTTACATCCAAATTACTCCAAAGGAGCGGCGTGCTGACGTCATCTTGTTGCGGTCCCAAGAGGATGGGTGTTAATAAGCCGGACGGATTTTTACATTGATGCTATTTTTTATGCTCCGTATGTAAGTGCAATCTTAATAAATCCTATGTTTCTAGTTTATACTATGGTGAGCTTTTTTCCTCCCTGGTTTATGCCTATGACCACGACATAATGGAGTTGCTCTGGTCTTTTGTTGTGTCCTGTCCAATCAATAAGGAATCCCTTTGTGAGCTGATATCCCAATATCCCCTGGATAAAGGCCCTGGCTGGGTTGTTAGCCGCAAGCACGATCAGCTTGCACACACTTTATGTAGTAGAGGTGCACATGTCTGTTGCGGTGGTTGGGAACTGTTCAGCGGTGGAATAATCCAGTTATATACACGCAACTGTGTTAACTGACTTTTTTTTTTTCACAATTTATGTTGAGTCTATATGGAATTGTGTCTTATATAGTTCCAATATTATTTGTATATTTATGTCACTTTTTAGCGCGGTTCCTTTCTAAATTTTCATTTTGTACATGTACTACTATTGGAATCCAATAAATACTACACCATATTAGCTTCTCCTCAGCTCCTGGTGAGCTTTTTTCACACAGTACTCACACCACCGGGGGTATTAAGGAAGGATTGACTTCCTGATTCCATGTCCACCTGGATGATGACTGAGGATACTCACATCTATTGGGCACCATCGTTTGGATACAGGATATCCATCAAGGCTGGTTTATATCCAGTTTCTGGTGAGTGAACTGTATACTGGTTTTTTTTGGGGGGGGGGGGGGGCGCAAACAAATTGAAAAACTCTAAAAAAAAAAACATCAATTGCAGCCTCACTGTGCCATCAAACGCAGCTACTGTGCCATCAAATACCGCCACTGTGCCATCAAACGCAGCCACTGTGCCCATCAATTGCAGCCACTGTGCCCATCAATTGCAGCCACTGTAACTGTGCCCATCCAACAGGGCCACTGTGACATCAAACGCAGCCACTGTGCTCATCAATTGCAGGCACTGTGCCATCAAACGCAGCCACTGTGCTCATCAATTGCAGCCACTGAGAGGTGGGTCAATGTTAGCAAAGCGAATTCCTTCGGCTTTGCTAACATTGAGCTGAGTGACAAGGAAAGCACAGCGTTGCGCCCGCTTCTCACTTTTTTGGACGCCTATTAGAGCCTACAGCTCTAATCAGGTGCTTCCAAAAAACACCTCCACCGCTGTAATTCAGGTGCCCGGTGACCAAAAGAGGCTTGCAAACTCGCCTTGGCCCTTGCGGCCATGTCCAAGGCTATGGAAGCCTGGACAGAGAATGCGGACTTCGTGCTTAGGGGCACTTCAGAAGAACTGGCCAGGGGCTTGGCAGTCCAGGAATTGAAGCTGGCAGCAGTCTTCCCAAGGGAGGCTTCTATCGACCTTATCTGCCTGCTGGCCCGGACAATGCTATCCTCGGTCACGGCTAAGTGGGCCTTATGGTTATGCCCTTGGCTCGCCGATCCAGCATCCAAACAAGCCTGGTGTAGGATCCCCTTTGAGGGGCCCTCATTGTTTGGCAACAGGCTGATTACCACCATAGCCTGGGCCACGGGTGGGAGATCAGGCTTCCTGACTCGGGATAAGCGCCTGCTTGGCCAGAAGAGGCCACAGCGAAGAAGACGTAGTACTGAGCGTTCAAGGGAAGCATGCTCTTACAGGCCCTGGCCGAGACTTCATAAGGAATTGGAGCAGAGGGCAGACATCCTTCTAAAAGCCTGCTAAAAGCCAGGCGTCCAGTGGATGTGAGCCGGCTAAGTCTATGTGAGATTGGGCCCGCCCAGGGGGGGCGGTGGGGGCGCGTCTGCTTCTCTTTCGGCACGTCTGGGTGGCCTCAATCTCGGACTACTGGACCATCAAGACAGTCTCCACAGGCCACACATGGTCCTTTGCCAGTACTCCCCCCCATGTTTATTTCTACCCTCCAGGAGAAAAGAAGCAGATGTTACTGCCCTACGTGGATTCGCTGTTAGCACAGGGAGCAGTGATGCCTGTCCTGAGAGGGGAAGATTTCCACAAGGTAAACTCCCCTCTCTTCTTAGTGAAAAAGAAAAATGTTTTTTGGCGCCCCGTGATAGACCTAACTTCTAAACAAATTTATAAAATGCAAAAGATTCAGACTCTGTCTACTATCCAGCAAACCATGCAGCCAGGCAATTGACTAATCTCAATCGACTTAAAAGATGTCTATTTTCACATGCCTGTGGCAGAAGAATTCTGCAGATACCTCCGGCTCAGGGTCAAGCAGGAACACCTACAGTTCACGTGCCCCCCTTTTGGTTCGACAACCTCACCCAGAGTCTTTTCTAAAGTTCTTTTGGCCGTGGTGGCCCTCATCAGAGCAAAAGGAATATGCTTGTACCGCTATCATGACGACCTCCTGCTACTTTCCCAAGACAGGGAGCAGCTGCTGATCCACAGGGAGCAGGTTATCACCACACTGCTCAAATTTGGTTGGCTCCTAAACCTGGAGAAAAGCCATCTGGAACCAGTCGAGCGCCTGATATACTTAGGGACCCAGTTCGACATGGTGGAAAGTACCATCTCTCTCCCAGTGGAGAAGATCCCAGACATTCGAGAGAGAATTTTTCGGGCCTTGAGCTTCTCAAACCTGAGGGCCTCACAGTGCCTAAAAATTGTCAGCACGATGATCTCTGTGACCCCTATGGTCAAGTGGTCTCTGTGGAGGTTACGCCCTTTCCAGACAGGGTTTCTCCAGCAATGGAACTCAGGGGCAGCAATCAATTCATTCACATAACATCAGTGATGAAGAACAGCCTCTTCTGGTGGCTACAGCGCAAAAAATCTGATCACCTGCCACTCCATTGCCCCTATCTCATGGGTCACGGTTACGACCAATGCCAGCGGTGCGGGTTGGGGAGCCCTTTGCGGGTCAGAACTTGCACGAGGCAGGTGGGATGCCCGTCTTCACAATCCGGGCTCAAATGTCCTGGAACTACAGGCAGCCTGGTGTGCCCTTCAATAGACATGTGCATTCGTTTTCGTCCGAATGCATTTTCGTCCGAATTTCAGGTATTTTCGTTATCGTTTTAACAAACAATAACGAAAGCGCAGATTCCGAAAAACGAAAGATCCGACATAAACAAATGCTTTATTTTCATTTTCGTTGCGACAACAGTTCGATATAGATAGGAGATTCGACATGACGCTAACAACAACAATTTGTGTCTATCGAACCTGTGGTCGAATGTGCCTAACCTTAACTCTATAGTCTATCCACCATAGTAGTCCAAGATTATTCAAAAAGATCCGACATAGAGAGAAAAGATTCGACACAGAGAGAAAAGATTCGACGTAGAGAGAAAAATTAAGTAAAATAAAAATAATGATTATGGTTATTAGCCAATTGTAACCAAAGAGGAGGGGCAGTAAAATAGCTAGAACCGCATGTACAGCCAACTTAGTTTCACTTAAGATTTGCTAGCAGAGAGAGACAGACACGCTGATTCATTTCAGAACAGTCAATCTTAGCTGGTTCGTGTGAATTGTCACTTTGTCAGAGAACCTGAACTATTTTATTTGAGCATAAGCAGCAGCAGAACAGTAGCGAAGCAAGCTACATCTGTGTTGTGAACTTGATAGATAGACTAGTGATACTAGTGTTGCTGCTAGTGTTGTGATAGCCTCAGAGGCTGCCCGTGTTGTGGTGGGGGGTGATTTTGATTTATAGATTGAGATTCTATATACCCTATCTCCACTCCAGTCCATTTTCTGACTTGCAGTTGCTGTAAAGTTCAGAAATGTACCGTTCAAATGTAAAAGTGAAGGCTGGTAGAGGTAGTGGTCATGGTTGCAGTGGACGCCTTGCTGAAAAAAGTGGCAAGGTCTCTGCTACTAGTGCCTCTGACACTTCTGCCGCCACCAACATGCCGTCCACAGCAGTGGGTGTCACAGCCAGTGCCACCAGCAAAGCTAGTTCCACCACCCCCAGTTCTTCTAATATTACTTTTCCTGCCAGACCACCAACATCTGCTGCCACTTCCACTGCCAGTGCAGTGCCTCCTTCCACTTCTACAGGTGTCATGGCTGCATATTTTTATGGAATAGGCAAGAAACCTAGTACAGTGGAGTTGCCTTTACAGTCACCACCACCAATCACACTACCAGTGCCACTGCCAAGCTCCCCAAAGAAGCAATTTAGGGAGACAGCAGCAGAGACAGAGTGTGAAACTTTTTTTCATTGGCCCAAGAAGATGATTTAGAATGTGATGCTCCTCTTTCCCCAAACACTGTGGATGTTTTATACAATCTTAGCCCACAGGACTTACAGCTTGACCTGGAGAAAGTGCAAGACGGATATTCTGTGAGGAGTAGGACAGGTAGCAGTCCACTTTTTTCATCTGCTGCTAACTCCCCTTCTCCCTCTGTTATTATGGAAGAATCCTGTGATGATACCACTGACCTCCCGGTCCCCAGCACCCCTGCCATTAGCAGCACTAGTTCTAGTTCACCAAGTGTAACTGTAGAAAAAGAAGATGGTAACGCAGGAAGCAGCATAACGGACTCTGACTGTACTGGTGGTACCTCCTCAAGCACACCACTTACTCAGAGCACAGGAGGCAATAGAGAGAGTTCAATTAATACAACCCGTCCATGTGCAGTAGTTCCATTGCAGACCCAATCAGGCTCCTCATCCTCCCAAGGACATCATCAGCCTACCCTCGATAGTTTTGTTGGCTTTAGTTCCAAGGGCATGTCAAAACAGCAGGCCAACAAGATCACCCGCCTCATTGGCCAATTCATTGCTGTTGGAGGAGCCTCTTTTCGCATGATTGAAGGGGAGACGTTTAAACAGCTCATGCATGCCCTTGCTCCACGATACGTTGTTCCTGCATGAACAACTTTTCCAGCACTATACCACTCGTGCGTTGGATTATTGAAGGAAAAAATGGCCAAAGCCGAGTGTCAGACAATTCATTTGACAACTGATTTGTGGACAGCTTCCAGCGGTCAACAAGCTTTCCTGTCTTTGACTGCACACTGGTGGCAGGCCACTGTGCCTGTTGGTGGTGGCACTGGTTTAAGAGTTCAAACTCCATCAGGAGGCAGGTCTGCAGCACAAGACCAGCAGGGTTATCAAGCTTTCCTGCTCCACACAGAAGTCCGTGATGACAAACACAGCTCTGCCAACATATTGCGGGCAATTAGATCAATGTTGGCCAATTGGTTTGGAGAGCGGGCAGGCACCAATGTCTCTGTTGGGTTCATTGTGACAGACGGAGGTTCAAACATGGTTAAAGCTCTCCAAGATGGATCTTTTGTTGGTGTGCGCAATGGGACGTGATGACTGGTGTATAATTGGGCAGCTCGTTTATGTCTTAAAACCCTTTCGGAATGTGACGGAAAACTTGAGTCAGAGCAATGCCAGCCTAGGACAGGTCATACCCTTGTTTACCTATCTCATAGATAAGATGGGATCGTTCCTAGAAAACAGTGAGCCTGTTTGTGGCAGCGCACTTCATGCCGATGTAGCGTCTTTCATCAGAAAGCTACAAGCTAACTTAAAAGATCGGCTAAATGACCGTGTCCGCAAAAGCCCTGAACTCATGCTGGCTTCCCTGTGTGATCCCAGGATCAAAGGTAAACTGGCACTCAGAGACAACAGCCTCTCCTACTGGAAAGAAAAATTGAAAGGGTCCAGAATTTGCAGCAACAGAGATGTACGACGGATGAGGCCGGTTTGGAAGATTCACCTGCCATGTCTGCTATTCCAGGGCCTGGCACCATCACTCAAAAACAACAGAGTGGAGCATGTGCATGTTGGGTAGAGGCACTTGACAATCTGGTGGATGCAGGTCAGGCAGCAGGTAATCGAGAGAAGAGCAGTGCCTCTGAAATGGTCAGGGCCTACCTATTTGAAGCACCTTTGCTTCCTACAGAGGACCCTTTGACCTATTGGGATGGTAAGAAAAGTTTGTGGCCTGGTCTTTGCCTGGTTGCCCAGCAACTACTATTCTGTCCTCCAACTACTGTGCAAAGTGAGAGAGTTTTCTCTATTACTGGGAATATCCTTAATCCACACCGTTCACAACTAACACCCCATTTGATGGAACAAATAACTTTCCTCAAATTTAACCTCCCCAAGCTGGGTTACCCTACCCTTAACTTGTGAGACCTGAATCATTGTTACCATGTGAAGATAGATGGGACTAGAGTGACTTGAGTGTGCGTGATTGCATGAATGAATGTTGTGTGAATGGACAGTGAAGATAGATGGGACTTACCACTTGACACAATAGCAGTTGTCTACTTGACTTTGGTGTGACCCCAAGATTTAAATAGAATTATATTGTTTTAAGCAATCCAAATTTTTCCCTTTATTCCTTCCATCACCCTTTTTTGTAATTAATGTTGTGTAGAGTGACTAGAGTGTGCGTGATTGCATGAATGAATGTTGTGTGAATGGACAGTAGCAAGGGTTGAAGCCTTGACGTGGCGCTACTGCTCGCGTGTTGCTGTCTTTGTAAATACAAATAGCAACATGTGCTAATTTAACCATTTTTGTTTGATGGTCTGGAAATAAGAGACAATGATTAAAGATGACCTCAACAGCATGACAGTTCCTCTTGATGGAGAGACTGTCAACTCAAGGATCAGACTATGTTACCAACACAACATAGCACAAAGAAGCATACAGTTGGAAACATGATTCTATGCAAGATAGATTAGTTGGTCACTGCTGAGCTGCATCCAGATGCCCAGGACAACTCCCATTGTCCATCTCTGACCCTGGGGACACCAGGGCCCTCTCTGGTCTTCTGCCTGTTTCATGACCATCTGCAATGGTCCAAAGTCACCAGTGTGAGGGAGTAATCTACCCTGCTGCCATGTTACTCAAGCCATGGAAATGATGACTGCCTGTCAGGTCACCTTGAGGCTAGGTGACAGTGCACCGCTAGGTAGTGGACCCTAGGACTGACTGCTGTGGATTGAACCCTGGGAGGTTTAGGAAGCAGGTCTGCTGGATCACTAACACAGATCCCACTGGGAGCTAGAGCATAGATTCCCCAGGGCACGGAGTCTAAGAGCCAGTAGGTGTTCACCAGAGCCTCTAGTGGTGAGGATGGACTGCGCTGCAGTCTGGCTCCAGGTTGCAGCCCCCCGGGTCTCACAGCTCATGCTCACGGTAGACTACAGGAGAAGAGGAAAGAGGCAGCAGGCTGGAACAACAAGCAAGTAAGGGACAAGCCAAGGTTGGGGCTACAAGCAGACAAGGACAACAGAGTACACGCCAAGGTTCAGGGTCACAGGCAAACAGGGATGGTCAGGGACACGCCAAAGGTCAGGGTCACGAGCAGACAGGAATAGTAGAGAACAGGCCAAAGTCAGTTAACTGGAATCAGACGTAGGAAACACAGCCAGTACACATGAAAGCTATCACACAATGGTTGATCAGCACTGCTGGCTTGCAGTGCACAGGTTAATATAGGGTTTCCTGGTAGGAGCTGGGGTGGAGCCATGCTAGAGGGGAGCTGACAGACAAACTCTATTGCATAACCATGACACTGCCCTTTGAACTGTTGCCCCTTGTGATTGCATTAGCCTGTGAACCTCTGTCCGGGTTACTGTTGCCCTCATGATTGCAAGCCTGCAACCTATGTCCTGTGAACTGTTGAGGACTGTATAGTAACCCCTGCTGTAACTATCTGCTGTGTATTCTGGTGGAGGGAAAGCTGAACGGCGTGACTGGACACAATACATGGGATTACCCTTTGCACAATGAAATAGCGTAGAGAGAAATCTCATCAATTTTCTAAGTTCAGCCTGTTGGTAAATGTAGAAAAACTACAATTATAAGGCCTCTAGTAAGTTAGTAACAATATATGGACTAGTTCATTTAGATAAACATTACACAAATCTAAGAAGGAAAGCAAGACTCAAGAAAACAATTATTTCTGAACAAATTTTTTTTATTTTTAACATAAACAAAACAAACAAAAAAAAAAAATTAAAGTACGTTCTCCCCCAACCTGGTGACCAGTCGCTGTAGGGACATATTAATCCCAGCCAACTGGTCACCAAGGAGGTACCGCGTAGCCTCCAGGTGTCTCCTGAGGCTACGTTGGTACCTCTCCAGAGCCACATAGTGATGGAGCTGCCGGCGATTGTGGAGGGCCAAAGATCGACACAGCCTCCGGGTTACTGCAAATTGTCTCTCTTGGACCTCCACAATGCGCCGCAGATAATCAGTCACATGTGGCTCTGGAGGGTGGGGAATGTGTACTTGTTCTGGAGCGGGTGGAGAAGGATGCACTGGGGAGGAGGCACCAATGGGTGTGTCACTGTCCAGGTGGGGGGATGGTGATGAAGGGTGGAGGAGAACATGCCCTGTAGAAACCACTGGGGAGGAAGGACAGTCAGTCCAACCAGACGCGGGCAGGTCCAGGCCTGTAGTTGAAGGATGAAGACTTCACCTGTGAAGAAAAGAAAATACATTAGATAGATAGATAATACAATACACATGGCTTCTTCACCCTTACAATATATAAAGGCAAAGATCTCCCAGCCCTTGTAGACAATCCTGTAACATCTTGAGATGTTTTCACTTCCATACCAGTTTTCCATTTTTGATATTTAGTGAGATGCACCTAATCAATTTGTGTGTAGGAGATAGTGGTGTCTGTGTCAATTCGCTGCGTCATACCAAGTTTGCAGAGCTGTGCAGGAAGGTGTAGTACTACTTTACTGTACTCTGACCGGGGCAGAGCTGAGTGTCCTCCCTGGCCAGAGTACAAAGGGATTCCCCTCTACACATCGAGCAGTGTAAAGGGGAATCTCCCAAAGATTTTATCCGCTTGGTCGCACGGGCGGCTGGAGAAAAGCTTAAGGTGTAATGGACGCCTAAGTGCTAACTAATCTACCTCATCCAGACTGACTGACTTTGGCAAACATGGAAGATCAGTTGCACTTGCAGAAAAACATATCAGCTATACCAGCTTTTAACATTACACTCACCAAAGAGAAGCCATTCAAGCCATTGCATTAGGAATGACCTAATAAAAAGTTGTTTAATAAAATATAGCAGGCTACTTTTTAAAGTTGATAATTTTGTAAGGCCACTGATTGTTGAATAAGCCCCACTTCTGTTCTAGGCTAGGTAGGTTACTCACTCCTGGTCTAGGCTAGGAGGTATAACAGGTATAACATCATGAGAAAAGTGCTAATGCATGCATTAGGGGCATGCCAGAGATTGAACATGTCCAGGGACTGCCAGCCAATAGCTAGAGATTCTTTTCTGACACACCCCCTCCAGCCTGTTGTGTTATTCACAATGATTAACAGTGATTGGCTCAGACTGGGAATCTGAACTGCAGCAAGAAGGTGGCGTGATCAACAGGTCAAGCTAACAGGAAGACTGGAATCAGCTGCAGAGGGGAACTAATAAAATTAATAATTCCAGCTAAACCGAAGCCTTGCAGAACAAATCACAAGCTATTCTAGACAAGGTATGCCATCAGCATTTCATATTTAAAATACTATATTTGCCTGGAAAATACAAAAAAAGTTATGCTTACTCCCTGGATCTGCCGCGTCTGGCTGTTCTGCCGCATCCCCAGCAGCCTCTACGGGGCAGGTCTCCTCCACCTCCTGCTCAGCCTCAGTAGCTGTTGATTAATGATAGAAAAGAACATTACAATCTGCAGTGTACAACAATCTTACACATTAGTACAAAAACATTGAAACATGTATGATCACTCAGCAGATACCAGCAAGATTATACTAACTTACATGTAGGCGTTGCTGCCTCAGCCTCCTCCTCCTGAGTCTCCCCCTCTGACTAGATGACACCTATTTATAAAGGAGAAATGATGAACGTTAATAAACGTAAATAAATATACTGTAGTGTAAATAGATAAAATTAATTATCCATTAGCATGGCAATACAGGGCAGGTCACTAACATTCATCTACAAGGCAGGGACATGCATTCACCATTTAGAAAAAATCATTAAAAAAAAACAAATACGAGGCACTTACCTGTCCTAGTTCCAGCGGCGCCGGTGAGTGCTAGGTGCACTGCCACTGATCAGGCACCTCAGTTCAGAGCGGTGACGTTCTGTCAGATTACGTAAGTTGCGCAATCGCTTGCGTTACCTGACAGAGCTTCGCAGAGGCTCTACCTGTCACTGCATGAGCGAGAAGCAATGACACTGGAATCAACAATGGAAGGCTGGACAAATGGAAAAGGAACCACTGCATTAGTGTCACTACTACAGTACTTACTGCACGTTGATAATGTGGAGGACTCCTGCTCCTCCGCCTCTGCCTTCGGCGGCGCTGGGCCTGGAGACAATATTTAAATAAAATCAAACACATCATGGTAAATGACTATGTCGCGTCGCATGCTTGACAAAAAAAATGTCCTGCACACAATGCAATGCTGACACCAACCTTGATGAGCCAGCAGCTTTTTTATCTCATCCTCCCCTACAGCTGCTAAGAGCTCCTTCTCATGGGGGAGGAGAGGCACCTGCTTCCCTCTGCCCCCCCCCTCAACTGCCTGTGCTTATGCGCTATGGAACTGCAAAACAAAAAGGGAAGAGAAACGGGTTCCACAATTAAACTACAATTGTAATCTGAAAATGACATCAACACATGAAACACATGTAGAATGAACCCGTAGAATGAAACAATGAAAATGGAATTTTTGGATTAGGCACATTTTTTCATGTAGCACAAGGTTTGCACATTTATTTATTAACCAAATTTATTGTAAGAAAAAGTATGCTTTTTTTGGTGCACAATAAATAATAAAAGACAAGATTGGGATTGTGCCGAGTAAATGTCCATTGTGTCCACTGCAGTCCACCTTTCTATTACGCACTTGTGTGAACTGTGTATAGTGTAAAATTTCCTTTCTTGTTTCTTTTGCAAAGCATTAACCCACTTGCGGATGTGGACCCGCCCATAGTAACTAAACATATGGCGGGTCCGCAAGCTGGTTAAGTCCAGCCACCGTAACACTTTATATATATATATATATATATATATATATATATATTTAACTTTTTTATTTTTCAATAACAAAAGATGTAAAACCCAGCGGTGATCTAATGCCACCAATAAAAGCTCTATATGTGGGGGGGGGGGAGCATAATTCATTTCATTTGGGTAGTACATCGCAGGAGCGTGCAGTTTAAAGCTGCAACGCGCCAAATAGCAGAATATGGCCTGGTCAGAAAGGGGGCGTAACCTACAGGTGGTCAGGTCAAGGTGGTCAGGTCATCTTTTTGCATCCCCCTGCAACTTCAAAATCAGGAAGTATTACACTCGGGGTTGTTGCAGCCATGCCTTCGGAATAGATGCCCTGACAGACCGGTGGAGCTTCTACAGGGCATATGCCTTTCCCCCGTTCCCAATCATCCTCAGATTTTTACGGAGACTCCAAGCGGAAGCGGTCGAAGTGGTGGTGGACCTTCTTTCTCAGGGGGCAGTCCTGCACCCTTGCCCAGCATTACTGAGACTGATGGTCTGATTCTTGAGAAGGAGAGGCTGGAAACCCTCGGACGTGCGTCAAGAGTTATTTCCACCCTCATGAGCTCGACAAAGGCAAGCACAAACAAGGTCTACAGGAGAATATGGGGCAAGTTTGTTGAGTTCTCATCCTCTACGGGTAGATTGTTCAGAAATCCAGGTATCCAGGATATCCTCAGCTTCCTTCAATCCAGCCTAGATCTGTCTCTATCCATCAGCTCTCTCAGGGTCCAAGTCTCAGCCTTGTCAGTATTCTCTGGATCATCATGGGTCATTCACCCTCTAATCCGGTAGTTCTTCCGTGGGGCGGCAAGACTCGGGCCGCCCCACGGAATCTCTGATCTTCCTCTTTTGGGGTCCCCTGCTGGCACTCCTGGCTCCTCCCCTTTTTGGTGTGCCACCATAGCAAGTTGCTTTCTATGGTGGTGCATCCACGAGCTCGATCCTGAGCTGTGCTGCCTGCATCCTTAGAAATAGACAGCCATGTTCAGCCCTACCCCTGCTTCATCTTCACAGAATTTGACTGCCAGCAACATTTGTGGGAATGGGGAAAGCCACTACAGATGGCCACAGTGCTGGACTAAGTGTGAACTTGGTTAAGTATAGTGGGGTGAGGGGCAATACAAGTACTGGAACATTCTTAAAGCAAGGAATGCATAAGAAATAGGGATGAGCCGAACACCCCCCTGTTCGGTTCGCACCAGAACTTGCGAACAGGCAAAAAATTTGTTTGAACACGCGAACACCGTTAAAGTCTATGGGACACGAACATGAATAAACAAAAGTGCTCATTTTAAAGGCTTATATGCAAGTTATTGTCATAAAATGTGTTTGGGGACCTGGGTCCTGCCCCAGGGGACATGGATCAATGCAAAAAAAGTTTAAAAAACAGCCGTTTTTTCAGGAGTAGTGATTTTAATAATGCTTAAAGTGAAACAATAAAAGTGTCATATTCCTTTAAATTTCTTACCTGGGGGTGTCTATAATAGTATGCCTGTAAAGGGGCGCATGTTTCCCTTGTTTAGAACAGTCTGACAGCAAAATGACATTTCAAAGGAAAAAAGTCATTTAAAACTACTCGCGGCTATTAATGAATTGCCGGTCCGACAATACACATAAAAGTTCATTGATAAAAACAGCATGGGAATTCCCCACAGGGGAACCCCGAACCAAAATTTAAAAAAAAATTACGTGGGGGGTCCCCCTAAATTCCATACCAGGCCCTTCAGGTCTGGTATGGATATTAAGGGGAACCCCGGCCAAAATGTAAAAAAAAAAATGGCGTGGGGTCCCCCTCAAAATCTATACCAGACCTTTAAGGTCTGGTATGGATTTTAAGGGGAACCCCACCAAAATTTTTTTTAAAATGGCATGGGGTCCCCCCAAAAATCCATACCAGACCCTTATCCGAGCACGCAACCTGGCAGGCCGCAGGAAAAGAGGGGGGACGAGAGAGCGCCCCCCCTCCTGAACCATACCAGGCCACATGCCCTCAACACTGGCAGGGTGCTTTGGGGTAGCCCCCCAAAACACCTTGCCCCCATGTTGATGGGGACAAGGGCCTCATCCCCACAACCCTTGCCCGGTGGTTGTGGGGGTCTGCGGGCAGGGGGCTTATCGGAATCTGGAAGCCCCCTTTAACAAGGGAACTCCAGATCCAGGCCCTCCCCCCTGTGTGAAATGGTAAGGGGGTACAAAAGTACCCCTACCATTTCACAAAAAAACTGACAAGAGACAGATTTTGACAATTCCATTATTTAAATGCTTCTTCTTTCTTCTATCTTCTATCTTCTTTCTTCCATCTTCTATCTTCTATCTTCCTTCGGTTTCTTCCCCCATCTTCTTCTTCTTCTGGTTCTTCTGGTTCTTCCTCCGGTGTTCTCGTCCGGCATCTTCCTCCGTGGCATCTTCTTCCCTTCTTCTCCTCGGGCCGCTCCGCATACATGATGGCATGATGGGAGGCTCCCGCTGTGTGACACTTCTCCTCTTCTGACGGTTCTTAAATAACGGAGGGGGGCAGGGTCACTGGGTGGCCCCACCCCCCCCTGACGCACGGGGACTTGACGGGACTTCCCTGTGGCATTCCCCGTGATGTCAGAGGGGGCGGGGTCATCCGTTACATAACCCCGTCCGCTTCTGATGTCACGGGGAATGCCATTTCATTTTTGACAGTTTTTTGTGAAATGGTAGGGGAACTTTTGTACCCCCTTACCATTTCACACAGGGGAGAGGGCTGGGATCCAGGGGTCCCCTTGTTAAAGGGGGCTTCAAGATTCCGATAAGTTCCCCGCCCACAGACCCCCACAACCAGCGGGCAAGGGTTGTGGGGATGAGGTCTACCCCAAAGCATCCTCTCAATGTTGAGGGCATGTGGCCTGGTACGGTTCAGGAGGGGGGCCGCTCTCTCATCCCCCCCTCTTTTCCTGCGGCCTGCCAGGTTGCGTGCTCGGATAAGGGTCTGGTATGGATTTTTGGGGGAACCCCACGCCATTTTTTTTTAAATTTTGGCGCGGGTTCCCCTTAAAATCCATACCAGACCTGAAGGGTCTCATATAGATTTTGAGGGGGATCCAACGCCATTTTTTTTTTATTTTGGCAGGGGTTCCCCTTAATATCCATACCAGACCCGAAGGGCCTGGTATGAAATTTAGGGGGATCCCCCACGTCATTTTTTTAAAAATTTTGGTTCGGGGTTCCCCTGTGGGGAATTCCCATGCTATTTTTATCAATGAACTTTTATGTGTATTGTCAGACCGGCAATTCATTAATAGCCACGAGTAGTTTTAAATGACTTTTTTTCCTTTGAAATGTCATTTTGCTGTCAGACTGTTCTAAACATGGGAAACATGTGCCTCTTTACAGGCATACTATAGACACCCCCCAGGTATGAAATTTAAACGAATATTACACTTTTATTGTTTCACTTTAAGCTTTATTAAAATCTCTGCTCCTGAAAAAATGACCATTTTTAAAACTTTTTTTTGCATTGATCCATGTCCCCTGGGGCAGGACCCAGGTCCCCAAACACTTTTTATGACAACACCATGCATATATGCCTTTAAAATTAGCACTTTTGATTTCTCCCATAGACTTTTAAAGGGTGTTCTGCAGCTTTCGAATTTGCCGCAAACACCCCAAATTGTTTGCTGTTCGGTGAACTGGTGAACAGCCAATGTTCGAGTCGAACATGAGTTCGACTCGAACTCGAAGCTCATCCCTAATAAGAAATTAGACATGTGCGGTTTGTTTCATTCCGAATTCAAATTTGGACAAATTTTCCTTTTTTCAGAAATTCGTATGTATCTGAATTTCCAAATTACAATAGTACTGAATTTAAACAAATCCGAAATAATGAAAAAAAAATCCGGATGAAATCCGAATTGTTATCGACAAGTTTTTGAAAAAAATTTGAACCAGTTTCAAATTTGAATTGTTTTCGAATTTGAATTGTTTGTATTTCGAATTTCCAAAGAGAATAAAATGAAATAAAATAGAAAATAAAGGAATAAAATAGAAAAAAAAATAATAGACTAGAAAAGAATATAACAGAAAATAAAAGAATATAATATAATAGAGTAAAACAAAACAAAATAGAATAGAAAATAAAAGAACAGAATAGGCTAGAATAGAATAGAAACAAATAGAATAAAATAACATATAGAATAGAATAACATAGAATATTATCTTCTCAAATTCGAATTTCAAATAGAATAAATTTGAATACATAAGAAAAGAATAGAATAGAAAAGAATAGAATAGAAAAAAAGAATGGAATAGACTACAATAGAAAGAAAAGAATAAAAAAAAAAAACAATAGAATAGAAAGAATATAACGATTTCCCAAAATTCAAATAGAATCATTTTGAATGGGATAGAAAAGAATAGATTAGAATAGAATATAAAATAACAATAGTACAGAAAAAACAATAGACTAGAATAGGAAGAATATAACCATCTTTCGAAATTTGAATTTCAAATATAATACATTTGAATAGAAAAGGATAGAATAGAATAGAATAGAATAGAATAGAATAGAATAGAATAGAAAGTAAAATAATAGAAGAGAAAAGACTAGAATAGAATAAACAAATAGAAAAAAGAATACAATTAAAAAAACAACAGAATAGAATAGAATAGAATAGAATAGAAAGATTATAACCATTTCCCAAAATTCAAATAGAATCAATTTGAATTTGAACAGAATAGAAAAACATAGATTAGAATAGGAAGATGGTTATATCAATTCTATTCTATTCTGTTGTTTTTTTCTATACTATTCAGTTATTTTCTATTCTATTCTATTCTATTCTATTCTATTCTATTCTTTTTTATTCTATTCTAATTGGAATTGATTCTATTTGAGTTTTGGAAAATGGTTATATTATTTCTATTCTATTCTATTCTATTCCATTGTTTTTTTAATTCTATTTTTTTCTATTCTGTTCACATTTCAGAAGATGGTTATCTATTTAATTATGTTCTTTTTTTTACTCTATTCTATTCCTTTCGATTCCATTTTTTTCTCTTATTTTATTTTCTATCCTATTTTGATCTGTTTTACTCTATTATATTGTTTTCTTTTGTTTTCTGTTATATTCTTCTTATATTTTTTTCTTTTCTATTCCTTTATTTTCTATTCTATTTTATTCTCGTTGGAAATTGGAAAGCTACACTGGTGGGGGGGGAGCAGAGGGGGCGGGAGAGAGGGCGGACACGGGCCACCCCCAAACAAGGGGGGAGCACAGGTTCTGGGAATGCCTAACCCGAGCTTCACCTCAAGGGGTTTAACCAGTGGGCCAGGAGGAGAGGCGGGGCTCATGGTTGTGCAGGTCATTGGGAGACCAGATTACCCCAACAGAGGGGAGGTGGTGGGAGGGGTGGGCGGGGGTGGAAGGAGGATTTGGGGGGTAGGGGGGGTTGGGTTGGGGGGGGAGGGGGGAGAGAGGGAGGTGACGGGGGGGTGTAGGGAAGAGGGAGGGATAGGGAATCTACCAGTAATAATAGGAAAGAACAAGGACGTGGCCCTCGGTCCCATAAAGTGGTGCGACCAAACATAACAACAGAGGCTCTTAAGATTATTTCCTACAATGTACGCGGCATAAATGCTCCCAGGAAAAGAGCGAATATTGTGTGCGAGCTGAGATCCCTGGAGGCGGACGTGGTCCTACTTCAGGAAACCCATTTCGCAATAACAAATAAGAATAAGATAAGTTCAAAAGATTACCCCACATGGTATTATGGCGATTCCCCACTTAGTCGAGCAAAAGAAGTAGCCATAGGGTTTGCCAGAGATGTAAAGTTTGAGCTAGACGAGAGACGAGTGGACCCCGACGGGCGATACTTGTTTCTAAAAGGAAAACTAAATGGAGTAGAGTGCACCCTGGCAAATATTTATGGCCCAAATAAGAACCCCATCGGCTACCTTCTCAGGCGGTTAGCTGACCTAGTGGAATTTAAGAAGGGGGGCCTCATAATAGGGGGCGACTTCAATTTCTGTCCGGAACCAAAGGAGGATAATACGTCGAGTGCACAGGGGACTGGGATGAGATGGAGGAACAAATTAAAACAGAAACTGCACCAACACCAACTGGTAGACGTATGGAGGTCACAACATCCCAAAACAAGAGACTTCACGTTCCACTCCCATGTCCACTCGTCATACTCTAGACTTGACTATTTTTTAATAGAGCATAGGTGGCTAGAGGTGGCTATCCGTACAAACATTGGCATAATAACGTTTTCTGACCATGCGCCGGTAATGTTACAACTAGAGATAGGAGAGGCAAATATAAGGAACAAGAGCTGGAGATTAAATGAGGAACTCTTACACAATAAATCAATAGAAGAACGAATGAAAAAAGAACTAGAGGCCTATTTTAAAGAAAACAACACAGAAGGGGTATCCAAAATGACGGTGTGGGAGGCGCATGAGGCCTATATAAGAGGCATTATGATAAAAGAGGAGGCGGAGAAAAGAAGGTCCACTAGAGAGAAGAGCAGGACCCTGAAGAAAGAAATTAACACACTAGAACAGTTTCATAAGAACAAGAACGACAACGAAACTTTGTTAAAACTCAGCAGAAAAAGGGAGGAGATGAGAGAACTTATAGAGCAAGATACGAGAATGATGTATAACAAAGTAAAGAAAGAAAGGTACCTATATGGGAATAAACCGGGGAGACATCTAGCGCAGGTTTTAGCAAAAAAAAAAATCAGCAAATTACATAGATAAAATACAAACAGGCAACGGGGAATTCGCACATAAATCAGTGGAAATCGCCAAGACGTTTAAGGATTACTATGCGAGTTTATATGATATAGGTACTAAAAATGAGCTCAAACAGAAAAGGGCTAAAATAAAAACATACCTGAGGGAGAGCGGCCTAAAGAAAATCACAGAGGAACAAACCAGTCAGTTAGAAACACCCATCACGGAGGAAGAAATAACAAAAACCATAAGAGAAACACCGATGGGGAAAAGCCCGGGGCCCGATGGCCTGACAATTCTCTACTACAGAAAGTTTGAAGACATCCTGATCCCAAAAATGTGCTACCTTATGAATAGAATTGGGGATATAGAGGAAATACGCAAAGAAGCCTTAGAAGCTACTATTATTGTTATCCCTAAGGAAGGGAAGGATGGAACGCTTTGTTCAAGTTACAGACCGATCTCCCTCCTCAATTTAGATACCAAAATTTACGCTAAAATCCTCGCGGATAGGCTGAAAAAAGTTATGCAAAAAATAATACACCCAGACCAAGTCGGCTTCATCACAGGGAGGGAAGGGAAAGATAATGGTATCAGGACCCTGCTAACAATACAGGAGATGAAAGGGAAGGGGGCCCCAGGTCTACTCCTGTCGATAGATGCCGAGAAAGCTTTCGACAGGGTAGACTGGGGCCTCATGCAAGGTACATGGGAAGCAATAAGACTGGGCGAGAAAATGATAAAACGCATAAGGGCCCTATACACTAGACCTACAGCTAGGGTAAGGGTAAACGGGATAGTGTCGGACCCATTTGAAATAATCAATGGAACAAGACAAGGGTGCCCACTATCCCCCTTGCTTTTCGTGCTGGCACTGAAACCACTTTTGGTTAGGATAAGACGGAATCCTGACATAAGGGGGGTAAAAGTGGGAGAGGAAACACACAAGCTAGCCGCGTACGCGGATGATATCCTGTTCTACGTAACCAGCCCAAAGACATCTCTCCCAAATGTAATGAAAACTTTAAAAGAGTACGGTGAGGTCTCGAACTTTAAGTTAAATCCAGCGAAGTCCGAAACCCTCACGTTTAATATCCCAAAGAGAGAGGAACTTTTATTTCAAAGGAGTTTTCCATTTGTTTGGGGTAAAAAAGAAATAAATTATTTAGGGGTTAAGCTGACCAAAACCAACGAAAATCTATATCAAACAAACTTTCTCCCACTACTAGAGGAGATCAGAATTGAATTAAATAGAATAACAACAGGAAACATCTCGTGGGGGGGGTAGAATAAATATTATTAAAATGATCCCCCTCGCCAAAATCATATATAAAATGCAGATGCTACCGATCCCACTCCCGGACGCTTTCTTTAAAACAATTCAAAAGCTTTTCACAAATTTTATCTGGAAAAGGAAAAAAGTAAGAATAAGCATGGCACAGTTAACTAAAGACAGAGTAAGAGGGGGCTGGGGTGCACCGGATATTAGAAATTACTACAACGCGGTGATATTGTCACGGGTAGTAGAATGGGCTAAAGAAAATAGAGAAAAGAGATGGGTGAAGATGGAGGGCACAATAAGCACTGTCAATTTAGGTAAAATAATTTGGATACCTCCACAATATAGAAAATTAGATAAAGGCACAAACAATATCACCAGACATGCACTAAAAATATGGGATCACGGGGCGTGGCTTGACCTCGTAGAGAATGGCTGCTTAACTTCAGAACTCCGCTGACAGGGATAGAAATCTGAATGCCAAGGACGGTCAACGGCCTCCCAAACACCCGAAAAGCGATGGGTACATCCTCCAGAACTTCGTCGACCTCCCGGTCCCGTTCTCCCCATGAAATACCGGCAAGATCCAGTCAGAACATCCCGGAGATGTTCCGGGCACAGATGGGAACTTCGGCGCCGGCTCCCACCTCACGGAGCCAGCATCAGCATCCTCCTCACTCTAATGCTGCTGCCTCTCCATCTCACACTGAAATCAGTGACGGGGGAATTCTCCTCACTCCTCATCAGCATCCGAGCCTGAGCGATCTCAGATCCGTGGCTGAGGACATTAAGGACACCCTGACAGCAGCAATCTCAGATTTAAAAATTGAAATCCAAGCTATTACAGGCAGAATTCAGGCGGTGGAACAAACGACTGCCCTCCATTCATCCAAGATCCGTCACCAGAATCTGGCAATTGACACACATACACGGCAATTAAGAGATGTCAATCGCCACTTGGAAGATTTAGACAATCGCGGCAGACGCCATAACCTCAGGCTGAGAGGTTTGCCTGAAACCGTGGATGCGGATCACCTTCAAAGTGAAGTTATTCATATCTTTAATAACATACTCGGCAGACCCAGAGAGGTTCCTATTGCGATGGAAAGAATCCACCGTGCCCTGAGACCGAAGGGAAAGGACTCTGACCCGCCTAGGGATGTGGTATGCTGCATTATTGACTACCGTTTGAAGGAAGACATCCTGAGGGCTGCACGTTCCCTGACCCCTTTACTACATAACGGCACAGAACTTCGTCTATTCCAGGATTTATCAAATATAACCTTGCAGTGCAGAAGGGAACTGCAACCCCTTCTGACAGTACTCCGGGCCAAGGGTATAATTTACCGCTGGAAGTTCCCTTTTGGTTTGGCGGCAACAGTACAAGGACGCTCAGCTCTCCTCAGAGTCCCTGAGGATCTACATTCCTTCTGTGACACGCTCGGAATCCCTCTCATGGAGGTCCCAGATTGGTACGCGGAATTTCGTACCCCTACAGCATCTAAAGCACCTTCCAGGAGTGAAGCAATGGAGACCCAACACACAAGCTACCGAAGACACCGTTCGCCATCGGAACCAAGAATTCTTCAACCCGACCCGCAGTCTCCTTCCATCCACAGCCCGACGAAACCTCCACGCTCCAGAAGAGCTAGAAGAGATCGGTGAACACAGATGGCATCTGCAACATAGACTGAAAGATTTCCTCTGACTGTTCATGTGCCGTTTTTAGAGTATTGAAAGTTCATACCCCGGCTGGTAATATGTTCCTAAAGTATTTCAATATGTTAAGTTTAGTTTATGTAGATCATAGTTCTTACACACAGGCATATCTATATCCCCCTTAACGCTGACTACCAAAGCAGCGCTGTGTCTGCATGGTTTGTTCTGTCACACCTTACTCTCCAATACAGCCCCACACTAGCAGTTCCACCCTTCATTAGAGCTCTATTATAATTAAATTCTTATGTGACTGTAATTTCCAATCTAATGAGGTATAGGGTCATCAGAGATCTCCAATCTACTTTATCTCTCCTTCCTCTAGCTGATCGGTTCACTGACAGTTTAACAGGGTTTCATCCTGCTCCGATTACACGGATTGATAATTATAACTGCAAATATGCCCTTCTCTTACACACAACAGGCTGCTAGTAATATTCATTGACACCCCTATTTTAATCCTGTATTAACTCTCTGTTCCTCTTAGATAGCAACTACATTAGTAGGTAACTACTAGAACTACCACACAATCTTATTGCCATGACAACCAGCTGTTCATCGCTCTATTGGTTGCTGTCTTTTGGCGCGAATTCATGAGAGGAGCCAAGGTCTGAGGTAAAAAGTTCTCTCCCCCAACATGACTCATGCAGTCACTCATTGGCTCTCACAAGGTTAGAGACCTGACTTGTTACCGTGGTGACACACTGCAGACCTCTCTCCCCTGCCTCCACACACGCACCTCCCATAGGAGGATGCCTGTGTCATCCCAGCCCGAGATGGTTGTGACACATGATTCATCTCCTTAGTAGTCCTAACATCACCTTATCTGTCATGAATTACGCAAAGATTAGGGCACCCACTACCCTGTATGATTATATAGAACTTATCCTTATGATTGCCTTTCCCTGACTAGAAAGCTGTCTACATGCCAAAACGGAACTGAAAGGCTTCTCAGACAAAGGCACTCTAAGGGAGTTTCACAGACACTGATCTTTCTCATATATTCATCCCCTCCTATCCAATGAGATATGCTCTTAATTAGCATAACGATCTACATGGATACTTCGTTTTATTAATTATTTTGACAAGCTTCTTCATAGCCTTCAGGGGTAGTTAATTATAAATTAGTTCAGGCACGGTTTATCTATCTTAAGAGATAATACTTTCTACCTATGTTGAATACTCTGATCTGCAAACTGTTCAAGTTTTCTGGCTGACTGTTTAACTGAATTATTGCATAGACTTTTGCGCTATGAATATCTGCGCCTCACCAGATGTTTATTTTATGTGCTACTCATGGGGATGTTTATTTCTTTTATTTTTCTGTCTTTTTTTTTTCATTCTTTCCTCTCACTTAACGATCACCAGGGGAACGATCTCACAAAATATGTCATTAACTTAATGTTTCATCTGACCATACACCTAATTTTTTATCTGCTTTTTGCAAATCTGACCCATGCTGTTTCTCCAAATCCACTGAGAAAGTTAATAGGCGGCATTCACAGCAATCTAAATGCAACTATTTCACACATGGACCGTCTTCAGTCCATGCCTTCTTCCTACATCTATCCCATATGTCAGCGGCTCTTGTCCCTTACTGACAGGTTTTACTTTTCTCTACGTTACCGTTTGGTCACCTTCCCAAACAGTGGTTTCAATTGATTACCTGATTTCTTCACTCAACCCTCCTTTAAACCACCACTGACCCATTCCGGTACCATATATCACGAGTGTATACTCGTACATAGCCTAGCGAGCAGGCATCGCTAGTCCCCGGATTACTTTCCACTACCTATAACCCCTAACAACACTACACAGTGGTCTTCACAGTTTCCTCTCCCCCGCATACCCAAAATCCCTCACATCACTCCCTATTCCTGAACAATCTACTCTCATCCTGAATAGAATCTCATCACTCTCCTAGAACGCGCCTTCCACACATAAGAGCATAAGGCACAAGTCCAACTACTGTTCTTTTTCTGCCACACATACACCTGCAACGCGGACTATATTCAGTAAACACCACTCCAGTCTAACTCACAACACCTCCCAAATTACAGAATGACAACGGTCTCACACAATTCTACATCAATATCTGACCACAACGCCACTACTAAACTAGTCTCACTCAACGCACGGGGACTAAATGTCCCTGAGAAACGTACACAAGTTCTCCTTTATATGCATAAACTCAAGGCAGACATTATATACATCCAAGAAACGCATTTCAAAACGGACTCTATCCCCAAATTCTCCAACTTACGTTATCCAACAGCTTTTCATGCTACCAACAAACAATCAAAAACAAAAGGAGTCTCTATCCTTATCTCAAAACAGTGTCCACTCATAATCAAAGACACTCTAGTGGATGAAGATGGAAGATTTCTATTTGTCAAAGGTTCACTTTTCGGTAAACCTTTAACCTTAGCAAACATATACGCCCCCAACATTAAACAAGTCCCGTTCTTCCGACACACACTGCAATTGCTCGCATCGTTTCAAGAGGGTATACTATTAACTGGAGGAGATTTTAATGTTCCCTTAAACCCAATACAAGATACATCCTCGGGTGCATCCAAATTACCCTTCTCCGCGTTACGAGCAATTAAACAATGTTTTCAAGAATTGACATTACATGACGCATGGCGTACTTTAAACCCCTCAACTAAAGATTACACTTTTTTCTCCAACCCACATGGCAGTTACTCCAGACTTGACTATTTCTTTATTTCACAAAGCGATCTCACCATGCTCAAGCACACCTCCATCGAACCAACGTACATATCAGATCACCACCCGATAACCATGTCCTTGGAATTTCCATCCAAACATACTCGCTCACAAATATGGCGTCTTGATCCCTCACTGCTGACAGACATTTCAATAGTGTCTACTATACATGACAATCTAAAACTTTATTTCCAGGATAACGACTCCTTTGAAATATCCCCAATGATAAAATGGGAAGCCCACAAATGCACCATACGGCGAAAACTAATAGCTATCGCTTCCAAGAGAAGACGAGAAAGACAAGCGCATATTTCTATCCTTTCCAAACGCATACAGGATTTAGAAAAAATACATAAGAAAACTCGAGCTCTCTCCACACTTGAGGAACTTACTCAGGTGAGGACAGAGTTGAAAGAAGTGTTACATAAACAAATAAAACGCAAATACATATTATCACAAAAAATATTCTACGAACATGGCAACAAATCCGGTAAAATTCTAGCCAGAGCCCTCCGTGCAAAAAGATCATCTACAACACTTCATTCCATTAATGACCCTTCGGGTTCTAAAGTAACGTCTAATACACTGATAGCAGACCAATTTGTGAATTATTTCTCGCAGCTCTATAATATCAATCCACATAAACCCATGATAAACAATGATCGTAGAACACACTTGATTAAAGATTTCCTAGCCCAACATGGTCCCAAACCCATTTCTGATGCAGAAGCATCGCATCTAGAACGTCCCATCTCTAAGGATGAACTAGAGACTGTGCTCAAACAACTCAAAACAGGCAAAAGTCCAGGTCCAGATGGCCTAACAGCAGGATACTATAAGGAATTCATTGCTACGCTTTATCCTCACTTCTTAAATGCTTTCAACTCCCTTTCATCCGAGAACCCCCCTCCCAGAGATCTTCTCACAGCCCACATAGTGGTTATTCCAAAACCTGATAAAGATCCAAATTTAGTTCAAAACTACAGACCAATATCTCTACTAAATGTTGACCTGAAAATATATGCAAAAATTTTGGCTAATAGACTTTTACCCCTTCTCCCTGGCCTCATCTCCTTGGACCAAGTTGGTTTTGTCCCAGGTAGAGAGGCAAGGGACAACACCCTAAAGGCAATCAGTATTCACAATTGGCTGACTTCAAAGAAACAACCGGGATTCCTTCTTTCCCTTGATGCGGAGAAGGCATTCGACAGGGTAGCCTGGGACTACCTAAAAGAGGTCCTAACACACATTGGCATACGAGATCGCATGCTACAATTTATTCTTGCTCTATACTCCACCCCAACTGCCAAAGTCCGGATAAATGGTCATCTGTCGAGTGCCTTCTCCATATCTAACGGTACAAGACAGGGATGCCCACTCTCTCCGCTTATTTTTGTCTTGGCACTGGAACCATGTCTAATGCATCTAAAAAACAATCCAAACGTTAAAGGAATAACCATCGCAAAATCTACCTATAAATTAGCGGCATTTGCGGATGACATCCTACTATTCCTGACAGAGCCACACATTACGCTACCCAATCTCCTCAAAGATCTTACTCTCTTTGAAAATCTCACATACCTTAAAATTAACTTCGCTAAATCAGAGGCCTTAAATATCACTCTTCCACCAGATATAGTGAAACAATGTCAAACTAATTTCCCTTTCAAATGGAAACCGAGCGCCATTAAATACCTTGGGGTCTACATTCCAACCTCGCTATCGGACTTATACAGCAAAAACTATACTCCCATTATCCAAAATATTCAAAAAGACCTCAACACTTGGTCAACGGGTTTGTTCTCATGGTTTGGCAGAGTTTCCATTATAAAAATGACTATAATGCCAAAATTTCTATACCTGCTCCAAACAATCCCAGTGTCACTACCACAAACTTTTTTCAATGCATACCGCAAATCCTGTATGAAATTCATCTGGAACGATAAGCGACCTAGAATGAGTTTCAACAGAATGACCATACCCAAAATGAAAGGTGGGTTAGGCCTACCAGATCTTCGAAAATACTATTGGGCCTGTCAACTCTCTCGAATAGTGGACTGGAATGTTCACCCTAAAACTAAAGCGTAGATCGCAATTGAACAAGCCTTCTCACAAATCCCACTCCATAATCTACCCTGGATTCACCCTCGCCACATCTCTCCACATTGCAAACAACATCCCCTTATCGGTACAACACTGAATTCCTTTAAAAAGACATGTAAACATTTGCACATTTCCTCCTCTCCAGGCCCTCTCACGCCAATCAAACATAACCCTAACTTTCCACCAGGCATTGATGATTCTTTCCTTCATCAAATAGGATCCCAGACAAGGATGACAGCGGGAGATTTCTTCACTAAGGGGAATATTAAACGGCTGTCCTCATTGAACTCCCAAGAAACAAATCACCAGATTCCTTTCTGGTCTTATATGCAACTCAGACATTTTCTTCTTGATCCCCAAACTAGGGCTGCATACTCAAGAAACCAATCACACTTTGAATCCCTTTGCTCTGCCACTGAACCACAAAGACACCTGATATCCACCATATACTTGAACCTCTTTCTCGAGCATACTCCTAAAACAAATATAGCTAGTGCAAAATGGGAAAAAGATCTTTCCATCCACCTCTCTGATAAGGAATGGGAAAAGATATACTCTAACATACACAAAGGCTCCATTAATGTAACAACTCAAGAAAATGGATACAAGCTTTTCTCCAGATGGTACAAAACGCCTCTCAAGTTACACACCATTAATCCAGAGATCCCATCTAATTGTTGGAGATGTAATGACAAAAACGGATCACTCCTTCACATATGGTGGGACTGCCCTGCGATTTCTGCCTTCTGGACTAAAGTTTTTCACCTCTCCTCCCAAATCACTGCACTTCAGCTAGATTTCTCTCCAGCACAAGCCCTCCTACACCACTCCTCCCTACCGATGAAATCTTATCACAAATCCCTAGCACTACATCTAATCAATGCTGCTAAACTCTGTATCCCAGTTCTCTGGAGATCTCCCAACTCACCCACAATCGCAGACTGGTTCAAAAGAGTAAACAAAATAGCTGAAGTGGAGGAACTTGTACATCAAGCACAGGATTCCTCTACTAAATACAGGAACACTTGGGCCTGTTGGCTACATTTCCGCACAACATCTGAATATACCCAATTAATCAGTCAGGAATCCTCCTCCAGCACACCATAAGACACATCACACATCCCAACTGTCTATAGTCCTCCCTATAGCCGTGCATGAAACAAAATTCAGGAGGCAACTATATCATTACGCATACAGAATTCACTTCAAAAGCTCTATTATGCTTTTCTTCCTGGGACTTGATCCTTCTGTAAAGATATTTCCCGTTAGACCCATGGCTGAGCCAGGGACGGGAAAAAACTTTCCCCTACCTTCCTTTTGTACTTCTCACTATATTTTGACCACCATTTAATCGAAACTTTGCTATGTTAGGTATCTATTGTTGTATGCTATGATCATATCTCTATCTACAGACATTACCCGACTTCTGGACACCATGCACCAGGATCAATTTCACACTCTCACACAGACATAGTAATTAACGATTATTCCAAACAAAATCCAACAAAAATCTCAGACTCATATACTAAGGCTATCATAGGCAATCTATTATAATACGGTTTTTACTCCTCTCTCCCTTTTTAATCTTTTTCGCCCTCAAAAATCAACATGTTTAAAAAATGTTTTACCTGATTTAATATATGTTCTTTATATTTTCTGCCCACACTACTCTGTAATCCCATATATCCACACCCCAGATGTAATGTGTTTTTCAACAACTCCACCGTCGTAGATTTGAATACTTGTTAAAATACAACGTTGTACTCTCTGGACTGTTCCCTCTGTATAACACTGTTATCATTTTATCTCAAACCTTGCTTTTGTGTACTACTTTTCTGTATGAATTTAACTTAATAAAGCTTTATTTGGAAAAAAAAAAATATGGGATCACATTCACAGACAGGAAAAATGGGAATTTAACTCACCACTAATACCCTTAACAAACACAGAATATTTTATACCGGGAATAGAAGCCTTGTTTGGAAAATGGATAACAATAGAAAACGCACAATTGAAAGATATTATGGATCAAGGTAACATTCGCACGTATCACGAATTAAAGAGCAAAAGGGAGTGGAGATTGATAGATGAATGGCAATATAATCAATTAAAACACTTTACAGAGTATTTACCCCAGCCAATAAGATCGGAAGCAAACTTGCTTCCCTTAGAAAAAATCTGCGAGGACAAGGGAAAAAAGAGGGTGATCTCAAAAATTTATAGAATACTCATAGAAAGGTCTGGTCCAGATATTCCACCGTATATTACTAAGTGGGAAAACGAACTTGGGACTAGCCTGAAGAAGGAAGAGATTAGCCAAATAATGCGTAGGGTACATACTACCACAGTAAACAGTAACATGAGGGAGACGAATTATAAATGCCTGATGAGATGGCATATCACCCCCTATAAAGCGCATAAAATTCAAAAAGAAAAATCACAATACTGTTGGCGAGGGTGTAAAGAGATTGGGACAATTGCACATATATGGTGGCAATGCCCGGAAATTAAAAAATACTGGGAAGAAATTAGGCAAATAATGGGAGAAATAACTAATATAATGCTTTTAGACGACCCATGGAGTTGCTTATTCCACGGGACAAATATTCCGAACAAACAATATTTGAAAAGTCTATTGCCGCCACTGCTAAACGCAGCCAAAAGTCTTATTCCCAGACACTGGAAGAAATCCACGAGACCCACAATGAGGAGTTGGTGTAATAAAGTTAACGAGATCCAAAACTTAGAGTACGTGAGGTATAGGGAAGACTTGGACGCCTACGGGGAAAAATGGCAAGAATGGGATAAATTCAAACAAACGATGAGATACGCTGAAGTTGTGGGAGCTTAAAGAGCAGTAGAACGTATGCACCAGGGAAGAGGAGAAAAATAGAGGACAATCCAATCGGAAGACAGAGGAGTAACCGAGAGAAAGGCCCAGAAAAGCGACTGGTAGGTAGGGGGGTTGAGGGGGGGGGAGGAGGGGTGGGAGGGCTACGTGGTAAGATGGGTTGGGGAAAACAAAGGCGCTTATCGACGATATAGACCATTGATAGGTATACAGAAGGGGGAAAGGGAAGACTGCAGTTATAAAAAAAAAAAAAAAAAAAAAAAAAAAAAGCTACTATGATGTAATTGTGAGGGAAGTAAATGAACGGAAAAGTTGATTAAAGTACCTCAAAACGACAAAAACTGAAGTAGCAAAAGAAAAAAAAAAAAAAAAAAAAAGGAAATTGGAAAGCTTTTCGAATTTGAAAACTTTTCGAATTCGAAAACTATTCGAAATTGATTCAAAAACTTTTTGAATCGATTTGAATACGAATAAATGAAATGAATTCCGAAAACAAATTAAACAGATTAAACAAATTTAACTAAACAAATTTATGTAAATAACGAATTGAAATGAAACTAAACTAAACTAATTTTTTTCTGCACATGTCTATAAGAAATGTATTCTATATACAGTGCCTCGAAAAAATATTTATACCCCTTGAAATATTCCACATTTTGTCATGTTACAACAACCAAAAACGTGAATTTATTTTATTGTGATAGACCAACACAAAGTGGCACATAATTGTGAAGTGGAAGCAAAATGATAAATGATTTTCAATATTTTTTACAAATAAATATGTGAAAAGTATGGCGTGCATTTGTATTCAGCCCCCTGAGTCAATAGTTTGCAGAACTACCTTTCTCTGCAATTACAGCTGCAAGTCTTTTTGGAGATGTCTCTACCAGCTCTGCACATCTAGAGAGTGAAACTTTTGCCCATTCTTTGCAAAATAGCTCAAGCTCTGTCAGATCGGATGGAGAGCATCTGTGAACAGCAATTTTCAAGTCTTGCCACAGATTCTCAATTGGATTTAGGTCTAGACTTTGACTGGGCCATTCTAACACATGAATATGCTTTGATCTAAACCATTCCATTGTAACTCTGGCTGTATGTTTAGGTCATTTTCCTGCTGAAAGGTAAACCTCTGCCCCAGTCTCAAGTCTTTTGCAAACTCTTATGCCCTGTACACATGGCTGGTTTCGCTGTCTGAATAAATTCCGTAGGTTTCTCCGACGGAACTCCGATGGAATTCTGCTCAAGCGGTCTTGCCTACACATGGTCATACTTGCTTCAGAGCATGCTTCGTTTTTGGTCCGTTGGAACAGCATACAGACGAGCGGGTTTCCCGATAGGAATTGGTTCCATCGGAAATATTTAGAACATGTTCCATTTCTAGGTCTATCAGAATTTTAGAGAAAAAAAGTCCAATGAGGCATACACATGATCGGAATAGACGGTGAAAAGCTTCCGTCTGACTTTTTCTGTCAGACATTCCGTTCGTGTGTACGCGGCATAAGAGGTTTTCTTTTAAGATTGATCTGTATTTGGCTCCATCCATCTTCCCATCAACTCTGACCAGCTTCCCTGTCCCTGCTGAAGAAAAACATCCCCACATGGCTTTTCGCAACCTTCAAACAGGACTTCTTATGGCTTTTTTTCAACAATGGCTTTCTTCTTGCCACTATTCCATAAAGGCCAGATTTGTGAAGTGCATGACTAATGCCGCATACACACGGTCGGACTTTCTAGAAAGCTAGGTCCGATGTACTTGCCGCCAGACTTCCGGCGGACTACCGCCGGACTTTCTGAACGGCCGGACTTGCCTACACACGGCCGGACTTTCCGGAATCCGGTCTTCCCGACGGACTTTCAGAATGAACTGACATTCCCACACACGGACAAGTCCGTTCATTTTGAACGTGACTTGGGTACGACGGGACTAGAAAAGGAATTCAATCTCGCCGCTTTTTTTGGCGAGATTGAAACCTTGCGAGCCCCATCGCAGGCCCTTAGGTCTGGTATGGAACTTTAAGGGGAACCCCCTACGCCGAAAAACCGGCGTGGGGGTCCACCCAAAATCCATACCAGACCCCGATCCGAGCACGCAGCCCGGCCGGTCAGGAAAGGGGGTGGGGACGAACGAGCGCCCCCCCCCTCCTGAACCGTACCAGGCCGCATGCCCTCAACATGGGGGGGTGCTTTGGGGGAGGGGGCGCCTTGCGGTGGCCCCCCCCCACCACAAAGCACCTTGTCCCCATGTTGATGAGGACAAGGGCTTCTTCCCGACAACCCTGGCCGTTGGTTGTCGGGGTCTGCAGGCGGGGGGCTTATCGGAATCCGGGAGCCCCCTATAATAAGAGGGCCCCCAGATCCCTGCCCCCCCACCCTATGTGAATGAGTATGGGGTACATGGTACCCCTACCCATTCACCTAGGTAAAAAGTGTCAATAATAAAACACAACACAGGTTTTTAAAATAATTTATTAAACAGCTCCGGGGGGGGTCTTCTTCCGTCTTCGGGGGTCCCTCCGGTTCATCTTCTCCCGGCGTCCGGTTGGTTCTTCTCCGCTCTCCGGCCTCTTCTCCCGGTGTCCCAGGTCTTCGGCCGACCCCTCCGCTGTCTTCAGGTAGCTCTATTGCCAGCGGAGGTCCGGACTTCTGGGCTTCTTGGCTTCTTGTGTTCTCTTCTCTTCTCTTCCCCCAGATGTTGACACGACGCTCTCTCCGGCTGGACTGGTCTCTGAGGGCTGCGTTGTGACTTATATAGGCGGAGACCCCGCCCCCATATGATGTCACAGTCCCTGGGCATGCTGGGACTGTGACGTTTTAGGGGGCGTGGTCGCCCGCAGACCCCGACAACCAACGGCCAGGGTTGTCGGGAAGAGGCCCTTGTCCTCATCAACATGGGGACAAGGTGCTTTGTGGTTGGGGGGGCACCGCAAGGCGCCCCCTTCCCCAAAGCACCCCCCCATGTTGAGGGCATGCGGCCTGGTACGGTTCAGGAGGGGGGGGGGGCGCTCGTTCGTCCCCACCCCCTTTCCTGACCGGCCGGGCTGCGTGCTCAGATCGGGGTCTGGTATGGATTTTGGGGGGACCCCCACGCCGGTTTTTCGGCGTAGGGGGTTCCCCTTAAAGTTCCATACCAGACCTAAGGGCCTGGGATGCCCCCGCGCTCGCCGCAATGGGAAAATTTGTTTTTCCTATTGCAGCGAGCGCAAGATGCAGTAACCTGCTCCTCCGTCGTATCTGGTCCTTCGGACTAGCATACAGACGAACGGGCTTTCCGTCAGGAACTGAGTCCGGCGGAGGTACGACGTAAAGATTTGAAGCAGGCTTCAAATCTAAAGTACGTCGGATTTCCACCCGAAACGGTCCGTCGGAAGTCCGATGGAGACCACACACGGTCGGATTGTGCGCCGGACTTGGTCCGGCGGCGTCCGTCGGACTTTTGCAGGTGAAAAGTCCGACCGTGTGTACGCGGCATAATAGTTGCCCTGTGGACCGATCTCTCACCTGAGCTGTGGATCTATGCAGCTCCTCCAGAGTTACCATGGGCCTCTTGGCTGCTTCTCTGATTAATGCTCTCCTTGCCCGGCCTGTCAGTTTAAGTGGTTGGCCATGTCTTAGTAGGTTTTTAGTTGTGCCATATTCTTTCCATTTTTGGGTGCAGGATTGAACAATGCTCAGCGACATGTTTAAAGTTTGGGATTTTTTTTATAACCTAACCCTGCTTTAAACTTCTCCACAACTTTATTCCTGACTGGTATGTTCCTTGGCCTTCATGATGCTGTTTGTTTGTTCACCAAGGTTATCTAACAAATCTGAGAACTTCACAGAACAGCTGTAGTTATATTGATATTAAATTACACACAGGTGGACTCTATTTACTAATTAGGTGATTTTTGAAGGCAATTGGTTCCTTTAGATTTTACTTAGGGGGTATCAGAGTAAAGGGCCTGAATACAAATGCACGCCACATTTTTCACATATTTATTTGTAAAACATTTTGAAAACCATTTATGATTTTCCTTCCACTTCACAATTATGTGCCACTTTGTGTTGATCTATCACATAAAATCGCAATAAAATACATTTACAATCTTGGTTGTAACATGACAAAATGTGGAAAATTTCAAGGGGTGTGAATACTTTTTCAAGGCACTGTAACTATTGATTAGTGGAACACAGTGATAGACAGAAGAACAGACTGGTATACAGACTAATATACACAAATGAGACAACTTACCAAATGAGACAGCTAAACAGAATCAAACCAAAACTGAAATATCAGTTCTAGGCGGACTATCATGCATGAAAATTTTAGCACAGTCTAATAGCTGGGTTTTTTTTCCAATAAGTCATCTGGATTATCATGATTGATGTGGATCTATGTTACTGGATAACATTATTGATAATGGATTTTCATTGTGGGTCTTTTTCTTTAATAAAGTAGTTGGTAGTATATGGCCCATATCAAGTGGTATGGTCGCTACATTGACAACCAGCTCTTAATATGGGAAGGTACCAGTGAAGAAGTTGTCCCATTTGTCAGTTTTGTTAATTCTAATCATTTGAATTTGGGATTCAGTCATGAGTTTCAATGCAATAATATACATTTTTTGGAAATGATTTTGCAAGGTTATAACTCTTCAGGTGATATAAGTACCATAACTTATCGCAAGAAATGTGCAGGCAATTCACTACTGCTAGCTTCCAGCTGTCACCTCTCGCACACCATACGGGCAGTGCCAGTGGGAGAATTTTATCAGGACTAAGCGCAACTGGTCAACTGTGGAACATTTTACAAATTAATGAAATGTGGTATCCTCTCCGTTACAATCACGTGGTTGTAATAAACAGGATATAGATAGAGCCATAGGTATAACCAATAATAGACACAGGGGAACTCTTTTGAACAAATCCTGTTAAAAAAAATCTAAAAAAACTGTTAAAAATCACCCCATTACTTTTGTCACTATGTAATCACGTGAACTTCATAAGATTACAAGCATTATACCTAAACATCTTCCTATCTTATCCACAGACAAAGACCTTAGCTCTATTTTGGAAGCAGGGTGTAGGTTTTCCAACAGAAGAGCCAGCACACCGAGAGATATTTTTTGTCCAAGCATGTTCCAATCGGAGGCTTATACAAAAACATGGTTACACACCAAAGGCTCTTATGCTTGTGGTGTTAATACCTGTAGGTTTTGCACCAAACATTCTAAAAAATCAGATGTAGTACACTCATGTTCCACAGGTAAGAGCTTTAAAATATGAGATTATATTAATTGTGGAACTACCAATGTGGTATATGTGGTGGAATGTGTATCATGCCATCTACAATATGTGGGGTGCACTACAAGGGCTCTAAGAACTAGAATAAGCTAACACTACCACAGAGCATCTTATGAGTAAAAGGTTTATCAAATGTGTCAAAATGCTTTAAATATCACCATTCAGGCAATATGTCATCTTTTACATTTTATGGTTTACAAAGGTCAAAAATCCACCTCAGGGTGGTGACACACCGGAAGCTCCTCGAACGTGAGGTATGGAGGATCTTTAGCCTTCACACCAGATTACCACTTGGTATGAACAATAGATATGACGTTGACTTATTCCTCCGTTAGGCTGTTCCATGTAAGGACTACTCTTGAGGATTTTCCATCAATTTTCTCCCAATGAAGGAATAATTCTTTCCCTTTATTATTTAATTGCTTTTGCATTTGTTTACTACAGATAACATTGTTTCACTGTTTTTAGATTTCATTGTAATCATTTTATATATGTTTTTTTTTGTCTGTTTTTAGATAATGATGTATATTGCACTATGTAGGGATTATACACACACAGGGATGTTAACCATTTACCTTGATATATATATATGCTATGTGTGTCACTTTAGAATGTGCTGTAAACAAGGCCTGCATGCCGAAACGCGTCTGCGTGTTCTTTTTATCATGGTCATACGACAACAATAAAGTTGAAGACTGAATTTCCAGTGGTGCCGGCTCTTCTATGTACTTTTGTGGTTCGTTTTTGCATGTGGGGGGGCATCCTGAGCCAGAGCACCTGGACTAGGTGTGCCACCGTCCATCTCATCATTTGGCTTTTCTGCTCAGAGCTGTGTGATTTTGTGTTGCAAAACTGAAATATCAGTTCTAGGCGGAATATCATGCATGAAAATGATAGCACAGTCTAATAGCTGTGTTTTGTTTCCAATTACATCTGGATCATCTTGATTGATGTGGATCTACATTACTGGATAACATGATTGATAACAGATTTTCATTGTGGGTCTTTTTCTTTAATAAAGTAGTTGGTGTGTGGTGTGTTTATTTATTATTTAATATTTCTTTTTGTATTTTTGCTTGGAGCTTCCCAAGGTTTTCAACCACTTCAGTTCCGGAAGGTTTATCCCCCTTCATGACCAGGCAATTTTTTGCAATAGAGCACTGCGTTACTTTAACTGACAATTTCAACGCTGTTCACAAATAAAATAGCTTTTTTCCACCACAAATAGAGCTTTCTTTTGGTGGCATTTGATCACCTCTGCGGGGGTTTTGTTTTTTTTTGGTAAAAAAAATCCCAATAAGCGTATATTGACTAGTTTGTGCAAAAGTTAACGCATCTACAAACTATGGGATATTTTTATGGAATTTTTATTTATTTATTTTTTACTAGTAATGGTGGCGATCAGCGACTTAAGGGGGCTGCAATATCTGGACAAATCTGATACTAAGTGACACTTTTGACACTTATTTGGGGACCAGTGACACTAATACAGTGGTCAGTGCTAAAAAATATACACTGTCACTGTACTAATGACACTGACAGGAAAGAGGTTAACATCAGGGTCATCAATGGGTTAAATGTGTCCCTAGGGAGTGCTTTATAACTGTGTGGGGGATTTGCTTTAACTATGGGAAGACAGAAATCCATGTTCCTGCTTAGCAGAAATACAAAATCTCCGTCTTCTCTTGTTACAGAACGGCGATCTGTCTTGTTTGCCTCTCTCAGAATGATCGGTGGGTCCTGGAGGATATCAGGTCTGCCGGACCCACTGATTGGCTTCTGTTGTGTTCAATCACAGTGGGAGCTGGTTGCCGCTGGTGTGCGTGTGTGCCGCAAACCCCGAAGAGTGAAACCACGTACAGGTACGTGATTTTGTGCAGGAGAGCCGCTGCCTCGCAGTATATGTATATGGGGCGATTGGCAAGTGGTTAATTGTGTTTTTTTGTAGGGGGTTATTCTTAAAATCCATAATAGACCCTCACCAAGGATAATGGTCTGGTACATAAATTTAGGGGAAAAAAACAGGGAGGGGAGGCGCCGACCTGAGTGTAGTATTAAAATGATGGCTTTAATAGGATAAGATTAAAACCACAAGATGATAGAAGATGCATGCTCGTCAAAGTAAAGTGCAGTCCTGGCATTCCACATGGTTCTGTGGGTCTCACCGCTGTTCCGGATAGCTGGAAGGGATTGAGCAGCTGGCTGCAATGGATCACAGTGTTTCTCCAGAGCGAAGGAACCAAACAGCTCCACACAGACCAGCATGGACCGTGGAACAGGAAGTGATGTCACCGGCATCTTATTGGACCTAGGAATCTTATCAAACAGGGCTGCAGTGATAAAAGGCTACACGCTCGGAGCTGACTGACTGACATAAAGTTCTGCCAGGTCATTGATGATTGAAAGGTCACTGAGATCTAGCAGGAAGACACCCCAAAAGAAAAAATGCAGAGACTATCAAAATCTTCAACCTCTCCTCACACATCTTGTTGGCACAAGACTCCTCCCTCCTCAACAAGGGTCTCACCTTTGCACCCACCACCCACCCCAACCCATTCACATTATTCAAAGATCTAAACAAATTCATCAGGGATCTCACAGTAAAGAGGTTTTACAACATACAATCTTCAAAAAACCTGCATCTCCCAGAAGTTGTCAAAGAACCCCCACACCAGGATACCCCACTGCTAGATCTCAGTGATCTTTCTATCATCAATGACCTGTCAGAACTTTATGATGAGAGCCATTTCTTAGAATTGGATTGGATCACTCAGCATTTACCTACCTCCCCCCAGTTCAACATACCCACTTCAAACCAAAATCAATATTCGACCCAGTACACAAAAAAGGTCCCTACATACACACCTTTTATCAGGTTGTGTATGCAGACCTCATCAAGATGTGCCAACCAACTCGAACTCCAAGAAAATATCCAACCTATCCCAGGCTGAACGAACAGCACTAGACACTCTGGCCAAGAACGAGGACATCATCATTAAAGCTGCAGACAAAGGTGGAAGTATTGTAATTCAAAATAAAATGGATTACATAAAGGAATCCCTGAGACTGTTGTCAGCTACCAACACCTACTCTAAGTTAACTCAGGACCCTATGCCCCGCTTCACTCAGGAGCTATCACCTTAGCCTAATAGAGCCCTCCAGGAAGAAATTATTTCCAAACCAGAGTTCTCCTTTCTCATTAAAAGTTTTTACAAGACTTCGTACTTTTACCACCTGCCAAAAATACATAAAGATATCAATAACCCACCAGGACGGCCCATTGTTGCTTCAATGGAAAGTGTCACCAGTGGCTTTTCCATGTATGTGGATCGCTTCTTACAACCTCTGGCACAGAATCTTCCATCATACATCAGAGACGGTACACATCTACTGGACATGTTATCATTTTACTCCTGGGAACCCAGGTACATATGGGCACACCTGGATGTCACCTCTCCTTACACATCCATTCCCCATGATGTAGGTCTGATGCCAGTAGAACACTTCCTATCCACCGATCCACGTATCAACCCATGACAAGCCCACTTCATACTTGAGGCAACAACTTTTTGCCTCAAGCTTAATTACTTTGAATTGGAAGATCAGTTCTACCTACAAACCCAAGGCACTGCCATGGGGCAAACTTCACCCCAAGCTACGCAAATCTAATGATGGGTTATTGGGAACTCCACCACATCACACACAACAATCCCTTTGCTGCCAACATAATTTTTACGGGTGTTACATCGATGATTTAATAATCATCTGGGATGGCACCATGGAGAACCTCACACAGTTTGTTTCCCATTGTAATCACAACAACTTGGGACTCTCCCCTTCGTAGTGGACCCTGACAAACTGGCCTTCTTGGATCTAGAACTCTACCACAGTGGCACACAAATAGATACCACCAACTACATGAAACCCACTGCAGGAAACTCATACATACACTACCAGAGTTGCCACCACCCCAGATGGAATCACAAAATACCCAAGAGTCAGTTCAACAGGATCCGACACAATTGTACCAGAGATGAGGATTACCAGATCCAAGGCCAACTCTTAACCGAAAAATTTCTGGACAAGGGATACCCCCCAGCTCTCATAGATGATGCTTTCCATCAGTATCAGGCTAAACTGACACCTAAACCCAACACGCCAGAAGAGCTCCAGCCAACAAGGTTTACCACCCAGTTCCATGACCTCTACAGACAAATGGAAAAAATCTTCATAAAGAACTGGCCTATCCTGCTGGAAGATCCTTTTTTGGGTTCCACCCTAACATCCAAGCCCAAAGATTCCTACCGCAAGGTTAAAAATATCAAGAGCCGAATTGCACCAAGTAAGATCCGCAAACCCAAGCCATGTTCCACGACCTACACCCCCCTGATACAACTAGTGGGCATATTTCAATGCAAGAAAAAATGATGCACAATGTGTAAATTTGAACAGCATGGACAAAAAAGCTTCTCTACAAAAGGAAAAACTTACCCTATAAAAGAGTTTCACAATTGCTCCAGTGATCATGTAGTATACTGTCTGACCTGTGGCCTCTTATATGTTGGCAGAACCATCCGTCCCCTCCACCAACGGTTTGGCAAGCACAGGTGGATCATTGAACAGGGATGTGATGTGCACAGTGTGCCAAGACATTTTTTGACTGAACCTCAAAAGTCCACCGAAGACCTGAAGGTGTGGGTCATAGAGGCCATCTCCGGAGGCTTGCCTGCTGCGGAGCGTTTCAAATGACTCTGCCAGCGGGAGACTTTCTGGATATATTTCCTCAATTCCCTCTCACCAGCGGGACTCAATGAGGAGTTAGACGCATACACC
This sequence comes from Lithobates clamitans, assembly GCA_037952925.1. NCBI lineage: Eukaryota > Metazoa > Chordata > Amphibia > Anura > Ranidae > Lithobates > Lithobates clamitans. The sequence continues at coordinate 2,636,042 of JBBGZY010000291.1, forward strand.
TTATTATAACAGATCACAGGCCCATTTCTGGTTTGTTTCTCCCCCTCCTTCCTCCCTTCCCCTTACCCCCTGTCTCTCCCCCCTACAAACAGGTTTGTCTCTGCTCTACCTGTCGGGAGTGGTATAGTAAATATATTATATTAATATTTCATATATATGTATATATGCATATATGTATGTGTGTATATGTGTGTGTGTGTGTGTATGTATATGTGAATGTATATATGTGTATGTGCAGTCATATATGCATGTTGCATGATCCATCGTTAGGTGCACCCCACTTGGTATCCACACCATGAGAGGACACACACACATATACATCTCTTGTATACCAACTAGGGGGAACAGAGCACCAACTTTATCTTTACTGTTCATTATTATTATTATTAATTCTTTACACTACAACCTGTTCCCCCTCCATCACCTCTTCATGTTTACATGAATACTAACCCCCCTTTTTTCTATTTTACCTGCTTGGCCCTTCATACATCATCAACCTCTTCAATAGGCTTCTATACATATAGAAGAGAACTATGCTTCAGATGTTTCCATATGTAGCATTTTTTTTCCTTTTTTTTTCAATTTTATTTCATTTTATATAATTTTTTATATATACATATATTATTTTTTTTAATTATATATATATATATATATATATATATATATATATATATATATATATATATATATATATATATATATATATATATATATATACATTATATTTTTTTGTCAATCCAAGACTGTTAATCCAGGACATTGTGTATAAATAGCTGTCCTCCTTTAGAGAGCAGCAGGTCAATAGAAGGAGCAGTCAGCTCCGAGTGCATAGCCTTTCATCACTGCAGCCCTGATTGACAAGATTCCAGCCCTGCCTAGGTCCACAGCTGGTGACATCACTTCCTGTTCCACGGTCCATGCTGGTCTGTGTGGAGCTGCTTGGTTCCTTTGCTCCTGGAGAAATACTGTGATTCATTCCAGCCAGATGCTCAATCCTTTCCAGTTATCCGAAACAGCGGTAGGACCCACTGAGCCATGTGGAATGCCAGGACTGCACTTTACTTTGACGAGCATGCATCTTCTATCATCTTGTAAGTGTTTTTAATCTTATCCTATTAAAGTCATCATTTTAATACTACACTCAGATCGGCGCCTCCCCTCCCTGTTTTTTCCTTACATGTCTTGCAGAGTTCTGGACACACTCTGAAGGATGGCTGCCTTCCTTTTTAACCCTTAATACCCCTTTCTATGGATACATCACCATTCAGCTATTACAGCCACAGACTATACCCCTAAGGATTACTCCATCTGGAGCGCCAGATAAACACTGACTATACTGCTAACTAAATTTAGGGGGAAGTCCATGCCATTTTTTTCAGAACCATAATTAGTTGTAATTGTGCACCCTAACAACTTATGACTATGTGGCCACTGGCATCCCAGTAACTGATGACATAAACTATTAGGATGCAAGTGGGCAGCCTGCACAGAATCCCCAGCTCCTAGGCTGGCTAGGACACAGACAGGTCGAGTTTTTTTTTTGGGGTGGTCACTGTTATAACCCATATGGGACACTTATCTAGAATAAGGGCCTAATATTGAACACCTGCAATCCCATTTGTTTAAAACAGGTTTAAGCTGGCATCTAAATGTAATTTAGCAGCAATTTAAATTATATTTTTTATTTGTTAATGCTCTTTTTTATACTTTAGTACATCTTACAGGTTTGACACTTCTTAGGCAATCTTAAGACATCCTCCAGGCATGTTATTTAAAGGAATTGTGCATTTTAATGTTTCATTTTAAGCATTAGTAAAAGAAATGATCCCCATCAAAGAGTATTTAATTTTTTTTTTGCATTGGTACATGTCCCTCCTGGCCAGCGCCCCTTGATGTTTCTTTGACAAGCCTTGCCTATTAGCCCTAGACAATGAAGAGAATTGAATTTCAACTCCCAATTACTTCAATGAGTTCTCATTAAAGGAATTTGTGGATCGAGATTTCTGGATTTTATTGTGTTTGCCGAATCCGCCTGCAAACCAAGCCCAAGTGGATTTTCTCATCACTAATTGTAAGGTACAGTGCAATATTTATCCATGGGTTAAATGTAATAAAGATATAACCATGTGCGTGTTTTCTTTTATATTACGATATGTAGACCTGTAGTAGTGTTAAAAATCTATGATAGATATACAGTATACTGTTAGGTAGCAGTGGTCACTAACATCAAGAAACGGGAAGATAAAAAAAACTGAAGGATTTAAAAGAAGGCGGAAAGAGAAAAACAAAAATAGTTTATGTGAAAGACGTCAAGTTGATATAAATATATGTATACAGTTTTTGGGCTGTCAAAATTGCTCATCAAATATATTATCAGTATATATAAGGTATATGTATGTATACAGTATCTCAAGGGGTATAAGTGAGTACACCCCTCACATTTTTGTAAATATTTTATTTTATCTTTTCATGTGACAACACTGAAGAAATGACACTTTGCTACAATGTAAAGTAATGAGTGTACAGCTTGTATAACAGTGTACATTTTCTGTCCCCTCAAAATAACTCAACACACAGCCATTAATGTCTAAACCGTTGGCAACAAAAGTACTGTTGAGTACACCCCTCAGTGAAAATGTCCCCCCCCCCCCCGTGTTATGTGACTCATTAGTGTTACAAGGTCTCAGGTGTGTATGGGGAGCAGGTGTGTTAAATTTGGTGTTATCGCTCTCACTCTTTCATACTGGTCACTGGAAGTTCAACAATGCACCTCATGGCAATGAACAGGATCTGAAAAAAAGAATTGTTGCTCTACATAAAGATGGCCTAGGCTATAAGAAGATTGCCAAGACTCTGAAACTGAGCTGCAGCACGGTGGCCCAGACAATACAGTTGTTTAACGGGACAGGTTCCACTCAGAACAGGCCTCGCCATGGTCGACCAAAGACGTTGAGTGCACTTGCTCAGTGTCATATCCAGAGGTTGTCTTTGGGAAATAGACATATGGGTGCTGCCAGCATTGCTGCAGAGGTTGAAGGGGTGGGGGGTCAGCCTGTCAGTGCTCAGACCATACGCCACACACTGCACCAAATTGGTCTGCATGGCTGTCATCCCGGAAGGAAGTCTCTTCTAAAGATGATGCAAAAGAAAGCCCACAAACAGTTTGCTAAAGACAAGCAGACTAAGGACATGGATTACTGGAACCATGTTCTGTGGTCTGATGTGACCAAGATAAACTTATTTGGTTCAGATGGTGTCAAGTGTGTGGGGTGGCAAACAGGGGAGGAGTACAAACACAAGAGTGTCTTGCCTACAGTCAAGCATGGTGGTGGGAGTGTCATGGTCTGGGGCTGCATGAGTGGTGCCGACACTGGGGAGCTACAGTTCATTGAGGGAACCATGACTGCCAACATGTACTGTGACATGCTGAAGCAGAGCATGATCCCCTCCCTTCAGAGACTGTATTCCAACATGATAACAACTCCAAACACACCTCCAAGAAGACCACTGCCTTTCTAAAGAAGTTGAGGGTAAAGGTGATGGACTGGCCAAGCATGTCTCAAGAACTAAACCCTATTGAGCATCTGTGGGACTTCCTCAAACAGAAGGTGGAGGAGCGCAAGGTCTCTAAAATCTACCAGCTCCGTGATGTCGTCATGGAGGAGTGGAAGAGGACTCCAGTGGCAACCTGTGAAGCTCTGGTGAACTCCATGCCCAAGAGGGTTAAGGCAGTGCTGGAAAATAATGGTGGCCACACAAAATATTGACATTTTGGGCCCAATTTGGACATTTTCACTTAGGGGGTGTACTCACTTTTGTTGCCAGCGGTTTAGACATTAACGGCTGTGTGTTGAGTTATTTTGAGGGGACAGCAAATTGACACTGTTATACAAGCTGTACACTCACTATTTTACATTGTAGCAAAGTGTCATTTCTTCAGTGTTGTCACATGAAAAGATAATATAGAATATTTACAAAAATGTGAGGGGTGTAATCACTTCTGTGAGATACTGTAGGCTCTATGTCCTGCTTTGTATTACCGAAGTGTTGTGCTTAACTGTTTCTTATTATAAATTAATTTTATGAATCAGCCAACTAACCGAAAACAAATGTACTTTTCATGTGACTGGTATCTTATCTAAACAGATATTACAACTGAAAAAATGTAAGTGCAAGCCTGCAAAATATGAAAGTCATATAAAAAATTACTTTAAGTTAAACGCTGCAATGATAGCTCAAAATATCTTTCTACTGAAAATATACTATCCTCTTGTTTGACAAGCAAAAAACACTGTGTAAACTATAGTCATTATCAACTAAAAAGAAATAATCTTTTGTTACTCTGACTGCACTTAACTACTGAAATACAAAATTATATTGTTATGATGGCATAGCATTGCTATTTGCTCTGAGATTGTATACTGGACCCACAATGAATGTATAATTTATTTTAGCTCTACCAACAAGTATGTAGTGCAAGAGCCTGCATTATTCAATACAAATTGATATGATAGAGTAGGTGGGTCTGCATATTACATAGTTTCGATAAATTTAAAGTTGATCATACAGAGATTTTATGGTCCAATTTTAACATGTATGGTGGTCATATTATGTTATTATGTTCATTTAATCACATGGTGGTAATATTTGTGTTTGTTCACAAAACAATACTTCACTTTATTGATTCACATGAGACAGCGCATATCTTTTATATTTTGAGCACCGTATCTTCACCTCCTCATATTCAAGGAGTAGTAAAAGTGCAGCAGTCTTACCTATATTTAGTGCAATGTTTTTCTATACTATTTTTGACTGTGTATGTATGGCTTGCATAGGGAGGAAAAATTGGCCACAGCTGTGCATGTGTAGAAAACCTGGGCTGTTGTCTCACACAATTGGAGACAGCTACAATCCTTTGGACAGTATCTATCTATCTATCTATCTATCTATCTATCTATCTATCTATCTATCTATCTATCTATCTATCTATCTATCTATCTATCTATCTATCTATCTATCTATCTATCTATCTATCTGTCTACCTCTCTCTCTCTCTCTCTCTCTCTCTCTCTCTCTCTCTCTCTCTCTCTCTCTCTCTCTCTATATCTATATATATATAGATATATCTATATATATATAGATAGATAGATATATCTATCTATATATATCTCATACAAACCACATTTCTCTACGATATATAGAGCGCTGGGATGTGGACAGCTATAAAGCTAAGGAGAATCCATCACTTACCATGTGATATGCCTGCCAACTAGCCACTCTCTTTTATGTTGGTTTACCATAATGTACAGACTACTCCTGTTGTTCTTCAAGGCTCTGATGAAGAGGGAACCCCTCGAAACGCATCAGCCACATTTTAGCACTTGCCCTTGCATGGGCATGTCCAATTTCTAAAATTGTAATGTTTATTTAATATCTAATACAGTGTGAACAGTTTCTACTAAACTTCTGGTGGTGTACACAGTATACAATACAGTGCAGCCATTGTACAGTTTCTAATACAGTGCAGGCAGTGTACACAGTATCTAATACAGTGTGTACAGTTTATACTATTTTTCTGGTGGTGTACACAGTATCTAATACAGTGTGGACAGTTTCTACTACACTTCGGGTGGTGTACACAGTATACAATACAGTTTAGCCGTTGTACAGTTTCTAATACGGTGCAGGCGGTGTACACAGTATCTAATACAGTGTGTACAGTTTCTACTACACTTCTGGTGGTGTACACAGTATACAATACAGTCCATCCATTGTACAGTTTCTAATACAGTGCAGACAGTGTACACAGTATCTAATATAGCGTGTACAGTCTCTACTACTTTTCTGGTGGTGTACAAAGTTTCTAATACAGTGTGGACAGTTTCTAATACACTTCAGGTGGTGTACACAGTATCTAATACAATGCAGCCGTTGTACAATTTATAATACAGAGCAGGCGGTGTACACAGTATCTAATACAGTGTGTACCGTTTCTACTACACTTCTGGTGGTGTACACAGTATCTAATACAGTGTGTACAGTTTCTACTACACTTCTGGTGGTGTACACAGTACACAATACAGTGCAGCCATAGCACAGTTTCAAATACAGTGCAGACGGTGTACACAGTATCTAATACAGTGTGTACAGTTTCTACTACTTTTCTGGTGGTGTACACAGTACCTAATACAGTGCGTACAGTTTCTAGTACACTTCCAGTGGTATACACAGTACACAATACAGTGCAGCCATAGTACAGTTTGTAATACAGTACAGGCGGTGTACACAGTATCTAATACAGTGTGTACAGTTTCTAGTACACATCTGGCGGTGTACAAGGATATAAAATACAGTGTAGTGTGATGTTGCAAAACAAAAAATACATCCTGTCCGTAAGGCCACCAAGGAGAGGCAAACGCTCACAGGCCACTAAAAGAGGGCAAGCAGCCTCTGTGTCCACAGTCAACAGTGCTTGTCATGGACATGGTGCATCCCCTGCTGGTGACCGTGGCGCACGCTTGTCCTTTTTTCTGCTGATGGCCGTATTATTGAGCCAGAACATGCAGAAGAGTTGGTGGAGTGGATAACAAAGCCGTCTTCATCCTCCTTATCCTCTGTCACCCAGGCTCAGAGTAGTTTGCCTTCCAGCGCAGCTGCCAAAGCAGCCAATTCCACCAGCTCCTTGTCCACAGTCACCCCTTCCATAGCCTCACCATCATGCACGGAGGAGTCCCCAGAATTATTAGACCACAGTGTTGGGTACATGCTGCTGGAGGATGCGCAGCGATATGAAGGCTCCGATGTTGGTTCCCAGGTTGAGGAAGGGAGTAACGTGAGCCTAGAGAAGAAGTTCAAGAAACTGGCAGTCAGGTTTCCCCAGCTGCAGCATACTGCCAAGTTTGTTCCAGTGACGAGGAGGAAGGGGGTGTTGAGGTCACTGATTGTACTTGGGTGCCAGAGAGAAAAGAGGATGAGGAGGAGGAGGCACAACTCCAATGAGGCAGAATGTTCTCTAGGGGGCAGCTTAAGGGCAGCCACCCTATTGCATCACACCGCAGAGCTCTACAGGGTGCTGCTGACTCCCCGCTGACTTTTAGTTCCTTGGTGTGAGCCTTTTTTGACACATATACAGTAGATCGCACCATTGCTGAAGTGGATCAAGCATGGCCAGAACAGCAGCCACTTGGTCACCACATGCTTGACCAGTTATATGATGACTTGCCATGCAGTCCATTGGCAATAGCACTTGAAAGACTCACATCAAAGAAAAAGGCGGACTTCTCCTTCCTCCTCCTCTGGGATCTCCAACCCTACTATACCTCCAGTCCTCTCAAAAACCTGCACTGAGAGGAATGACGGTATAGCAATAGGTGTCCCAAGTACTTGCAGCCAATCTGTTAGCTGTACACCACCAATTGATTTTAACGGGCAAATTTCCCTACCCCAGTGGCTGAACCATAAAAAGAAATGTAGTCTCAGACATCCACATGCTCAGCGTCTAAATGCTAGCTTGGCCAAATTACTAGCATTGCAACTGCTGCCTTTTCAGCTGGTAGACTCTGCCCCTTTTCGTCAATTTGTGGAATGTGCTGTACCTCAGTGGCAGGTTCCAAAATGCCATTTCTTTTCATGGAAGGCCATTGCAGCTCTATACCGGCATGTGGAAGGCAATGTTTTGGTCTTGTTGGACAAGGCGGTCAGCAGTAAGGTTCATATTACTGCTGACTCATGGTCCAGTAGGCATGGGCAGGGATGTACCTCTCCTTCACGGTGCATGTGTAACTTTGCTGGCAGTTGGGAAAGATGCAGGACAGGGTTCAGTTTTGTAGGAGCTTTTTCCGCCACCATGCCTTCAAAATGCTAGTGGTGATTCTGTCACAGCTCTCTCCTCCACCCCTCCTCTTCTTCTTCCTCTATGGCCTCTTCTGTAGATTTGTCCTCTGAACCAGCAGTGCTCCGTAAGCGTCCAAGGGGCTACGCAAGCAGTCAGGCTAAAAGATGCCATGTGGTGCTTGAGTTGGTCTGCCTAGGGGACAGGGGCCACACTAGGGCAGAGATTCTGTCAGCTCTGCAGGGGCAGGTTAAGAGGTGGTTGACGCCACGCCAGCTTCAGCCAGGAATGGTTGTACACGACACTGGCACCAACCTTCTCTCTGCCCTACAACAGGCACACTTGACCCATGTTCCATGTTTGGCACACGTCCTGAATTTGGTAGTGCAGCAGTCCTTGAGCAGGTACCCAGGCTCACAGGATCTCTTGAGGCAGGCCAGAAAAGTCTGTGGTCATTTCCTCCTGTCATACAATGCCAGTGCTCGGCTGGCTGACATTCTAAGGGAATGCAACCTGCCCACCAACCGCCTCATTTGTGCCATGCCCACCAGGTGGAACTCAACCTTGGCAATGCTGCAGCGGCTGCACACACAGCAGAGGGCCATCAATGAGTACCTGTGCGAGTATGGCACAGGACAGGGTCAGGGGAGCTTGGCTTCTTTTTGCCACGCCAGTGGTTACTGATTAAGGATGCATGCACTGTCCTGTCACCATTTGAGGAGGCCACAAGGATGGTGAGCAGCGACAATGCATGTATTAGTGACACTGTCCCGCTAGTCTTCCTGCTGGAGCACACGCTTCGTGGAATCATGGACAGGGCACTTGAGGCAGAACAGTGGGAGGAAGAGGAGGATTTCCTTTCCTCTCAAGGCCTCCTTTATCCAGATAGCATTCCTGCGGGCCCGCCAAACACACAGGAAGAAGAGGAGGAGGAGGATTGTGTCAGCATGGATGTAGAGGATAACACTCAGCAGCAGTCTTCAAGGGATGGTTTTCAGTCCCCAGAAACTCAATGAGTTGTACGTGGCTGGGAGGAGGTAGTTACGGATCATGTGATCCTCAGTGCCCCAGAGGACTCAGAATCCATGCAGCCTCTGCAAACTTAGGCTGCATGGCCTCCCTGATTCTGCAAAGCCTGTGAAAGGACCCTAGGATTCGTGGTATCAAGGAGAGGGATCATTACTGGCTGGTAACCCTTCTTGATCCACGTTAAAAGGGTAAGGTCTCAGAACTCATCCTGCCTTCACACAGGGAGCAGAGGATGAAACATCTTCAGAAGGACTTGAAGAAATGTTTGTGCAACGCATTTCCAGACCCTGGGAGGTTACCATTTCCTGGTGCTGGACAACGTGTTGCTGAGGCTTCGTTCAGTCAGAGAAAGAGTGGTGGAGAAGGTGGCCATCTGACCGATGCCTTTAAACAATTTTTCAGTCCTCAGGGCCAAGGTCTGATCGGTTCAAACAACCATCACCAGTGTCTGCATTATGTGGTGAAGGAATATCTAGGGGCAAGAGCAGACTTGGAGACCTTTCCAACAGAGCATCCACTGGGTTACTGGGTCTTGAGGATGGACCACTGGCCAGAACTTGCTCAATGTGCAATTGAGCTACAGGCCTGTCCTGCACCCAGCGTGCTTTCTGAATGCACATTCAGTGCTGCTGGAGGGTTTGTAACGGATCAAAGAGTGAGCCTGTCCACAGAATCTATTGATAGGCTCACATTCATAAAAATGAATCAGTCTTGGATCAGCAGCTCTTAAGCACCTGATGCTGATGTAACTGATTGAATTTGCTATGGATGTGGGATCCCTTGAAGACTGCCTATGCTGACTATTCTATTCCTCCTCAATCTTTTTTTTTTTTTTTATTTAATCTTTATTCATTTTTTCCAATACAAAATACAAATAGCCAAGTAATCATTACAATCATCATAAAAAAAAATAAAGTCAGAAAAAGAAAATCTATCAATTTATATTTCCTACTCTGATGTTGCAAAGACATTATGCCCTGTACACGCGGTCGTATTTTCCGACGGAAAATGTGTGATGGGACCTTGTTGTCGGAAATTCTGACCGTGTTTGGGCTCCATCATACATTTTCCATCAGAATTTCCGACACACAAAGTTTGAGAGCTTGCTATAAAATTTTCCGACAACAAAATCCATTGTCAGAAATTCCTATCGTGTGTACACAAATCCGACGCACAAATTGCCACGCATGCTCAGAATAAATTAAGAGACAAAAGCTATTGGCTACTGCCCCGTTTATAGTCCCGACGTATGTGTTTTACGTCACTGCATTTAGAACGATCGGATTTTCCGACAACTTTGTGTGACCGTGTGTATGCAAGACAAGTTTGAGCCAACATCCGTGGGAAAAAATCCATGGATTTTGTTGTCGGAATGTCCGATCAATGTCCGACCGCGTGTACAGGGCATAACAGTACTCATTACCCCCCTCCCTCTCCTCCTTCCCCACCCCCTTCATTAACCAATTAATTTCAATATATATATTTATATTCATTAACCATTTAGCTCAACAATTTCTTTCAATTCGCATAGCTTCTTCTAACTTAATTTTTTTTTTTTTTTATAAAAGGCATGTAGTAACACTTCTATATTAAGCTGTCTAGTTTATAAGTTCCATACCTTACAGTTTACTTTTAATGGTTCTTCTGATCTTATATTATCCTCTCCCCTCTAAGGGGGGGATCCCATTTTTTTCCACCCAGGGCTTTCACATCCTGTTATATTCTTTGAAATATCCTCTTTTTATATAGGCTACTTTTTCCTTACGTATAGTTTCATTTATTGCGCTGATCCAATCTCTCACTACCGGAGGTGTCCTCGACTGCCATCTCATTGCAATGATCTTTCTAGCTTGGAATAAGCATCTTAATATTGCAACTGTGGTACTCTTCTTCTCCTCTAATTCCTTCCTATATCCCAATATACAAAGTTCGGCCTCCATCCCCAAAGTTATGCCATATATCTCACTCATGGTATTAAGAACCCCCTCCAAATATCGGAACAACTTTGGGCATCTCCACACCATGTGTATGAGATCTCCAGTCTCCTGGCATCTAGGACATTTATCATCTGGTCTTCTACCAAACTTGAACAATCTCTTAGGGGTATAATAAGCTCTAAATATCAGCAGCAAATGATCATTTCAGGGGTACCCCTGATGATGTCAGTTGTTGACGAAACGATCGCCGAGTAGCCACATCCACATGTGCGCATGCACAATCGCATTTTAAACGTCTGTATACAGGACTTTTTTACTTGCTAGCAATCCTGCACTTTTTTTACACAATAATTGTATTGTGCAAGGCTCCTGATAGCATTATTCTCCCATTAGGGGTATCCCCTCCCGAAACATCCCGTTAGATGTTGCAACTGTGCTGACAAATAATAACTCTTGGGGTGGGGTACCGCCAATCCCCCCTCTCCAGTCGGGAGCTGCATAGTTCAAAGTCTGATCCTTGCTTGTCCAGTTTTCCAAATTAACTCTCTAGAGAGAGTTTCTATTTTTTTGAACCATTTCTTACATATCCAAACTGGGGAATTATGTAATAGATATAATAGTTGTGGCATCCAGATCATTTTAATTAAACTACATCTAACTGCCACTGACAAAGGTAGCCGCTTCAAGATGTTACTTTTTTGTTTAAATTTGGTCACTAATGGAGTTAAATTTTTACTAATATATTGATTGGGGTCTTTCGTCACAAGTATCCCCAAGTATCTCAGAGTTTCCACTATCGCCAGTTGGGCCACTCATAGGGTCCACCGATAAAAGCTCTGATTTCTCCCAATTTATCACTAATCCTGTAAATCTTCCAAATTCCTCCACTCTACTCATTGCCTTTAATAGAGATTGCCCCGTATCTCCCAGGAAAAGCAGGACATGATCCGCATATAGGGCGATATTATCCTCCGCTGTCTTCCTCTGGAATCCACTTATCTGAAGACATAATCTTATAGAAATAGCCAGTGGTTCCATCGCAAGGGCGAAGAGCAGGGGTGATAATGGACACCCCTGTCTTGTCCCCCTCTCCAAGTGGATCTTATCCGAGAGTTTGTTATTAATTCTAAACTTGGCACTGGAATCATTATATAACATCTTTATCCAACCAATAAAAGAAGGACCAAACCTACCCAGGACCTGCCATATGTAACCCCACTCCAGGCTGTCAAAGGCCTTGGTCACATCTAACGACAGCACAGCTCTCGATCCCTCATTCTCCGATGGGGTCTGTAGGTTCAGGAATGTCCTTCTAACATTCACGCTGGTGGATCTATATAGCACCAATATTTTAGCGTCCGAACACAAGAGGGAAATTGGTCTATATGAAGCTGTATCTAATGAGTTTTTCCCCTCTTTATGTATCACTATAATAGTTGCTTCAAGCATTGAGGGAGTCAGCCTTCCCTCAGTCACCCCCCCCCCCCTCAATGCCTTTAGCAACTTCGGAAGTAGTATTTCTCCATAGTATTTATACGTCTCTGTTGGGAGTCCATCTGGGCCAGGGGACTTTTGATTTGCCATTCCGGCTACTGCCTACTGTAGTTCTACAAGGGTTATTGGGGCTTCCAACATATCTCTTTCCTCTTGTGTAATGATTGGTATCTCTAGTTTCCCCAAGAAACCATCCATTACTCTCTCTTCCCCTCCCCTCTGTGAGATATAAAGTTTTTCATAGTAATCCCTAAATGTGTCTATTATCTCTGAGGTAAGAGAGTTAATCTCTCCTCCTACTGTCCTAATGGTAGAAATGGTGGAGGGGGAGGAATTAAACTTCACCAACTGGGCCAGCATTCTTCCCACACTTTTGCCCTCCCCAAAGGCACATTCCTTTTGGAACAGTCGTCTATTCTCAACTTTCCTTGTAATTACTATCTTATATTTTTGTTGTTTATCTAGCCATATCTTTCTTTTCTCCGGGGTTGGATCAGTTATATAGTTATTTTCAGCCACTATTTTCCTCCCATTCCCTAGATTTTTTATTAAATTTGGCAACTTGCTGAATCAGAATACCTCTGAGGTACACCTTCAAGGTATCCCAAAGCATTCCAGCCGCCACCGTACCCTTGTTAAACTTCTTCCTCCACAATCTTGATGATGCTAGCTTCCAACAATGTTTTTGGTTTAGGGCACCACCACCACCACCCAAGGCCCAATTTTTCTGCCCCTGTTTAACAGGGGCATGTAAATACAATTTTTGATATATTTTAATGCAGGGCCCGTTCCTGCGCCCAACAAGAGTATCTGTGAGTGGTTACAGTGTTGTGGCACCACCACCACCATCCAAGGCCCAATCTTTCTGCCCCTGTTTAACAGGGGCATGTAATTACAAATTTTGATCTAATATTTCACAGCAGGGCCCATTCCAGCACCCAACAAGAGTATCTGTGAGGGGTTACAGTGTTGTGGCACCACCACCACCACCATCCAAGGCCCAATTCTTCTGCCCCTGTTTAACAGGGGCATGTAATTACAATTCTTGATATAATGTTTCACACCAGGGCCTGTTCCTGCACCCAACAAGAGTAACTGTGAGGGCTTACAGTGTTCTGGCACCACCAACCAAGGCCCAATTTTTCTGACCCTGTTTAACAGGGGCATGTAATTACAATTCTTGATATAATATTTCACAGCAGGGCCCATTCCCGCGCCCAACAAGAGTAACTGTGAGGGCTTACAGTGTTCTGGCACCACCAAAACCAAAGGTCCAATTTTTCTGCCCTTGTTTAACAGGGGAATGTAATTAAAATTCTTGATTTAATATTTCATAGCAGGGCCCGTTCCTGCACCCAACAAGAGTAACTGTGAGGGATTACAGTGTTCTGGTACCACCAACACCTAAGGCCCAATTTTCTGCAGAGTATATAGGGCAGGCCGTATAGTATATATATACTGCTGTTCAGAGTATATAATGCCTGGGGGACCCCACACCATTTTTTAAAATGTTTTGGTGCGGGGTTCCCCTTTAATATGCATACCAGACCTGAAGGGCCTGGTATGGATTTTGGGGGGGACATCCATGCCATTTTTTTTTTGGTATTTTTATCTATATTGCCAGGATCCGACTATACATTACAGCCAAGAGCAGTTTTAAATTTCATTTTTTCCTTTAGAAATGTAATGTTGGGGGGGCGTGTCCAAGATGGCCATCTGAGAGGTCGCATATACCAGAGCTCTGCTGGCACAGGTTAAAAAATCCTGTCTCCCCTGGGCACTGTGAGCGGTGAAGAGAAGGAGAATATACTCGGATGAGACCCCACTCATCCGAGGCAGCCGTGGGTGAGGATCCATCTCTCACAGAGGGAGGAAGTGAGATCCCCGTCCCCCCTGCCTGCTAGTGTGGAGAGCAGCGCCACGAGGCAAAATATCACACTGTCCCATCCGGGAACGGTGTGGAGCAGCGGCGGTGACATCACTTGGATGAGACATCACTCATCCAGGGCAGCCGTGAGTAAGGGGAAGAAGCTCCGATTCCCACAGTCAGAGGAGGTGGAAACTCTGTCCCCCCCGCACGTGTGGAGCGCTGTGCTGAGAGGAAATACAGTATGGCGACACAGACAGAGCCTCCTGAGCCACAGGAGCCAGATGTCTCCCCTCATCCCAGCTCCTCCCATCATCCCAGCTTCGTTACAGACATAATGTCAGCGATAGCTGTGTGTCAGACCACACTCACAACTAAAATAGAAGCTGTACAGCATGATATGGGGGTGATGAGACAGGATGTGGACAAGCTCAGATCCCGTGTTTCGGAGACGGAGCAGAGAATCAGTCGCACAGAAGATACGGTCGCTGAGCACTCATCGGCGCTCCGTAACCTACAAACAAAGATGAAGGCGCTGGAGTACAAGGCAGACAACGCGGAGAACTGCAACAGGAGAAACAATCTCCGTATAGTGTGCTTGGCTGAAGGAGTGGAGGGTGCCAGCCCAGCTGTGTTTGCAGAGGAGTTACTGCGCAGCCTACTGCCTAATGCACACTTCTCCCCCTACTTTACGGTAGAGAGAGCACACCGCGTCCCCACCAAACCGAGTATCTCGGGGGCCCCACCACGCACCTTCATCCTGCGGCTTTTGAACTTCCGAGACAGAGATGAAGTATTTTGTGCCGCTAGAATACAGGGAGAAGTTCGGTACCAAAATGGCAAGCTGCTTATATTTCCTGATTACTCCATCGAAACACAAAAGCTCAGGAAGTCCTTTGACCAGGTGAAAGCAACACTGCGGGCCCGCAATATTAAGTATAGCGTTTTGTTTCCCACTCGCCTGAGGGTTCAAGACAGAGAGTCGGTTCATTTCTTTACCTCTCCACGGGAGGCTTCAGCCTGGATAGACACCCTGCCACCCCACCGCTGACTGATATGAAGGTGAGGTGTAATACCTCCGGTTACTTGATCGTGGACTGCCTTGTAATGTGTGGCTCCCCCCCCTTCTTTTTTCCTCTAATCCCCCCTCCCCCTTTTTTTTTTTTACCAGCTCAGGATGATGACGGTTGGGGGGGGGCATGCCTTGGCTCCCACTGCTGTACCAGGAACACACAAAGTTTTACACGTTTAAGGTTTGTGCCCCTGCTTGCAGAAGTTTTCATTTTTAATTTTTTTTTTCTCTGCAGCATAATATGTACTATACCCCGTTTGCTTGGAAGAATGTATCTCTAAGTCATGGTGACTCCATGACCCCCTATTGCTGTTAACACCTGATTGAAACTTCCACTGGGTTTTGCCCAGGAACTGGCCCTACATAGGCATCATCGTATGCTGTTGAGTGCCAGATCTCTCAGACTCTGAAGCTGTTTTCTTCAGTGGACCGACACATCTGGTTCACATCCCCCTAGGGTTGTCCTAATTGACTGGTTGTTCGGGGTTCATGCTCTCCATGATTGGGATGGGGGTGCGGGGAGGAGGGTGGGATTGGTTGCTCCCCAAAGGTTGGGGAGGGTTGGGGAAGTTTCATTGTTCTTTCATTGTTCATTACTATGCAGTTAGTGTGGTGCTTGCTGCCTTATTTGTTGTTGTAAGCCTTGAAATATGGAATTGTTTACTACAATCGCTCATGTTTGGTTTGTCCCATGGGGTACATATGCTGTCTAGCGTCTCTATTATACCACGGGCGACCTGTGTAACCCGGACCCGAGTGCTGTTTTTTCTACATGTCTACAAATGTCCCAAGTCAAAATAATCTCATGGAATGTACGTGGCCTGATAGCGGCAGTGAAGAGGTCCTTGGTGTTTAAATTTCTTCAAAAACATAAGCCACATGTCTGCATACTGCAGGAAACGCACCTCCAGGGCTCCAAAATTAATGGGCTTCGGAAACCCTGGGTCAGTGAACATTTCCGTGCAAGCTATTCCAATTACTCCTGTGGTGTAATTATTCTAATACGAAAGGCCCTGCCTTTTCAAGTATTGGAGGTGCGCACTGACCCAGATGGGAGGTATATTATCCTGCACGTTAGCATATATAACAAAAAAATGGTTTTGGTGGGATTGTACTTACCCCCTCCAGCTTCAGTCAGTATACTAAATGATATTATGAACATGGTTCTAAGGTATGACACTCCAGCTAAACTTCTGTTGGGGGACTTTAACATGGTTCCTTGCCCAGACCTGGATAGACTACAGGGGAAACCACGAGGTACCTCGGCATTGAAGCAGTGGGCCTCTACTTTTGTCTTGATAGACGTGTGGAGACATTTGCACCCAGAGACGAGAGAGTACACGTGCCATTCTGCCTCCTTTAAATCTCTATCACGCATAGACCTGGCCTTTGCATCCTCTGACAGCCTTCGTTGGGTTACCGAAGCGAGCGTACTCCCGCAAGGGGTGTCAGATCATGCCCCCCTTAGCTTAACCCTCGCCCTGTCGGCCTCGCCTGCAACGAGGCTGTGGCGTCTGTCCAGGTTTTGGGCAATGGACGATCGGCTACAAGAACCTATCATGGAATCTGTGTGTAACTATTGGTCAATGAATGGGGATACTGAATCTCCTATTGTACAGTGGGACTCTTTTAAGGCATGGGTCAGAGGTGCGTATATATCCCTCATTGCGGCACTTCAGAGAGAGGGCGCTCGCTCGTTGGAAGCTCTGGAGGTGGAGGCGGCAGGTTTGGAGGCAGACTATGTCTCCTCTCCGAATCCGGACAGGTATCGGGTGTGGCAGAGGTCCCTGAGACAACTATCACTACTTCGTGTAGAGAATACGAAAAAGGCCCTATATAACTCCCAACAAAAAGTATTTGAGCATGGTGGAAAGAATGGCAGGTTACTGGCATGGTTGGCAAAAAGCCAAAATCCCACAACACATATTGCTAGCGTCAGGGATGTAGATGGACATCTATTGGTTGCCCCAGACCTTATCAATCAGCACTTTCTGCAATTCTTCAGGGGACTGTACGAATCCAGAGTAGAATATTCAACCAATGAATTGACTGCTTTTTTGGACCTTGTCAAGTTTCCGATGCTGGATAAGGAGGACAGGGAACGCCTAGAGGTGGATATTTCCTTAGAGGAAATGCAGTTGGCCATTGGGAATCTACAGGCGGGAAAAACCCCAGACTCGGATGGCCTACCAGCTGAGTTTTACTCTAACTTCACTGAAATTTTAGCCCCTAAGCTAAAGAGCCTATTCGTAGACTTGTCGTCTTTAGATGCTCTCCCAGAATCTATGGAAGAGGCGGTCATAGTGTTAATTCCCAAACCTGGCAAGGATGCCCGTGACTGTGCCTCGTACAGGCCTATTTCATTGTTGAATGTGGATGCAAAGATCCTGGCTCTTCGTCTATCCACTGTCATTGAGGATCTAATACATGTCGATCAAACGGGATTCATGCCGGGCAAGGGAACGGAGATCAACTTGAGACGCCTTTTTCTAAACCTTTCTATACCACACGATCATCAGGGCACAAGAGTCGTTGCATCACTGGACGCTGAAAAGGCGTTCGACTCGGTAGAGTGGGTGTATTTGTGGGAAGTACTGGAGAGATATGGGTTCGGCCCTAAGTACATCTGCTGGCTCAGGATGCTCTACCGAGCACCCAGGACACGGGTTCGCACAAATGATTGGCTGTCTGACGTGTTCGCTCTTTGTAGGGGTATGAGGCAGGGATGTCCTTTGTCTCCCTCCCTCTTCGCCCTGGCCCTGGAACCACTGGCAATTTTAATTAGAGAGTCACCTGCAGTTAGGGGCCTAAGAGTGGGACAACTGGAGGAAAAAATATCCTTATATGCAGACGATGCCTTATTATACCTGAACGATGCTGGTCCATCGCTGGCAGAGGCCTTAATAGTTTTTGACACATTCGGTACTTTTTCAGGAATTCGGATCAACTGGTCCAAGTCTATCCTTTTTCCTATAGATGACGGTGCGGCATGGGTGTCCCTGTCTTCTCCACTGCAGTGGGTTGAGGTATTTAGATACCTGGGGGTGCTAGTCACCAGACGGACGTCAGATTTTTATGACCGCAACCTCCAACCACTACTGACTTCGCTTAAGGCATGCTGTGTGTCCTGGTCCAGGCTCCCGCTAAATTTGATAGGTCGAATTAACCTAGTCAAAATGATGCTTCTTCCACGTTTTATCTACATTTTTCGCAACTGCCCAATCTGGATCCCCTTTGTCCTTTTTTAAAGAAATAGAAACTATACTCATTTCCTTCATTTGGAATGGAACTTCCCCTTGTGTGGCAAAAAACACTCTATATCTTCCTCCCAGGCTGGGTGGGCTGGCATTACCAAACTTCAGGGTCTACTTTTGGGCAGCGATGCTGGTGTCTGTATATTGGTGGTTCCAGGGTTCTAGAGCTAATGCGGCCATATGCCTAGAAGTGGCTTTTTTGGGATCTTTACTGGATCTCCGGAACTTAATCTATCGGGGGCCGCGGACATATCAGTTCTTACCAGGACCTACATACACTACATGGCGGGTCTGGAGGGCGGCTACACAACGCTTCTCAGCTCCTGGCCAGCTGTTCCCTGCTCAACCCCTTTGGGGCAACCCGGGGCTGCCCCACTTTCGTACCATTCCAGACCCACAGCTATGGGCGAGATATGGGGTTAAAACACTTGGCGATGTAATGCCAACAGGCACCCTCCCGAGCTTTTCATTATTATCCCAGAAGTTCGGACTGCCTGGCTGGATGCAATTTCAGGTACTTCCAGTTGCGGCATGCCGCTAATGCTCAATTCCCCAGATCTCTGATCCTCAAGAGCAACTCCATTGAGGAGCTTTTGACATCAGGAGATCTATGCAAACCACTATCGGCCTTGTACGGCGCTCTATTGTGCACTGACCTTCCCAGGATGGAGAAGCTGTGGGAGTATTGGAAGAGGGATATCCCATCACTAGATAGGGAGAACTGGGAGGATTGCTTGGAGTTGGGCCCAAAGCTTGTAATTTCGTCTCGGGATAAGCTGATACAGGTAAAATTTCTACATCGCGTATACTATACCCCTGAGAGACTAAACAGAATCTTTCCGGAGCGAGACTCAGTATGCCCCCGCTGTAGAGTGCAGCAGGGTACTTACTTACATATGTTCTGGGAGTGCCCCTTGATATTACCATATTGGGAGGCGGTGTACGCCGAAATTAATACTAGAACACAACTTGCCTTAATACCCGCCCCCTCCCTTGCTCTACTAGGAATCCATGAGGACGACCAGCGTCCTCACCATTTGAAGCTGCTTATATCGCACCTCCTGTACTATGCCAAAAAGGAAATACTGCTGAAATGGCTACCTCCTCTTAGACCAAAGGTGGCGGCATGGGAGGCGATGGTCAACGCAGCCCTGCCTATACAAAATGACTTACTCTAATAGGGGTTGCCATTGGAAGTTTGAGAAGGTCTGGGCTCCTTGGACTTTGACCTGAGCACATATTATATATTATATATGATTAAGGGTAGAGGGTCATCTGACCTCGACAGAATTGATGTCTCAAATATTCTTGTTATACTATGTGCTGTGTCATACACTTAGAAATCGCTAATCCTGTTAGGTTGTGAACATTGGTGGACTATATACACTCTTACAGTTAAAATTCAGTGTAATACTTACTGCATATGGCAAGAAGATACTCTAACATATTGATCTATGTACATCTATATTCTGTATTTTGCTTTCTTACTTTTTTCTCAATAAAGCACCACTGTTTGTTAAAAAAAAAAGAAATGTAATGTTGCTGTTGCACTGTTATAAACATGGGAAAGATGCGCTACTTTACAGGCATACTAAGGACACCCCCCAGGCATGATATTTAAAGGAATATTTCATTTTTATTGTTTCACTTTAAGCATTATTAAAATCACTGCTCCCGAAAAAAAACCTCCATTTTTAAAACTTGTTTTTGCATTGATACATGTCCCCTGGGGCAGAACCCAGGTTCCCAAACACTTTTCATGGCAATAACTTGCATATAAGCCTTTAAAACTAGCACTTTTGATTTTTCACGTTCGCATCCCATATACTTTAATGGTGTTCTTGTGTTGTTCGTGTGTTTGCACAAATGTTTTGCCTGTTCGCATGTTCTGCTGCCGGGGGGGTGTTCGGCACATGCCAAAAAAAATAGCAGTCAGTGTAAAATGAAGAATGTGTTCACGTTAAACTCTTTATAGTTGTAGAAATATAAAGCTGTCTCATGCCATTTTTTCCTTGTTTTGCAGTTTTCATAAAATGATGCATACCTATACCCACAACAATCTATTTTCAAAGGAATTTTATCAATTCTATGAACTGCCATTTCTTTTTATGACTGTGATAGAATTTAGGAGCCTGAGCAATAAAATTATTATGTTATGATTTCTGTGGATATGCAGCACAAAAGACAAGCAAATACTCTTTATATTTGACATTTCATTGCATCACACAGCGGATAAAAAATACATGTTCAATGAGTAAACCTTTGATGTATTTGTGATACATATAAGAAATACTAAACCATTGTATGCAGCCCTTTCTTTCATTTATTAAAGTTTAGCAAAATACCCACTCAATCACAGAAGGGGCTTGAAGGCTTGTTATTTTGATCTGAATGTCCTAATGTGCTTAGAAGTTGGCAAAATGTTTTATTATTTTCAATAATCAATTTTAACAATATAATTTCGTTTTAATTTATTTAATTTATTATTATTTTGGCTTAGACATGTCTTTGAAATAAAAATGAAAGGGAAACTAAATAAAGCATTTACAGGCATAACCCACTTTTAAGTACACAATGGGGTTTATTTACTAAAGCTGGAAAGTGCAAAATCAGGCTCACTTCTGCATAGAAACCAATGAGCTTCTAACCCCAGCTTGTTCAATTAATCTTTGGTAATAAAACCTGGAATTGGTTTCTATGCAGAAGTGAGCCTGATTTTGCACTTTCCAGCTTTAGTAAATAAACCCCATTGTGTACTTAAACGTGGGGTATGCCTGTATTTATTCTCTGTAATATTAAACATCTGCTGTTCTTCTACTTGTAAAAAAAAAAAACATATTACATTAAAAATGCACAAGTTCATGAACACCTTAAGTGTAATGTCACTTACAATATACCTATACAGTGAAGTAGTAAACTGTTATCATCCTTCTGAAAACAGGGTAAAATAGGTGTAACCATGCATTTACATTCTAAAAAGTCTTGCTCTAAGGAAATCAATTGATTTGACAATAATCATACAAACTGGGTAAAAAATGGATTTTAGAAAGAGCTTCTGTTTTGTTGAGAAAACTGTTTTGTTGAGAAAATAAAACATATTACATTAAAAATGCACAAGTTCATGAACAAATTCGGTGTAATGTCACTTACAATATACCTTTACAGTGAAGCAGTAAACTGTTATAATCATTCTGCAAACAGGGTAAAATAGGTGTAACCAAGAATTTACAGCTTAAAAAGTCTTGCTCTAACGAAATCTATTTATTCCACAATAATCATACAAACAGGGTAAAAAATGGATTTTAGAAAGAGAAAACTTTACAGATGGAGTCCTGTAAAAAAATGGGCTTCCCCAACCACCAATATCTTCCACACCAAACTACGCTAGAAACACCTCATATGTCTGGCTATGGTTGAACATGTGACTCCCCCCGTCTCCCACAAAACTGCAAGGTGCTTAAGCAGACAACCCCAGGTGCTGTTGTGTAGAGGCTGTTTGATGTCCCCACAAGTTAAAACATAAACAGGATTTAAAGGCAGCCAGACAGAACATCATGGGAGCAGGAGACTGCAGGGATTGTAGGCTAGTAGTATAGTAGTATAGTGAACCTCTTAATATGTCCGGTATAATGGAGTCAGTAGAATGGAGAAAGGTTAGAAATTCTGACAATAATTTTATTGTGCCCTCTCCGGTAAGGTTAACAATAAAAAAATAAAAACTGGGCAGAATATTTATTCTTCCCTCTCAAAACAAGAAATGTTAGACTTTAATCTGTATACATTACTATTGTTTCTAATTTTACAAAATATATGTCCTATTAATATATGCAGCAGTAGCATTACTGTATGTCAGATTGGGGGGGGGGGGGGGGGGGTTACTAAAACTGGAGCACTCAGAATTAGGTGCAGCTGTGCATGGTACCAAATCAGCTTCTATTAAGATTTGGCAATAAAACCTGGAAGCTGATTGGTTTATATGCAGAAGTGCACCTGATTTTGCACTCTCCAGCTTTAGTAAATAAACCCCATTGCAACCAGCCAGTGGGAAACCAATGTGGCATATTGACATAAAAAGCATAAAAGTTGCTCAGGTCTCAACATGGGGACTTGAAAGATACAGCCCAAATAAAAGTGCCAGCATATCCTTTACTGGATATACAGCCTATATTACAAACCCCTTATTATATTTGCAGTAAATAGGTACTCTGCTAAACATATGTAAATCTGTGTATGTTTTGTTGAAAGGGGGAACATTTTATATACAAGAAAGGGCTTGCACAGCATGTCTCCAAGATATTTACTGTATTACAATCACAAGATATTTTTGGCCCAGGTATACTTTGAATATGTGTTTCATACAACAAAGAATGTACATATAAAGTGGTGTGAAAATCGCTTACAGGGACTCATAATTGTGATCTGCCTACTGCAGGCAGAAATGATAGGTACCATTTTATAAAGCTTACACTTTCAGAGACAGTTTCTCATTTACTTTAAAAATAGACACAATCCGTTAAAATCAAAGACTATAAAAGCAGCCAAGAGGCTTAGAGATACTTAGTGTAACAATACATAATATGTGCTTTGGGGGCCTTTTGTGTAATGAGCTATGTTAGGCTTTATTAGAAAGGACTGCTTTTGTTTGGTTCTTTTAACACTACATACAAAACATCTCAAATGGTTTCTGATTGTCTTCAAGAGCCATTTCTTACAATCATACAATGCAAAATCCAGTGGGATCATACATAAAAGTGATAAACAGAACATAGACATTAAAAAAGGAAAAACTCGCTGATTTTCTATTCCTTTAACTATTTTTATACATTTGTAGCACGTTTTAATGCACGTTACAAAGATATTGGATTTTTACATTTGGCTTTTTTGCTATCAAAATTGTTCATACTCTTAATGTGAAGGCTAAATGCTGTTGCTATGAGGGGTCAATATCATGCATAATATTGATATGAAATACCTACTGTGTATTTTGTTTGCAGTTCATGGCATTAGCAGGGAGGGTTGCACATATTGCAGTAAAGGGGTTAAATGTTCCAATATAAAAATGTGTAATGTGCATATTGTGGCAGTAAATGGTTAATAGTTTCCTTAACTTTGAAATGGCATTCAAAACTGTAAATTCTCTTTACAGGTCTGCCAACCACTTAAACTCAGAGATGAAGATCCTAAAAAGCAGTGTCTCTTACACTGAAAACCACATTGTCTCCTAATATGCAAATCCTTCAGGTACAAGTCCATGGAGGACTGCAAAACCTTCCTGAAAGAGAACAAACATCTGCTAAGTGATGCGCATTGAAATCTCACTTTGCCCAGGACTGTAAGGGCAGTGTGAAAAGCATAGAATGTGATAGCTCAGGTCATAACTCAGCTTTATACCCTGGGCCAGCAACAAGGACTTTAAAACACACTCACAGCACCAGTAAGCTAGTGGGGAGTAAACTCACTCTGGTATGACTGCACCAAAACTTTACAATGCAATGAGGTCTACAAATGAGCCATAGGTGGCAGTTCCTGTTCTAAAATCTGTTTATTCGATTAAGCCAGCAGGTAAAAGGGACAAAGCCTAATGCCCCGTACACACGGTCGGACTTTGTTCGGACATTCCAACAACAGAATCCTAGGATTTTTTCCGATGGATGTTGGCTCAAACTTGTCTTGCATACACACAGTCACACAAAGTTGTCGGAAAATCCGATTGTTCTGAACACGGTGACGTAAAACACACACGTCGGGACTATAAACGGGGCAGTGGCCAATAGCTTTCATCTCTTTTTTTTCTTCTGAGCATGCGTGGCACTTTGTCCGTCGGATTTGTGTACACACCATCGGAATTTCCGACAACGGATTTTTTTGTCGGAAAATTTTATATCCTGCTCTCAAACTTTGTGTGTCGGAAAATCCGATGGAAAATGTGTGATGGAGCCTACACACGGTCAGAATTTCCGACAACAAGGTCCTATAACACATTTTCCGTCGGAAAATCCGACCGTGTGTACGGGGCATTACTATTTTAAGTTCTAGATGATGAAAGTAAAATTAATTTAGCCATCACAACCTTTTAGAAATTGCTAGCATTAAGGGCCCAGCACTCCCTGCTCCTTAAGTACCTGAGAGGAGATCATCTGGCTACCAAGTCAAGTTCATAGATGGGCAAAACATGCCTGACCTTATCAACTCTTATTGAATGCATCCAGATCCCTGATCACAGATTTGAAATCTCTAGACCAGATGCAGAGAATCATTACCCACACTTGAAATGAATAGCACATTTGATATCACATCTTGATCCTCAAGCTTTAGGATTTAGCATTGTTTAGGCCATGCCCCAACCATTTCCTCATAAAGGAATTGCCATACACTACCCATTTACCTTGTTCACTTATAGGCCCCTCTAATGATGACCTTGCATGTGATAATGACCATATATAGTGCACAGTCTAAAAAAAAAAAGGGGGGGGGGGCAATCGGTTAGCAATGTCTATTGAAGACAAACTCTTCTTATTGCTAATGTAGCAGAGATTAGTCACAGATGACACAAACTGTAGGCTATGCCTACCTAATATTAAATAACAAGTATTCAAAAGTTTTTCTTTCCTCAGAAGTAATTTTCAAAGAAAGTCAGAGATGAGGGACCACTTATTTTTTTTCGTGGAGAAAATCTTTGAGAATCTTCATGCAGAAACAGCTACAACTCTACTCTTAAGAGACAACGATCCCTCCACAGACATCATAGAGCAATGTATGAGATTAACATCTTTGGTAACAGCTATTCCCCTACAGTTTCTATCTACTAACTGCTCAAGAGATTACGATGGAGTATGGCTCAGATGCTAGACAATTTATAGAAAATTACCTCTATATGGATGACTGTTTCATATTCTTGCCTTCAAATCAGCCTGCAATCAATCTCCTCATATCACTGCAAATGCTTGTCTCTTCAAATCTCAGCCCTCACAAAATTGATTCCAGCAGTAAAGAAATAATGGGAACCTTTCTTTTCCAAGACCACTTCCATGATCTAAAAAACTTGGGATTTAGAAAGCAATATTTAGAGAATGAACTCTTGAAACATCTGATTGTGATGCTCCACTACACCCCAGATATGTCATGGTCCCCAGAGGCGTTGCTAGGGGGGTGCGGGGGGTGCGGTCCGCACCCGGGTGCCACCCTGCAGAGGGTGACACCAGGCTCAGGCAAGTACCGGTACCGCGCGGCTCCCTCCCTCTCTTCTGGAACCTCTTCAGCTGCACGCGTGCAGTTAGAGTGGGGGAGGAGGGAGTGAGGCAGAGAGACAAGGTGCCCGGGATCCCACCGTTCCGCACGCTACAGTCATCTCTCCTGCTGGCTCCATAACATTCACTAAAATAATGTCCGTGAATATTCCTAATCAAGCAAAACCAAAGTATAAGTAAAAACGTCCATGGAAACATGTGAAAAAATCGCTATGGATATCTGACTTCCACCGCTGTAAAACCCGTCACCACAGAGAGATTAAAGGCTTACCAGACAGCCCTTAAAGAAAGGCATGAATCGATCTCCACTTTGGATGCTGTCCCTTCTATGGATGGATCCTGCTGTGAAGTGCTAGATGGTTAATCTCCGATTTATCAGCCATGGAGGAGAGCCATTCCCAGCGATAATGGATATCCAGGAAGAAAGAAAGAGATGCTCCGATAGTGTAGTAAAACTTATGGTTCCTTTATTAAAATGCCATGCAGGCATTCAATAACACAAAAAATCCTTGCAAGGAATGTTTAAAACAACTCCGGTGGAAAACGAAAATTCGCGCATGCGCAGTCCGTGCGTGCGTGTCTACCCTACGGCCGTTTTGTCAGAAATGACATCATCAGGGGCACGCCTACACGTCCGCGCATGCGCTTTAAATACCTGAGCGGCGAAGCGAAGAAACTCAGCCATTGGTCACATAATTACCGGAGTTTTGAAACAGCTGAAGCGTCAACACAAGTGATGTTACTTATATGCATGCATAAACCTTATCCAGTGCCATCTTGTGGACAACTAGGTTATTGCTTCAAGCTTAAATTAAATTTGGTATTTTAAACCTAATGAGATAAAAGAAAATGGCTGAAGGACAATTCGCATCCCCCTTCAAGTTAAAAACATTTCTCATTGAACAAATTTCAGAAAAGGGAAAGAATAATTCCTCTCTGAAAATTAAATTAAAATTAAAATTAGAAATTCCAGTAATATAGAAACGTAATATAACAAAGTAGAAATCTAAATATATTATGCAAAGTATTTTACTGGGAGCTGAAACATCATAGAAAAATGGAGAAGTCATCTAAATGTGAGATGATAGCCCCTAGGCAAGGAGAAACTTGTTTTAATTAGAGGGTTAATAAAAACCTAATGGCCCAAGTGGCGAAAACCGAGATCATTCTCTATATAGAGAAATTCAAAACAGAGGATTATGTTGACCAAAGAATGTGGAGGGGACATCGAAAAAAGGGGCGGAGTCAAAAAAATATTAACTATTATTAATAAAACAATTGATGTCCCACTCCACATTCAGACCTGTAGGGACATGACAGCCCAATTTGTATATCCAGTTAGTCTCACTTCTAGATATACTACGTTTACCGTTACTGCCTCGCCAGTGTGGTATGTATTTTTCGAGGGCTAGAAACGTAGTCCCTGTGGGGTCCCTTCTATGTTTAAGGTCATAATGTTTTGAGACATTATGTTTATCAAAGCCCCTTCGGATATTGGCAACATGCTCCCCAAGTCTCACCTGTAGCTTTCTAGTAGTGCGTCCTACATATTCCAACCCACACAACCTAGATACTAGCGGTATTATCAACCTCAGCAATAAGGAACTATCTAAGGATGAACTCTTGACTTTGAGCAAGGGATTAAAATATGCTCCTGCACGGAATCTTAATAAGTTCCAAACTTTCATAGATATACATAAATATACGCGAAAATTAAATATCAAAAGGTATATCATGAGTAATCCCGCTAGACAAGAAATGAGGGAAACCTCTACCATTGTACATTCCAACTTGGCCAACGCTTCGCCTTTCAATCCACCGGGGAATCTGGCCCCCAATGTTAATATTTTTCGGAATTTGGTCATTAAAGATCTGGCTAATCTAAACACAAGAACGGTTCGATCTAAGCAGGGTATTGATGTGGGAATGGAATCACTTTGTAAAAGAAAAGATTTAGTGGTCCGACCCGCTGACAAGGGGGGGGGGCCATTGTCGTCTTGGATAAGGAGGCTTACTCCAATGAATTGTCAAGGATTCTTGCTGACTCCGATACTTATTCCCCCTTGTCTGCAGATCGTACATCTGGGTTCAAACGGAATTTAAAAATACTTGTCCAGAAGGGTTATGATATGGGCATCCTTAATAGGAAAGAAAAAGAATTTCTGGTACCCCTGGCACCCAGGTTGCCGGTTATATACATATTACCGAAGATACATAAAACTTTGACCAATCCACCGGGGAGACCCATCATCAGTGGAATTGACTCCGTTACTTCCAGAGT
Organism: Lithobates clamitans; assembly: GCA_037952925.1. Taxonomy (NCBI): domain Eukaryota; kingdom Metazoa; phylum Chordata; class Amphibia; order Anura; family Ranidae; genus Lithobates; species Lithobates clamitans. The sequence goes on from JBBGZY010000291.1 coordinate 2,664,054, forward strand.
TGGGAAGTACATTGACAAGTACTTACAACCACTGGTGATGGGAACCCCCTCCTTTTTAAAAGATACGAAGCATGTTATCAACTTGCTTGGGGAGATAGAGTGGAAACCAACTTACCTACTGGTAACTGCAGATGTAGCTTCACTTTATACGGCCATCTCTCACCAGTTGGGTCATGAAGCGGTCCAATTTTTTCTACATCGTGACTCCAGCATCTCGATCACGCAAAAGAAATTTGTGGTCGAGCTGCTGGATTTTTCGATGAAACATAACTACTTCTGGCACAATGGAACCTATTTTCTGCAGAGGAAAGGAGTAGCCATGGGAGCAAAATTTGCTCCCAGTATGGCCAACTTATTCATGGCTAAGTGGGAGGAGGATGTGGTACTACACAATAGACGTGACAAGCTCATTTTTTGGAAAAGATTCATCGACAATGTCCTTTTCATATGGCATGGTGACATTGAATCTGTCACAACCTTTTTGTCTTTTTTGAACAACAATGATAGAGGCATTGTCCTCTCTCATGAGGTTAACCCCACCCAAATCCATTTTTTGGATCTAAAAATAGTTATAGACAATGGGGTGATTACCACATCCACATATTTCAAAACGACAGACAGGAACGGATATATTCCACTTGACTCTTGTTCCTGGCTGTCGGCAGTTCCAAAAGGACAATTTTTACGGCTCAGGAGAAATTGCTCCAAGCTGGAAGATTTCAAAGAGGAGGCACAGGTGCTTAGAGCTAGATTCTTAAATAAAGGCTATGATGGCCAAGCTCTTGATACATTAATAGCGGAAGTGGGGAATAGGGATCGTCAAACCCTTTTGATTGATAAACCACCACAAATGGAGCAAAGGGATGACTTTGGTTTAGCAGTTTTAACCACCTACTCTAGCCAGCATTGGGCCATAAAACGCATAATAAAAAGACACTGGCCTGTCATTAAGAACGACAGGATTTTAGGGCCGCTATTGACAGAAAAACCTTGTGTGCTCTTTAGGGGTGCCTCTAATCTTAGGCACTTCATAGCACCTAATGTTCCAGACCCACCAGTAAGACCCTCCTTTTTTGGTGATCTAAAGGGTTTCTATCCCTGTAAAAAGTGTCAAATCTGTAGCATTAATGCTTTCAGGGGGAGAAGGTTAACTGAATTTACATCTACAGGAACAGGTATTACATATCCAATCAAATCTTTTATTACCTGTTCTACAAAGTGCGTAGTGTACCTTTTAAGATGCCCTTGTGGGTTGGAATAAGTAGGACGCACTACTAGAAAGCTACAGGTGAGACTTGGGGAGCATGTTGCCAATATCCGAAGGGGCTTTGATAAACATAATGTCTCAAAACATTATGACCTTAAACATAGAAGGGACCCCACAGGGACTACGTTTCTAGCCCTCGAAAAATACATACCACACTGGCGAGGCAGTAACGGTAAACGTAGTATATCTAGAATTGAGACTAACTGGATATACAAATTGGGCTGTCATGTCCCTACAGGTCTGAATGTGGAGTGGGACATCAATTGTTTTATTAATAATAGTTAATAATTTTTTGACTCCGCCCCTTTTTTCAATGTCCCCTCCACATTCTTTGGTCAACATAATCCTCTGTTTTGAATTTCTCTATATAGAGAATGATCTCGGTTTTCGCCACTTGGGCCATTAGGTTTTTAATAACCCTCTAATTAAAACAAGTTTCTCCTTGCCTAGGAGCTATCATCTCACATTTAGATGACTTCTCCATTTTTCTATGATGTTTCAGCTCCCAGTAAAATACTTTGCATAATATATCTAGATTTCTACTTTGTTATATTACGTTTCTATATTACTGGAATTTCTAATTTTAATTTTAATTATTAAGGAATTATTCTTTCCCTTTTCTGAAATTTGTTCAATGAGAAATGTTTTTAACTTGAAGGGGGATGCGAATTGTCCTTCAGCCATTTTCTTTTATCTCATTAAGTTTAAAATACCAAATTTAATTTAAGCTTGAAGCAATAACCTAGTTGTCCACAAGATGGCACTGGATAAGATTTATGCATGCATATAAGTAACATCACTTGTGTTGACGCTTCAGCTGTTTCAAAACTCCGGTAATTATGTGACCAATGGCTGAGTTTCTTCGCTTCGCCGCTCAGGTATTTAAAGCGCATGCGCGGACGTGTAGGCGTGCCCCTGATGATGTCATTTCTGACGAAACGGCCGTAGGGTAGACACGCACGCACGGACTGCGCATGCGCGAATTTTCGTTTTCCACCGGAGTTGTTTTAAACATTCCTTGCAAGGATTTTTTGTGTTATTGAACGCCTGCATGGCATTTTAATAAAGGTACCATAAGTTTTACTACACTATCGGAGCATCTCTTTCTTTCTTCCTGGATATCCATTATCGCTGGGAATGGCTCTCCTCCATGGCTGATAAATCGGAGATTAACCATCTAGCACTTCACAGCAGGATCCATCCATAGAAGGGACAGCATCCAAAGTGGAGATCGATTCATGCCTTTCTAAAAGGGCTGTCTGGTAAGCCTTTAATCTCTCTGTGGTGACGGGTTTTACAGCGGTGGAAGTCAGATATCCATAGCGATTTTTTCACATGTTTCCATGGACGTTTTTACTTATACTTTGGTTTTGCTTGATTAGGAATATTCACGGACATTATTTTAGTGAATTATTGTGCACAGCCTTCATTTGCATTTATTTTTATTTTTAGTGTCTATTTGCACATAGCACAATACTTTTTCATTGTTTATTTATATCCAGCGCTGCGCTTCTTGTTTACATGTTTAGTGGTGCCCCCTATCAGGGTTATAGCGTATAGCTGCAGGATACCTCTTCACAGGTTTAAATTTTATATTTTTCACAAATATTTGTACACCTAGCACAAAAATATACCTTTTCACAGGTTTATATTTTATTCACAACATTTGTACACCTAGCGTAAATTTTTCCTTTTAGAATAACATTCACTGCAGACTGGACTATAGCCGCCGCCTCCTCCTCCTTACAAGTACACAGACCGGGAGGAGGAGGGACACTGCTCTACAGCATCTGCCCGGCGCTAAGGTACTGTAAGTAAAGTAACAGGAATATTGCAGGGGAGGGGAACATGGTGATTGGGAGGTGGGGAATTGACAGGTAACATCTATGCTGCTAGGAGTGATTTTAGGGAGGGGGTGGGGGTTAGAGGATATGTGCTAGGGGCTTTGATTTGGGTTAGAACTCGTGCTAGAAGTAGAAGGAGGGGGCAGATTTGAAGTTTGACCCCCCAGCACAATTCCTCTTCCTTCCAAAAGCACCCCCTAGTACATATCCTCCGATCCCATCCCGGCTCCATTTATCCCCTCTGATCCCATCCCGGCTCCATCCATCCCCTCTGATCCCATCCTGGCTCCATCCATCCCCTCCGATCCTATTCTGGCTCCATCCACCACCTCCGATCCCATCCCGACTCCATCCACCTCCTCCGATCTTATCCCGGCTCCATCCATCCCCTCCAATTCCATCCTGGCTCCATCCATCTCCTCCGATCCTATACTGGCTCCATCCACCCCTCCGATCCTATCCCAGCTCCATCCACCCCCACCGATCCCATCCTGGCTCCATCCATCCCCTCCAATCCTATCCCGGCTCCATCCATCCCCTCTGATCCCATCCCGGCTCCATCTATCCCCTCCGATCCCAATCCAGCTCCATCCATCTCCTCTGATCCTATCCCGGCTCCATCCATTCCCCTCAGATCCCATCCCAGCTCCATCCATCCCCTCCGATCCCATCCCAGCTCCATCCATCCCCTCCAATCCTATCCTGGCTCCATCCACCCCTCCGATCCCATCCCAGCTCCATTCACCCCCTCCAATCCCATCCCGGCTCCATCCATTCCCCTCTAATCCCATCCCGACTCCATCCATCCCCTCTGATCCTATCCTGGCTCCATCAACCCCTCCGATCCCATCCCAGCTCCATCCACCCCCTCTGATCCCATCCCGGCTCCATCCATCCCAGCTCCATCCACCCCCTCCGATCCCATCCCGGCTCCATCTATCCCGGCTCCATCCATCCCCTCAGATCCCATCCCGGCTCCATTCATTCCCCTCCGATCCCATCCCGGCTCCAATTATCCCCTGATCCCTCACATCCCGGTTCCAACCACTGTGGCAGGTTAAGGGGGAGAGCCACATAAATGCACTAGCCTGGCTTAATGCTGGAGGGCGGTGACACCACTTTTTGCCGCACCGGGTGACACCAACCCTAGTGACGCCACTGATGGTCCCCATGGACCTAGGGTCGAGTATTTCTAGGAAATGTCTGTCTAGGAAACATGCAGAAACCAAGCTTCTTAGAGAAATAACTCTTTCATTTTCTGGCTAGGATGCTACACTACCCCTGTTGAATGTAATTTCTGAGTAGACTGGGGACATTTTGTAATAGCTTTGTCTGATCTTCAGGTTGCACACCCATATGCTCCTGCACTTTTTAACACAGTGGTCATCAACCCTGTCCTCAGTGCCCACTAACAGGCCAGGTATTATTTATTACCTTGGAGGGATGCAGACTAGAATACTGCAATCACTGAGCCGCAAATGATATCACATGTGATGTATTTCAGTTATCTTGCAAACCTGGACTGTTAGTGGGCCCTGAGGACAGGGTTGATGGCCACTGCTCTAACAGCAGTAAAAAGCCAAAGATTATGCATATTTTCTAATGCTTCTGTAAAATAAATAGTTGCTTGTGCCTATCTAAAACTGTAAATATTAAAACAAATGTTCATACCTCCAAAATAGGGTTTAGATATCTCTGCTATTGTTGTTCTTAATCTTTGTTTTGTGCTCCACCTAGTGTGCTACCTCATATCAGTGCATTGACTTATTATCAGTGTTTTGATCCCTGCAAATCTACCATCCTCTGATCATTACTGTGAGAAGAAACAAACGTGTGCATCCTTGAAAACCCAAACCTCATTTGAAAAAGTGCATGTAAAGAACAAAAGACTGTTAGGGCCTAGCCACAATCTTTTGCACCTGTTCTGTGAAGAGCTACATCCATACCTCCCAACAGTCCCAGATTGGGCGGGACTTTCCTGCATTTATATCTCTGTCCCACAGTCCTGTGGTACAAGGGCTTTGTCCCGCATCACTGCATCAGTTGATGATTATATAGTAAATTCCAGCGCAGCTCATCCAGCACAGCTTGTGATTGGCGATAAAACCGGCTGGGTGTGCTCTGTGTAGCTGCAGAGAGAGCGTGCCACTGTCAAATTCAACCTGTGATGTCGGGGATGGGCGGGACTGCTACCCAGACCCATGCCTTTGTCAAGCAACCAGCGTATAGGGAAACAGCCTGCATTCATACATTGCTGGTGGGGAAAAGATGGCAATATCAATTGTCCATGCTGTACCCTTGGGTTTTCAGCTATGTGAAAGCCTTGCACTCACAACACAGTTTTTGTAATTAAAAGTGAAAGTAGCATCTCCCCCATGGCTCCTATTGCATCAGCCCTGCTCTGCACAAGTGCTGGTCTGGCCGAGTGCAGCATGTTCAAGGGGAGGAGGGGTGAGAGCTGCACTGTTATCCTTATCTCCTTCCTGGTGGGGGAGGGGAGGTTGGGAGCCAAAAATGAGAAGAATGTGCACTGACTTAGTGCACTGAAAAAGAAAACTAATCTGTGACAGAGCCAGCTAAAGAAAGGTACTTTTACATAGGTAATCATTAGGGATGGGCAAACGGTTTGCCCTGAGCATAAGTTCGGGCAGAACTTTGGTTGTTTGGATGTTCTGTGAACACTGAACAATATGCAGTGTTCAGGGCAAATTCGAAAGCCGCCGGAACATCATTAAAGTCTATGGGACACGAACATGAAAAATCAAAAGTGCTCATTTTAAAGGCTTATATGCAAGTTATTGTCATAGAAAGTGTTTGGGGACCCAGATCCTGCCCAGGGCACATGTATCAATGCAAACATTTTTTTTAAAAATGGCTGTTTTTTGGGGAGCAGTGATTTTTTTAATGCTTAAAGTGAAAAAATAAAAATGAAATATTCCTTTAAATATTGTGCCTGGGGGTGTCTATAGTATGCCTGTAAAGTGGTGCTTTTTCCCCATGTTTAGAACAGTACCACAGCAAAATGACATTTCTAAAGGAAAAATTGTCATTTAAAACTGATCGCGGCTGTAATGAATTGTCAGGTCTTGGCAATATGGATAAAACTCAAGGAAAAAAAGGGCATGGGATCCCCCCCAGTCCATTACCAGGCCCTTTGGGTCTGGTATGAATATTAAGGGGAACCCCTAACCAAAAATAAAAAAAATATTGCGTGGGGGTCCCTCCAAAATCCATACTGGGCCGCTCAGGTCTTACCTACTTTTTTAATCCATTTATGTTTTTGGTTGTAACATGACAAAAAGTGGAAAATTTTAAGGGGTATGAATACTTGAATGGTATGAATGAATGGTATGGTATGAATGGTGATTGGTTGCCCTGTCTATTTAAACCTGTTATTCATTCTTGTTTGTTACCATTACCTGCCTAAGTATGGGGTCCCCTGAGGCCCCAAAATGTTTCTTTCCTTTATGGTGGCAAATTGATATTCATGGATTTCCTGTGATCACTTTGCTTATGGACTTTGTTTTCTGAATCCATTATTTCACTGCAGCACCCACCTATGGTCTTTGGTTGTAAGGAATATGGTGAAGTACATACCTTTTTGAATCAAGATGCATAACATAAATGTCAGTAGTCCAAAGTGATGTTTACTGTTAAAAGAAAATAATTTAAAGTGATACTATAGTCTTTTTTTTTTTTTTAGTTAAAAATAACAAACATGGTATTCTTTATGCAGTGGTTTTGCATAGCACAGCCCAGATCCTCCTCTTCTCGGGTCCCTCTTTGGTGATTTTAGCTCCTCCCTTTTGTTCAGTGCCCCCACAGCAAGCAGCTTGCTATAGTGGCATTCAAGCCAAGCCACAGCTCCCTGTGTCCATTCAGACATGGAGCCATGGCCTGGCCCAATCTCCTTTCTCTTCTCATTGGCTGACTGACTTTAAATGAGAGCAGCGGGAGCCAATGGAGCCGTGCTGCTGTCTCAGCCAATGAGCGGAGTCCCAGTTATTCCTGCAACATTGCTGGATCTAGATGGACCGCAGGTAAGTATTAGGGGAGCCAAGGAGGATGCTGTACACAGAAGGCTTTTTATCTTATGCATACAATGCATTAAGATAAAAAAAAACCTTCTGCCTTTACAACCACTTTAATCTGACAATGCACCGACTATGGCTTGCTCTAGACTTATTAATACATTGCTGGAGATGTCACGCTGTTGTGATAGATATCAACTAGTTAGCTGAAAAAATTTCTGAAGTAAAAAAAGTTATTCTAAAATTAAACAGTGTGTCATTTCCACATGCACAGTATGAATAAATGCCTTTTAAATAGATTATTAAAGTTTTTTAAATTTCATGTAAAAGAGAAAATCACACATGACTGACCAAAAAGATAATCTTTTATGTTGATATGATGATTTCCTAAAGCTGACACTGTTGTGGGGACCATGACATATCTAGGGCGTAGCAAAAAAAAAAAAACTGACAAATAACATCTTCTGTAGTGTCTTAATATATTTTGCCTAGTTTCATTAAGTACTTGACACATCTTTAAATTTCTTTTTAACAATGGAGGTTGTTAAAACTTCTACAACCTCTTTGCTAACTACATCTGAATGTATATGACTTACAGTCTTCAACATTAAAGTTGTACATTAGACTTTCCCCTCGCCATTTGCTCTTTCATTATTCATTGGATGGTTCCCACTGGAGTTCCTACCATCTCAGGCATGCATTCATTAACAAGACCTTCTCACTGCTGTACTCTTTTATGTGCACTTCATATCTTCTCATGATAAAAAAGTTAGAATATTTTCATGCTAACTTTACATTATATACAAAATGAAAAGATCCTATAAAAATTTGTTGCTCCTAAAAAGATTCACATAATAATCACATCTTTACAGGCAGGCAAACCAAAAAGAAAACAGCATACATAGCAGAAAACAAACTTTATTGGCAATAAAGTATGTACAATAGAAGTAAAATAGAGGGTAGCCATGAGTGAATCAAGCAAAGTTTGGTTCACTCGATATTCATTTGCAAACCCTGAACATAGCTGCAAACCCCATTGAAGTCCATGGGAGCTGAATTGTGTCATTTTTTTCTGGCTTTTTTTCACGGCCAATTTGCATGCTTTTCTGGGAAAAAAGAGTAGTTGGACACCAATGCAAAAATATGTTTAAAATATAGTAAACTATTTAAATTTGCTAAGAATGTTCAGGTTGTGTGATCTGTAAATAGTTTAATATTTCCCCTCTACCCTCCCATTTTCCTACTCCTTCTCAGTGACAAACCATCAGTTACCCACAGCCTTCTAGGACATTTATGTCATACATCCCAAAATGCTTCAGGTTGGTTAATGCAAAGAGATTTCAAACCTGCATAGCTGAGATCTACGCAGGCAAGAAATCTTGCAATACTCTGGTGGCTGACGGCACATCACTCTCACCTAGGTAAAAAGAGAGGAAGTGGAATGGCGGAGAGGCGATATTATTCAGAGTAAATGTGCAATAGAGCGGTGGATGGTAAGGAATGGCCAAAACTACAATGAATGATAAAAGGCCCACTTTAAAAGAAAAATATAACAAAACTTTTTTATTTTTTTTTACTTTTGAAAAAGTAGGGAAGGATTATGAACTTTATCAAGTTTTTACTGCATGATGTGATCACTCTAGGGAGACTTACCCTCTTTACAAGCTACAGGTGACCATTGTGATCGGAAATCAAAACTTTTTGCTACCAGAAGAAGAGTTTAGGAGAAATCTTCCAAAAGGGGCATTTGTTTCTGTGACAACTGTCTAAGGCATACATTTCCCTTGCTTTGTAGATATTTTCTTTCCTTTCATCTTTCCAATGGGACACAGACAGAAAATAATGAACAGCCGGGGGTTTACCCTTTCCCTACTCTATCCAAACTCCAAATAAGTAGTTTTGGGTATATGTACACTGTGTTCTCTTGTAAGAACAGCTCTCACATGATAATACTCACCTTTCTCACCTTTTCTCTTAGCTTCATTGCTTCATAGTAGCCTTTGTTAACTACCCAATCCTCTTGGGTATGGGAGAGCTTATGACCAACCAAGAAGCTGCCAACTGACATACCAAAACACTTTAATGTGAGGAGGAAGAGAAAGAAGGTAACTTAATGTAAGCTGTAAAAGCATCCAACTTAGAATTTAGATTCTAACGTAGGGTTTGGATTCCTCGCTCAGACAAAGGAATGGAGCAGTGTGGGAGTGAAGGATAGGTGAGTATCAGGGGGTAGAAGGTTGTTCTTCATGGTCTCTTCTCTGGCTTTTCTGACATTCTTTTCCCCCTTCCTTTCAAGTTTGTTTCCGCTCTGCTGCTAATGATTTATGTGTTTCTCCTAAATTACAAAGAATACACCAAGCCACTCTAACATTATAGGATGGGATGTAATAACTAGTTACTTTTGATTGGTCCATGCTGGCATCAAATTGCAAATTATTGAGATCATTATAATAAGGCTTGTCTGCATTGGCTTCATAGAAATTACTAAGCTCTGCTAGAAAATCTGCATCTATTTTTATAGCAAGCATACTAGAAAATGAGAAAAGGAAACACAGCATTGTTACATATTTTGATATAGATAGCTTTATCATTGTGGACAGATAGAATGGTGACCCTTGTTTCCTAAGAATTGCACTATTTTAATAAGGCCACAGTGGAATCATGATGAGCTATCTTTGCAGATAATATCACTAATGTCACTGCAGAGAACCCTAATGAAAATGATTGTCGTCTCTGTTACTGCCACACAGCAGGTTAGGAATCATAGTAATGATCGCAAATCATAATACAGCCCACAGCTAGAAACATTAATTTTGTCCTTTTTCATGTAAATGATGCATATCACTAGAATTTATATTAGATGTCAGCTATTAGTTTTAGTAGATAACCAGTTTTATATAAAATAAAGCAGTAAAAATGAATGTAGACTGCACTACAATAATATTTTAGTGTATAAAAAATTATTGGAAGCATCTCTAAATAGGTACTCCCAAGCATCCTGAAAGAGCAGGCATGAAGTAGCGCTCAAGCACCTGATCTGGATAAAGCAATCCTGCATGTGGCCAGCAGGAGGAAAATAAGTCTTCACTGTAAAGACATGAGGACACTCAAGAACCCATTATAATCTTCTTCCTAAAAATTCCTATTTGCAGTCAACTGTATGTATTCTTCAATATATTTTGGAGCTTAACCCAAAGATGGTTAAATATGGTAGTGACATGCACGCACTCAGATTGAACTTGGATGGACCAGTGTTTTTATTCAACCTTACCAATTGTAAAACTCTTTTCCTGCCTGCCTTTTCCTGTCTGACCATCTCATGTCATTGGGTCTTTATGGTATCAGTTGTTCTCTTTGTCACATGACACGTGTGATTTTTACATACAGATCAGGTGGCTCGGGCTTCCTACAGTTTCCAGATTCTTGAAAAGACATAAAATTCAAAAAGTTGTGCCACACTATCTACATAGTGCTGCTATGGCAGCAGTGATTAAATAAAGTGTCAATAGTGCTATATGATACTATAATGTATATCTTACTCACATGCAAAATCACATACATTAAATTCATAACACTGCTTAAATAATAATGAAATAATGAAGTGATAAATTCCTGTGATATGTAAATTAATTCCATTAAAAATCTCACAAGTCAATCTGACATGATAGAGATAGATAAAAACAAGTTTATTAAAGTAAATGCTGAATAAATAAAAGTGACAAAAAGTGAAAAATAAAGTGCTATAGTGCAACAAATTGTGATGCCCTGACCATATATCACATGGATCAGTGCAACATAAATATCATAAAGTTCTTATGAAACATAAAAGTAAATCCATTGATTAAAGTGATCAAAACGTGTTGAAGTGTCCACACTCTGGTGCTCCCCGCCTAGGTAATAGCCGCTCACCTTTGAGCGTGTGACCTCACATTTAAGCTCAGTCAAAACACACATATGAATCACCTCTGCATTCTATGATAGCTGCGGGATCCTGGGCTGCTCAATAACGATGGTTCCTCATATATAAACGGTAGGAAAGAAGGCTCGATAGTGTGATATCATTTTTAAATCACAGATTTATTATACAAAAAAGTCCCAATGCAGGGTACTCACATGGGTCTGGTGCGTCAGTGCACCGCTCTATACAAAGCATAAAAAGCTGGGAACGTGTTGAGATCATAGGTTCTTCCACTGTGAGACAGACCAGCTGTCTCTTACACCATCCTGTCCCCTCCTCAATGCGTGTCGATACAGGGAAATGATGTATCTTCCTCAGGGTGATGTTGATTGGACGGTTAATTGGTCTGTTAAATAATCGGCCTTCGGCCATTTTCTTCTAGCCTAAGGACATTCTATTGCCCATAGGCTTAGTGTGATCAGATAGATGTTCTGGTATCCACAGCTAGATAACACACGGACCATCCCCCAGCAACATAGACCTAATACCTACTCCATCTTGCCATAGTCCCACAAATGCAATATGTATAACAAAAGGAAATCCGCTGCATTACTATAATAACAATCAATCTCAGGACGATGCTGTGGAGCGGACCTACTACCTCATCCCAGGTATAAAACCACCATTTACTAAACAAATAAATCTTAAAAAATCATGAATGGTAACATACAAATATGCTAATCAAATAACAATTCATTAAAAATCCTAAATGTGACACATGGTTGAACACATATGCTAACCAAATGAAAGTAAGTTCTAATAGCAAACATGAATTCATGAATAGTTTCACATATTTATACATACTGGGACCGGAGTTAACACAATTAAATTATACATTAAAATATAAAAATATATATAATTAGTATATAATATATTTGGATCAACCTTATATAGTAGCAACAATTGTACGCGCACAACATCTCTATATATCCCATAACTATTATATTGTAATAACTGAACTCCCTTAGTTGAGTTATCATTGCTCTATGGGAGCCTAACTAACCCACAAAGGTGACCACCCACAAAACATATAATCAATAATTACTAAGAAAACATTTTAAGTTGAACTCTTTATTTAGTCCCCCTGGCGCAAGGGAACCTAATTGGTGTATCCACCACGATTCCCTCTTACTGATCTCTCCTACATAATTGGAACCCTTCCAGTGGCATTTGGGGGCCTGAGTACCCCAAAATTGCATTTCTTCCGGATTTTTATTGATTTTATATGATGTTTATCAAATCTGTGGTGGATAATTCTCACGTGTTCTTCCATTCTTACTTTAAACGCTCTCTTAGTTTGGCCTACGTAAAAATAGGTTGCATGGACATTAAATTGCGTTAACCACTCCTATAGTGTTGCATGAGATAAAATTCCTAATGCCGTGTGAACAATTAGTACGAGGATTATTAAAGGATTTTAGTCTTCTGACATTTTTTGGGACCCTCGCACAGCTATAACACCTGTCAAAACCCATGAAAGCCCTTGATATCACAAAACATCAGTGGCTTAGCTGGGGGCGGTTTGATGACATTATGTACCAACCTATCCCTTAGGTTAGGGGCTCATTTATATACAATGCTAGGTTTATCTGGTAAATTACCTTTAAGATGTACATCTTGCTTTAGGACCTCCTAATATCTCCTAATAATTTTTTCCACATCCTTGTTTTGTAGATTGTAGTCAAGAACGATGCAGGTACCCATATCGCTTTTCATTTCTACACTCTGATCAAATCTGATGATTTATCTTTTAGCAAACTCTCCCTATCCCTAATTTTATGTCTTTAGTTTCCAAAAAATTGGCCCTGTACCCTTTATCCCTGAACATTTTACTTAATTTCTCTGTTTGTGTTTCATAGTCATCATTTCTTGTACAATTCTTTTTAATCCGCATAAATTGCCCTCTAGGTATATTAATTATCCAGGGTCTATGGTGGCAGCTAGTGGTGGGGATACATGAGTTGCGGTCAGTTTCCTTAAAATATGTTTTCATTTCTATGCCTCGAGGTGTGTTAAGAATCTTCAGATCCAGAAAGTGTACATTATCCTTACTGATATCCCATGTCAAACTGATATTTTGATCATTGTTATTCATGGATTGTAGTAGAATTTCTAAGTCTTCAGTAGTCCCTTTCTATATCAACAGTAAGTCATCAGTAAGAAACATCTATATAACACAACCCTCAGGTTCATATTGTATAGGATACCTTCCTCCTCCCATTTAGCCATATACAAATTAGAAACACCGGGAGCAAGTTTTGCGCCCATACCAACACTTCTTAACTGTAAGTAAAAACTATTTTCATACCAAAAAAATTATATTTTAAACAAAATTCTAATTTTTTAAAAATAAATTTACACTATTTACGCTTCACATTGATGTTCGTTTTTAGTGCCCACTTAACTGCTCTTATGGCCCTCTGGTGGTTGACGTAAGTATACAGCGAGGCCACATCTGCTGTGGCCATCACCGTATTCACATTGGTATCACATTCCTTTAACAACTGTAAGATTTGTTTGGTGTCCTTTAAAAAGGCTTTAGATTCATTTACTAGGGGCTGCAGATGTACATCAATATATTAGCCTAGTCTGGAAGTGAGTGACTCTATCCCACTTTTGATTGGTCTCCCTGGGGGGTTATTTTTATCCTTATGAGTTTTAGGAATGTAATAAATAACCGGTATTCTGCACACGGTGGGTATCAAGTATTTTTCTTCCCTTTTATTCAATACATCCCTCTCGACTCCATATCGGACTATGGACTCAAGCTCATTTCTAAATTGTTTCGTAGGATTGTAATGTTATATCTGATATGTTCCCCTATCCTCTAAAATTGTGTTAATTTCTGCTTATACTGTTCTATGGACAGAACCACAATCCCTCCCCCCTTGTCCGCTGGGCGTATGACTATATCCTTCCGGTCCTCCAATGACTTAAGGCCCTTTTTTATTTCTTTCTGCTCGTACACTTTTTTTATGGGTAATTGTTGTAGATCAGTAGTTACCAGTTTTTTAAACATGTCAACATATTTGTTGTTCACTATTTGGGGGTTAAATACAGAGTGGTTCCTTAATTGAGAATAATCCCCTTCTACTGCTGCCCTTTCCACTGGATTTTGTGCATAATATTTTTTAACATTACGTTTCCGTACAAATTTTTGGATTCCCATGTAGGTCTCAAATTTATTTAGACCCTTTTTCGGCGCATACTTAATTCCCCTGTCTAAGGTTAATACCCTTCACCTAATCTTCTCGCCTTCTTTTTTTGTTGTATCTTTCTTCCTCCTTGTTCTCCCCTTTTTCTATATTTCTTTCTTCCCTGGTGGAATCCCCCTTCTCTAAAAAGAGGTCCCATATTGGTTATCTTGATTAGGTAAATCATACAGGGGCTGGTAACTATTATAAGTAGGAACATCATATTGATCTGTGGGTGGTCTGTCATATCTAGGTCTCTGCGGTTTTGGTGAATAATACTGTCCTTCATCCCGAGGAGGTCCTCTATAGGATGGCGGTCCTCCCTGATGGTGGTAATCACCCTGTGGTGGGCCCCTATATTGTGGTGGCCCTCCCCTTTGAGGTGTCCTATATTGATACCCTTGTGGATTTTGACCCCCTTGTTGGGGACCCCTATAATAGGGGGTCCCCAACAAGGACCCCCGATTTTGAATCCCACATTTTTATTCCCTGTGCTGTTCCCTTCTCTAGAGGGGAAGTTTGGATGAGCTGCATTGCCAGCCATAACCACAGTGGCCTGCCATCTGAACACCTGCTTTTTCTGATAATCACATAAATTCCCAAAATATTTATTTTTCTTTGTGTTCTTATTTTCTAAATCCTTCTTTTGCATATTTTTTTGGGAGTTCTCCCATATGTTTAACATATTCCATAGTATCCTTAAAGGGCTCGATTTTATTTCTGAAATTCTTAATCTGACTTTCAATCATTCTCATTTTCCGTTGTTTTCTTTTTATGAGAAATTCCATAACCTCTTTCCCCTTACTATTGAAAAACGCATACCACTTCTGGATATCCTCCTCTCCTATTAGCCCATTTTTTATGGGTACATCCCATCTAAGTTTCCTGGGTGCTATATTGTCTTTCAGATATTTTTCCTAGTGTCCCACCAGATATTACTCTTTTTATCCATATTATGGCCCAATTTTCTAAATAGATATATGAGATCATTATCTTTAGTATCCGACTCTGAAAACAAATCTTCCAAATCCAACTCTCTATTATCAAAAAAATGCAAATGGATCCATGGTACAGTATATGAGATATATATATCAATAAAATGAAAAAATTTTGCGAGCTACCTACTGAGAATAATAATTATATGGACAGCTGCTGGCAATAATCACGTCCCATATAGCCGTGTGTGTGCATAAAAATCCAAAAGTTGTGCATACTATCTACATACTATCTACATACAGTATCTACATACTACATATGTATATGTATGTATCTACATACAGTATATAGATACATACAGTATCTATATACTGCTATGGCAGCAGTGATTAAATAAAGTGTCAATAGTGCTATATGATATTAAAATGTATATCTTACTCACTTGCAAAATCACATACGTCAAATTCATAACATTGCTTAAATAATAATGAAATAATAAAGCCTTGAAAATACATATTTACCAGTATAGAAACTATACAATTGTAACAAGTACAGTAGTTTGGCAGTGCACTTAACTAATTTTTTTAATTATTTTTTAGTGTTGTAACATAAGTTTCCAGCCTTATGCATAAAACTGCAAACTCTATCTGCATACATTTACACAAATACCTTTGGACACTTACAGTGAATTAGGTTCAGTTAGATCAGTTAGATCCCTTCATATTTTCAAAGTGTATGTTGAGGCAAATTATTTTCTTTTTAGCTATTGATAGACTGGAAAAGGATTAAAACAATTGTTGAGGTTTTATGGATTCGTTACAGGGATTTTCCATGCCAGTGATAATGTTTTTACCAGCAAAAAGTAAAGGAAAATCTGCAGCAGAGACAAGACAGATATAAGAATTTACCAGGGGGTTTATCCCCCCCCCCCCCTTTTTGAGTCTACCGCCTTCCCAAGTAATGCATGTTCATAAATAGGAAAACAGAGAATTCAGCAAGGCAGTGGAAATGTGAAAACTATAGTAACTTTTGTAAAACAATCAGAAGTAATCTTTTAAAGAATATGCACACATAATCACTAAAATCCTTTATAAAACTTACAGTATGTTAACGTAATATAAGAAAAAGTTTTAGGCCTTATGCACAAGGGACACCTTTGCTTCAGGTGAGGAAAAACAGCATAAAAAATAACCCCAAAGCCACGTTTTGTAAACACATTTAGCCCTGGTTCACATTGGAGTGATTTGGCATGCAATTTGACATATCAAATCGCATTCCAAATCGGCGTCTGAATCGGTGCAACACATATGCGGTGCCGCACTGATTCCCAAAAGTAGTTTCTGTACTACGTTTGGCGACTTTGTGGTGCGATTTCCATAAACATCTGTGCAGCAACTCGCACAGATGTCTCTGAAATCGCCCCTGAAGTCGAGACTGACATGAGGGAATGAAATTGTGCAAGCTCAGCTGAACTCGCACAATTTCATTCCTGCTGTCAGTGTGAACCTAGGCTGAGGCACATTTAGGCGCATCAAGCATATGAGTGTTCATTCATTCCATTGACCAGAATAATAATTTAATCTGGCCATTTAAAGTAAGCAAGCCTAACTGCTCTTCTCCTGAAAGTGGTAGTGTTTTTTATTCTGTCTTTAAATGTTCCTGCCTCTAAATGTCTGTATACGCCCATGTGTGCAAGGACATATGGACAAATATGCTAACTTGGAGGAGTGTTTAGAGGCAGAAAAAGAAAAAAAATGAAATGCCTCTAACGCCGCGTACACACGAGCGGACTTTTCAACCGGACTGGTCCGACGGACCGAGTCCGGCGGACAATTCGACCGTGTGTGGGCTTCATCAGACCTGCAGCAGACTTTTTCAGTCGAAAATCTGACAGACTTTAGATTTGGAACATGTTTCAAATCTTTATGTCGGAACTCCACTGGACCCAGTTCCTATCGAAAAGTCCGCTCATCTGTATGCTAGTCCGACGGATGAAAACCGACGCTAGGGCAGCTATTGGCTACTGGCTATCAACTTCCTTATCTTAGTCTGGTCGTACGTCATCACGTACGAATCCGGTGACTGGTGTGATTGTGTGTAGGCAAGTCCGTTTGTTCGGAAAGTTCGTCGGAAGTCTGCCGAAAGTCCGTCGGATAGACTGTCGGACCAGTCCGGTCGAAAAGTCCACCCATGTGTACGCTGCATAACAGCAACAGTTTTATCACCCTGTGTGCATGAGGCCTTAAAGGCTAAGTTCACCTTTAAAACATGTTACATGTTACACCCCTATCCGGGATGTAACATGTTAGTAAACAAGCAGCCCCCCAAACCTCCCAGAGCCCTTGTTGTGACAGCAGGCCAGGGATCCTTTCCCCGCACCTGCTTTCACAATTTAAAAGAATGTGGCTCTGCAGGGCTCCAGCCAGCCACGTCATTCATTCACAGAGTTCTGTGAATGGTAGAACTTCAACTACCATCATCCACAATGTAGTTCTCAATGAACTACCAGGATGCTGATGAGTACTCCAGGTAGTTCATTGATTCTTCCTGTCATTCAGTAACTGCCTGCCTGTAGACAGCTATACTGACAGTCTGCAGGAGCCTTACATTGCATCAGCAGATAAATAATAAATGCACATTTTTTACCTGCAAAAAGATGTGCATTTATTGTTTCTTTAAAAGGTGAAGTTAGCCATTTTTTTTTTAAACCTGCAGCTTTCTTAAAAATTTTTTTATAACACTTTGTGTTCCTACTGTGAATGTCCTTATTTATGCCATCCCTATTATAGGATGAAGTTCTGTCGGTGCCTCCCAATTATGCTTCTGAGATGTCATCATCCATCATTGGAATGCATGTATGCATACAAGAAGTTGCTGCAAAGAAGCTGCAAAAAATCAGCAACAATGTGATTCAGCAAAACTTAAATCTCAGGACTGGACTGACAAAATTCTAAGTATTCTGATAGCCAAGACAGCTCCCATATTGCATTTTATCTATGTACAGTATTTAGCTTTTTGTGTGCAGATGAGCTTTCCATTTTTCATACAATATATATAGATTAAAATCTAAAGAATGTATTTGAAGGCCATGAAGATTTACTTTTTATTATGTCTGCATACTCAAACAGCTTAACATTTAAAACAGTGCTGTGGTGTGACAAAGATGGAGCTTAAATATAAAATGTTTATCAGAGGAGCTACACCCTGAAAGGCCTGAACAGTATTTAAAGGCAGGGTTGTATAGAAGATCCCAAAGGATGCATTGTGACAGTGTGCTTCTGCTGCTTCACAGTCACTAATGTGCTTCTTCCATCTGTCCTGGGTGCATCTCATCACTTCTACTGCATATTGGAGTGCAATTCACCACATGATAGATGTTTGAAAGCTATTTAACACTTATAAACACTGAATATTAAATAATAAAAAATGTCATTTGTTTAATTTTCATATATGACAAGCTGACCTTGCAGGTTTCTTTAAAGTTAGAAAGTCACTGGATTGAACAAAAGTCAGATTTTCTTACAAGTTTTTTACTTGAGGTCAAGCAGACAAGCTAGGAGTACTGAAAAGGCCACAAATGCCCAAGCCTTGGGTGAAAAATAAAGAGACGGCAGCAGTCTATCACCTTACCATATTTATTTCTAATATGCGATGAAGGAAAGGAAGATATAAAATTGGCTGGGCAATTCTGGGGGCTTATATCTAAGAAGTCAGCAAGTATAAAAGAATACTTATTAATATCCGAGAGCAGATATTGCTTTCTGCTCTCTGTTGGACACCACAGTAAAAATTTCCACACTGCACCTACATTTTACCAGTGATTGATAAAATGCAGCCCATGGTGCAGAGCTGCAGTCTCACACGGAATTCACTCTGTTTAAGCCTATCTAAACCCAAAATCAAAAATTGACAGGATAAGTTTACCTTTGGCATACCTTTTCTTTAAAGAGGTGGTGATCATGCAGTGACCCCGCCCCTTTGTTTACTTTAGTGGCGGGACTGAATGACACATGAATGTACATACCGCTCCCTCACTATACATATATATATATACTGTACATCACAGTGACTGTTTGCCCCTAACAACCAATGCAAAAACGGACGGATGAAAAATTGGCCATTTTCCAGTTTACATCCATTTTTCGTCTGATCCGTTATTTTGATGGATGAAAAATAGGGTTTTCATTAAAAAAAACAGATGTTGACGGAAGCAGATGAAAACAGATGAAAATAGATGATCATCCGTTGTCATCTGTTTTCGGATGGATGAAAAATGGACGCAAAGTCCATATGTGTGAAAGGGGCCTTAAAGAAGCAAGACCGAAACTGGCTTTTTAGGGTGGTTAGTGGGACAAGACATCCCAGTGTAATTATTAACAATGGTTTTATAAGTCCCAGTGTGACTAGTAACATAGGTTTTATAAGTCCCAGTATGACTATTAACATAGCCTTTATAGGCACTTCATATTGCCCCCTGTTGATTATCATTGATTAGCAAGAAGGAGACACTGCCAAACAAACTTAGTAATTGCCACTGCTAGAAGAGCTGGAAGGGATTCTTTAAAAATGATAATGATAAATGAAAAAAAGAGCAGTGCCTTTTATGAGGAGCATAAAAGCACTATCTTTAATAAGCAACAGAAAAGCAACTCACAAAAGTAAGTAGTAAAAGCTCTCATCTAGCTCGAAACACCACTGCAGTGTGCTGGTCTGGTCTCACTGATCCCACTGTGGTGGGGCTCCCAGCACTTCCTAGTTGGTCCAGGTCCCCTGGGAGGTGGAAGTTACGTCAGCACTCAGGTCTGATGAAGGAGCATGCATGCTTGGAAAGTGTGCCAAGCCCACCTTCTGCATACGTTCAAGTAAAAACTCTCTGGAGATATATAAAGAAAGCCTATCAAACTTGTAGACTTTCAATTAAATTGTAGGTTGGTCTACATGTTTTGCATGATCGCACGCTTCTTCAGGACTATGTATATTACATAAGATATTGTGTTTACATAGAACAAGCTATAACAAAAGAATAATATGTTACCAAAATTCATAAAGCACAATCATAAAATCACTTTAACTGTCTCCACTGGGACAAAAAGAATGAAAGGGGAAGAGAAAAAAAATCAATTAACTCTCTACACATACAAAAATATATGTATATATGTGAACCATTACCTTATCTTAACTTAAAACAATTCTGAGGAACATCAGCGGTGTTTATAAAGATGTCTGTCTCGAACTGTGTCTTCCAGCCCATGGGACACACCAGGATCTATAAGGCCAAAATTATAGATGTTAAAAAATGCATATGCTCAGAATAAGAATCCTGTATACTAAAAATATAAAGCAACCCAGAATAATAGTAAAATGATATTACCGCATTAGGTGGTTGAGGGTATGAATATTATATGGGCATCAAGATTAGTGAGACCACAGAGCACAGAGGTGATTACCAGATCAAAGGAAAAAGATTAAAGACAAAAGACAACAACACACAGTCCAAAAACATCCATCCCATAGATTGCAAACAAGCATATCCTCTTCTTTTGTTTCCATCTGATTCCTTTATATTTGAAGGACTCTATCCTGTGTTTGGAAGTGCTTGCTTGGCCCATAATCCCTTATTGCTTTGATTCATTGAACAATTTTATGGTCTCGTTAATCTTGATACCCATATAATATTCATATCCTCAACCACCTTATGAGGTAAAATGGTTTTACTATTATTCTGGCTTTATATGTTTAGTATACAGGATTTTTATTCTGATCATATACATTGTTTAGCATCTATAATTGTGACTTATAGAGCTGGGCTGGTAGGCGCTATTCGAGACAGTTATCTTTATGAACACCACTGATGTTCCTCACATATTTTTAAAGTTGAGATAAGGTAATGGTTCACATATACATACATATATTTTGTACATGTAGAGATGTAATTGATTTTTTTAATATCTTTTTCTCTTAACCTTTTATCCTTTTTGTCCCAGTGGAGATAGTAAGTTTAACCACTTCAGTACTGCTCTAAAGCCAAAGGACAGCTATATCGCAGTACTATAGTTCTTTACATAGACGTCCTCCCAGAACCCCGCCCCCCCCATGCATGCCCCCTGTGATGCACATCGGGTGCACTCTGTGAGCGATGTTTCCTTTGGACACAGCTGATCACAGAGTGGGGTAAAGGGCCAATCACAGCCCTTTATCATGCTATTAGCTCTGTCCAATCACAGCTAATCATATGAAAGCAGACTTGCCGGTTATCGGCAGTCCTTTCCTCACACGCTGTGTCTGTGATGAAAACAGTGCCGGTAACTGACAAGGCTGTCAGCACACTGTTTACACTGATAATTGGGGCACTGATCCTGATGATCAGTGCAGCCCCATCAGTGACGATCAATGCCCATCAGTGCAGCTTGTCAGTGCCTATCAGTGCTGTCTATCAGTGCTCATCAAAGCTGGATATCAGTGCCCAACAGTGCCACCTCATCAGTGCAGCCTCATCAGTGAAGCTTATCAGTGTCCATCAGTGTCACCTCCTCAGTGCCCATCAGTGCAGCCTCATCATTGCCCATCAGTGAGTGTAGAAGAAGACTTACTTATTTGCAAAATTTTATAACAGAAACTAAAAAAAAAAAAACATTTTTCCCCCAATTTTTTTTTTCATTTGTTTGGCAAAAAATAAAAAACCCAGCAGTGAATAAATGCCACCAAAAGAAAGATCTATCTGTCTCATAAAATGACAAAAGTATCATATTATTATTATTATTATTAATATACAGGATTTATATAGCGCCAACAGTTTACGCAGTGCTTTACAACTTGAGGGTAGACAATACGACTACAATACACTTTAATTCAGTAGGAGTCAGAGGGCCTTGTTCAATAGAGCCTACAATCTAAGAGGGAGGGTCAAGAGATACAAGAAGTAATAATTGTGGGGCATGTGCTGATGGAGACAATAAATGTACAGTTGTTAGGTGGGGGCAATATAGGCTTCTCTAAAGAGATACATTTGTAGTAGATAGTCAGACAGATTGGGGTAGAGCATTCCAGAGGATGGGAGAGGCCTGGAGGCGGGCATGGGATGAGGTGACAAGGGGAGCTAGAGAGCAGGAGGTCTTGGGAGGAACAAAGAGAGCGATTTGGTTGGTATTTTGAGACCAGGTTAGTGATGTAGCTGGGGACCAGGTTGTGGATGGCTTTGTAAGTTATTGTTAGTATTTTGAATTTAATTAATTGGTTGAGTGGCAGCCAATGAAGGGATTGGCAGAGAGGAGTAGCAGACACCAAACAGTTTATAAGGTGGATGAGCCTGGCAGCAGCATTCATGATGGACTGAAGGGGGATAGCCTATTTAAAGGTAAGCCAATGAGGAGAGAGTTGCAGTAGTTGTGGACAGAGAAGACCAAGGAGTGTATTAGAAGCTTTGTGGTGACATTGGGTAGGAAGGGACGTACCTTGGAGATGTTGCGAAGGTTGAGACGGCAAGCTTTGGATAGTTATTGGATTTGGGGCCAAAAGGATAATTCAGAGTCCAGGATTACACCTAGGACCTTGACGTGGGGGGACTGGTTGATAGTTGAGCTGCTGATTTTGACAAAGAAATCAGGGGAAGAGGCACGTAGGGGAGGAAATATCATAAGCTCGGTTTTGGATAGATTGAGTTTTGGGATGTGATGTGACATCCAGGCTGATATGCTTGTTAGTAAGTTGGTCATGCGTGAGGAGACAAATGGAGTGAGCCGGGGGGTGGAGATATAGAATTGTGTGTCATCAGCGTAGAGATGGTATTGAAAAAGACAAGAAAAAAGGAGAGGTCCAGCAACAGAACCTTGGGGACCCCAAAAAAGAAAGGAAAAGGAGAGGAGGAAGTAGAGTTGTAAGTGACACTGAAGGTGCGGTGGGATAGGTAGGATGAGAACCAGTGAAGAGTACAGTCACAGAGACCAAAGAAGTAGAGTTTTTTGAGGAGGGAGTGGTGGTCCACTGTGTGAAAGGAAACAGAGAGGTCCAGGAGAAGTAGTACAGAATAGTGTCCATTGGTTTTAGCTGTTAATAGGTTGTTTGTGAGTTTAATCAGAGCAGCAGTGTAAGTGTAAGTGGAACTTGGTATAAGTGGGAGTTAAAACCAGAGTTATAGAGTGAATAAGTCTTGCTTGTTGATTGATGGGTTGTTGATTGATGGGTTTGCTGGGGTGCATTTTTGGGGCTTTTCCTTTTAGTTTTTCATTTGCCTTTTTCTGTCACTTTTTAAATAGCTTTTTTTTTCTCTTTTTTTTTCTTTTTTCCTCTGGTTCCTTCAGCCTATCAATTAAGGGGGGTGGTTAATTGCTCACAGGTGCCTATTTAACTGGGTGTAGAACTCAGTCTGAGCGTGCTCAGTCTGAGGAACTTTGTGTAAGTGGAACTTGGTATAAGTGGGAGTTAAAACCAGAGTTTAAAACAGGAGGTTATAACAGGGGTCATAGTACCTGTGTAGTGTGAGTATCTGAGTGTTGTCTGAGTAGTGTGTGTGGATCGTTAGTACTTGTGTATTGTGTACTGTATACTTGTGTATTGTGAGTTCACGTAGGTCTGTAAGTACCTGTGTATTGTCTTGTTGTGTACCTGTGTATCGTCTTGTTGTGTACCTGTGTATTGTCTTGAGTATTAGTGCCAGGAAGCTAGCTGTTTGGACAGGGTAAAATCCCCAAATCCTCACTAAATTTAATAGGTACGATGCCCGGCGGGTGTGGAGAGGTGACTCTTTGTACATCTTGCCGCATGTATGCGTTCCTTGATTGTCCGATCGAGGGTGAATACTGCTGTGCAAAATGTAAGCACATTGTTTCCCTGGAAGCCCAGGTTCTGAATCTAGGGAAGCAACTGTCAGCACTGAGAAGTCCCTCCATACTAAAGGTGTGCCAGGAATGTACACGGCAGGTGCCGGCAGGGGCCAGCTCAGAGGCGGGTGGAGACAAAGAGGTGCAGGCACTAGCAAAGAGTAGATGGGTGACAGTCAGGAGGGGTAGAGGGGGAAGTGCCAGAGAGGCCGATCCAGGACTGGAGCATCCCAATAAGTACGCTCCATTGAGTGTCATTGGTGAAACCAGTCAGGGACCAGCACTGCTGGAGCTCAGGGACTCTCCTAGCTGCCAGGGGAAGAACTCCTCCAGCGAGAGTGGGGGGGCAGCAAAGGGAAAGGAAAGACAGATTCTGGTGGTAGGGGACTCAATTCTTAGAAGGACAGAGAGGGCAATCTGTAACCAAGACCTGAAGCGCCGAACAGTATGTTGTCTACCGGGCGCTCGGGTTCGGCACATCACGGATCTTGTGGACAGATTACTGGGAGGGGCTGGGGAAGACCCGGCTGTCATGGTGCATGTTGGCACCAATGACAAAGTCAGAGGCAGATGGAGTGTCCTAAAGAACGATTTTAGGGACTTAGGTGCTAAATTGAGGAAAAGGACCTCCAAGGTAGTATTCTCAGGAATACTACCGGTACATCGAGCCACACCAGAAAGGCAGAAGGAGATTAGGGAAGTAAACAAGTGGCTGAAGAGCTGGTGTAGTAAGGAGGGGTTTGGGCCGACTTCTCAGTCGGTAACCGGTACTATAGAAGGGACGGACTGCACCTAAATGAGGAGGGTGCAGATCTGCTGGGAATGAAGATGGCCAAAAAGTTAGAGGGGTTTTTAAACTAGGCGATGGGGGGGAGGGTCCAGAAACAGTGATAGCCAGCGCGGATGATATTCCAGAGGGTAGTGTTGGGGGCATTAGTGGTAGGTTAACCAAAGCACAAAAACACAAGGTGAGTATAGTAGCAAGTCCAAGTTGCAATTTTGAAATACCCAATACGAGGACAATATGCGACCGGTCTAAACTATGTGGCATGTTCACCAATGCTAGGAGCATGGCAGACAAGATGGGTGAACTAGAGATACTGTTGTACAAGGAGGATTTGGATTGTGTGGGAATTTCAGAGACCTGGTTCAACAGCTCTCATGATTGGCTGGCAAACATTCAAGGTTATACCCTATACCGCAAGGATAGAGAGGGTAAAAAAGGGGGAGGGGTATGCCTATATATCAAGAATAATGTACAAGCAAATGTGAGAGATGACATCACTGAGGGAGCTAGAGAGGAGGTGGAATCCTTATGGGTAGAGCTCCAAAGGTATGAAGCTAAGGGGAAAATAATACTGGGAGTATGCTATAGGCCCCCTAACCTGAAGGAGGAAGTGGAGACGGATCTCCTATCACAAATTGGATTAGCAGCAAGGATGGGAAGTGTTATCATAATGGGGGATTTTAATTATCCAGACATAGACTCGGTGGAGGGAACCGCACATTCATTTAAGGCTCGCCAGTTCCTTAATGTCTTGCAGGACAATTTTATGGGTCAGATGGTAGACGCACCAACTAGAAATAAAACAATACTGGATCTACTGATTACCAACAATACAGACCTGATCACAGATGTGGAAATACTGGGCAATTTAGGTAACAGCGATCACAGGTCAATTAGTATCAGTATAAATCACACAAATAGGAAATATAAAGGGAATACAAAGACACTGAATTTCAAAAGAGCCAACTTCCCTAAACTACAAACCTTGCTAAAAGGCATAAATTGGGATAAAATATTAGGAACAAAGAATACGGAGGAGAGATGGGTTTGCTTTAAGAGCATATTAAATAAGGGCATTAGCCAATGTATCCCATTGGGTAATAAATTTAAAAGAGCAAACAAAAATCCTGGATGGCTTAACTCCAATGTAAAAATGCATATAAAAGCAAAGGAGAAGGCCTTCAAAAAATACAAGGTTGAGGGATCATCCTCAGCATTCAGACTTTATAAAGAATGCATTAAGAAATGTAAGGGTGCAATTAGGACGGCTAAGATAGAACATGAAAGACACATAGCGGAGGAGAGCAAAAAAATTCCCAAGAAATTCTTTAAGTATGTAAACAGTAAAAAAGGGAGGACAGACCATATTGGCCCCATAAAGAATGAGGAAGGACATCTGGTTACAAAGGATGGGGAGATGGCAAAGGTATTGAATTTATTCTTCTCCTCAGTCTTCACAAGTGAATCGGGGGGCTTCAGTAACCAAAACTGCAGTGTTTATCCTCATGACACAACACAGGAAGCACCTCCATGGTTAACAGAGGACGGAATTAAAATTAGACTTGAGAAACTTAACATTAATAAATCACCTGGACCAGATGGCTTGCATCCGAGGGTACTTAGGGAACTCAGTCAGGTGATTGCCAGACCGTTGTTCCTAATTTTTACAGACAGTCTATTGACTGGAATGGTACCAGCTGATTGGAGAAAAGCCAATGTAGCACCAATATTTAAAAAGGGCCCAAAAAACATCCCTGGGAATTACAGACCAGTTAGCCTAACATCAATAGTATGTAAAATCTTGGAGGGGATGATAAGGGACTATATACAAGATTTTAGTAATAAGAACGATATCATTAGCAGTAATCAGCATGGATTCATGAAGAATCGTTCTTGCCAAACCAATCTATTAACCTTCTATGAGGAGGTGAGTTGCCATCTAGATAAAGGAAGGCCCGTAGACATGGTGTATCTGGATTTTGCAAAAGCATTTGACACAGTTCCCCATAAACGTTTACTGTACAAAATAAGGTGCGTTGGCATTGACCATAGGGTGAGTACCTGGATTGAAAACTGGCTACAAGGGCGTGTTCAGAGGGTGGTGATAAATGGGGAGTACTCAGAATGGTCAGGGGTGGGTAGTGGGGTTCCCCAGGGTTATGTGCTGGGATCAATCCTATTTAATTTGTTCATAAATGGCCTGGAGGATGGGATAAACAGTTCAATCTCCGTATTTGCAGATGATACTAAGCTAAGCAGGGCAATAACTTCTCCGCAGGATGTGGAAACCTTGCAAAAAGACCTGAACAAATTAATGGAGTGGGCGACTACATGGCAAATGAGGTTCAATGTAGAAAAATGTAAAATAATGCATTTGGGTGGCAAAAATATGAATGCAATCTATACACTGGGGGGAGAACCTCTGGGGGAATCTAGGATGGAAAAGGACCTGGGGGTCCTAGTAGATGATAGGCTCAGCAATGGCATGCAATGCCAAGCTGCTGCTAATAAGGCAAACAGAATATTGGCATGTATTAAAAGGGGGATCAACTCCAGAGATAAAACGATAATTCTCCCGCTCTACAAGACTCTGGTCCGGCCGCACCTGGAGTATGCTGTCCAGTTCTGGGCACCAGTCCTCAGGAAGGATGTACTGGAAATGGAGCGAGTACAAAGAAGGGCAACAAAGCTAATAAAGGGTCTGGAGGATCTTTGTTATGAGGAAAGGTTGCGAGCGTTGAACTTATTCTCTCTGGAGAAGAGACGCTTGAGAGGGGATATGATTTCAATTTACAAATACTGTACTGGTGACCCCACAATAGGGATAAAACTTTTTCGCAGAAGAGAGTTTAATAAGACTCGGGGCCACTCATTACAATTAGAAGAAAAGAGGTTTAACCTTAAACTACGTAGAGGGTTCTTTACTGTAAGAGCGGTAAGGATGTGGAATTCCCTTCCACAGGCGGTGGTCTCAGCGGGGAGCATTGATAGCTTCAAGAAACTATTAGATAAGCAGCTGAACGACCGCAACATACAGGGATATGTAAGGTAATACTGACATATAATCACACACATAGGTTGGACTTGATGGACTTGTGTCTTTTTTCAACCTCACCTACTATGTAACTATGTAACTATGTAACTATGTAAGCAGTGGAGCATTAAGGGTGAAATCTGGACTGAAGAGGATCAGTTTGCTCATAGTCAGATGGTCGCTTAGTCAGTTGCAGACCAGTCTTTCAAGGAGTTTGGAGGAGAAGGGTGGTAAGGAGATGGGTTGTAGGTTGTTAAGATTGGTAAGGTCCTCTGAGGGCTTTTTAAGGAAAGGGTGACTAGCACGTGTTTCAGCGAGTTGGGAAAGATGCCAGAAGAGAGGCATCATATGGTTACAGTGTTGCATGACCTTGAAATTGTCACTCAAAATGCGATAGCACTGAAATCTGAAAATTGTCCTCAATAGGAGTGAAGAGAGTGAAAGTGCTCAATATTGAAATGGTTAAGTGATTTTTTGTGCTTTACGAATTTTGGTAACATATTATTGATATTTTTCTTTTATTAAGGCATGTTCTATATAAACACAATATCTTATGTAATATACTGTATATGGTCCTGATGAAGCGGAGGATCACAGGAAATGCATGGATCGACCTACAATTGAATTGCAAGTCTACAAGTTAGGTTTTATCACCTACAAAGGTTTTCTTTATATATCTCCAGAGAGTGTTTAATTGAATGTTGGGGCAGAGCCCCCCTGCCCCAAAGCACCCTCCCCATGTTGAGGGCATGTGGCCTGGTATGGTTTAGAGGGCTTGCCCTGCCCCATTTCCTGGCCTACTAGGCTGCATGCCTGGATAAGGGTCTGGTATGGATTTTGAGAGTGACCCCATGCTGTTTTCTCTGCATTTTTCATTGCGGCATTCTTTTGTTTACATAAATCATCAATTAAGGTCACAACAGCTGGTTTCCCGGCCTGCTCCTTAACAACCAGCTATTCTTCACACAGAATTCAACTTTTCGACCGATGCAAATTAGAATTGTTCTGAAAATTAATAAATTAAACAAAACAAATCTAAACTAAACAAAAACAAAACAAATTCTGAAACAAATCAACAAAACAAAATTAGTAATGTAACAAAGCTATCCAAAACTAAATAAATGTTTCTGTTCTACACATGTCTAAGAATAAGCAATAGGGAGTGGCCTCAACCTACATGTCTCTACCAAACCACACCCTGATTCATTATGCCCGGCCTACCTTTCCTCTCTACATTTATTAGTCTTCTGGATTGGTATCAGGACAGGCCTGGTGGTTGGGTCAAAATGCATCCGGGTGTGTGGTTTGGTGGAGACATAGAGGCTGATGCTGCTCCTTAGTATTTATTCACCTGGGCTGTTTGGTTGTAGTGGCCATCCTTTTCTCTTTAAATTTACTAGCCCTCTAGATTGGTATCAGGACAAGCCTGCACCCCATGCGCTGGGACACACAGATATGCCTTTACCTCAACTTTGAGTGGTGCCAAAAGCAATGTACCAGGTCACAGTGCTTTAAAACAAAGTTATGTGAGGCTCAAGGACAAGAAAGAAAAAGTTTTAGTTAACAACGCAACTAAAACAATCTATTTTTCCTTGTGTAATGATATGCCATGATATCCATGTCACACACAAAAAGGTTTTGATAAATTTAGGTGAAAGAAATTATCTGACCGATTGCTGTTATTTAAAGTATATGTAAAGTCAATCACTAAAATATTATAATGCTATTAATGGGATTTCAGAAGCCATGTTGAGTCTTTTTTAAATCTGCAGCTTTTATTAAGAAACCTTGTGATCTTGTCACTAGGGTCTAGTTCTGGCACCTACTAGGATAGGATGACAAAGCTGTGTCCTTATGCTCCTGAATTGTCATCCTGTCATCTGCGGGCTTCTGATAGAAACAACAGTTGCCAATTTCAACACAAATTGCACAGGCTTGGTCCCCTGCTGTCACAATCAAGAAACCCACTCATAGAAATACCATACGACCATCTTTGGAGAACATGTAAACAGAAAAAAGCTGCAAAGAGGCTGCAGGAGAACTGAGCTGCAACAAAGGATGAAATAGGAGTGAAGTAAAAAAAGCACATTTCTTTAGCAAAATAAATGTCATTCCATAAACATTTTTATTTTTCAAATCCAAAATATGTACTTTAAATATTATAATAATATTATAATTCTATCACCAGTCATAAAATAGTTGCAACTGAGCCATAGTGGATGTGACCATTTCTGTAGTTCAGAAAAATTAGAACTACACTATTTCAGGCTAACTTCAGTAGAAAATCTTCAAAGCTAGAGAATTAGGATTGCACATCTGATTATATCTCTTAAATAGTCACTGTACCTAAAATAATAATAATAATAAAAATGATCATCATCATCACTGTCATCACCATTGTGTGCACACACCATGTAAAAATAAACTTTTGGTTTGTGTTCAATAAAATTAACATCTCCAAGACATATTTTAAGCTTTATAGTCAGTTAATGCCTGTATTATTTATAACTGCTATGCTAGTGTAATTGTTAGTCATTCTGTTTAACAAATGCAACAATAGTAATTTTGGAAAACAACACAAACATCAGCCATGAAACAATGACTAATTTTGAATGCACTCTAAAGTACACTTTGGTATAATGTTCGCCTCAGAAAATGCAGTAATCATCTCAGCATGGGTAACTGCATTTTTTATGACAGTATTGCTTAGCTTTCCAAATATTTCTCTAATAGAACAGGAACATTAAAAAGACAGGTGGCATTTATCAAAATGGATACAAACCTTGGCGTCTTGTGTGCAACTCTTCAATTTTTTCATTTAGGCAGGTAAACACTTGTGTGGGTAATTTTGTTTCAGCGCACATGTTCTAAATAATGCCAAAGGTTGCTTGAAGGTAGGAAGAAAATTGAAAGTAATGCAAATTCAACTTTCGTTAAAAAGGAATTTAAAATCTGGCAAGTCAAAACTATTTAATTCATAACAGAATTTGTAAATTCCTGCAGTGGAAAATTCTACCACAGTTTTAAAGCTGTTAATGCTACTTCATACTGTGTAGCTGCCTGAAACATGCCATGAAAAATGTTCACCTAAAAGTGGTTTAACTGCATGGTCATTGCAGATATATGTCATTAACTGTTTTTTCAGTTTTATTCCTTCCTCATCTTAAAATTAAAATTAAGTAATTATAGACTTAGTAAAAGTTTACTTTAACCATGATTTGCAGTAATGTAATTTTACTAAACAGATAATTCCCAGTCATATAGATTTTGTCTTCGGCATAAAATTATAGCATAAAGCAATACAAACTGGCTCAATTCAGAAAGCTTTAAAACAAGGATACTGACCTTTATTTTAACCAGGTTACTGTATCTTTCTTCTAGTTTTGTATCAAGAGATACAAAACTAGAGATATAAAACATCACTTCAAAAGCAACCCCCTGACACAATGAATCTGAAACACAGAAGGAGGTACTTAACAGTCATAGTGAATCTGGTATGCTCTGTTCTTGTCCAACCATAGGAATCCAACCAAACCATGGAAGGATTTTGACATAATCAGTACTCTATCAATAACTTAAGAGGGCAAGAGGACCCAGCACTGCATGTGACTTAGTAAATTGGGTGTCTTAGGTCAACGTTCCAAAGTAGATAATCCAACATTGCATAAGTAAAAAGAAGCACAAAGCAGGAAAAATTGTAAAAGAGAAACAGGATGTCCTAAGAGGGTGAGCCATGGTGGAAATCCCAAACACCCAGCATCACCTCCCATCAGCATCAACTCCCTCCAGCGCAATCAATAAAAGTTAGGGTATAAGTAGGGAAATGCCACCAGTCCAAACCTCCAACCTCCCCTCCACCCCCTGACCCTCCTAAGCTAATAAAAAAAATCCTACATGAGGTGTACTGCCTGGCATTAGCTTCCTGCTCTAAAACCTTATAAATTCAAAGTGGTTGTAAAGGCAGAAGTTTTTTTTTTAATCTTAATGCATTTTATGCATTAAGATAAAAAGACTTCTGGGTGCCCCCCTCAGCCCCCCTAATACTTACATGAGCGCCATCTCAATCCAGTGATGAGAACAAGTGCTTCAGACATCCGGGACTCTCTCTCCTAATTGGCTGAAACACAGCAGTGGCATCATTGGCTCCCGCTGCTGTCAATCAAAGTCAGTTAGCCAATGAGGAGAGAGGGGGAAGAACTCTGTGTCTGAATGGACACGGGGAGCTGCAGCTCGGCTCGGGTACCCCTATAGCAAGCTGCTTGCTGTGGGGGCACTCAACAGGAGGGAGGGGCCAGGAAAGACAGCGAGGGACTCGAGAAGAGCAAGGCTGCTCTGTACAAAACCACTGCACAGGGCAGGTAAGTATAACATGTTTGTTATTTTTAAAGTAAAAAAAAAACAGAACTTTAGTATTACTTTAACCCAGGTTTCCATGTCCTCTCAAACAGATATTATTTCCCATTAACTATGCTAACCAAATTTTCATGGCACATTATCCAAGATAGCGTAGTTTTCAAAAGTTCTAAAGCTAACTACATACATTTTCCATGATCTAGTGATTTTTATTTAAACAGATGGTATAAAAGAATTTGAGTCTCTAGGAGGACTTCGGGATCCCCAGAATAGGTTTTTGGGACACTGATTGCAGTTACCATAGGTTTAAGGGTATGAGTTTAAGTCCAAAATCATTTCACCTTTGGGCATTGCCACCAAATATGAAACATATCCCTAGGAAAACAACATCCACAAAAATAATGGGGAGAGGAATCTGGATAGTATAACGAGGTTCGTCTGTACCAGGTACATATGGAAACTGCATTTGCATTAATGCATTAATAAGATGCAACAGAATTATTTAATATGGGAAATGTTTAGCTTGTCCCTTGTCTGTATTATAGTGATGTACCCTCTGGGGTCTCTTGGTGAGCCACCAGGAGAATTGCTGAGGGGGGTTGCCAGGTGGAAAAGTAGATGAAGAAAAACAGGGGTAATTGAAGTAATTGTAACTTTTGAATCTCATTGCAGTCTGCTGAAAATACTGTAACTATCATATAAAAAAACCCAATCATTCTTAGACCCCTTTCACACCGAGGGCGTTTTGCAGGCGCTATAGCGTTAAAAATAGCACCTGCAATCACCCTCAAACAGCTGCAGCATTGTCTGCAGTGTGAAAGCCTGAGGGCTTTCACACCTGAGCGCTGCGCTGACAGGACGGGAAAAAAAGTTCTGCCAGCAGCTTCTTTCGAGCGGTGAAGGAGCGCCGTGTGTTTACCGCTGCTCCCCATTGAAATCAATGGGGCAGCGCTGGGATACCGCCGGCAAAATGCTGCTCTTGTGGCGCATTGCGGGCGGTTTTAACCCTTTCTCGGCCGCTAGCGGGGGGTAAAAGTGCCCCGCTAGCGGCCGAAATGCGCCGGTAATCCGACGGTAAAACACCGCTAAAAATAGCGATGTTTTACCGCCGATGCTATGGGCGGCCTGGTGTGAAACTTTAGTCCGGAAATGAAGTGCTGCTAGATCACTTCAGGCTGGTCCATTTTACAGGTCTAGCTATGTAAAACATTAAAATTCAGTAATACACTGTTTCACCCTGCTCTGCACATGCTCAGTTGCTCTCCTATTTTAGTCATTTTTAGGCACTACTGAGTTTGTAGAGGCCGACCTGCTGACAGCCTTAAAGCAAAATTAAACCCTCCTATCCTTTACAGCCAAGGACACTGCTTCTGTTTAAACTGAATTTGATGGTTTGACAGTTTAGTTGAGGACACAAGCAAATTGACAGTTGGCAATCCCAGCATTCCAGGAAAGTAACTAACTGTTTTTTGAAACCGTTAAATCAATCGGTTTAGTTCCACTTTATGATTTACTGCTGTTTGGGGGCTCTGGACTTCGAAATGGAAGCTTCGAGCAAGAAACAAGTTGTTATGAGTAAAGGTCATCTTTAAGGTCCTTTCACACCACTGTGGTGTGGTAAGGCACAGTTATGCATGTTGGTACAATGCTATCCTTTTTATCTGAATGGGATTTCACTGCACCTTCTTAGTGAACTTGCATTTCAGCAGGTTGCAGCAATTTGCAATGCACCAATGTGCTTTGTGCTGCAGTGCGATGCCATGCTAAAAATGCTGATTTTTAGTCTCTTGTGGGGTGTTGGGCAGCATTTATTTGAATGGGCTGCCTTAATGTACCACACATTAACACACTAACCAATGCACGTTATCATGTGTATGTTTAATGCACTGAGTTGGACCAGGTAGAAATGAATGGGCCTGTAACCTGGTGTGGAAAAATAGAACACTGGATAGCCGCACTCCAAAAAAGTTTACCTTTATTAATAAATGAATATCAAAGAATCACAGGGTAATACAGACTAACTGCACAGGCACTGATGCGTTTCACACCAGATATGGTGCTTAGTCATAGCTAGAGTGCTAGAGATACATACAGATATATTTATACCAAACAACCTGTGTCATTAAATCCCAATGAAAGACACATCTGTGGCCACACAAAGTCCAGGAATTAACCATTGGGTGGAGAAAAGAGAAGAAAAATGCCCCTCCCTTCACCCAGCAAAAATACCACATAAAGAAAGTGATAGCAATGGTAAATATATAATGTAAAAAGAAAGAAAAGGAGACAACAAGTGCGATGTAGAAGAAAAATGACACAAAATAAAAAATAAAACCATAACATATGTATTAAAAAACTTGGCATAAACCAGCATGTGCACCTGGGTGAAAACAAAGTAATGTATCACCAGTGCATCAATGCAGGTGTGTGCCGTTTAAAAACCATATCCAATCTGTTAATGGATGATCGCAATACTTTCAGAAACATATATACATATTAAAGCTGCCATAAAATGTAACATACCAGTGACAAATGCAAATTTATAAAAGGCAAATATTTTCATTTATGTAAAATACTTTCAATCCAATATTGTCCTTTTGAATAAACATTAAACATTAAAGACACCCCTATGCGATTATACAAAGTATGATGATTGATGGAATAAAGTCGCATATATTAAAAAAATGCATATATAAAGTTGCATATATAAAAATGCATATATGAAAAACGCATGTATAAAAATAACCCCCTAATGGTATAACTATGGGAGAAACTCTAAATAATATAAAGAGAAAGTGCAAACATAGAATGTATATAAGGTATTGACACATTATACTCAAAATGAGGGAAACACTTGAGTATATAAGAACCATCATATAAATGTACACGTGGACATGTGCCAGAAAATAGATAAACTGACTATAAAAAAAAATGTGAAGAGAAAGCTATATCTATAAATCAAACGAGAAGACATGCATATATGTAATCATGCTGTATAGCCAGAACACAGAATGAAAATAAATGGAAAAAAATATCTAAAATATTCTTTTCTCGGCGCATGCGCGGCAGCTTCCAAGATGGGCGTTAGCCGCTGAAGCTCCGCTCCACCGCGGCCCCGCTCATTCCCAAAGCACAGGCAGAGCGCTGATTTCAGCCCCTAATAGACGCCACCGGGCACCAGACACCCCCGGGAACTGATTGATGCTGGTGGGGACAGCCAGAAGGAGCCTGACGAGCCAGATGACGGCCGCACCCAGACCGCTCAGTTATGCCAAGATGGCCACCGCTCCTCCGAGACACAGCGTGGCGGCAGCTGCTGACGACTCCATTGCAGACCAGGACTGTGCACTGCCTCAGTCACCAGGTACCCTGAACTCCCCGCTACCTCAGGCCCACTCTCCAGCGTCCACAGAATCTCTCCTGTTCAGTCTGCAGGCAGGCCTCCCATCCACCCCTATGATGGACCCTCACACAGGCCTTCTGCTATCCGTCAGTGAAGCACAAGAAGCCTCCCCCATACCCACAGACTTTCCCTCCATGATGGAGGCCTTTGCTCAGCTATTATCCAAAAGCCTAGCCCAAAACGCAGCTCAAATAACAGCATCCATACATGCTGACATGCAGCAATTCGGTTTTAGGCTTGACAACATACAGAAAAGACCGGATCAAGCAGGGGCTAGGATTAATCAGAACACAGCAAGATTGCAAGATATGCAGGACCAACTTAAAAAAGCTTTTGCTAAAATTGATGATTTGGAGAACAGATCGAGACGATATAATTTTAGGGTGAGGGGGGTCCCAGAAACAGAAAAGGAGGTTCACTCTGTCATCAAAACCCTCATCAAGGATCTTATTCCGGAGATACCGAAGCACCGCTTGGAGCTTGACAGGGCCCACAGAGCCCTACAACCCCCCCGTAAAGATGGACTCCCACGGGACATTATTGTGAAACTCCAACATTACGCGGTAAAGGAGAAAGTTATGAAAAAAGCCAGAAATCTGAATGAAATCTCTGTTCTCAGCCACAAAATTCAGATCTTTGCGGACCTGTCCCCCTACACAGTTCAGAAGAGAAGGGCCTTGAAACCTTTACTACTACTCCTGCAGGAGAAGGAGATCCCCTATAGGTGGTCGTTCCCGCTGAGACTGAATTTTTCACACAAGAGCAGAAACTACAGCTTCTCCACCTTTGCGGAATGTGAACGGATTCTTCTCCAGCTGGGCCTCATCCCTCAAGAGCCTTCAACATCACAGTCAAGCAGGGGTACCCCATCTTCAACCAAAAGACCCCCCCAGCAACCCCTCTTCAGCCATCCTGGCTAAAACAAAGTTCCAAGCGATCAAAGGAGAATTTCCCCACTTGAACTTCTACTTCTATTACAGGGTCTCAGATTTTTTTTCCCTTTTTTGAAGGGTGCAGCGCATCTGCTGTAGGACTTGTTGGGGCACGTCCCCATTTTCCCCGAGTCCACTGGCTCCGAGACTTATATTAGTTGGCCTAGGCCTTTTTTTATAGTTGTTTTTATGCCTTAAAATTTTTTTTTCTTACAAGATGTAATTTAAATAGTTTGAACACAAAGTAGGGGTGGGTTTTGAGAGACTTCCTCAATGGGCCTTGGGGGAGGCGGGCTTAACATGAAGTTTCCCCACAAGATCGTAGTGTCCCTTAGTTATCCAAAGAAGGGTGGATATCGACCCTGGGATCTCCACCTCCTCCTGGGCACTAATAGGCCCGGCCTATCGACCCCTCCTGTAAGGTATTCATGATTGTAGTTAGGGGGGTTCCTACATAGTCACATCCACACTGAATAGGTGGCAAAAGGGGTCAATATGGAAATTGTATGTTATCCTTTTTTTTTTATATGTTGGTTTCCTTTTCCATGTGCACCCCATATTTTCACATATAATTATATGCTCTGTTTTTTTTTTTGTATTTAATAGACCGGAACACGGTCTCTGGTTTGATTGATTAGAGGAACTGGGGCTGTGGTGGACCCAGTGCACCTTCATCTACCCTCAGGTACGCCTTAGGCTCCCCTGAGGGTTTTTTTTCTGCCTCCCTGTTTTCAGGAGGCCCTGGCCCGAGTGGCCGTAAGTGTAGGTTAGACATTTCTGCCTACTCTTTGGACTGGGCGAGGTGGTTTATTTTTTTCACCTCCTCAGTACACTTATCAGTCTTGATTGAAGTTTTATTGATGCTTTATGTTTATTACATGAAATGAATCGTACTTCTCTTCTCTCTACCCTCTGCTCTTTCCCCACGCTCTTTCTATACCCTCCTGTACTCCTTTTTAGGCTCTACCGGTCATAGGGGTGGTCCTGGTATCCCCTTGCCGAGCCCGAGCAGACATCTCGCCTCACCGACAGATCACAGCCAGCTTTTACGTTCCATTAGAAATGGTAAGCCGCGGTATGCAATGACAGTTCTCTCCCCTCTGGACCATGGTTAGTTTAAAAGATCGGAATTTCCTCCTTAGAATCATTTCACACAACACCCAAGGTTTGAATTCCCCAATTAAACGTAGAAAGACCTTTCAGTCCTACCAATCTATGCATATTGACGTCCTTCTTTTGCAGGAAACACACTTCCCAGTACACTACAAACTGTCATTTCTCCACCAACAGTACCAACAATTCTTCTTGTCCTCAGCTGAAAACAAAACCAAAGGGGTGGCCATCTGCTTTGCCAAGCATTTAAATGTCTCACAACCGGAGACGATAGTCGATCCCGAGGGGGGGTTTCCTGCTAATATCTGGTTTCATTGATGGTGAACTTTATACATTTGTTTCATATTATGCGCCTAACAGAGGTCAAAGAATGTTTTTCGATCTGTTACTTAAAAAATTACAACCCCACCTCAAAGGTACAATATTTATTGGAGGAGACTCGAACATCGCTTTCGACTCCGCACTTGACAGACTAGCTAATGGAACTTCTAAATCTAAACGCCCATCAAAACAGAGCACTAAAATAGCAGCTCTACTATTTGAGGAGGGTTTGTGGATATTTGGAGGGAAGTTAACCCACACAAAAAAGATTACACCCACTTTTCGGTCCCGCATAATTCCCTAGCCAGGATAGACCACATCTTCACACGCTCGCGCACAATCCCACTGGTCCTCAACTCTAGGATTATTGACTCTCCATTGTCAGATCACACGATGGTCTTGGTAGTAGCTCAGAAGGGAAGTTCCTCCAAGGGTCCGCCACGTTGGAGATTACAAGAATCTCTCCTCAATGATCCTATCAACTGTCAGGGCATAGTAGAAGGCATCAAAGATTACTTCAGAACTAACCAAACGGGGGAGGTCTCCCCTCCACCGTTTGGGCAGCCCATAAGCCGGGGATAAGGGGCCACATAATCAGCTTATCCTCACATCTTAAAGCAGCCCATAAAGCTGACATCCTAAAACTCACAGCGGACTACAGGGCGGCGGCTAAAGCTCATAAGAGACTACCCACATCAGACTCCTTAGAGACCCTTGACCGCTCTAGGATGGCACTTAACCTAGCTTTAACTTCTGTAGCAGAGAAACACTTGAAATGGACAGGAGCCAAGTTTTACTACCAAACAGACCGTTTGGGCTCCAAACTAGCAGCCAAACTCACCCCAAAACACCGAACGTTAGCGTTCCCCAAAACCAAAACGTTATCGGGAGACCTGACGCAGAACCCTTCTAAAATTATGGAAGCTTTCTCCATATTTTATACTGACCTATATAAATCCTCTGAGCCTCCACCACTGCAACAATGGGATCACTTCCTCAGGGACTTACCCCTACCAGCCTTGACCAAAGAACATAGGGAGTTGCTTGAGGACAAGATCTCAGAGGAGGAAGTATTGGATACGATTGACTCGCTTAAAACGGGTTCTGCCCCAGGTCCTGATGGCCTATCCACTGGGTATTATAAAAAATGCACCCCTATCCTTGCCCCCCACCTAGCTAAATGCTTTAACTCCCTCAGGGATGGAGCCCTCCTGGGACCTGATCTTAACTCGGCATATATCTCGGTGATACCGTAAGCCGGGGAAAGACCCAAGTGAATTGGGGAACTATAGGCCCATATCGCTTATTAATAACGATATCAAAATCCTGACAAAAATTCTAGCGAATAGAATGGCGAGCTTCATTGCTAATTATATTCACAATGATCAGGTGGGCTTCATCCCTGGCAGACAGGGGCCGGACCAAATACGTAGGACGATAGACATTATATCCCTTCTAAATTTGGGCTGGGATGGGGGCTCACCGCAGCGGGGCTTCCTCCTCTCCATCGATCTACACAAGGCTTTTGACTCCGTTAACTGGGATTATTTAACTGACATTTTACAGCGCTGGGGATTTGGTCCCTTCTTTCTGAACTACATTAGATCCCTATACTCGACCCCGTCTGCTCAGGTCCGCCACCTAGGAAGGTATTTAGACTCGTTCCCTATTAACAAAGGAACCAGGCAGGGATGCCCGCTCTCCCCCCTCCTCTTAGCGATAGCAATTGAATCACTGGCTATAGCGCTTAGAACCAACCCAGATGTCAAAGGGGTCCAATGTGGTGACCAGGAGCATAAATGTGCTCTATATGTGGATGACCTGCTTCTTTACATCACTTCCCCTCTCATTTCCACTCCTATGATCTATAAGATCCTCCAAGACTTCAGCATCGTTTCTGGCCTAAAGGTCAACATGTCTAAATCTATCGCGCTGAACATTACAGTCCCACAGGATATACTTAAACAGCTTTCCTCTAACTTTAATTTCTCCTGGGCGCCCACAGATATCCCCTACTTGGGTATCCACTTAATTCCAGACATCCAAAAACTGTTTGGCGCTAATTTCCCCCCCATGTTCCGTAAATGTAAGGAAGACATTGATAGGTGGGCTAGGTGTGGGCTATCCTGGCTGGGCAGAATTCACGCCGTTAAGATGATATTACTTCCCCGTCTCTTATACCTTTTTCGCTCACTTCCTATTCCTATTAAGAAATCAACCCTCCTCAAATTTCAATCCGAAATCATCCACTTTATTTGGGGCCGTAGAGGGTATAGATGCCCCTCCAGTATGCTGACCTGTCCTAAAAGTCAGGAACTGACTTGTGGGGCTACTATCAGGCAGCTCAACTATCCCAAATTTCGTCGGTGTTTGCTCGAGGCCCGAAACCAAGTTGGCTGGCAATGGAAAGACATGCAACCCCTCGGAACACGATCGACTATCTTCTCTGGTGTACCCCTACTGATAGACCTGCTATACTATCACCTACCCTATCCCACTCGATGGCCTTGTGTACAAAACTCTTTTCACATCGTAATCTTATTTCACCTCTCAAACCTTTAGCACACTTATTCCATAACCCAGCTTTTCCGCCAGGGATGGTAATCAGGTTCTTCAAGTGGTGGACGGACAAGGGATTATATAGGATTGGCCATTTCCTCTCCCCCAGAGGACCGATCACACTGAACCACTGTCGAAACGAGTTAGCATGCCCCAATCTGAGTTTTTCAGATTCTCTCAAATACACCACTACCTTCACTCCATTTGGAAGCAAAATCAAGGAAGGCCCTCTTTGACACCATTTGAACAATGGAGCTCCACTTCAGAGGTCCAGAGGGGAGGAATCTCCATAATCTATTCCGCCGTAAAATCTTCAGCAGAGAAACCGAGATATGCTCGGGCCTGGGAAGAGGATTTGGACAACTCCTTGACGTTACAGGACTGGTACTCCAGGTTTAAACGACCATTCAAAGGTATACTAAACATATCATTGATAAAAGCCAGTATTAAAGTCATAACAAGATGGTACTATGTACCGGCTCATTTAGCTATCATCTTTCCAGGATCTTCCCCTCTGTGTTTCAGGGGCTGTAAGATGGAGGGGACAATGATACACATATGGTGGACGTGTCCCAGAATCAGATCGTTCTGGGGAAAGGTCTTCCGCACGATCAGTACTGTTTTACAGCAAACAGTCTCCCCTGATCGTTCCATCGATTTGCTTAATGGGAAGATCAGGACTTTTTCTAAATTTTCACAGAAGCTATCTTTCTTTATTCTCTTAGGAGCGAAGGCTTCTTTAGCAAAGTCCTGGAAGAAACCTAGCTTTTCAATACAAGGTTTTAAAAGGAAGGTGTCGTGGATAATGGCACAGGAACAAATCGTTGCTAAAATAAATCACAAAAACGAAACATTTTTCGCTATCTGGGAACCATGGGCCAAATACTGTAAGGTACCCCTGTTTCCGGGCATACCACAAAATACATCGTAAGATAGAATCTTTTGCAGAGTACTCCCCCTTTCTATCTACCCCTCCTCCCTCTTTCTTCTTCCCCTCTCTTTTCTAAAGACTCTCTTGTCTCCTTTGTTGGTTAACAAAGATCAAGCTCTCTTAGGTGAAGCCCGAGAACGGGCGGTTATGTTACATTATTTAATTTTCTTGATCTCATGTTTTTACTGTTAACCCAGTTGCCTTTCCCGTAATCATTAGGCGGCAAGGCTGGATCTCATTCAAAACTCCTAGTGTAGAGAACAGAGAAAAACCTTAGACAGCTCTCAAAACATGAATAACTTAGCATGGTACATGGTTTTAGCATTTGGGCAACGACGCAGGAACCAGGAACCCGGGCCCTCCGGACAGGCCACAGCGTGCTCCCATTGGGGTGGTCTGTCCATCGGTCTGAGTTGAAATCTCTCGTTCCTGCGGTCGTTCCCCAGGTCTATTTTCTTTTTTTTTATGTTTTTTTTTTTTCCTGTTTTGAAGTTTATTCATCAGGCCCTTTGTTCTCCCATAGAATATATGCCTTGCAACCTTACTTTTGAGCTTTAAAGATTTTGGTAAAGGAAAATAGATGATAGTCACTTCGTTGATTATAACTTCTGAAACTGTATGAGTTCCATGCTTGGAACTGACTGTTAATTTCTTTTTGTATGAACCTTCCATTTTTCAAAATAAAAATTATTTGAATATAAAAAAAATATTCTTTTCTGCTTAACGGTAATGGCAACAGTATGTATTGAAAATGCATGTCTCTCATAATCCAATAATAACCTGGTGTGTTAGCTTGTCAAAAATAACTTGAAAACAATATCTTTCATTTGGATATTTTAATCAAGGATCAGTGGTGTATTTTGGCTTTGTGCTGCCCTAGGCAAGACTAAAATCAGGCACCCCCCGCCCCATCTAAATTTGTCCCATCCCAGCCGCTTTATAATTGTGCTCACCCCTACTATCCATAGGTTATGCTTCAAAAGCCTTTACAGGTTACCACTTTAGATTCACAGAGGAGGTGTGGTGCTAGAATTACTGCCCATGATCTGACGTTTGCGGTGATAACTCGCATGTGTGGGATGATCGCTGTTTGCTGTTTGTGGGATGATTCACTGTTTTTTTTTTTTTAAATATATTTACACTGTTGTTTTAATTTTTGTTTATCACTTGTATTGCTGTCACAAGGAATGTAAACATCCCTGTGACAGCAATAGGCATGTGACAGGTACTCTTTATGGAGAGATCTGGGGTCTAAAAAACCCAAATCCCTATTCTGCACCTAAAAGTATTCAAAACACCAAGATCTTTAGATTTTTAAAAAACTGGCTCTGATGGTTGTCAAGTAAACCCGAAGTGATGTCATGTCATTGCTTTCCGGCTTACTGTTACTGTTCTCTGGCTGTCCGGCCAGCCGCACATGCCAGCTCGTCGCTTGTGTCTCCCAGTGGGAAGCATGAGAACACCCCCTCCTGCAAATGATAGTTACTTAAAAAAAAAGGTAGGTGAACAGGTACTGGTGCCATTAGTAACAGATAAACAGGTGACCACTTCCAGGTGCTCCAGGTGACCCCACATGGAGGGACACTCACCACAATGGATGGACCTTCTATTGCTAGATAGGTTTTACTGCACTTTTTTTGGTTGGACACTTTTATCTTTTCACCAACCCAACCATTCACATGTACCAGGATGCGATTCCTTCCAATGCCATACACCGCCACTCAAAAAAACAGTATCAGGGAAAAGATTCATTGCGCAAAGTAGCTGACTTTGTTAAACCATATAAAAACTTACAACTATACCACA
Source organism: Lithobates clamitans (assembly GCA_037952925.1). Taxonomy (NCBI): domain Eukaryota; kingdom Metazoa; phylum Chordata; class Amphibia; order Anura; family Ranidae; genus Lithobates; species Lithobates clamitans. The sequence goes on from JBBGZY010000291.1 coordinate 2,707,339, forward strand.
CTCACATGTATATGTGTCTAAGGACCGGAACAAATGTTAAATCCTTTCCCTGGAGCGCAAGCTAGCTTCGGGCCTCGGGGGGCAGCAGCAGCCATCCTAACCTTTTAACAATGTATGTACCTGGTGCCGGTTCTTAGGCACATATAGATGCGAATGCGGTGTAATTGTAAGGTGTTTGTAAGGTTAGCATTCTGAATACCACTGTGGTGGTGGTGGTGGTGGGAGGGGGGGTGTTGGATTCTTCCCACTGACAACAAATGGAAGGGACATACCTTTGCAAATAAGCCATGCTATCAATCCTATATATAAATTATTTAAAGAATGCGTGAATTCCTATATGTGTTGATAAATATGACACTTCAAATGGAATTAGTAATCCAGGTGGCTCTTCATAAACCTTGAGTGGTGTTCCTAAAAAGTGCCCTACATAGATCACTACTCAGAGACTTGTGACCCATTTAGCCCTAAAAAGGTCAAATATTGCTTTATGCAGCATGGTACTATCCTCCACTTTTCTAGTACTCCAGCGGGAATATGACAACAATGGTGCCTTTAAATTCCTCAGACCAAAGGGTAAACAAATTAAAAAAATAATAATTGCACAACACATCTTTTATTAATGGAAAGTCAAACAAAGAAATAGAGCTGTTACACTCACATTAAAAAGAGAAGAACAAATGGAAGGGGCGTTTTTATTGACCTCAGATGAATTAATATTAGCAGGAAGAGACCTGAAAATTGCCTAAAGAGATCCTCTGGAGTAAAAAGGTTGAGAAAGGTTGATCTAGACTGTGAGAGTTGCCTTGTAATATCAACCAATGCAGAATGAAGCACAAAGCAATAGATCATTTTAACTTACGGACATGGAACAATCCATATTTGGACAAAATTGTATTGCTGGCAAGAGATAGGTGTGCTTGCAATGGCATGTTTACTCAGTCAGGGTTATGACTCTATTTTTGTCAACATGCTAGGTTCATTCATTGCCCCTTTCCTTCGCAGCAACAGACAGACATAGAAATTATAGTGGATGTTATCTGATTGCAGGATAAAACAAAGGGGACCAAAAACAAGTACAATATCAAATACTGTAACTTCCAATAGACCACATACACTCGAACTGCAACTTCCAGTTAACTCTCGGTTCTCAGTGACAGTGAACACCTTCTCTGTAATGCGCATTTAGGAGAGACACACTGATCCAATGTCCACAACCACCTGTAGAGAGTTTTCCATTACTACTTCCCCAGTAGCGGAGTGCAATTTACGCTGGCTCCACATGTGCCCTTAACTTAACTCCCGAATTTCCGCAAATCCACTCCAGTTGCTCTGGGAGACAGACTGCTAGTGGAAGGAGTGTTGACAACATCTCCCTCGCTGCTAGAGGCTGGTCCACCTATAACAGGTACACGCTATCAACAGGCTGCTTGTTAAACTTCCATTACTCTAAGTAACCACTTGTGTCTTCTCACTACTCCTCTCCACACCGACGTCAACCACCTGTACAGCGTTTTCCATTACTACTTCACAGGTAGCTGAGTGCAATTTGCGCTGGCTCCACATGTGCCCTTAACTTAACTCCCGAATTTCCGCAAATCCACTCCAGTCGCTCTGGGAGACAGACTGCTAGAGGAAGGAGTGTTGATAACATCTCCCTCGCTGCTAGAGGCTGTTCCACCTATAACAGATACACACTATCAACAGGCTGCTTGTTAAACTTCCATTACTCTAGGTAACCACTTGTGTCTTCACATTACTCCTCTCCACATCGACGTCTTCATACCCCAATGTGTTTAAGACCCACTCAGTGAACTATGTGTGTGTCAGTTACTTACATGGCATAATTTTCAGTAACTTCAGTAGACCAGGCAAGAACAAAGTTTCAAAAGCTTTACTTAAGAAAGGTGTAAACTTTTCACAGTCCAAACAGACTCCCTAAACACCCTGCCCATTGGAAAGAATGAGCAGCGCTTCTGAACCACCTGAAAAGCGCTTTGGAAGTGCCGCAACACAGGAGTTTTTAACCCCCTCTTTGGGATTAAAAGCACCCCACTAGTGGCCAAAAAACGCCGCTTAAACCGAAAAACGCCCTCTAAAATAAGCGTTGCTTTAGCGCTAATGCAGCCACGGCCCCAGTGTAAAAGGGGTCTTACTGTTTCAACCTGTCCACAATAGTGGGGGTCTTCCAGGGATCAATTTGCATACCACTGCCCAACTCTTCCATTCTCTCATCGATCCCAAACTTGCTTTGAGCTCCTTTTTCTAGACCACTGCCCATGCAGCTGGCTTTAATTGTCCTGCATGCAATTCTCTCTACATAACACTGAAAAATTTGGGCATGGGGACTTTCCCAGCCCCAAAATATCTTCATTCAAGGCTTCAATTCCCTACCATCCTATTAGATGTTCAGGACACACATAGAAACCAAGTGGATTGCATGATTTACTGAACCATATTTTTTTAATTTAAATATAGTTATATATATATATTTAATTTTATTGATGAAGTTTAAATATATAAAGTCCAACAAAGAACAGAAAGGGAAGGACTATGTCAAATCATAAGGCATACCTGTAGTTTTTTTGAGGTGGGGATACAGAGAACAGAAAACAGGGGCCCCCTGTGAGGAAGCTGGCTCACAATGTGATTGGAGTCTTCCCAGATCCGTAGTGCAGACACAGAATGTCCCTCACACCTCTCAGCCAGGACAAGAAGCCTCCATCTTCCATCAGGGACACGGAGGAGAACTTTATCCTGATTGTGGACACTTGTGAGCAGGAGGAAGCGAAGCCAAGATTTGGGAGAGATTTCTCCCTTCATGTCCAGTCACCCGACCATAGTAGACTCATCAGAGTGACCATCCAAGAGGACCCCAACCATAGAAGATTCATCAGAGGAGCCAAGAGGGACCATCTGAGAGGACTCCAACCATAGAAGACTCATCAGAGGAGCCAAGAGGGACCATCTGAGAGGACCTCAACCATAGAAGACTCATCAGAGGAGCTCCACATCAACCTCCAAACCAGCACACCATCAGCCAGTTATCTGGGTTTCCATTGCAACATGTGGATATGTGGACACCATGAGTGAGCTTGGAGATTTACCCCCCGCCATTTGAACACCGGGAGTGGCAGCAAGCTGAAAGGCCTTGGCTGGGCTATAGCCACTTGCCCTTTTATGCTTGTCATCTGGTAAGCTGAATCAACTACTACGGTGGATTAGCACTATTGTCTATAGGTGCACAGTGGTGGTGTTTATGCTCTTGAAGGACTTAACTTTTTCCTTTGATGTCATGTGTATGGACTTTAATTTCAATCCATAGCACAGCTTATCTACAAGATTTTTAATATTGGTGTGATCGCACTGTATGCTGCCGCTTATTGTTACGATTCTGTTAGCGCGGTATTCCTACCTTAATCTTATTGCATACACAGATGAGGCACAAGGTTACATAGCTTTTGACATTTTTCTTTTAACCAGGCCACCCAAAGGAATATTAAATCTATTGCAATCCAAAGTTCTTCTATCTTAGAAACCCTAGTATGCCCAGCATGTTTGTAGCAATGAACAGGGCCAAAACTGGGGGGGGGGGGGGCAGGGGGGACATATGCCCCGGGCGTCAACTGGAGGGGGAGTGCCACCGGCACTGGACCCAAATGACTGTAACTATGCATGCAGACTGAGCTGCCCGAACTCACACACCACTGGCTGCTCGGTGTGAGCCCGCACTGCCGTACCGCTGATTGCAGGGGAGTTGGGATCACGGCTATACTTAGATTTCATTTGCGTCCGCCCCTCCTCCCGCTTCCACCCTGGCCAGGCCCTCTGAACTCTGCCTTTAAGAGCCGGGACAGAAGACTTTTGCGGTATTGTGAGGGGGCAGGGGAGGGGCGCCACTGCGCCAGTAGCATCACTAGCACCGAGATCCAAGTCCTGCCCCACTGCACCTACACAATCTCTTCTGGACTGTCAGGGAGGTTCTTCAAGGCACCTCCATGGCTCTTCTGATAGAATACGAGCCTAGGAAAAAGAACACATCCTGTCATCATGCCATCGAGCTGTCTGAAGTCTGTGTATGGAGAGGGGAGTGGCGAGGATGGAGGTAAAGAAGAATGCCCAGGGTGCAGAGTATGTAGCTAAACACATGAGAAGGAACACAGAAGTAGAGGGAATAGGAGGATTTATGGTGGAATTAGTACAGAAGGTGGGGGGAGCAATTATGTGGGGCGGATAGCAGTATCCATGCTTGTGTATGTGTTTGGGGGGTTTATTGGCAGAGGGGGATAAAAGAATTTATGGTGACCCCTGAACTCTGCACCACTAACTCATGCCCCCTGAACTCTGCACCACTTACTCACGCCCCCTGAACTCTGCACCACTTACTACTGACCCCCTGAACTCTGCACCACTTACTCCTAACCCCCTGAACTAAGCACCACTTACTCCTGACCCCCTGAACTAAGCACCACTTACTCCTGACCCCCTGATATCTGCACCACTTACTCCTGACCCCCTGAGCTCAGCACCACTTACTCCTGACCCTCTGATCTCTGCTCCACTTACTGCTGACCCCCTGAACTCTGCTTCACTTACTCCTGACCCCCTGAACTCTACCTCACTTACTCCTGATCCCCTGAACTCTGCCTCACTTACTTATGACCCCCTGAACTCTGCACCACTTACTCCTGACCTCCTGAACTCTGCCTCACTTACTTCTGACCCCCTGAACTCTGCACCACTTACTCCTGACCCCCTGAACTAAGCACCACTTACTCCTGACCCCCTGATATCTGCACCACTTACTCCTGACCCCCTGAGCTCAGCACCACTTACTCCTGACCTTCTGATCTCTGCTCCACTTACTGCTGACCCCCTGAACTCTGCCTCACTTACTCCTGACCCTCTGAACTCTGCCTTACTTACTCCTGACCCCCTGAACTCTGCCTCACTTACTTCTGACCCCCTGAACTCTGCACCACTTACTCCTGACCCCCTGAACTCTGCACCACTTACTCCTAACCCCCTGAACTAAGCACCACTTACTCCTGACCCCCTGAACTAAGCACCACTTACTCCTGACCCCCTGATATCTGTACCACTTACTCCTGACCCCCTAAGCTCAGCACCACTTACTCCTGACCCTCTCATCTCCGCTCCACTTACTGCTGACCCCCAGAACTCTGCCTCACTTACTCCTGACCCCCTGAACTCTGCCTCACTTACTCCTGACCCCCGAACTCTGCCTCACTTACTTCTGACCCCCTGAACTCTGCACCACTTACTCCTGACCTCCTGAACTCTGCACCACTTACTCCTGACCCCCTGAACTCTGCACCACTTACTCCTGACCCCTGAACTAAGCACCACTTACTCCTGACCCCCTGATATCTGCACCACTTACTCCTGACCCTCTGATCTCCGCTCCACTTACTGCTGACCCCCTGAACTCTGCCTCACTTACTCCTGACCCTCTGAACTCTGCCTCACTTACTCCTGACCCCCTGAACTCTGCCTCACTTACTTTTGACCCCCTGAACTCTGCACCACTTACTCCTGACCCCCTGAACTCTGCACCACTTACTCCTAACCCCCTGAACTAAGCACCACTTACTCCTGACCCCCTGAACTAAGCACCACTTACTCCTGACCCCCTGATATCTGTACCACTTACTCCTGACCCCCTAAGCTCAGCACCACTTCTTCCTGACCCTCTCATCTCCGCTCCACTTACTGCTGACCCCCAGAACTCTGCCTCACTTACTCCTGACCCCCTGAACTCTGCCTCACTTACTCCTGACCCCCTGAACTCTGCCTCACTTACTTCTGACCCCCTGAACTCTGCACCACTTACTCCTGACCTCCTGAACTCTGCACCACTTACTCCTGACCCCCTGAACTCTGCACCACTTACTTCTGACCCCTGAACTAAGCACCACTTACTCCTGACCCCCTGATATCTGCACCACTTACTCCTGACCCCCTGATATCTGCACCACTTACTCCTGACCCTCTGATCTCCGCTCCACTTACTGCTGACCCCCTGAACTCTGCCTCACTTACTCCTGACCCTCTGAACTCTGCCTCACTTACTCCTGACCCCCTGAACTCTGCCTCACTTACTTTTGACCCCCTGAACTCTGTACCACTTACTCCTGACCCCCTGAACTCTGCACCACTTACTCCTAACCCCCTGAACTAAGCACCACTTACTCCTGACCCCCTGAACTAAGCACCACTTACTCCTGACCCCCTGATATCTGCACCACTTACTCCTGACCCCCTAAGCTCAGCACCACTTACTCCTGACCTTCTGATCTCTGCTCCACTTACTGCTGACCCCCTGAACTCTGCCTCACTTACTCCTGACCCTCTGAACTCTGCCTCACTTACTCCTGACCCCCTGAACTCTGCCTCACTTACTTCTGACCCCCTGAACTCTGCACCACTTACTCCTGACCCCCTGAACTCTGCACCACTTACTCCTAACCCCCTGAACTAAGCACCAATTACTCCTGACCCCCTGAACTAAGCACCACTTACTCCTGACCCCCTGATATCTGTACCACTTACTCCTGACCCCCTAAGCTCAGCACCACTTACTCCTGACCCTCTCATCTCCGCTCCACTTACTGCTGACCCCCAGAACTCTGCCTCACTTACTCCTGACCCCCTGAACTCTGCCTCACTTACTCCTGACCCCCTGAACTCTGCCTCACTTACTTCTGACCCCCTGAACTCTGCACCACTTACTCCTGACCTCCTGAACTCTGCACCACTTACTCCTGACCCCCTGAACTCTGCACCACTTACTCCTGACCCCTGAACTAAGCACCACTTACTCCTGACCCCCTGATATCTGCACCACTTACTCCTGACCCCCTGATATCTGCACCACTTACTCCTGACCCTCTGATCTCCGCTCCACTTACTGCTGACCCCCTGAACTCTGCCTCACTTACTCCTGACCCTCTGAACTCTGCCTCACTTACTCCTGACCCCCTGAACTCTGCACCACTTACTCCTGACCCCCTGAACTCTGCACCACTTACTCCTAACCCCCTGAACTAAGCACCACTTACTCCTGACCCCCTGAACTAAGCACCACTTACTCCTGACCCCCTGATATCTGCACCACTTACTCCTGACCCCCTAAACTCAGCACCACTTACTCCTGACCCTCTCATCTCTGCTCCACTTACTGCTGACCCCCAGAACTCTGCCTCACTTACTCCTTACCCCCTGAACTCTGCCTCACTTACTCCTGACCCCCTGAACTCTGCCTCACTTACTTCTGACCCCCTGAACTCTGCACCACTTACTCCTGACCTCCTGAACTCTGCCTCACTTACTCCTGACCCCCTGAACTCTGCACCACTTACTCCCGACCCCCTGAACTCTGCCTCACTTACTCCTGACCCCCTGAACTCTGCCTCACTTACTTCTGACCCCCTGAACTCTGCACCACTTACTCCTGACCTCCTAAACTCTGCCTCACTTACTCCTGACCCCCCGAACTCAGCACCACATACTCTTGATCCCCTGAACTCTGCCTCACTTACTCCTGACCCCCTGAACTCTTCCTCACTTACTCCTGACCCCCTGAACTCTGCACCACTTACTCCTGACCTCCTGAACTCTGCCTCACTTACGCCTGACCCCCCGAACTCAGCACCACATACTCTTGACCCCCTGAACTCTGCCTCACTTACTCCTGACCCCCCGAACTCAGCACCACATACTCTTGATCCCCTGAACTCTGCCTCACTTACTCCTGACCCCCTGAACTCTTCCTCACTTACTCCTGACCCCCTGAACTCTGCCTCACTTACTCCTGACCCTCTGAACTCCGCCTCACTTACTCCTGACCCCCTGAACTCTGCCTCACTTACTCCTGAACCCCTGAACTCTGCACCACTTACTCCTGGCCCCCTTTAACTCTGCACCACTTACTCCTGACCCCTTGAACTCTACACCACTTACTCCTGACCCCTGAACTCTACACCACTTACTCCTGACCCCCTGAACTTTACACCACTTACTCCTGACCCCCTGATCCCCCTGAACTCTGCACCACTTACTCCCGACCCCCTGAACTCTGCCTCACTTACTCCTGACCCCCTGAACTCTGCCTCACTTACTTCTGATACCCTGAACTCTGCACCACTTACTTTTGACCTCCTGAACTCTGCCTCACTTACTCCTGACCCCCCGAACTCAGCACCACATACTCTTGACCCCCTGAACTCTGCCTCACTTACTCCTGACCCCCTGAACTCTTCCTCACTTACTCCTGACCCCCTGAACTCTGCCTCACTTACTCCTGACCCTCTGAACTCCGCCTCACTTACTCCTGACCCCCTGAACTCTTCCTCACTTACTCCTGACCCCCTGAACTCTGCACCACTTACTCCTGGCCCCCTTTAACTCTGCACCACTTACTCCTGACCCCTTGAACTCTACACCACTTACTCCTGACCCCTGAACTCTACACCACTTACTCCTGACCCCCTGAACTTTACACCACTTACTCCTGACCCCCTGATCCCCCTGAACTCTGCACCACTTACTCCCGACCCCCTGAACTCTGCCTCACTTACTCCTGACCCCCTGAACTCTGCCTCACTTACTTCTGACCCCCTGATCTCTGCACCACTTACTCCTGACCTCCTGAACTCTGCCTCACTTATGCCTGACCCCCCGAACTCAGCACCACATACTCTTGACCCCCTGAACTCTGCCTCACTTACTCCTGACCCCCTGAACTCTGCACCACTTACTCCTGACCCCCTGAACTCTGCCTCAATTACTTCTGACCCCCTGAACTCTGCACCACTTACTCCTGACCCCCTGAACTCTGCCTCACTTACTCCTGACCCCCCAAACTCAGCACCACATACTCTTGACCCCCTGAACTCTGCCTCACTTACTCCTGACCCCCTGAACTCTTCCTCACTTACTCCTGACCCCCTGAACTCTGCCTCACTTACTCCTGACCCTCTGAACTCTGCCTCACTTACTCCTGACCCCCTGAACTCTGCCTCACTTACTCCTGACCCCCTGAACTCTGCACCACTTACTCCTGGCCCCCTTTAACTCTGCACCACTTACTCCTGACCCCTTGAACTTTACACCACTTACTCCTGACCCCTGAACTCTACACCACTTACTCCTGACCACCTGAACTTTACACCACTTACTCCTGACCCCCTGATCCCCCTGAACTCTGCACCACTTACTCCCGACCCCCTGAACTCTGCTTCACTTACTCCTGACTCCCTGAACTCTGCCTTACTTACTTCTGACCCCCTGAACTCTGCACCACTTACTCCTGACCTCCTGAACTCTGCCTCACTTACTCCTGACCCCCCAAACTCAGCACCACATACTCTTGACCCCCTGAACTCTGCCTCACTTACTCCTGACCCCCTGAACTCTTCCTCACTTACTCCTGACCCCCTGAACTCTTCCTCACTTACTCCTGACCCCCTGAACTCTGCCTCACTTACTCCTGACCCTCTGAATTCCGCCTCACTTACTCCTGACCCCCTGAACTCTGCCTCACTTACTCCTGACCCCCTGAACTCTGCACCACTTACTCCTGACCCCCTTTAACTCTGCACCACTTACTCCTGACCCCTTGAACTCTACACCACTTACTCCTGACCCCTGAACTCTACACCACTTACTCCTGACCCCCTGAACTTTACACCACTTACTCCTGACCCCCTGATCCCCCTGATCTCTGCACCACTTACTCCTGACCCCCTGAACTCTGCACCATTTACTCCTGATCCCCTGAACTCTGCACCACTTACTCCTGACCCCCTGAACTCTGCACCACTTACTCCTGACCCCCTGAAATCTGCACCACTTACTCCTAGCCATAGGGGCCTTAAGGAGGGCTAGGATTTTCATTAGAAAATTGGAAGTTAAGCCTGCTTGGGTTAGTGTTGCAAACATGAAAGACTATCCTAGGCGGTCAAACGCCTTCTCAATGTCCACCGATAAAAGGCAGAGAGGAGTGTTTGTCTTTTTAATATGGCCCATTAAAGATAGGACCTCAATGGTATTGCATATAGAATTATCTTTTAAACAAAATATTATTAATGTTCGGTAGTATAGCTTGTCTACTAAAAGTTGTTCTTTAAGAGTGTTGCACACAAGAGCATGATGGGAATCAGTTTTTTTTAGATTGTGGCATTTCATTAGTTTTAGATTTAGCAGACTGCAGTTCTATTATCTACAAAAGATTATACTTATTGCAGACATGGACCAAGCAATAAAATAAATATTCTTCATTTTTCTCTTCTAACTCTGTTTTATGCCAGTTTTATTTAAAATCTAAAATAACAAAGCATGTAAAGGATATTATATTTCACTCTTGCTTGCAAAAAGGTTATGTGGGTTTGACTGTTGAAAAATGAGATAGATAAATTAGCATTAAAATGTAATTCTGGGGGAAATGTTTTAAGAATAATAAGAGATGTCTGAGGAAAAAAACACCCTCAGAATGACTGTAGCATTCTAGTCAATATTGTATTCTTTTTTTTTATTACTCAGTTGAAAATGCTTTTGTTAAATGTCATAAAGTTGCAAAGTTACTTGTTATAGAGTACAACAATGGCATTAGATAAAGTAGGAAAGAACAGAAAAAAAAATCAAATTTTCTTTATAATGAAACGTGTAGCACAAGAAAATGAATCCAAGACTTTAAAATTAGGACACAAATGTCTATTTGACAGTTAATTTGCTAGCATATTTTGCAGATAGAAATAATATAAAGAATGCTCAGGAGCATATTTATAAAGCAGTAAAACAATTACTGGCATTAAAAATACATGAATCCGGAAGATTCCCCCTTAATGAATGTTTGGTGAATGCCACAACCACTACTTTATAAATATGCCCCTTAATTTTTTTCCCTATTTAGTAAGAACTTGCAATCCAGAATACAGTTTGTAGCAAGATAATTTAGAAAGAACTTTATGATTTTTCTTTGGAATACCAACATTACTTACCCAGTATGTCTCCTATGAGGCAATGGATTTGCTAATCGCTGCCTGACAGCTAATTAACTATCAAGAACTTGTTAAGCTGATGATTAGCAAATTTTGTTATTGTGGTTGTAGTCAGACATGCCAGCTGAAACATAAAAACCCTGTGCACCTGTACAGCAAAGTGTTAAAAGTCTGTCAAGAAAGCTCCCCCCCCCCCAGTTCGGTTGGCACCTAGAACTTGCGAACAGGCATAAAATTCAGATAAACACCGTTAAAGTCTATGGGACATGAACCTGAAAAATCAAAAGTGCTCATTTTAAAAGCTTCTATGAAAGTTATCGTCATAAAAAGTGTTTGGGGACCCGGGTCCTGCCCCAGCTGACATGTATCAATGCAAAAAAAAGTTTTAAAAACGGCCATTTTTTCGGGAGCAGTGATTTTTATAATGCTTAAAGTAAAACAATAAAAATGAAATATTCCTTTACATTTTGTGCCTGGGGGGTGTCTATAGTATGCCTTTAAAGTGGCACAGTTTTCCTATGTTTAGAACAGTACCACAGCAAAATGACATTTCTAAAGGAAAAAAAGTCATTCAAAACTGATCACGGCTGTAACGAATTGCTGGGTTTCGGCAATATAGATAAAACTCATTGAAAAAAACGGCATGGGTTCCCCCAGTCCATTACCAGGCCATTTGGATCTGGTATGAATATTAAGGGGAACCCCAAGCGAAAAATTTGAAAAAACATTGCGTGGGGGGTCCCCCCAAAATCCATACCAGGCCCTTCAGGTCTGATATGGATTTTAAGGAGAACCCTGTGCCACAATTTTAAAAAAATTGTGCCCAAAATTCATACCAGACCCTTATCTGAGCACACAACCTGGCAGGCCGCAGGAAAAGAGGGGGGATGAGAGAGCACACCACCCCCCTCCTGAACCATACCAGGCCACATGCCCTCAACATGGGGCAGATGGAGATGGAGTTATCCCCAAAGTACCTTGTTCCCAGTGGTTGCGGGAGTCTGCAGGTGGGGGGCTTATTGGAATCTGGAAGCCCCCTTTAACAAGGGGATCCCCAGATCCCAGTCTCCCCCCTATGTGAATTGGTAACGGGTACATTGTACCCCTACCATTTTACAAAAAAGTGTCAAAAATAGTAAAAAGGACAGGAGACACTTTGGGACAAGTCCTTTATTAAAAAATTAAAAATAAAAATGTCCTGTGATGTAGATCCATCTCACACCTCCCCACGGACCGGAAAACAAAAAAAGGTGCAACAGCTCCGCCTCCATGGGAGGCTCCTGCTGAGTGACACTTCTTCTCGTTGACATCTGTTATATAGCTGAGGGCGGGGCCACCCAGTGACGTAATTGGGTGATCCTGCCCCCCTCTGACGCCACGTGACTTGCAACCCTGGGTACGTATTTAGGAAAGGCTGCACCACGCTGCACCACCAAATTGAGGACATGTGCCAGGCATTTCCCTGTCTAAGGGCAGACAGGAGGTTTGAGCCATATCACACACCACCATTTCTGGCTCCAGCTGACATGGTGTGAACCACCTCTGGGCCTGTCGCTGCAGAGAAGAAAGAATCTCTGTTCCGGTGTGGTTCCTGTCCCCTAAATACAGCAGCTGAAGCACTGCATGGCACCCTTTAGCCTGACTGTGGGAATAGCCCTTTGAATGCTTAGGGGGTATCTGATGTTCATAGGACAATTCTGCAGAGGAGGGCATGGAGGTGGCGGAGGAGGGGGAGGAGGAGGAGAGGGAGGAGGAGGAGGGGGTAGAGCTCACAGGTCTGGCGTCATCACCACCAGCTGTATGGAGATGTGGGGGCACAACAAGCTGCAGCACAGAGCCCTGTCCTGCATCCTTTCGAGTTGCCAGCAGCGTTACCCAGCGTGCTGTGAACAAAATATATCATCCCTGTCCATGCTTGCTGGACCATGTTTCAGCAGTAAGGTGGATTTTACGGCTGACTACCTTGCCTAAAGATGCCAGAACATTCTCTTCCATGTGATGGTAGAGAGATGGAACAGCCTTACGTGAAAAGTAATAGTGACTGGGAACCTGCCATTGTGGTACAGAACATTGTGCAAATTCACAGAAGGGGGCAGAATCCACCAGGCTGAAAGGGAAAAGTTGGAGAGCCAACAGCTTTGACAAGCTTGCATTTAGACGCTGGACATGGGTGGTGACAGGAACTGTATTTTTTTTTCGGCTGCAGCAGATGGGGCAGAAAAATTTGCCAGCTACAGTCTACAGCTGGTTGTGTGCTGCCGGCAGATGTGCTGCTGGACTTGGGACACCCTGTGCTATACCATCATCCCTGTCAGTGGAGGCTGCTGAAAGGTAATGACTCTGTATAGCAGGGGCAGACTGAAGTGGGTAAGGAGGAGGAATGACAGATTTGTGCCCCTTTTGTGTGGCTTTTAGGTGCTCTTGCCAATGGGCTGAGTGGTTGGACGTTAAATGCCTTGTTAAGCATGTGGTACCCAAATGGTTGGTGTTTTTGCCACGTTTGATGTGCCTGAGACACAGTTTGCAGATAGCAACAGTGCAATCTGCTGCAGATGTGCTGAAAAAGGCCCAGACAGCTGAGCTTTGGGAAGTGGGCCAGGAGATAACAGCTGCAGAATGTGATGGAATAGGGTGGCTGCTCCCTACTCTTTCTTGATGTAGGCCTCCTTGGGGTTGTGCTGCCACACCTTCAGTTTCCTCCTATTTCCTCCATCTGGCATCCAAGCCGCATCAGTGACCTCATCATCATCATCTCCATCTCCTCCATCTTCATCATTACGACTGGAGACAACTTGGCGATACGCTGCAGCTTGGGGAACGTGAATGCCAATTTGTCTACCTGTGTTCCTGCCTCTCTCTAGGCTCATGTTCATGTCATCCTCAACCTCAGAACCAACATCTAGATCCAGTAATGGCTGGGCATCATCAAGGAGCAAGTGGCAGACGCTGTGGTCAAATAACTAAGCTGACTCCTCAATGGCTGATGTTGGGGCTATGGCAGTAACACACACAGAAGTAAATGGTGTTAAACTGACAGTAACGCACACAGAACTATATGGTGTTAAACTGGCAGTAACGCACACAGAACTACATGGCGTTAAACTGGCAGTAACACACACAAAACTATATGGCATTAAACTGGCAGTAACGCTCACAGAACTATATAGCGTTAAACTGGCGGTAACGCACACAGAAGTAAATGGCGTTAAACTGGCAGTAACGTACAAAACTATATGGCGTTAAACTGGCAGTAACGCACACAGAACTATATGGCGTTAAACTGGCAGTAACGCACACAGAACTATCTGGCGTTAAACTGGCAGTAACGCACACAAAACTATATGGCGTTAAACTGGCAGTAACGCACACAGAACTATATGGCGTTAAACTGGCAGTAACGCACACAGAAGTAAATGGTGTTAAACTGGCAGTAACGCACACAGAAGTAAATGGCATTAAACTGGCAGTAACACACAAAACTATATGGCATTAAACTGGCAGTAACACACACAGAACTATACGGCGTTAACCTGGCAGTAAAGCACACAGAACTATATGGCATTAAACTGGCTATAACACACACACCTACTCTAGCTATACACTAATGTAAAGATTACTGACACGGTCTTACTACACTACACTAAAACTATATGAGCTATCCCTACTCTACACTAATGTATGTATAAATGACACGGTCTCACTACACTACAGTAAAACCATCTGAGCTGTCCCTACTCTAGCTGCACACTATGCAAAGCTGAATGATAGTCCTCCTCACTACACTCACAATAATAGCACTAATAGCACTGAACAGAGCTCTGTTCTATCTCTCTCCACGCCGAAATCACACTGAAAATGGCTGCAATTGAAAGAATACTTTTATACTGTGGGGCGGGAATGAGCCATGATTAGATAAAGTCATGATGACAGTGTCCAATCATGACTCTAACAGTGATCTGTGCCCTGATTGGCTGAAGATTTCACTGCTTCAGGCACTCAGGGCTTGCAATGCACTGTTCAGCGCCGCAATGCATTGTGGTCTGTTTGGGGGCCGAACAAACGGTCGAATAACCCATTTGTTTCAGCGAAAGTTTGGCCCGAACTTATGCTCGCTCCGAACCATTCGCCCATCCCTAGTTAGTAACACTAGTCATTGAAGCACTCTATTTGTGATTTCCACATGACAAGGGAGTGCAGACTGTTTGTACATTCTTAATGGAACAGTCACATACTCAATGGAAGTTCAACGAGTTCTTCTTGTGTTTGTTTTACCACATATTAACCCACAACTGGTTCACCTTCATGGCTCCTACTACCTCCAGGTGAAGGGAGTAGCTATGGGCACTGGGTGTACCCCGGCTTATGCTAACTTGTACCGGGGGGGTGGGAGCATCATTTGTGGCATTCTGATGCCCTGGAAGAATATATGAACCAGGTTTTACGTTGGTATAGATTTATAGACAATATTTTCTTTTTATGGACAGGCACCACAGAGGAGCATCATAAATTTGTTGATCTTATCAATATTAACAACTTCAACCTGATATTTACTTTATCTTATGATCGCCACAAGATCACTTTTTTTGACCTTGAGATATTTGTGGACCCTGATCAGTGTTTGGCTATGGACCTTCACCGAAAAAAGTCAGCAGGCAATACTTTGCTTCACGCTAACAGTGCTCATCCACCTACTTTAATACGTAGCATACCATATGCGCAGTACCTGCGCATTAAACGGAACTGCACACTACTGGAAGATTTTAAAAAACAGGCGGCCCAACTCCGGTCTTGGTTGTTACTTGGAGGATACAGCAAGTCATTGCTCCGCAAGGCTTATAACCGAGCTTTGCTTCAGGACAGAAATGTCTTGCTGTACAAACCCAGAAATGATAACAAAGGCCCCCCCCCCAGTGAGTTTTATTACTCGGTTCTCAACACAACAACAAGAATTACGCAGTATTCTTGGAAGGCATTGGTATATACTTTTGAATGACCCCTTTATTTCTAAGTACATTAAAAGCTATCCTGAGATGGTGTTCCGTAGAGCACCATCCATCTAAGACCGATTGACATCTAGCCACAACATACCCAATAGTGACCATTCCTGTGCATCTCGTGGCATTGTCGAATGTGGTAGATGGGACATGTGTCCTTGGATACATCAAGGCACTGAATTTGTACTGTCCAATGGCTGTAGCATTCATCCCCCATTTCTACGTAGATTGCAACACACCAGGTATTGTCTATTTGATGACCTGTGTGTGGAGCTTTCTATGTGGGAAAGACCATTAGACCTTTCAAAAAAAGAATTTATGATCACATATATTATTCATCAAGCGGTAAATTGATTACACCTGTCAGTAGACATCTTGATTTGTACCATGGCTTTGACACCTCGTTGGTGACATTTATAGCCTTAGAAAAGGTCCCAAAAGACCCAAGAGGGGGAGATTGGGACAAAAAGATCCTCAAGAGGGAAACACTCTGGATAGAGAGACGCAATGCTACCCAACCCCCTGGTTTAAATGATGTCTTTTCTTACAAACCTTTCCTCTAAATATCCAGTGTTTTTTCCCTCAATATGCTAGCTGTTTAATATTTTAGTTTGTGTTTTCAATTAATTCAACTCCTATGTTATATTCAAACTGTTTTTAATGCGTTTTTTTCTTGATACCAGGTTTGGACCGCAGAGGAGTGTTGCATATATCTGGTGGCTTTTGGGTCCCCCACGTAATCTCCCCCTCATTCAGTTCTTTTGTGGGGGGTGGTAAATATGCGGCTAAGGGCACTGTCCTCATCTGCCAGCGGGGCTGTTTTCCCCTAGCCTTGCTGTGATGTACGAGTGCGGTGCCTCCAGATGCCACCAGGGGGAGCTTCCCTCCCCTGCTCCTGCAGTCTGAATTGTCTCTATGGCTGGACCGCTCCGATCGCACCACGCATGCGATGCGCAGTCGGCTGTGTGAACGTGCATCCTTGACTGGTCTGTTCCACGTCAGGTAATGAGCTGATTGCTCTCACCTGGCATGGTGGTAGGGATGCACCTCATACTTTTGTGGCTTTTCTGCAGCTTACAATATATGCCCATATACCCTTTGCTTTTATACCCTAGGAGGCCCAAGGGAAAGCCAATACCAATGTATTCGCCCTGATCACACTAGGAACAAGCTGTGATACTATATATAGGACAAAGACTGTTTATTTTCAATAAAATATACAGCAGATGCACTCTCCTTGGATGAATCCTATCATTTTACCATTGCACCCCAGGGAGACGTAGTTTAAAAGCTTCCAACATATTCTGTATATCCATACAAAATAACCTCTTACCGTAAGTGTCATATTGAACTATTGATTCTATTATGTAGTGTAGAGCCAATGTATATATCTTTTTTTTTCCCAAGAAAGAAGTTTATTGAATGTTAACACATAAATACATAAACATCAACATTACAGATGGTGAAAATTAACAGAGACGTAAATAATCTTTAGTTATATCAAATATAGTTACTGCAACTCATGTCAGTTATATGTTCAGAACTAATGTTTAGTAATAACAATGTGGAGTAAAACAGTGAGGGTTTCCCATCTTTACAACAAGGATGGTTAGTTTGAATTGTACTCCACCCTATTACGTCTGATACCACTTATACTAAAATGCATTGCACTGTTCTGATCTTCTGATCTTCTATATCTGGTGAAGTCGTATTGTTCTTGTGTCATGGGATGTATCATCGTACCTTTAGTCATACCAATCCTGCTAGACTACTGGGGCATGATCCAGAGCATTACTGAAGATCTGGATCTCCTGAAGCGTGAGATGTATAGTTCCCTCATGGGTAAGTAATGGGCGGATGTTTATTACTCTCTACGTGTACTCTCAATTTAAAGGGGCAAGGTGGGGAGGTTAGAAGGTGTATGGGGCGGACATCTGATAATGAACCGTGCCTTTGGAATGATGGTGAAAGTTTACGGTTACTGTCCCTATTTTAGCTTTGCGGGGTACTTTGAGGATCGATTAGGGACGGTGAGATAACGTGCTATTTCTAGTAGGATCGGGCTATGGAGAGGGTGAGATTAGAGGTATTTAAGCGGTTCTCTGTCTCATTCTATTGTTGACTCTGTGCGTATCAACTATATGGGCTAATTGAGAAGTTTAGCATATTCGGATGTTGTTTGGAAATGCTGCAACCATGCCCATGTTTTCCGATAAGTGGTGGAAGTGTCATGGGCTTGGTGAACTAGGTCCTCCATTTCCGCTATCTTGTTTACACGCTTAATCCATTCCGCTATTGTGGGTGTTTGGGGCGACTTCCAATGTACTGTGATGCACATTTTCCCTGCATTGAGTAGGTGAAGGGCCAGGGACTGGTGGTATGCTTTCCTAGGCAGGGTGGAGTGGTGGAGAAGTATTTGGGGGGAGAAGTCAAGTTGAAGTGTGGTAATTTGGGTTGTAAGCCGGTGAATGTCTGTCCGGAATTTTTGAATTGAGGGACAATCCCACCAAATGTGAAGAAGCGAACCTTCCTGGTCATGGCACCTCCAACATGTAGGTTGAATAGCTGGGTTGATTTTGTGTAGTTTGAGGGGGGTTTTGTACCATCTGGAGAATAGTTTAAAGCCATTCTTCTGAGCCGAAACATTAATTGAGCCCTTATGTATATTGGAGAAAATTTTCCCCCATTCTTCCTCTGAGAGGTTGATGGAGAGGTCTCTTTCCCAGTGTGTACTCACTATGTTAGACTTAGGATTGTGCTTAGGTGGTACAGAGCGTTTCGGGCTCACCCGAGTGTCGGTAAGAAAATGCCTAAGTTGCATGTATGTCCAAAACGGGATATGTGGTCTGGTATCTGTACTTCGAGTGTGGATAAAGGTACAAAGGTATCCCTAGAGAAGAAGTTTATTGCTCTCAAGTCTGTGTATGGTCGTAGCTCTGTTAGGAATGTACTGTCATTACCTGGTGGAAAATCAGGGTTTTGTCGCACTGGTGTTAGAGGGCCCGGAGCAGAAGAGATTTTAAATTGGTGACATGTTTTTTAAAGATTTGCAATATGTTACCAATCAATGGGTGCTGTTTACATTGTTGCAGAATGTGGGTAGCGGCTGTCCAGGGTAGCTGACTGAGTGGTAAAGGTGAGAAAGCATGTTCTATGTGGATCCATGCTTTGGTGCTCGCATGGATATTCCAATCAACGACTGATTAACTGGCATGCCCAGTAATATTTGCGCAGATCTGGTACTCCTAGACCACCTTTCAATTTGGGCAGGGTTAATCTCTCATGACTCAGTCTAGGTCGTGTGATACTCCAAATAAATTCCGTACAGGATTTGCGAAAAGGAGCAAAGAATGTTTGTGGTAATTTTATAGGGATCGTCTAAAGGGCATAGAGTAATTTTGGTAGGATAGTCATTTTAATAACTGAAATTCTACCGATTCACGAGTAAAGTCCTGTCGACCATGTTTTGAGGTCTTTTTGAATATTTTGGAGGATTGGACTATAATTCTTGCTATATAAGTCCGATAAATGGGCCGGAATTAGTATCCCAAGGTAGGTTATTGAATTTTGTTTCCATTTGAATGGGAAATTTGTTTGACATTTCTTTGGGTTTATTTTGTCAAGGATATATTCAACACTTCTGATATATCGAAGTTTATCTGTATGTTGGCCAAGGTGTCGAATAAGGTCAGATCTTTAAAAAGATTGGGTATGGTGATGTGGGGTTTTTTTATGAATAAGAGAAATGCCGCTAGCTTGAAAGTGGTCTGTGCAATTGAGACACCTTTTGATATCCTGGTTTTCTTTAATGCGTGTGAGGAGAGGCTCTAGAGTGAGGACAAATATTAACAGGGAGAGAGGGCAGCCCTGGCGTGTCCCATTGGAGATGGAGAAGGCACCCGACAGGTGGCCGTTAACTCGTACCCTAACCGTGGGACACGAGTATAATGCCAAGATGAATTGTAGCATATGGTCACGTATGCCAATTTTTAAAAGAACTTCCGCCATATAGTCCCATGCCACCCTGTCGAATGCCTTCTCCGCATCCAATGAAAGAAAGAATCCTTGTTGGTGTGTTGAGGTTAACCAATTATGTATATTAATTGCTTTCAGGGTGTTACCCCTTGCCTCTCTGCCAGGAATAAAGCCTACCTGGTCTAGATAAATTAGGTTGGGTAATAGAGGCAGGAGTCTGTTGGCTAAAATTTTTGCATATATTTTGAGATCCACATTTAAAAATGAAATTGGCCTATAGTGGGAAACTGACGTTGGGTCCTTGTTAGGTTTCAGAATAACGGTAATATGTGCTGTAAGAAGATCTTGCAGTGGGGGGTTCCACTTCTGAAAGGTGTTTGGGGCTATGTTGGGAAATAAAGTCTTTGATTAACTGGAGCCTCGATTCGGTGTCTATCTGGGGAGCGCTTTAATATTATAGAGCTGTGTATAGTATTGGACGAATTGGTCCGCTATTTGTTCGTTGGTAGTTAATTTTGTCCCTGCATGGTTGTTTATACAATGAATCGTGGTAGTAGCTTTTTTCGCTCTGAGTGCCCTGGCAAACAGTCTACCGGCTTTATTCCCGTATTCGTAGAACATTTTTTGTGACAATATATAGTTATGTTTCGTTCTCTTATTCAATTCGTCTACCAAGTCGGTCCTCGCTTGAGTGAGCATTTGGAGAGTGGAGATCACTTGTGTTATTTTATGTGCTTTTTCCAGTTCATGGATGCATTTTGAGAGTTGGGATATAAGTGCCTGTTTTTCCCGTCATCTTTTGGTGGCAATGGAAATTAATTCCCCTCATATAGTACATTTATGCACCTCCCATTTTGTCATTGGGGTGATTACTGGAGAGTCATTATCACTGAAGTATTGTATAAGTCGGCTGTATATTTTAGAAGCTATCAGGGAGTCCGTGAGTAGTGATGGATCCAAGCACCATATTGGGGTATGAGGTTGAGTTTTCGTGAGTTCTATGAACATGGTAATAGGGTGATGATCCAAAATGAACATTGGTTCGATGGTGGCTGTGATGGTGCGCCGTTCTAAAAATTTAAAAGATAGCCTTATACATTCCGAGTATACAAGATCACCCACTTCTAACTGGCTTACTCAATTACCTCCCATGAAAGGTATGTTCATATGTGGCCACTGTTCGGTCTGCAAGTATGTCGAACGTACTGACACGTTTACCGACTCTGAGGGCAAAAAGCACTTCACAATAGATAACTTTATCAATTGTAATACTACCAGGGTTATTTACATGCTTACCTGCCCATGTGGGAAACACTATGTAGGTAAAACAAAGAGACAGTTGAAGGTCAGAATGGGTGAACATGTTCAGAGCATCCTTGCTAAGGATGATGAACGACCCATTCCTCTACATTTTCTTCAATGCCATGGAGGGAAGCCCGACGGGCTTTCTTTCAAAGGCATTTATAGACTTAACCTTCCACAAAGAAGGGGTGACTTCGACAGGATACTGTACCAGAAGGAGAAAATGTGGATATACAATATTAACAGTATGTATCCACAAGGGTTGAATAACGAGTGCAACCTTGCTGTGTTCCTCACACAGTAGTTCATTTATTACATCGTTCATTCTCTCCTTCTTATTGCTGGATTGTTCTGTCGAAGTCTACCCAGTCTGTCATCATTTCAGTAACCCCAGCATTAAAAGCTTCTCCCTTGGTCTCCTTCATCTATTTTCCAATCGTACGTCTCATTGATAGTCCATCCAATTCTGGTTTGTTTTCCTTTCCCCCTCCTCTTTTCTTCTCTTTTTTTCTTTTTTTCTTTTCTATGCTAGTGCTCTTGTTTTGTTATTATTGTTCTAACTTTCTTCCTTTTTAATTTTTCTTTTGGGGCTTTCACTTATGTTGTCACCTTTCCTTCCAACCTTCTTTCCTGTTTGCACGTACTCACGGACCTGCCCCTATTACGTATGTGCTTTTAATTATCTGTTTACGTGTGTGGCTGTCAGTGATCAATGCCGTAGCTATGACAACAAGACGTTGAAGCCCGTACGTGGTTCCGCCTTGATGCTTTATAAGACGACGAATTTAGCTGCTGCGCATGCTCTGATGAAATCCAAGTTACGGATGAAACGCGTCAGCATGACGCCATCACGCTGTCCATAGCGCTCCTTCAGACTTGCAGTCCCACCTACCAGCCCTGACATCATTGGCCCAGGAACGTATGGGCTGTTTGAATCAGCCCGCGGGAACAGCACGAGGGGAGCTTACTGTGTGAGGAGAGTCGGTGTTGTTTGCTGCATTTACCTTCCTATCTACCTCATTCCCAAGACACCGCTACTGGATACCTATTGAGGATGCTCTCCTAAGGGACGGAACTTTGTGCAACTGGGAGTCGGTGAGAGCTCCACTTTCTGCTCCTGACGTGGACCGCAGCCAGCTCCGGGTGAGACCTTACCTGTTCATATCCCCAGCTGGGGACGGTTATTCTTTATGATCACTTGGTGTCCACCACATGCTACCCGGTCCATCCAGTAAGCCATCCAGCTTGTCCCAGGCCCCTACTTCACCACTCCCCAGCCTCGTATATCTTCATCTTCCGTCCTCTCACCAGATTTGGCCTCCAGTGTTGTGAACCACTACTCGATCAGAGAGACTTCCATTACACAGTCGTGTACCCCTGCATATCTTCTCAGCCATTGCTGAACTAGCCCCTGGTCCCTCTGTCCCTGGTTTCCACCTGAAGGGCCGCTCTCTCCCCCTCCCCTCCTCCCTCCCAGTGAATTATTCTGGGTTCCCCGTTCCCCAAAGATCCCTACTGGGCCGATCACGTCAGTTACCTAACACCATCCAGGGAACCCTCAACGCTACTTGTTGCTGTTTCCTGGTATCTATGGACTCTAGCCTATCAGTGTATCTTATTGCAATCCTATGTATCACATTATCATGCATGAGTTTATATATGTGGTGTGATTGGTTGGTTTGGTTAGGTGGCCATCTGCATCTGTGTATGACCTAGTTGTCAATTTTAAATTGGTGATGGTACCTGTTTTCTTCAGGATATCTTTTTCTGGATTGGTGTTTAAAGTGAGTTTTTTTCAATAAATTATATTTTCATGATCTGACTACTGCATGTTCCTCATTGAAGAATTCACCTTTTTCTCTGATTTTTTGTCGTGTGGTGGCTGTGAGGAGCATGTGAAGATCTCTTTGAGATAAAAAAAGGTAGTCGAGTCTGGAATATCGGTCGTGTGGGGTTGAGTAGAAAGTATAACCTTTAACATTTGGGTTCAATGTGCGCCATGAATCGTGAAGAGTTAACTCTTGTAGCTGTGTTTTAATTGCCCTTAACGCTTTGAAAGGTAATTTTATATGCCGGCTCATGTGTTGAGTAGTTGATTAAGTGAAACATTAAAGTCTACCCAACTATCAGGGCACCTTCTTGAAAGGATGCGAGTGTTTGTAAGGAGCGTCTGAAGAAAGGCACTTGTTTAACATTAGGGGTGTATATGTTAGCTATGGTTATTCTTTTACCCTGCAATGTACTCTTCATGAAGAGGAAACATCCTTCTTCATCTATGAGAGAGTCTGCTATTTGGAATGGACAGTGTTTCGCGAAAAGGACAGAGACACCCTTTGCTTTGGATACCTTATTGGTAGCATGAATCACTGTTGGAAAATGGGGGTTGGATAATTTGGGGACACCGCCTGGCTTGAAGTGTGTTTCTTGGAGGAATACGATATCCGCCTTAAGTTTGCGCATATAAAAAAAGGGTTTGAGGCCCAGTACATTTAGGGATACTATCTTGGTACCTTTTGCGAGTCATATGTGAAACGGATTAGGTTGCTTGGAGTTGGACATTATGTGGGCTGTATACTACTCCTCTGGATATTCTATAAAATTTGTCTTTTATCTGAAGGCCTCCAAAAATGAAAAGGAGGGCTTTTGTCTAAACTACTTTAGGTTTCGGAGAAAGGAGGTGTAGTAGTAGTAGCAGCTCCTGTACAGGGTACCAAGGAAGTGTTGAGTAGTGAGGGGGGGGATTGGTGAGAGTAAAAAATGTGAAACTTGACTGTAAAGAGGGAGGTGGTTCAGTTGTGATGGAGTCTGGCAGATGTGAGTGATTATAGCCGAGTATGTCAGCCGTGCTTTCGGAGACTCACGAGGCCTGCTCGCTGGTCCAAAGTCGTTATGCACCTGTGTACAGGTGTATCTGGAGTGGGTCAGTGGTGTATACAATATTTCAAGTTAGGTGTATCTGGTTAGAGCATAATACCACTGTGTGGGAGGTGATTTCGACTCTGGTGTAGAAGAATGACCTATCAAAGTGTGTCGTGTCCCTCTGACAGAGGGATTAAAATACGGTACGTGAGGGAGGGTCGTATGAATCATGTGTATTGTTGCTGTTGGAAGTGTGTGCATGCTCTAACTGGGATTTCAGAAATGTCTAAAAATCTTCCAGATGGAGTGTTTATAATATGGCATTAAAGTGTTAATGGGTTTATGCACTGGAGTGCTGCAATATGAACAGATGCCTCAAAACCTCAGTGTTGCTGTAAGTGACACATAAATTGTAAGAGGTTCAGCAACTTTCTGATGGTTCTCATATACATGAGCCTCAGTCTGCGGTGAATAATGTAGGATGAGGTATTCTAAGGTCTAAGGGATATGGGTCGGATAACCAGAAACAATGAACTAACATTAAGAAATTTGTTACTAGTTGCTAACATTAGAACATTAGAACCCCAGAGAATCAGTTACGTAGAACAATAAACAAGAAACATAACAAATATGAGATACCCCTTATACTATCTGCAAGGCTCTGTTAAACTGCGTGTATACAATATAATATTTGTACCCACTTGTAACAGGCGCATTGTCTATGTCGTCAAATGAAGGTTAAGGAATAGAACACAAAAGAATATAATAGAATATAAAAGAATATAATAGAATAGAAAGGAATAGAACAGAAAATAAATGAATAGAATAGAAAATAAAGGAATAGAATAAAATAGAACAGAAAAGAATATAATCTTCTTCTGAAATTCAAATTACAAATATATCAAATTTAAATAGGAATATAGTATAAAATAATAGATTAGAATAGAAGAGAAAATAAAAGCAAAGATTCAAATACAAAACAATAGAATAGCACAAAAAAAATACTACTAATAATACTGTACAAAAATATCTGTACGACTAGTGGTCCATTACATGTCTCAGTCTGTACCAGCCCACACCAAAACATCTGACACAGTGTACCATTGCACAAAACCTCTGTAATATAGTGTCCCAGCAACATCTGATGTGAAAGCTGAAAAATTAAACATATATGTGCATTGTACAAGGGCTACCTGAGCTAACAGAAATAATCCAATAGGCAAATTGTTACTTCGAATTTGAAAACAAAATAGAAATGAGTACATCCTATTTCTGCTGATGAAATAGATGATGGTCGTTCTTCTGTTCTAAAAATGTTGTTTCTAGGTCAGGTGTACTACTCGTGCCCCATCAACATCTATCACAGTACAATGTGGTTGAAATATTTTTTAATGCGGTTGAAATGTTTTCTAATCCGGTTGAAATTTTTTCTAGTGTTGTTGAAATGTTTTTAAATGCAGTTGAATTGTGTTCTAATGCACTTGACATTTTTCTAGTGTGGTTGAAATGTTTATTAATGCGGTTAAAATGCTTTTATACTGTGATTGACATGTTTGATAATGCAGTTGAAATGTTTTCTAACGTGGTTAAAATGTTTTCTAATGCGGTTGAAATGTTTTCTAATGCGGTTGAAATGTTTTCTAATGCGGTTGAAATGTTTTCTAATGCAGCTGAAATGTTTTTGAATGTGGTTGAAATGTTTTTGAATTCGGTAGAAATGTTTCCAAATGCGGTTGAAACGTTTTCGAATGCAGTCGAATTTGAATACGAATAAACAAAACTAATTCCAAAAACGAATTAAACAACTGTAACGAATTTAACTAAACAAAACTGGTTAAATAACAAATCAAAACTAACAAAACAATTTTTGGAGTTTTGCACATGTCTAACTCAGACCTTAAAACAGAATAGTCTGAAAAATTGAAACTGTGCTCCATGACTGTGATGACAACAAATGGCTAATTAAGACGTTATATAATCAGCTCTCCCCTCTGAAGACACATGTAGTAAAATGACTGACTACGATAAAAAAATGAAAAGAAGAAAGAAATCCTCCAGAAAAAGGAGAACATTTTTTGAAAAGATAAAACTGCATTTAATCATTTGCTGATTATGCTATAGCCGAATGATGACTACAGTGCGGACAGCTAGTTCTAGGAGGCCGTCATATGTCAGCCTCCCGTAAATGCACCAGCCGCGCACATGCTGCGGGGATGCGGGAGGCGCGCTCTTTAATCACAGTGTCCGCGGGACACTGCTGATCACAGATTGAGGTAAAGAGCCAATCAGCAGTTCTTTAGCACGTGATCAGTAGGGATGAGCTTCGAGTTCGAGTCGAACTCATGTTCTACTCGAACATTGGCTGTTCGCAAGTTCGCCGAACAGCGAACAATTTGGGGTGTTCGCGGCAAATTCGAATGCCGTGGAACACCCTTTAAAAGTCTATGGGAGAAATCAAAAGTGCTAATTTTAAAGGCTTATATGCAAGTTATTGTCATAAAAAGTGTTTGGGGACCCGGGTCCTGCCCCAGGGGACATGGATCAATGCAAAAAAAAGTTTTAAAAACGGACGTTTTTTCAGGAGCAGTGATTTTATTAATGCTTAAAGTCAAACAATAAAAGTGTAATATCCCTTTAAATTTCGTACCTGGGGGGTGTCTATAGTATGCCTGTAAAGGGGCGCATGTTTCCCGTGTTTAGAACAGTCTGACAGCAAAATGACATTTGGAAGGAAAAAACTCATTTAAAACTAGCCGCGGCTATTGCATTGCCGACAATACACATATAAGTTCATTGATAAAAACGGCATGGGAATTCCCCACAGGGGAACCCCGAACCAAAATAAAAAAAAAAAAAATGATGTGGGGGTCCCCCTAAATTCCATACAAGGCCCTTCAGGTCTGGTATGGATATTAAGGGGAACCCCAGCCAAAATTGAAAAAAAAAATTGACGTGGGGTTCCCCCTAAATTCCATACCAGACCCTTCAGGTCTGGTATGGATTTTAAGGGGAACCCCGCGCCAAAAAAAAAAAAAAAAAACGGCGTGGGGTCCCCCTAAAAATCCATACCAGACCCTTATCCGAGCACGCAACCTGGCAGGCCGCAGGAAAAGAGGGGGGGACGAGAGTGCGGCCCCCCCCCCCTCCTGAACCGTACCAGGCCACATGCCCTCAACATTGGGAGGGTGCTTTGGGGTAGCCCCCCAAAACACCTTGTCCCCATGTTGATGAGGACAAGGGCCTCATCCTCACAACCCTGGCCGGTGGTTGTGAGGGTCTGCGGGCGGGGGGCTTATCGGAATCTGGAAGCCCCCTTTAACAAGGGGACCCCCAGATCCCGGCCCCCCCCCTGTGTGAAATGGTAAGGGGGTACTTACCCCTACCATTTCACTAAAAAACTGTCAAAAATGTTAAAAATGACAAGAGACAGTTTTTGACAATTCCTTTATTTAAATGCTTCTTCTTTCTTCTTTCTTCCTTCATCTTCTTCTGGTTCTTCTGGCTCTTCTGGTTCTTCCTCCGGCGTTCTCGTCCAGCATCTTCTCCGCGGCGTCTTCTATCTTCTTCTCCTCGGGCCGCTCCGCACCCATGGCATGAGGGGGAGGCTCCCGCTCTTCTCTTCATCTTCTTCTCTTCTTCATCTTCTTCTTCATCTTCTTCTTCTTCTTCCTTCTTCTCCTCTTCTCTTCTTCCTGTCTTCTCCGGGCCGCTCCGCAATCCATGCTGTGGCATGGAGGGAGGCTCCCGCTGTGTGACGGCGTCTCTTCGTCTGACGGTTCTTAAATAACGGGGGGCGGGGCCATCCGGTGACCCCGCCCCCCTCTGACGCACGGTGACATGACGGGACTTCCCTGTGGCATTCCCCGTGACGTCACAGGGAAGTCCCTCAAGTCACCGTGCGTCAGAGGGGGGCGGGGTCACCGGATGGCCCCGCCCCCCGTTATTTAAGAACCGTCAGACGAAGAGACGCCGTCACACAGCGGGAGCCTCCCACCATGCCAGCATGGCTGCGGAGCGGCCCGCAGAAGACAGGAAGAAGAGAAAAAGAGAAGAAGGAAGAAGAAGAAGAAGATGAAGAAGAAGATGAAGAAGAGAAGAAGATGAAGAGAAGAGCGGGAGCCTCCCCCTCATGCCATGGGTGCGGAGCGGCCCGAGGAGAAGAAGATAGAAGACGCCGCGGAGAAGATGCTGGACGAGAACGCCGGAGGAAGAACCAGAAGAGCCAGAAGAACCAGAAGAAGATGAAGGAAGAAAGAAGAAAGAAGAAGCATTTAAATAAAGGAATTGTCAAAAACTGTCTCTTGTCATTTTTAACATTTTTGACAGTTTTTTAGTGAAATGGTAGGGGTAAGTACCCCCTTACCATTTCACACAGGGGGGGGGCCGGGATCTGGGGGTCCCCTTGTTAAAGGGGGCTTCCAGATTCCGATAAGCCCCCCGCCCGCAGACCCTCACAACCACCGGCCAGGGTTGTGAGGATGAGGCCCTTGTCCTCATCAACATGGGGACAAGGTGTTTTGGGGGGCCACCCCAAAGCACCCTCCCAATGTTGAGGGCATGTGGCCTGGTACGGTTCAGGAGGGGGGGGGGGCCGCACTCTCGTCCCCCCCTCTTTTCCTGCGGCCTGCCAGGTTGCGTGCTCGGATAAGGGTCTGGTATGGATTTTTAGGGGGACCCCACGCCGTTTTTTTTTTTTTTTTTTGGCGCGGGGTTCCCCTTAAAATCCATACCAGACCTGAAGGGTCTGGTATGGAATTTAGGGGGAACCCCACGTCAATTTTTTTTTTCAATTTTGGCTGGGGTTCCCCTTAATATCCATACCAGACCTGAAGGGCCTTGTATGGAATTTAGGGGGACCCCCACATCATTTTTTTTTTTTTATTTTGGTTCGGGGTTCCCCTGTGGGGAATTCCCATGCCGTTTTTATCAATGAACTTATATGTGTATTGTCGGCAATGCAATAGCCGCGGCTAGTTTTAAATGAGTTTTTTCCTTCCAAATGTCATTTTGCTGTCAGACTGTTCTAAACACGGGAAACATGCGCCCCTTTACAGGCATACTATAGACACCCCCCAGGTACGAAATTTAAAGGGATATTACACTTTTATTGTTTGACTTTAAGCATTAATAAAATCACTGCTCCTGAAAAAACGTCCGTTTTTAAAACTTTTTTTTGCATTGATCCATGTCCCCTGGGGCAGGACCCGGGTCCCCAAACACTTTTTATGACAATAACTTGCATATAAGCCTTTAAAATTAGCACTTTTGATTATTCATGTTCGTGTCCCATAGACTTTAACGGCGTTCGCGTGTTCGAACGAATTTTTTTCCTGTTCGCATGTTCTGGTGCGAACCGAACAGGGGGGTGTTCGGCTCATCCCTAGTGATCAGCTGTGTCCAATCACAGCTGATCACGGATGTAAACAGAAGTCGTTATCGCCTGACAGCATGAGGAGAAGAGAAGGGAGCCGATAACCGGCTTCACTAAAAGGGACATGTACACTGATAATCAGGACACTGATTATCAGTGTCCTGATTATCAGTGCAATCCCAACAGTGCTATTAATCTGTGCCCACCAGTGCTGTCAATAAGTGCCCATCAGTGCTGCCAATCAGTGCCCATTAGTGCCTTCTCATCAGTGTCTCCTATCAATGCCGCCTACCAGTTCTCATCAGTGCCACCTATCAGTGCTGCCTATGAGTGCCCATCAGTGCCATCTATAAGTGCCCATCAGTGCCACCTACCAGTGCCCATTAGTACCACCTACCAGTGCAGCCTCATCCGTGCCTATCAGTGCCTCCTCATCAGTGCCCAGCAGTGCCACCTCATCAGTGCAGCTTATTAGTGCCCATCAATGCCCATCAGTGCTGCCTCATCAGTGCCCATCAGTGCAGCCTCATCAACGCACATTAGTGAAGGAGAAAAATTACTTGTTTGCTAAATTTTATAACAAACTTTGAAATTTTTTTTTACAAAATTTTCGGTCTTTATTTGTTTATTTAGCAAAAAATAAAAAACCCAGTGGTGATTAAATACCACCAAAAGAATGCTCTATTTATGTGCAAAAATGATAAAATTTAGTTTGGGTACAGTGTTGCATGACTGTGCATTTGTCATTTAAAATGTGACAGCGCTGAAAGCTGAAAATTGTTCTGGGCAGGAAGGGGGTAAAATTGTCCAGTAGGAAAGAGGTTAATGAGGGCAGAGATTATAAAAGTGGTCAGAAAACAATAAGGAGACAAAATGAAGTTCAGGGAACTACTAACAATTATATGTCAGATTCATCTTCTACTTTCTGCTCTATTTCCTCTCAGGTGGAACTTTCTTTCAGGAAGAAAAAAGGGTCGCTCTAATAGGTGTCAGAATGGCAGGATGGTTTAACAAGCACAAAAAAAGGCAGACACAGACTGACATGTGTCAGGCATGGTACGTGTGTCAACTTTCCCTGTCGCAGGGCGAACAGAAGGTTAGCGCAATTATCACACGCCACCATTTCTGGCTTAAGTTGCTATGGCGTGAACCACCTCTGGACCTGCCCATGCAAAGCTGAAAGAATCTCTGCTCCAGTGTGGCTCCTGACCCCTAGACAGACCAGCTAAAGCACTGCATGGTATCTTTTAGCCTGACTCATTGAATAGCCTCTTGAATGCTTAGGGGGAACTGGTGGTTCATAGGACAATTCAGCAGAGGAGGGCATGGAGAGGGAGAAGGAAGAAGGGGTGGGGGTGGAGCTGAAAGATCTTGCATCATCATCACCAGCTGTATGGAGATGTGACGGCAAAACAGGCTCCAGCACTGAGCCCTGCCCAGCATTCCTTCCTAGTTGCAGACAGAGTTACCCAGTGTGCTGTGAATAAAATATATGGTCCCTAACCACGCCCTACACATGGACCATGTGTCAGCAGTAATGTGAACCTTGCTGCTGACTGCCTTGAGCAACAATGCCAAAACATTGCCTTCCATCTGATAGTACAGAGCTGGAATGGCCTAACGTGCAAAGAAATAATGACTGGGAACCTGCCATTGTGAATTCTGCAAATTCATGGAAGGGGGCAAAATGCACCGGATGGAAAGGCAGGAGTTGTAAAGCCAGCAATTTGGACAAGCTGGAATTTAGACACTGGGCATGTGGGTGGCAGGGAGTGTATTTTTTTTTGCTGCAGCATCTGGGACAGAGAAAATTTCCTGCTATACTCTACAGCTGGTGGTGTGCTGCTGGCAGACGTTCTGCAAGGACCTGTGACACCCTTTGATATGCAATCATCCTTGTCAGTGGAGGCTGCTGAGAAGTCATGAGATATAGTGGGGGTAGACATGAAAAGTGAGAAGTGAAGAGGAGAAGAATTGTGTCCCTTTCAGGTGCTCTTGCCAATGAGCTGAGTGGTGAGAGGTTAAATGCCTTTGCAAGCATGTGGTACCCAAATGGCTGTTTTTTTTTGCCACGCTTGATGTGCTTGCGGCAAAGATTGCAAATTTCAACAGTGTGATCAGTTGCGCATGTGCTAAAAAATACCCACACAGCTGAGCTGTGGGAAGTGGGCCAGGAGATAACAGCTCCACAATCTGATGGAATAGAGGGTGACTGCTCTCTACTCTTCTACCTCTGGAGGACATCCTGCCTCATTGGGGTTGTTCCTCCCCCTCACTTTCCTCCTCTGCTCTATCTGGCACCCAAGTCACGTCAGTGACCTCATCATCATCATCCCCTCCATCCTCATTATCACTGGAGCCAACTTGGCAACACGCTGTGGCTGGGGGAACATGAACATGACAATTTGTTGTTTATCAGTGTTCTTCCCTCTGTAGGCTCATGTTATTACCTTCCTCTACCTCAGAACCAATATCAGAATCAAGTAATGCCTGTGCATCCTCAAGAAGCTGATGCTGTGTTCAAATAATTTAGCTGACACTTCCATACATGATGCTGGGGCTATGGCAAGAGTAGCTGGGGACAAGGAGGCAGAATAATCTGGCAGCTGCAGTGGACTGTGCACTAGTGTCAGCTTGAGTCATAGAGGATGATGAGGATGGTTTAGTAAGCCAGTCCACCTCCTCTGCATGCTGTGGCTGGATACCATGGGCAACATCACTAAAAAGAGACTGATGAGCCCTGCCTGAGGATGGACCATGTCCACCTTTTCCTGTGGACATAGACGCTGCTGGCCCCCTCACAGTGACATGGGAACATCTGCTCCTCCTTTTTGGCCTCCTAGACATGATGGGGGGCTTATTACCCAAATTTAATAGAAACTTGGAAATGTGTGATTGGATCCACTTTATTGAATGAAAAGTGGTGTTTGGTGCACTTTAAATGGAGGACTGCCACTCACAGAAATGTAAAAACTATAAAAAAAATAAAAAAGGGGGAACACCAGAATCACAGTCAGATAAACTGCTGCTAACACAATAAAAGGTACCGGAAGGGGATAAAAAAAAAAAGAAAAAAAAACATGCAGCAACCAAAAAACATCACTGTATACAGCACTAAAAACACACTATACCCACACTATACTGACACACTACACTAATGCCCCGTACACACGATCGGACATTCCGACAACAAAATCCATGGATTTTTTCTGACGGATGTTGGCTCAAACTTGTCTTGCATACACATGGTCACAAAAATCTTGTCGGAAATTCCGAACGTCAAGAACGCGGTGGTGTACAACACGTATGACGAGCTGAGAAAAATGAAGTTCAATAGCCAGTGTGGCTCTTCTGCTTGATTCCGAGCATGCGTGGAACTTTGTGCATCTGAATTGTGTACACAGGATCGGAATTTATGACAACGGATTTTGTTGAAGCCGGAAGGCTTCACTGCCATTTTCCCTTACTTAAGATGCCGACACCTGTACCTGAAGCTGATTAAAGAATCTGCTTGGGTGCCACCATGGCTGGATTCCTGGACAGGTAAACTGAGGAAAATAATTATTTAATACACTGCAGATTTTGTGGGTTTGCCCATTTACTATAGGCTGACTTTGCCGCATTCAGGGGCCAATTGACAGGGCCATGTATTGTAAAATCTTGGATAAGAACACTGAAGAGGGGTCGTGGATGGGTTTTCCAGCAAGACAATAACCCAAAACATACTGCCAAGGCAACAAAGGAGTGGCTCAAGAAAAAGCACATTAAGGTCATGGACTGGCCTAGTCAGTCTCCAGACCCTAATCCTATAGAAAATTAATAGAGGGAGCTGAAATTTCGAGTTGCCAAGAGACAGCCAAGAAATCTTAAGGATTTAGAGGTAGATCTGTAAAAAAGAGTGGACCAAAATCCCTTCTGAGATGTGTGTAAACCTGGGAACCAACTACAAGAAACGTCTTACCTCTGTGCTTGCCAACAAGGGTTTCTCCACTAAGTATTAAGTCATGCTTTGCTTGGGGATCAAATACTTTTTTTTTACTCACTGAACTGCAACTTAATTAATAGCATTTGTTTTAAGTGTTTTTTTTGGTTGATATTCTGTCTCTATCATTTAAAATACACTTTTGATAACAATTATAGACCCTCCATTTCTTAGTAAGTGGGCAAATGTACAAAATCTGCAGGGGATCAAATAATTATTTTCCCCACTTTACATGTCCAGGGATCCAGCGATGATGACACCCGAGTCGATTCTTCAATCAGCTCCAGGTACAGGCACCGGCATCTTAGGTAAGGGAAACCAGAAGTGAAGCCTTCTCACTTCACAGCAGGTTTCCTACTGTACATGCACAATTTGCTCTGTGCTTTGTAAATAGTCCCGCAGTCTTCTGGGACCTGTGTGTGTCCCAGAAGGCTGCAGGGGGAAGGAGGAGGGGCAGCATATATTTGTAAGTCGCCATTGTGATCTGACCCAGAAGTGGGGGTGGGTACCTGTTAAAACCAGGTACCTGTTGTTCCCTCCTCCCCAAAAAGTGGCAAATGTAACAGTGGAGAGGGGAGGATGCAAACAAGCAGAGCTTCCTCTTTTGGGTGGAGCTCTGCTTTAATATGCATTATTTTAAAATTCTGCAATGCATACTATGTAGAGAAAAATCGCAAATAATTTTGGAGGATGGTAGGCAACTTATACCTTCCTCTTGGAAGGCATGTTGCCAAGGCTCACAAATATAAAATGCAGAAGGTTACTTTTGTAGTGTTGGATAGGATACATATCCCAGAGAGAGGTGGGGATTGGAATAAGAGTCTCTTGGAATGAGAGTTGCGTATGATTAAATGTCCTAGGAGAACAAGACCTTTAGAGAGCTTTAGACCATTTTTGGAAGGCTTTCGTTTGGATAAAAAGGATTGAGGTGATTACTGTTAGGATGTTGCCTGTTGGTTGAATGAATTGGTCCCATCCGTCTCTAATGACTTCCCCGAATCCATGAGGTATGGTGTATTCTTAAGGAGCTACACTTGATTAAATTGATATTCCAAAAAGTTTTTCCATTAACATAAGGCCCCTAAAAAGATAGAGCAGGCCTAGTAAATCTAAGGAATAGGGTTAGAGATCATGTTTGGTATTTTTTATTTTGTAGTGTGTTATGCATATAGGCTTTATTTCTGAGTTTTTGTTGATGTCTTATGTTTTTGCACACTAATGCCCTGTACACACGGTCAGATTTTCCGACGGAAAAAGTGCGATCGGATTGTGTTGTCGGAAATTCCGATCATGTGTGGGCTCCATCGGACTTTTTCCGTCGGAATTTCCGACACACAAAGTTTAAGAGCAGGGTGTAAAATTTTCCCACAACAAAATCCGATTGGTTAAATTCCGATCATGTGTACACAAATCCAACGCAAAAAGTGCCACGCATGCTCAGAATAAATTAAAAGATGAAAGCTATTGGCTACTGCCCCGTTTATAGTCCCAATGTACGTGTTTTACGTCACCGTGTTCAGAACGATTGGTTTTTATGACAACTTTGTGCCACCATGTGTATGCAAGACAAGTTTGAGACAACATCCGTCGTAAAAAATCCATGGATTTTGTTGTCGGAATGTCCGATCAATGTCCGATCGTGTGTACAGGGCATAAGTATTGTAATTACATGTGGGTGTCCTCATATGGCCGGTATGTGGACTTCCGTCTGTTGGGATGGGGTGCTCCCATGGGATGTGCCCGGCACGGAAAGCCTGCCTGCTCGCTTTCATAGAGGTGGTGGGGTATTTCCGCAGTTGGGGACATGGTGGTAAAGCCTTGACTTCTGGTATTTCCCATCCTCCTCTCTGACTTTTGTCTATAGGAGGAAGGTATGTGGCTTCCGTGTCAGCGGTGTTTACCAGATATGATGCTTTTGGTCTCCCGGAAGTGATGTTCCTAGAGCCAGAAGTATGTCACTGCACATTCACACAGCTTGTGCATTGCCAAAATGCTGAGGATCATCCAACATAGATGCCATTTTGTGCTGCCCATGTGGGAGGACCATGTCATGTATATTTATCCTTTACTAGGGCAATCATTAAGTGAAAAGAAAAGAAGTATCTGTTCTGTGCCCTTGGGGTGGTGGAAAAGTTTGCATCAGCAGCACTGTAAAAAAATAGCTGGTATGCACCCTTGAGGAGGAGAAAAAGAGCCCTTTAGCAGTACTCTAAACGAAAGTGACTGCTATGTGTCTTTAAAGGAGGAGGAGGTCTGGCCTTCTGATGCTAACTTGTCTCATTGAACTGTTGCTCCCATTATGCTCTGCACTGCAGAGCCACGTGTTTTCTCATGCATGTGGTACCCAAATAGCTGAGCTGATATTCAGGCATAGACTTCAGACCACAGTGGTGCTGCTGATAGAAGATAGAAGCCCCACACTGCTTTCTCCCTATTTTCTGCCTATGCAAGTGCATTTTTACTGTCTTAATGCTAACCAATTTCTACCAAACACATATCTCAAGTTTATATTTTAAATATTTTTTGATTTGGAAATATGGGGACGAGAGGATTTGAGGACTGTGGGGCTGTGGTTTTGCAATGTTTTGTGCACTCTTTTTTTACTTTTAAGACAAAGCAGTGTGGTCCTGGGAAAAAGAAACAAATTATACATTCATTATATGTGAAATTATTTAGCCCCTTGCCAGTTGGCACAAAGTTGAGGGCTTTATTGTAGCTTTTTTTTTCTTTTTTTTAGGAGTTTAGATCTGTTATGGCTCTTATTTCACCATTCAATTCAGACCTATTATATAACCAAGTGAACTGCGCTAGCAACTGTGAATAAAACTAAACATATGCAAAAACTCAAAAAAAAATATATATATATAAAGTGACACATTGATAGTGCATAGAAAGGGTATTGTAGAGAACTGGGCATACACCCTGCAAACCTAGCCCAACAATTGATGGAAATACGCTGGGCTATACTACCAGAACCACAAACCCTACATTTGCATGTGAAAAATCAATTTGTGTGCATGATAAATGCAAAATAACAGGAATGAGCTAAAAACGATCCCCTCAGGGAATTTGTAGATTAATGCAAACATAAAATGTCAATAATAAGAAGAACGTGGCTGATGGTAAGGACCCCCTTCATAAGAAGACAATGAGCAGGCTTCCAGCTCTCACATCCTTAGAAACAAACAGGGCTGATAATGAAACGAAACAGAGATTGCTTGTAGGGGACCACAAAAACACACGTTCCACCGGAGGAGAAAAAGAAAAGCATATAGCATAAAACCCTATGTCACCAAGGGTCACCTGCGCAAAAATGCGCTACTCACGAGACCGGTAGACAAAACAGGCATTCAGATGTTTAGGGTCGGTTCGCGGCTCTCCGGCGTGCGTTCCACCGCCAGGAAGTGATGTCACTGGTATCAGATCAGACGGACGTGGACAGGATGTTGCGTCGACGCGTTTCGCCCCTCCCCCAGGGCGTTATCAAAGACTCATCCAGATGAGTCTTTGATAACGCCCTGGGGGAGGGGCGAAACGCGTCGACGCAACATCCTGTCCACGTCCGTCTGATCTGATACCAGTGACATCACTTCCTGGCAGTGGAACGCACGCCGGAGAGCGGCGAACCGACCCTAAACATCTGAATGCCTGTTTTGTCTACCGGTCTCGTGAGTAGCGCATTTTTGCGCAGGTGACCCTTGGTGACATAGGGTTTTATGCTATATGCTTTTCTTTTTCTCCTCCGGTGGAACGTGTGTTTTTGTGGTCCCCTACAAGCAATCTCTGTTTCGTTTCATTATCAGCCCTGTTTGTTTCTAAGGATGTGAGAGCTGGAAGCCTGCTCATTGTCTTCTTATGAAGGGGGTCCTTACCATCAGCCACGTTCTTCTTATTATTGACATTTTATGTTTGCATTAATCTACAAATTCCCTGAGGGGATCGTTTTTAGCTCATTCCTGTTATTTTGCATTTATCATGCACACAAATTGATTTTTCACATGCAAATGTAGGGTTTGTGGTTCTGGTAGTATTAGCCCAGCGTATTTCCATCAATTGTTGGGCTAGGTTTGCAGGGTGTATGCCCAGTTCTCTACAATACCCTTTCTATGCACTATCAATGTGTCACTTTATATATATATATTTTTTTTGAGTTTTTGCATATGTTTAGTTTTATTCACAGTTGCTAGCGCAGTTCACTTGGTTATATAATACTAAAAGTACAGTACTTTCACTCTGCAGCTGCAACATAGTTCTTTCTTCTATTTTGAGATCACAGATTATATATTTGCGAGCGCTGTATTGTATGATTTTATAATTCAGACCTATTACCACTGAATAAAAGAAAATCAAGGGATGCAGTCAAAAGTACCTAAAATACATTTTCTTCAATTTAAAATAAATCAGATTGGGGTGTTGTTATGGTATTTAAGCCAAGCCAAGATTTCATTTTTTTTCTGTTGCTGAAGTCACATTAAAAATAGGACCCTTTTCCCTTTGTACATTATTTTTTAAATCTTTTTTTGCATTGGTAGATGTCCTCCAATGGCAGTGCCCAGCTCCCTTTATCAATTTTTGACAATCCCTTGCCTATTGGCCTTAAAAATGAGCAGAATTAATTACAAAGATTTGATTTTAATAGGGTTAATTTTTAAGCTTCACATTTTTAGACTTTACTTCAAGGAACCCCTCGCAATTGCACATCCAGAAACAGCAAAAATATTAAACACAATACACTGTATGCTGTAATGTAGTTGCATAGTTCTGTTTTAACTTGTGTGTTGTTATGGACCTGATATTATATACTGGGAGGTGAGCATCGCCTGTTCAATTAACATTGTGCTCAATAGCATGTGTCCATCTCGGTCATCTTCTTTAGTAAAGTGAACTGCACAAATTGTTTTGACACATTCTCAATTTAATTAGATCTGTCCTTTCCACCTCCGGAATCTTGGAAAGTTGATTGTCTAAGCAGGGTGCTGATTAGATTAGAGCTGCTGTCATTCTGCTTGCCTTCGAAGCTGATCTAAATCATATTCCCATTTCATTTGGCTTTGGATAGCACAAATTGCATTTCTCTGGGGTACCATGTGCACATCCATGAAAATAATTATTGCTGGTGGTCAATGCTTTAAGCTTTGTTCCAAGAAATTAGCGTGAGGGGTTTCTACAATGATGTTTAATAGATTGCTTTAAATGGTTATCAGCAGGCCATAAAAAAACTTGCATGCAGTCTAGGTGACACGTGAACACAAAGTAATTAGTGAAAAGTATATAATTATATTCAGGTAAAAAAGTTTAATGCAAATATTTTATTCCCCTGGAAGCCATCATCGATTCAGCATCAGAGCCAATGCATTCGGAAACTTACTGTAGCATTTTAAGGCAGAATGTCAGAGTAAAAACTGGTATGAAAAGTTAAAAGAGCACTAGTCGCCAATTATCTACAGTGTTTAACTTATAATACACTGTGTGCATAATTAGATAATTGGAAGCTTTATTTGACCTTATCTTTATGTATTTTAATCAAAATATGTTCTTACTGTTATATTTATCATTAGTGATGAGCAAATGTACTTGGGTTCGATTTGCAGGCTGTTCATCAAATTCACCATACATGTAAATGTAATGTATGTAAACTGCAAGCATTAATCCAAACTCTATTGAAATCAACATGTGGTGAATCCTATAAATCATTTTTAAGGCTAATAGACAAAGTATTGTTAAACTAACGTATGGGGAACTGGGTACTGCCATGGGGGACATGTGCCATTGCAAAAAAATAAATAAATCGTAGAACGTACTTTTCAGTGAGGGGGAGCCCTCTGTTTTATGCGACTTTGGGGGCAACATGGTAAAAACATACTTCAAATTACTAAGGAGATGCTTTTAAGGTGAATGCAGTGTAACAAAACAGTATGATTCTCCCCAATGTCACTAAATAATGGCACATAATTTTCATGTGTAATATGTTTGTTTTTTTTTAAACTTAGAATATTTCCTGTATTCTTTGGCTTACATACAAGACAATTTGATCATTTGTTACTATAAAAATAAATTTTTTGGTAGTTTTTGCTGCAGCAGCTGATTTTCAATCTAGCAGTAATAGGTCAGTATTAGGCACTGTAAGTAGCAGACACAATAGATTTAAAAGCGAAAAGGTTTACAGTTAAAAAAAAAAAAAAAAAACAACTTAACTTTGTACTAATTGACAGACAGTGGCAAAACAATTTCATAATATAGCTTGTGATCTTTAAGTATGGGTCGAACACCCTCTGGTTCGATTCGCACCAGAATATATGAACAGGCAAAAGATGTGTGAAAACATGCAAACCCTATTAAGTCTATGGGACACGAACATGAAAAATCAAAAGTGCTCATTTTAAAGGCTTATATGCAAGTTACATAAAAAGTGTATGGGGACCCGGGTACTGCCCTAGGGGACATGTATCAATGCAAAAAAACAGTCGTTTTTTCAGGAGCAGTGATTTTAATAATGCTTAAAGTGAAGCAATACAATTAAATATTTCTTTAAATATCATGCCTGGGGGGGTCCCCTTAGTCTGCCTGTAAAATGGTGCATCTATGTAATGTGTACAACAGTGCCGCAGCAAAATTATATTTCTAAAGGAAAAAATGTCATTCAAACTTGCTCTTGGCTGTTCTGTATTATCGACTTCTGGCAATATAGATGAAAAATTGAGGAAGAAATTGGTGTAGGTCCCCCCCAGTCAATATCAGGCCCTTTGGGTCTGGTATGGATTTTAAGGGGAACTCCGCGTCAAAATGTAAAAAAAAGAACAGTGTGGGACCCCAAAATCCATACAAGGCCCTATGGGTCTGGCATAGATTTTAAGGGAAACTCCACGCCAAATTTTAAAAAAAGATGGGCGTGGGGTCCCCCCCAAAATCCATACCAGACCCTTATCCAAGCAAGTAGCCTGGCAGGCCAGGAAAGAGGGGGACGAGCACCCCCCCTCCTGAACCATACCAGGCCGCTTGCCCTTAACATGTGGACCCCCCAAAGCACCTTGTCCCCATGTTTATAGGGACAAGGGCCTCGTCCCCACAACCCTGGCCTGGTGGTACCCCTATCCATTCAGCAAAAAACGTGTAAAAAAGTAAAAACCACAATAGACAGTTTTTGACAATTCCTTTATTAAAAGATAAAAAAGTGTCCCACGATGTTCAATCACATCGCCTGATGGACCCCAAAAATAGAAAAATAAAAATTCTGCCTCCAGCTGTGACAGCTGTTATATAGCTGTTATATGTCACATGCCATTACATGATGTAAGGGTGTGGGGTCACGCAGATGGCCCCGCCCTTGCCTATATAACAGGTGTCACAGTCAAGAGACAGCAGTCGATGGGAGGCCTCCCATCGAGGCGGACGTTTTTTCTTTCTATTTTTCGGGTCCGTTGGATGGCGTGATTGAAGATGGATGGACATTGCGGGACACTGTTTTTTTTTCTTTTTTAATAAAGGAATCAACTGTCAAAAACTGTCTATTGTGGTTTTTAGTTTTTGACACTTTTTTTGATGAATAGGTAGGTTGTGCCCCCCACCTACAGACCCCCACAACCACGGTGCCAGGGTTGTGGGGACGAGGCCCTTGTCCCCATCAACATGGGGACAAGGTGCTATGGGGGGACCACAAAGCACCTTCCTCATGTTGAGAGCAAGCGGCATGGTATGTTTCAGGAGGGGGGTGCTTGCTCGCCCCCCCTTTCCGGGCCTGCCAGGCTGCTTGCTTGGATAAGGGTCTGGTATGGATTTTGGGGGGACCCCATGTTTTCTTTTTTTAATTTTGGTGTGGAGTTCCCCTTAAAATCTATACCAGAACTGAAGGGCCTGGTATTGATTTTGAGGGGGACCCCACGTGGTTTTTTTTCCTAATTCCGTCATATAGTTCCCCTTAACCACTTCAATGCACTATTATATATTCTGCACTGATTGCACTGTATATATATATATATATAAATTAAACTGCCTACACTGTATATATAGTCTACACTGAATGCACTGTATATATATATATATATATATATATATATATATATATATATATATATATATATACATTGTCTGCACTGTATATATATTCTCCACTGACTACACTGTATATATACTGTACATATACTATATATACTGTATATATACAGTATCTCACAAAAGTGAGTACACCCCTCACATTTTTGTAAATATTTTATTATAGCTTTTCATGTGACAACACTGAAGAAATGACACTTTGCTACAATGCAAAGTAGTGAGTGTACAGCTTGTATAACAGTGTAAATTTGCTGTCCCCTCAAAATAACTCAACACACAGCCAATTAATGTCTAAAGTGTCCAAAGTGTCAATATTTTGTGTGGCCACTATTATTTTCCAGCACTGCCTTAACCCTCTTGGGCATGGAGTTCACCAAAGCTTCATAGGTTGCCACTGGAGTCCTCTTCCACTCCTCCATGACGACATCACAGAGCTGGTGGATGTTAGAGATCTTACGCTCCTCCTCCTTTCATTTGAAGATGCCCCACAGATGCTCAATAAGGTTTAAGTCTGGAGCTATGGCAAGTCCTTCACCTTCACCCTCAGCTTCTTTAGCAAGGCAGTGGTCGCCTTGAAGGTATGTTTGGGGTTATTATCATGTTGGAATACTGCCCTGCGGCCCAGTCTCCGAAGGGGGGAATAATGCTCTGCTTCAGTATGTCACAGTACATGTTGGCATTCATGGTTCCCTCAATGAACTGTAGCTCCCCAGTGTCGGCAGCACTCATGCAGCACCAGACCATGACACTCCCACCACCATGCTTAACTGTAGGTAAGACACACTTGTCTTTGTACTTCTCACCTGGTTGCCGCCATACACGCTTGACTCCATCTGAACCAAATAAGTTTGTCTTGGTCTCATCAGACCACAGGACATGGTTCCAGTAATCCATGTCCTAAGTCTGCTTGTCTTCAGCAAACTTTGCAGACTTTCTTGTATCATCTTTAGAAGAGATGTCCTTCTGGGACGACAGCCATGCAGACCAATTTGATGCAGTGTGCGGCGTATGGTCTGAGCACTGACAGGCTGACCCCCCTACCCCTTCAACCTCTGCAGCAATAATGGCTGCACCCATATGTCTATTTCCCAAAGACAACCTCTGAATATGACGCTGAGCATGTGCATTCAACTTCTTTGGTCGACCATGGTGAGGCCTGTTCTGAGTGGAACCTGTCTTTTTAAACTGCTATATGGTCTTGGCCACTGTGCTGCAGCTCAGTTTCTGGGTCTTGGCAATCTTCTTATAACCTAGGCCATCTTTACGTAGAGCGACAATTGTTTTTTTCAGATCCTCAGAGTTCTTTGCCATAAGGTGCCATGTAGAACTTCCAGTGACCAGTATGGGAGAGTGAGAGCAATAACACCAAATTTAATGCACCTGCTCCCCATTCACACCTGAGACCTTGTAACACTAACGCATCCCATGACACCGGGGAGGGAAAATGGCTAATTGGGCCAAATTTGGACATTTTCACTTAGGGGTGTACTCACTTTTGTTGCCAGCGGTTTAGACATTAATGGCTGTGAGTTATTTTGTGGGGACAGCAAATTTACACTGTTATACAAGCTGTACACTCACTACTTTACATAGTAGGAAAGTGTCATTTCTTCAGTGTTGTCACATGAAAAGATATAACAAAATATTTACAAAAATGTGAGGGGTGTACTCACTTTTGTGAGATACTGTATATACTAAACTGCCTGCATGCCACTAACTAACCTGCCTAATTTAGCTCAAGTTCTCCTCTCCACATTATTATCACACTATACACGGCTGCCATGTAAGCAGCCTTATATCGTGTGGGGTGTGGACTTAGCCACCTGAAACCATGATTGGTCAAGGGCACCCTACCTTTGGCCAATCAGTGCTCTCACAGCAGATTGCGCTGTGATTGGCCAAAGCATGCAGGTCAGGTGCATGCTTTGGCCAATCAGCAGCCGTCAATGCACTGTGATCTCAAAGTGCATTATGGGGCACTCTGCGGCACTCTAATTTGCCGCGAACACCCCATAATGTTCGCAAAGTCAAATTTAACCAGTTGCCGACTGCCGCACGCCGATGTACGTCGGCAGAATGGCACGGGCAGGCATAAGGGCTTACCTGTACGTCCTTGCCTCCCAGCAGGTCAGGGGCCCAACTGCGCCCCCCCCCGGTGCCTGCGGCGGTCGGATTTATTACAGGAGCGATCCGTGCTGAGGCGGAGGCCACTGATTCATGGCCACCCCCTCACGATCGCTCCTGACGAATGGAATGCTTCCTATGCTTCTGTAATGTAAACAGAAGCAGAGGAAGTGATATCATCTCTCCTTGTGTCTTTTCGTTCCGGCGCCCAGGAAAGAAGACATCAAGTAAGTGTGCACCAACACTACACATACAGTAGAACATGTAGGCACACAAATCACCCCCCAATCATCCCAGATCACCCCCTGATCACTCCCCCTGCACCCCCTGTCAGAGTGACACCAATAGCAGTTTTTATTTTTTTACTGATTACTGCATTGGTGTCATTTGTGACTGTTAT
Source organism: Lithobates clamitans (assembly GCA_037952925.1). NCBI lineage: Eukaryota > Metazoa > Chordata > Amphibia > Anura > Ranidae > Lithobates > Lithobates clamitans. The sequence goes on from JBBGZY010000291.1 coordinate 2,751,413, forward strand.
AAGTGTTAGGGCAGTTAGTGGCAGGCCCCTTTAGGTCTAGGGCACCCCCCTAATAAAGGTTTAACCCCTTGATCACCCCCTTTCGCCAGTGTCACTAAGCGATCTTTTTTCTGATCGCCGTATTAGTGTCACAGGTGATGCTAGTTAGCCAGGTAAGTATTTAGGTTCACCGTCAGCTTTTTATAGCGTCAGGTACCCCCATATACTACCAAATGAAGGTTTTGGTAGTATATGGGGGTACCTGACGCTATAAAAGGCACCCCCTAATTGCCCCCTAGTGAACCCTTTCACCAGTGATCACCGTATAACTGTTACGGGTGACGCTGGTTAGTTTGTTTTTTTATAGTGTAAGGGCACCCGCCATTTATTACCCAATAAAGGTTTAACCCCCTAATCACTCAGCGGGTGATATCAGTTAGGTTTTAGGGTCAGATAGGGTCTGCGTTGCCCCAGGCAGCGTCAGGTTAGTGTCAGTACCGCTAACACCCACGCACGCATCATACACCTCCCTTAGTGGTATAGTATCTGAATGGATCGATATCTGATCTGATCAGATCTATACTAGTGTCTTCAGCAGTTTAGGGTTCCCAAAAATGCAGTGTTAGCGGGATCTGCCCAGATACCTGCTAGCATCTACATTTTGCCCCTTCGCCCAGCCCACCCAAGTGCAGTAATGATCGATCACTGTCTGTCACTTAAAAAACACTGAACACACATAACTACAGTGTTCACAGAGTCAGGCCTGATCCTGACAGTTTTTTTTGGTAGCGTTTGTTACATTTGCTGACAGTCTAGGAGCTTTTTTACCTGTGAGTGTCACTACTGTACCAGTAAATTTAGAGCCCAAAATGGCAAATCGAAGGTACAGTAGTGAAGAGGCCTACACATTTCTGAGCATGACAGATAGTGAAGAGGAAGTCAGTCATCTGTCAGATTCAGGCTCAGAATACGATCCTGTAGGCAGCAGCAGCTTCATGACAGATAGCTCTGACTTCTTCTGCTGTTGGGGTACAAGAACCGCAGGGGTCTCGTATGGAGCAGAGAAGTACTAGCGCCGCTATTCCTTCTGGTGAACTGGCAAGCACCAGCGGCCTAGTACACCCTGGTCGTACATCCAGCACTGCAGTAACACTTGGTGACGTGGCGAGTCCCATAAGTGCAGTTCAAGCTGGCGAGATGGCAAGCACAAGTAGTGTCCCGCTGCCACCAAGAAGAAGAAAAAGACAGGCCCGTCATGCCCATAGTGTCCTTCCTTTGCCAATCCTAATTGGGAGCCCACCACTTCTGCAGCACCCGTACTTCCCCCATTCACTGGCCAACCCGGCATTCAGGTGGAAACAGTTGATTTTACGTCATTTGATTTCTATTCACTGTTTTTCACGGAAGAGCTCTATAGATCTATTGTGGACCAAAGTAATTTGTATGCTGGTCAATTCATCGCCACTAATCTCCAGCCCTCCCTTGCCAGAGATTGGAAATTTCAGTTTCCGAATTTAAGACCTTTCTGGGCCTATCCCTTGACATGAGCATAGTTAAAATTAGTATGTTGCGGTCATATTGGTCCACTGACCCAATTTACCATATGCCTGTGTTCTCTGCTTCCATGGCCAGGGCACGATATGAGCAGATCTTGCAGTTCATGCACTTCAACAACCATTAACTCTGTCGTCCTCGTGGAGACCCTGGATACGATCGGCTCTACAAATTTCGGCCCCTCGTAAACCACTTCAACCAAAGTTTTGCAGACTTGTTTACTCCCCATCAAGTAGTCTGCGTTGATGAGTCCCTGATTACGTTTTCTGGCCGCTTGTCATTCAAACAGTATCTTCCCAGCAAGCGTGCCAGATACGGGGTCAAGATGTATAAGCTCTGTGACAGGGCCACAGGCTATACATGTAGTTTTATGGTTTATGAGGGAAGAGATAGTCACGTAGAGCCGACAAACTGCCCTGACTACATAGGAAGCGCTGGCAAGATTGTGTGGGACTTGCTGTTACCCTTATTCGGAAAGGGGTAACACTTGTTCGTGGACAATTATTACACTTTTTATTCACTTGTTTGATCATCACATTGGAGCATGTGGCACCGTGTGATCTAATCGCCAGGGCTTTCCCCAGCGGCTTGTGGATTTCCGTCTTAGGCTGGGGGAGAAAGCCTGCTTGAAGTGTAATAACTTGCTCACTATGAAGTGGAGGGATAATAAGAATGTTTTCCTTCTTACCTCCCTTCATGCAGACACGACGGTCCAAATTACTATGGCGACTGGTGTTGTGGAGAAACCCCTCTGTGTCCACGAATATCACCAAAATATGGGAGGGGTGGACCTCAACGAGCAGTTGTTGGCGCCGTACCTAGTTGCCCGTTAGACCAGACACTGGTACAAAAAAGTGTCTGTTTATTTATTTCAATTGGCTTTCCTGAACGCTCAAGTGCTATACAGAGCTTCAGGACAGACTGGATCCTTCCTTAAATTCCATGAAGAGATCGTCAGAGCCCTTCTGTTTCCAGACGGTCCTCCACCTCACCTTCCCAATCCAAACGCAGTAAGCCGGCTGCATGAGAAGCATTTTCCTTATGTCCTTCCGAGTACCCGTACCCAACGAGCCCCCCAAAGAAAATGTTGTGTCTGTAGAATGCGTGGATATAGGCGTAACACTCGCTATTTTTGTCCCTCCTGTCCTGACAATCCTGGTCTTTGCATTGGTGAATGTTTTGAACACTACCATACACTAGTTGAGTTTTAGCATAGGGTACAGCAGTGCACAGACTAGGCACACTTTCACAGGGTCTCCCAAGATGCCATCGCATTTTGAGAGACCCGTTACAGTTACTAATAAAAGTGTAAAAAAAAAAAAAAAAAAGTAAATTTAAAAAAACACAAAAAAAAAAAATAGTTGTCGTTCTTTCCCTCTCTATTCTCTCTATATTGTTCTGCTCTTTTTTACTGTATTCTATTCTAAAATGTTTTATTGTTATTATGTTTTATCATGTTTGCTTTTCAGGTATGTAATTTTTTTATACTTTACCGTTTACTGTGTTTCCTTGTTAACCATTTTTTTGTTTTCAGGTACGCCATTCAGCTGCAGCGTGGATTTATTTATCTTGACAGCAACAGAGTTCGCTCCCACAATACATATAGCCGTGACTCCAGCGCTGTCGGAGGTGATTTCACCACCACAGTTAAAAAAAAGAGCATATATGCCGAAGCATGGGGGCAGCAGAGGTGGAGGAGCGATTTGCTCCTAACTTTTGGGGCGGATGCCCCCATGCTTCGGCATATATATATTTTAGGAACAGATTACGTTAAAAATTTTTTATTTTTTACTATGTTTTTTTTGTATTTGCTTTGCAGGTATGGTAAGTCTTACTGTTATACTGTAATGTTACTTTGTTTTATTGTTAACCATCATTTCCTTAGCAGGTACGCCATTTGGCTGCAGCGCAGATTTATTTATCTTGACAGCAACTGCATTTGCTCCCACGATACATAAAGCCGTGACTCCAGCCCTGTAGGAGGTGATTCACCACCACAGTTAAAAACAAAAGGGTGCATCTATGTCCATCATTAGAGGTGGGTGGATGAAGGGAGGTATTCTAATGGTGGGCACACAGCCCACAGGCTGCATGAAAAAAAGATTACAATATATGCCCAATAAGGACCAGCAACATACTGGTATGTTGCTGGACTTTGAGTGGTTATACCAGAATGATAAAAAGAGGAAAGATGGGGATATGGCGCTATCCTACGTGACGCAAATTGTAATTGTTGTAAAAAATATGTATGGTAAGTGAACTACTAATATATACCTTATAAAAATATTTATACACTCTGTAGTGCAATTAAAGAGTAAACATATATAAGTGCGTGAGAAAATATATAAAATAAAAACGCTAGCTCCCAGAATAGCTGATACACAACAAACGCTCTATCATAGCAAAAACAGTAAAACAATAAATCACCACAAAAAATGATAATTATTTGCCACAATATTGGAAAATACTTGAGTATGTGATCTGTGTTTATACTAAGTCCAACTTGCTTCGCTCCTGGTACAATTAATTATAAATTAAGTGCTATACTTGTGCCGAAAAATGTGTGTGAGTATCCATTATGTAATTACAACACTGATAAATTCATAGAAAGTATGTAAATAGTCCCAGCCGGGATATCAAAAAAATGTCCTCCCAACTTGTGCAATCCAGAAAAAAATAAATGATAAAAAACCAGTGACTTCTGTGCTCATGGAAACTGGTGACTTCAGGTGCTCCCCCAATGTTTCACCACTCACCAGAAGTAGTCACCCCTGCAGGGGACATAGGCATAGAGTGGGTAACTTAGAATGGGTGTCCCCTTGGATGTTCCTCCTTATGATCCGCTCCTCCACCGACTTGACCAGCGGTCTGATTCAGACCTCCCAGCGTCCGCGCCAGACCTGGACCCCTCCGTAACTTGTCCTCTCCTCCATGCAAGAAAGAAACAGGGGACTTCCGTAGTGAAGTAAGCTCAATTTATTGAAATAGTTATAATCCATAAAACGATAAAAGCAGACCCAGCACAGCACGGCCGTAAGCAGGGATGAGACCAGGAAGCCAGTACTAGTGCGTGCGTCCCACCATGCGTCCAGCCAGAGCTTCTGGGTGTGACGTGTGAGCGTGACTCGACTAATTGTACCAGGAGCAAAGAAAGTTGGACTTAGTAAAAACACAGATCACATACTCAAGTATTTTCCAATATTGTTGCAAATAATTATAATTTTTTGTGGTGATTTATTGTTTTACTGTTTTTGCTAGGATAGAGCGTTTGTTGTGTATCAGCTATTCTGGGAGCTAGCGTTTTTATTTTATATATTTTCTCACGCACTTATATATGTTTACTCTTTAATTGCACTGCAGAGTGTATATATATTTTATAAGGTATATATTAGTAGTTCACTTACCATACATATTTTTTACAACAATTACAATTTTGCGTCACGTAGGGTAGCGCCATATCCCCATCTTTCCTCTTTTCACGTTAATAGGTCCTTTTGGGAACTAATTATGGGGAGGCTGCAACCCTTTAATTCTCCTAAGCGCGGACTTTTAATTCATTATATACCAGAATGATGCCTGCGGGTTTAGGTATCATCTTGGCATCATTCTTTTCAGACAGCGGTCAGCTTTCATGTAAAAGCAATCCTAGCGGCTAATTAGCCTCTAGACTGCTTTTACAAGCAGTGGGAGGGAATGCCCTCCTCCCACCGTCTTCTATGGTTTTCTCTGGCTCTCCTGTCCCAACAGGGAACCTGAGAATGCAGCCGGTGGTTCCGCTAGCTGACCATAGAGCTGATAAGAGACCAGAACAGCTCCAATCATCTCTATGGCCTAAGAAACCGGACGCTATGACCATTTCATGACTTAGATTTTGCCGGATATAAACAGCGCCATTGGGAAATTGGGAAAGCATTTTATCACACCGATCTTGGTGTGGTCAGATGCTTTGAGGGCAGAGGAGAGATCTAGGGTCTAATAGACCCCAATTTTTTCAAAAAAGAGTACCTGACACTACCTATTGCTGTCATAGGGGATATTTACATTCCTTGAGATAACAATAAAAATGATTTAAAAAAAATATAAATGAAAGGAACAGTATAAAAATAAAATAAAAAAGCAAAATAAATAATAATAAAAAAAAGCACCCCTGTCCCCCCTGCTCTCGCGCAAAGGTGAACGCAAGCCTCGGTCTGGCGTCATATGTAAACAGCTATTGCACCATGCATGTGAGGTATCACCGTGAAGGTCAGATCAAGGGCAGTAATTTTAGCAGTAGACCTCCTCCTTAAATCTAAAGTGGTAACCTGTAAAGGCATTTAAAGGCTTTTAAAAATGTATGTAGTTTGTCGCCACTGCACATTTGTGCGCAATTTTAAAGCATATTGTGTTTTATCCATGTACTCGGCCTAAGATCATCTATTTTATTTCACCAATAATTTGGACAATATAGTGTGTTTTAGTGCATTAAAAATAAAAAAAGTGTGTTTTTTCCAAAAAAAATGTGTTTGAAAAATTGCTGCGCAATTACTGTGTGAAAAAAAAAGGAAACACCCACCATTTTAATCTGTAGGGCCTTTGCTTTAAAAAAATATATAATGTTTGGGGGTTCAAAGCAATTTTCTTGCAAAAAAACATATTTTTTCATGTAAACAAAAAGTGCCAGGACAGTTCAAACCCCCCCCCAAATGACCCCATTTTGGAAAGTAGACACCCCAAGCTATTTGCTGAGAGGCATGCCGAGTCCATGGAATATTTTATATTTTGACACAAGTTGCGGGAAAAAGACAATTTTTTTTTTGCACAAAGTTGTCACTAAATGATATATTGCTCAAACATGCCATGGGCATATATGAAATTACAACCCAAAATACATTCTGTTGCTTCTCCTGAGTACGGGGATACCACATACATGAGACTTTTTGGGAGCCTAGCTGCGTACGGGACCCTGAAAACCAAGCACCGCCTTCAGGGTTTCTAAGGGTGTAAATTTTTGACTTCACTCCTCACTGTCTATCACAGTTTCAGAGGCCATGGAATGCCCAGATGGCACAAACCCCTCCCCCACAAATGACCCCATTTTGGAAAGTAGACACCCCAAGCTATTTGCTGAGAGGTAAGGTGAGTATTTTGCAGATCTCGCTTTTTGTCACAAAGTTTTGAAAATTGAAATAAAATACATTTTTCTTTTCTTTCTTTTTCTTCTTTCAAAAACAAATGAGAGCTGCAAAATATTCACCATGCTTCTCAGCAAATAGCTTAGGGTGTCTACTTTCCAAAATTGGGTAATTTGGGGGGGGTTTGTGCTATCTTGGCATTTTATGGCCTTCGAAACTGTGATAGGTAGTAAAGAGTGAAATCAGAAATCTACGCCCTTAGAAATCCTGAAGGTGGTTTTTGTGCCCCGTACGCGGCTAGGCTCCCAAAAAGTCCCACACATGTGGTATCTCCGTACTCAGGAGAAGCAGCAGAATTTATTTTGAGGTGTAATTCCACATATGCCCATGGCATGTGTGAGCAATATATCATTTAGTGACAACTTTGTGAAAAAATAAAAGTTTGTCATTTTCCCGCAACTTGTGGCAAAATATAAAATATTCCATGGACTCAACATGCCTCTCAACAAATAGCTTGGGGTGTCTACTTTCCAAAAGGGGGTCATTTGGGGGGGGGGGGGTTGTGTCATCTTGGCATTTTATGGCCTTCAAAACTGTGATAGGTAGTGAGGAGTGAAATCAAAAATTTACGCCCGTAGAAATCCTGAAGGCAGTGATTGGTTTTCAGGGCCCCGTACGCAGCTAGGCTCCCAAAAAGTCCCACACATGTGGTATCCCCTACTCGGGAGAAGCATCAAAATGTATTTTGGGGTGCAATTCCACATATAACCATGGCATATGTGAGCAATAGGGATGAGCTGAACACCCCCCTGTTCGCACCAGAACTTGCGAACAGGCAAAAAATTTGTTCGAACACGCGAATACCATTAAAGTCTATGGGACACAAACATGAATAATCAAAAGTGCTACTTTTAAAGTCTTATATGCAAGTTATTGTCATAAAAAGTGTTTGGGGACCTGGGTCCTGCCCCAGGGGACATGGATCAATGCAGAAAAAAGTTTTAAAAACGGAAGTTTTTTCGGGAGCAGTGATTTTAATAATGCTTAAAGTGAAACAATAAAAGTGTAATATCCCTTTAAATTTCGTACCTGGGGGGTGTCTATAGTATGCCTGTAAAGGGGTGCATGTTTCCCATGTTTAGAACAGTCTGACAGCAAAATTACATTTCAAAGGAGAAAAAGTCATTTAAAACTACTCGCGGCTATTAATGCATTGCCAGTCCGACAATACACATAGAAGTTCACTGATAAAAACGGCATGGGAATTCCCCACAGGGGAACCCCGAACCAAAATTAAAAAAAAAATGACATGGGGGGTCCCCCTAAATTCCATACCAGGCCCTTCAGGTCTGGTATGGATATTAAGGGGAACCCCGGCCAAAATTTTTTTTTTAAATGGCGAGGGGTCCCCCTCAAAATCTATACCAGACTCTTCAGGTCTGGTATGGATTTTAAGGGGAACCCCGCGCCAAAATTTTTAAAAAAAAGGCATGGGGTCCTCCTAAAAATCCATACCACACCCTTATCCGAGCACACAACCTGGCAGGCCGCAGGAAAAGAGGGGGGGACGAGAGAGCGCCCCCCTCCTAAACTGTACCACGCCACATGCCCTCAACATTGGGAGGGTGCTTTGGGGTAGCCCCCCAAAACACCTTGTCCCCATGTTGATGAGGACAAGGGCCTCATCCCCACAACCCTGGCCGGTGGTTGTGGGGGTCTGCGGGTGGGGGGCTTATCGGAATCTGGAAGCCCCCTTTAACAAGGGGACCCCCAGATCCCGGCCCTCCCCCCTGTGTGAAATGGTAGTGGGGTACAAATGTACCCCTACCATTTCACTAAAAAACTGTCAAAAATGTTAAAAATGACAAGAGACAGTTTTTGACAATTCCTTTATTTAAATGCTTCTTCTGTCTTCTATCTTCTATATTCCTTCGGTTTCTTCCTCCATCTTCTTCCTCTTCTGGATCTTCTGGTTCTTCCTCCGGTGTTCTCGTCCGGCATCTCCTCCGCGGCCTCGGCGTCTTCTTCCCTTCTTCTCCTCGGGCCGCCGCTCCACATCCATGATGGCATGGAGGGAGGCTCCCGCTCTTCTCTTCATCTTCTTCTCTTCATCTTCTTCACTATATCTTCTTCTCTTCATCTTCTTTTTGGGCCGCTTCGCATCCATGATGGCATGGAGGGAGGCTCCTGCCACAGGGAAGTCCCATCAAGTCACCGTGTGTCAGAGGGGGGCCGGGTCACCGGGTGGCCCCCCCATTATTTAAGAACCGTCAAAAGAGGAGAAGCGTCACACAGCGGGAGCCTCTCTCCATGCCATCATGGATGCGGAGCAGCCCAAAAAGAAGATGAAGAGAAGAAGATGAAGAGAAGTAGATGAAGAGAAGAAGATGAAGAGAAGAGCGGGAGCCTCCCTCCATGCCATCATGGATGTGAAGCGGCCCGAGGAGAAGAAGGGAAGAAGATGCCGATGCCACGGAGGAGATGCCTGACGAGAACACCGGCGGAAGACCCAGAAGAACCAGAAGAAAAAGAAGATGGAGGAAGAAACTGAAGGAAGATAGAAGATAGAAGAAAGAAGAAGCATTTAAATAAAGGAATTGTCAAAAACTGTCTCCTGTCATTTTTAACATTTTTGACAGTTTTTTAGTGAAATGGTAGGAGTATTTTTGTACCCCCTTACTATTTCACACAGGGGGGAGGGCCGGGATCTGGGGTCCCCTTGTTAAAGGGGGCTTCCAGATTCCGGTAAACCCCCCGCCCACAGACCCCCACAACCACTGGCCAGGGTTGTGGGGATGAGGCCCTTGTCCTCATCAACATGGGGACAAGGTGTTTTGGGGGGCTACCCCAAAGCACCCTCCCAATATTGAGGGTATGTGGCCTGGTATGGTTCAGGAGGGGGGGCACTCTCTCATCCTCCCCTCTTTTCCTGCGGCCTGCCAGGTTGCGTGCTGGGATAAGGGTCTGGTATGGATTTTTGGGGGGATCCCACGCCGTTTTTTTTTTTTAATTTTGGTACGGGATCCCCCTTTAAATCCATACCAGACCTGAAGGGCCTGGTATGGAAATTAGGGGGACCCCCCACGTCATTTTTTTTTTACATTTTGGTTTGGGGTTCCCCTGTGGGGAATTCCCATGCCGTTTTTATCAATGAACTTTTATGTGTATTGTCGGACCGGCAATTCATTAATAATTAATTTACACTGCAAAAGGGTCAAACCTCAAACATATTCTGTTAGTGTCTCATATTAACATACATGTGTGTATTTTGCTCTCCTTGTTTCTTTTCTAAGTCCTGTTTTTTTTTTTTGACCAATAACATTTTTATGTTTTGTGTGTTCTTTTCATGCAATGGATTTCCCAGCTGCAGCTTAACTAGGCTGATTTGCATGTCTTAGACATCCCTTTTTTATTTAATTTTTTTAGTTTTAAGTTACTTTCCTGGTGCCTTCATGGTAGCACATACATGGATTGTGCATATGCTGCCATGGATAGTGACCAGGAAAGTAACATTTCAGAGTGGTAAGTATTCAAATTTTTTTTTGAGCAGTGGTTTTCAGCCTCAGTCCTCAAGTACCCTCCCAACAGGACATGTTTAGGAAATGTTATCTTATCTAAAATAGCTGTCCAAAATACAAAGCCATTGACTTTGATTTAGAGCACCTGTGCAAGATGAAGGAAAACCTGCAAACATGGCCTGTTGGGGGGTACTTGAGGACAGGGTTGAGAAGCACTGATTTAGAGCACTGAACTAAAATCAAGCTGAAGACAATCCTATTCTAAATGTGGACATTTGGGGGAAATCAAGATTTTTATTTTTTATTTTTTTTTTTTTTTTTTTTTTTAAAGGTTGGGCTTTGTGTCCCTTTTCTTAAAATTGGCTTCACTTCCTGTCACATAGCCAAACAGGAAGTGAGAGTAAAACCCTAACAATATTTTTCCTTAGATTGACCTGTGTGTCCCCAACTAGTGCCCCCACTATGCAAATTGCACTCTAGCACTTTGTTGTGTACACCCCAAATTATTAGGTATTCTGGGGTTTATTAAAGGCAAATCCTTTCTGCAATACAAGTGTAGTTGATGAAAATCTGAGGGGTAGTACTGGTGATTTTATCATTCAATCATGTAGAGGCAAAGATGCTGTTTTTTTTTCTTTTCCTTGCTTGTCCCCCCTCGGATCTCCAGCAACTGCACTTCTAAGTGCACTTGTAGTGCAAAGTGGATTTACCTTTTAGTAAATAAACCCCAAGATACATAATGATTTGGGATGTACATGGCAAAATGCTAGAGTGCAATTTCCTGAATGGGGAAACTATTTAGATTGACCTGTGTGTCCCCAAGGACATACATTGGTAGGGTTTTACCCTCACTTCCTGTTTGGCTATGTGACAGGAAGTGAATAATTTTGAATGAGAAGTTGGCAAAATTTGGGAGGTGTCTTCACCCTATCAGGGGTGTAGACATCTGATAAAACTTCTAATCCCTCTGCAGTCTATCCCCAAGTAAAAATAAGAAAGGATTTTAATTAGTTTAACTTTGCAAAGACACATTCCTAAATTCAATTGTGATGCATGTTAATGGTCCATTTAGACCTTTAATAGAAAGTCATCAGTTGCCTTTGACTCTAAACATTATTTTTGGCCAGTCCTAGAAATCTGCATCTCTTTTTTTATTAACCATTTGGTGTCTGTGCTATAGCCAAACGACGGACACAGCGTGGACCTGCATTTCTGGGAGGCTGTCATAGGACGGGCTCCCCGTGTGCTCCCTGCAGGGCGTGCAGCATGCACTGAGTCACTGAGACTCGGGTGATCACAGATCGAAGTAAGGGCCGATCCCAGCCCCTTACCATGCGATTAGCTGTCAGCCAATGATGGCTGATCACATGATGTAAACTAAAGCTCGGTAATTGTTTTTTTTTCTCCTCACGCTGACAGCATGAGGATAAAAATAAAAGTTGATCATCGGTTAAGGTGCAAGGGACATTGGTCCCGAAGAGGCAATTCTGCCTCATCTGTGCCCACCAGTACCACCTGTCAGTGCCACCTATTAATGCCCACCAGTGGTCTCAAGCAATGCTGCTTATCAGTGTAACCAATCAGTGCCCATCAGTGCAGCCTCATCAGTGTATATCAATGAAGGAGAAAAATTACCTGTTTGCAAAATTTAATATCAAAATATACAAAAATATACAAAATTATTTTTAAAAATCTGTCTTTTCTTTTTTTTTGAACAAAAGAAAAAAACCACAGAGGTGATCAAATACCACCAAAAGAATGCTCTATTTGTGGGAACTTTAAAAAAAAAAAAACATTTGGCTAAGTATGATCGCGCAATTGTCATTCAAAGTGCATCAGCGCTGAAAATTGGTCTGCACAGCAGGGGGGTTTAAGTGCCCAGTAAGCAAGTGGTTAATTTCCATGCCAAATAAGGATTTCTGTTATAAAGATGTGTGCCTGCTGTGTATACGGCATGTGCGCATGGGCGTAAGCAAGTCACACAAATATGAATGGTACTCATTGTAAATCATGGGGTAGAACTTGTGATGCAACTTTTCAGTCCCAAGTGGCCTTAGGCTCTCTTTCCACTACTGTGAGTTGTTGTGCGACTTGACACATGTGAAGTCGCAGGACAAGTCAAAACACATGTATTTCAATGTTCCCGCGTTCTAATTGGTGCAACTCCAAAAAAAGTTCTTGCACTACTTTGTTCCAACTTCAGTGCGACTTTTTCTCCAATGTTTTGAACTAGTCACATGACATGGCATTAAGGCCCCTTTCACACTTATACGACTTGTCCCACGATTTTGTACTGCAAAATCGTATGACAAGCAGGGATGAGCCGAACACCCCCCTGTTCGGTTCGCACCAGAACATGCGAACAGGAAAAAAATTCGTTCGAACACCGTTAAAGTCTATGGGACACGAACATGAATAATCAAAAGTGCTAATTTTAAAGGCTAATATGCAAGTTATTGTCATTAAAAGTGTTTGGGGACCTGGGTCCTGCCCCAGGGGACATGAATCAATGCAAAAAAAAGTTTTAAAAACGGCCGTTTTTTCAGGAGCAGTGATTTTAATAATGCTTAAAGTCAAACAATAAAAGTGTAATATCCCTTTAAATTTCATACCTGGGGGGTGTCTATAGTATGCCTGTAAAGGGGCGCATGTTTCGAACAGTCTGAGGAGAAGAGGAGAGGAGAAGAAGATAGAAGACGCCGCAGAGGAGATGCTGGACGAGAACGCCGGAGGAAGAACCAAAAGAGCCAGAAGAACCAGAAGAAGATGAAGGAAGAAAGAAGAAGTATTTAAATAAAGGAATTGTCAAAAACTGTCTCTTGTCATTTTTAACATTTTTGACAGTTTTTTAGTGAAATGGTAGGGGTAAGTACCCCCTTACCATTTCACACAGGGGGGGGCCGGGATCTGGGGGTCCCCTTGTTAAAGGGGGCTTCCAGATTCCGATAAGTCCCCCGCCCGCAGACCCCCACAACCACCGGCCAGGGTTGTGGGGATGAGGCCCTTGTCTTCATCAACATGGGGACAAGGTGTTTTAGGGGGCTACCCCAAAGCACCCTCCCAGTGTTGAGGGCATGTGGCCTGGTACGGTTCAGGTGGGGGGGGGGCGCACTCTCGTCCCCCCCTCTTTTCCTGCGGCCTGCCAGGTTGCGTGCTCGGATAAGGGTCTGGTATGGATTTTTGGGGGGACCCCACGCCTTTTTTTTTTTTTTTTTTTTGGCGCGGGGTTCCCCTTAAAATCCATACCAGACCTGAAGGGTCTGGTATGGAATTTAGGGGGAACCCCACGTCAATTTTTTTTTTAAATTTTGGCTGGGGTTCCCCTTAATATCCATACCAGACCTGAAGGGCCTTGTATGGAATTTAGGGGGACCCCCACATCAATTTTTTTTTTTTTTTTTGGTTCGGGGTTGCCCTGTGGGGAATTCCCATGCCGTTTTTATCAATGAACTTCTATGTGTATTGTCGGCAATGCAATAGCCGCGGGTAGTTTTAAATGTGTTTTTTCCTTCAAAATGTCATTTTGCTGTCAGACTGTTCTAAACACAGGAAACATGCGCCCCTTTACAGGCATACTATAGACACCCCCCAGGTACGAAATTTAAAGGGATATTACACTTTTATTGTTTGACTTTAAGCATTAATAAAATCACTGCTCCTGAAAAAACGTCAGTTTTTAAAACTTTTTTTTGCATTGATCCATGTCCCCTGGGGCAGGACCCAGGTCCCCAAACACTTTTTATGACAATAACTTGCATATAAGCCTTTAAAATGAGCACTTTTGATTTCTCCCATAGACTTTTAAAGGGTGTTCCGCGGCATTCGAATTTGCCGCGAACACCCCAAATTGTTCGCTGTTCGGCGAACTTGCGAACAGCCAATGTTCGAGTAGAACATGAGTTCGACTCGAACTCGAAGTTCATCCCTAATGACAAGTCATTCTCCATGATTTTCAATGACTACCATTCATATTGGCACGACTTTAAGTCGTGCCGACTTTAAATAGTCCCTGCACTACTTTGGTCCAACTTCTATGCGAGTTGTACTCCATAGACCTCAATGTTAAACCCTGAAGTAGCATGCAAGTCGTGCCTGAATAATATAGACACGACTTCAGTATGACTTTGTAAGCACAAGCCTGGCTCGCTGATCGGGAAAGGAAAACTTTTTTTTCCTTTCCCGATGAGCGACAGGCAGTGCTGACAGCTGTCTGGTATGAATCCAGAGGGGGAACTCCACGCCAAGTTTTAAATAAAAAAACTGGCGTGGGTTCCCCCCCAGGGGCATACCAGGCCCTTAGGTACCATGTACCCCATACTCATTCACATTGGGTGGGGGGCCGGGATCTGGGGGCTCCCTTATTAAAGGGGGCTCCCGGATTCCGATAAGCCCCCCGCCCGCAGACCCCGACAACCAACGGCCAGGGTTATCAACATGGGGACAAGGTGCTTTGGGGTGGGGGGGCCGGCAGGGTGCCCCCCATGCCCTAAAGCACCCACCCCCCATGTTGAGGGCATGCGGCCTGGTACGGTCCAGGAGGGGGGGGGGCGCTCGCTCGTCCCCACCCCCATTCCTGACCGGCCGGGCTGCATGCTCGGATAAGGGTCTGGTATGGATTTTGGGGGGGACTTTTTGGCGTAGGGGGTTCCCCTTACAATCCATACCAGACCTAAGGGCCTGGTATGCCCCTGGGGGGGAACCCACGCCAGTTTTTTTATTTAAAACTTGGCGTGGAGTTCCCCCTTATGATTCATACCAACCACTGTATGTTTTCATTTGTTAATGCCAAGAAACGTGGCAAAGTCGTACAAAGTAGTACTGCTCCCAAATCGCTGTAAAATCGCGGCAAATCGCGGTAAAATCGCGGTAAAATCGCGGCAAAATCGGGGCCGCGAAATCGCGGTAAAATCGCGCAACTTTGAAAGTTGTATAAGTGTGAAAGGGGCCTAAGGCTCAGTTTTCACTATTGCAAGCCCAAAGTTGCGTGTTTTTTCCCACAACTTTTTGCTGAAGCTTGAAGCAATGCCTGTGTATTTTTGAGGTCTATGGTCCTCAAGTCGCATCAAAGTGGGACCAACTGTAGAAAACCAAAGAGGCTCTTGCACTAAATCTAATTTCTGGAAGATCTAACTGATAGGCCAGTGTATGATGACCTTTAAAGATATGAAAAGTTGAATTTCTGGTGTTTAAGCCTCATACACACGATGTTGGCCTTAGGGTTCTTTCACACGGATGTGTCCGTGTACGGAGCCCGCTCTGCTCAGCGGGGGATCGCTCCGTGGATCCCCGCTGAGCAGGCAGATGACAGGTCTGTCTCTGCACACTGTGCAGGGACGGACCTGTCAGAGTGCCGCTCTCCTCTATGGGGGATCAGATGATGACGGACCATAGAGTCCGTCATCACCCGATCCAATCTGCAGACGGATTGGATCGGGTCGGGTACACTTTTTCGGATTGGAGTGGGTCGGATGTCAGCGGATATGTCACCACTTGCATCCGACCCTCCATAGAGGTCTATAGAGTGTCCATTCAGGTCCACAAGTCCGAGGCGGCCTTAGGCCCCTTTCACACTGGGGTGGTGCGGGCGGCAGCGGTAAAACCGCGCTATTTTTAGCGCCGCTTTACCGGCGGTTTTCGGCCACTAGCTGTTTTAACCCCCGCTAGCGGCCAAAAAGGGGTTTATATAAATCCGCCCGCAAAACGCCACTGCAGGGGCGTTTTGCCGGCGGTATAGCCGCGCTGTCCCATTGATTTCAATGGGCAGGAGCGGTTTTTACACCACTCCAAAGGTGCTGCTAGCAGGCCTTTTTTTAGGCCCCTTTCATACTGGGGTGTTTTTAGGCACTACAGTGCTAAAAATAGCATCTGAAAAATGCCCTAAAGAAGCGGCTCCATTCACTCCAGTGAGGGCTTTCACACTGGAGCGGTGCGCTGGCAGGGCATCACAAAAAGTTCTGCCAGCAGCTTCTTTGGAGCGGTGAACTCAATCTTCCTCCCCATTGAAATCAATGGGGCAGTGCCGTGATACTGCCAGCAAAATTCTGCTCCAGCAGCACTTTGCGGGTGTATTTAACCTCTTTTCGGGGTTAAATACACTAGCAGCCGAATAATGCCTCTAAAACGACAGTAAAGCAGCGCTAACAATAGTGCCGCTTTACCGCAGACGCCCCCACCGCTCCAGTGTGAAAGGGGCCTTACTGTCCTGCTAGTGCACTGCTCCAGTGTGAAAGCCTGATTCACACTGGAGTGAATGGAGCCACTTCTTAAGGCTCCATTCACACTAATGCGTTTTTTTATGCATTTTGCATCAATGCATTTTTGTGCATTTTTGGAAAGGGTCGGGGACTTTTTTCATGCAAAATGCAGCGTTTTGCATGTAATAGAATTCAATGGACCCGCATCAAGAAACGCAAGTACCGCGTTTTTAGTGCGTTTTTTGCTGTGTTTTTGCTGCATTTTGCGTTTTTTTCTTTTCAATGTATACAGTATAAAAAAAAAAAAAAACCCACAAAATGTGGCAAAAACGCATGTTCAAAAATGTGACAAGCACCGCAAAAAGCACTGCAGAAACACTCAAAAGCAACATGCATAGGTGTGAATCAAGCCTTAGGGCATTTTGCTGGCGCTATTTTTAGCGCCTGAAAAACGCACCAGTGTGAAAGGGGACTTATCCTTTCACACAGACAGATAGAATTGTGCTTTTAGCTGCATTTTCTACTGCAGCTAAATGCACACAATGCTTTCCTATGGCCCCATTCACACACTGCGTTTTGATTACATGTGGTTTGGTGCGGATAGAAAAAATAGAATTGACTGCGTCCAGGAGCGATTTAGCGCAGCTATCTGCACATAACTGCAGGTAATCGCACTGCACTGTCAGCTGCAGATAGCAGTGCCGAGCTGGCTCGCTTATCGGGAAAGGAAAAAATGTTTTTTTCCTTTCCCAATGAACGACAAGCACAGGAATCTGACTTGGATCCCCGCCATTGCCAGGCACTGTGATATGAATCTTGAGGGAGAACTCCACGACAAATTTTAAATAAAAAACTGGCATGGGTTCCCCTCCAAGAGCATACCAGGCCCTTTGGTCTGTTATGGATTTTAAGGGGAACCCCCTACGCCAATACAATGGCGTGGGGGGTCTCCCCAAAATCCATACCAGACCCTTATTCGAACACGCAGCCTGGCCGGTCAGGAAAGGGGGTGGGGACGAGCGAGTGCCCCCCCTCCTGAACTGTACCAGGCCGCATGGCCTCAACATGGGGGATGGGTACTTTGGGGAAGGAGGGCGCGCTGCGGGCCCCCCCACCCCAAAGCACCTTGTCCCCATGTTGATGAGGACAAGGGCCTCTTCCTGACAACCCTGGCCTTTGGTTGTCGGGGTCTGCGGGCAGGGGGCTTATCAGAATCCGGGAGCCCCCTTTAATAAGGGGGCCCCCAGATCCCGGCCCCCCACCCTACGTGAATGAGTATGGGGTACATGGTACCCCTACCCATTCACCTGGGGGAGAAAAGTGTCAAGAAAAAAACACACTACACAGGTTTTTAAAGTAATTTATTAGGCAGCTCCGGGGGGTCTTCTTCCGACTTCGGGGGTCTTCTTCCACGCTCTCCGCATCTTCTCCCGGTGTCCGGTTCTTCTCCGCACTGTCCGGCCTCTTCTCCCGGTGTCCGGTATCTTCTGCCGGCCTCCCCCGCTATTTTCTTGCAGCTCTTTTGCTAGCGGGGGCCCGGTCTTCTGCCGCTGTCCAGTTCTTTTCCCTGCTAGCAAAAGAGCTGGAAGAAGATAGCGGGGGAGGCCGACAGAAGATACCGGAGAAGAACCGGACAGCGGCAGAAGATCCGGACAGCGGCAGAAGACCGGGCCCCCCGCTAGCAAAAAAGCTGGAAGAAGATAGCGGGGGAGGCTGGCAGAAGATACCAGAGAAGAACCAGACAGCGGCAGAAGACCGGGCCCCTGCTAGCAAAAGAGCTGGAAGCAGATAGCGGGGGAGGCCAGCAGAAGATACCCCCCGCACGCAGACCCCGACAACCAACGGCCAGGGTTGTCGGGAAGAGGCCCTTGTCCTCATCAACATTGTCCGCAGCACGCCCTCCTTCCCCAAAGTACCCATCCCCCATGTTGAGGGCATGCGGCCTGGTTCAGGAGGGGGGGGGCGCTCGCTCATCCCCACCCCCTTTCCTGACTGGCCGGGCTGCGTGCTCAGATAAGGGTCTGGTATGGATTTTGGGGGACCCCCACGCCGTTTTTTTCAGCGTAGGGGGTTCCCCTTAGAATCCATACTAGACCGAAGGGCCTGGCATGCACCCGGAGGGGGAACCCATGCCGGTTTTTCTCGCGCTGCTTTAATAGGAAGATGTGTTTTTCCTATTGCAGCAAGCGCGAGATGTACCTTGCCGAGAACCAGCGCGATCCCATTTATTTGCGGAACATTCTCGCGTGTAGGAACTCCTGTGTGTGCGCTGGTTCACACGCTAAATTAAGGATCTATTCAGCGCACCAATTAAGGTCTGAACCAGCACAGTGCATTTATCTTAGTAAATCACCCACAATATTTTTTGCTATAATATCCCAATTTTAAAAAAATAAAAATAAAAAAATGTTCCTCAGTTTAGGCCAATATGTATTCTTCTACATATTTTTGGTAAAAAAATCGCAATAAGCATATATTGATTGGTTTGAACAAAAGTTATAGCGTCTACAAAATAGGGGATAGATTTATGCCATTTTTATTATTATTTACATTTTTTTTTTACTAGTAATGGCAGCGATCTGCGATTTTTAGCGTGACTGTGACATTATATAGGACACTTGACACTATTTTGGGACCATTCACATTCATACAGCGATCAGTGTTATAAAAATGCTCTGATTACTGTATAAATGTTACTGGCAGGGAAGGGGTTAACACTAGGGGGCGATCAAGGGGTTAAATGTGTTACCTAGGGAGGGATTCTAACTGTAGGGGGAGGGGACTCACAAGGGGAGGAGACTGATCGGTGTTCCTCTGTACTGGGAACACACGATCGGTCTCCTCTCCCCTGACAGGATGTGGATCTGTGTGGATCACAGATCAATGTCCCTGCTCTGTTACCGGCAATCTTGAGTGACGTGGCGGGCGCACACGCCCCCTAAATGGTTGGAACTCGAGGACGTCATATGACCCCTGCCCAGGATTGGAGATCCCTCCTGCGGATGTCATTTCACTATGGGCGGGGAAGCAAGTGGTTAACCACGCTCTCCTTTTTTTTTTTGCTTGTTTATTTGTTCACTCCTTTTTCTTTTTTAGTCTGTATTTTTTGGTGATTAAGTAATGTGTCTGCAATATTGTAAAGGCTACTTCATAATGTATTGCCATGCTGCTAGTAGTAGAATGGAATGAAGTGGTTGTTTTTTTGTTTTTTGTTTTTCTCTTTTCCACTTCAGCAAAATTTTCTGAGAGACGTTATTTTAACTTTGCAGTTCAATTTTGTCCCATCTCATATTCAGATCATAGCGGCTTGTTCAAGATTATCTTTATTAGTTATTTAAATAGTTAATTTATTTTAGTTAAAAAGAAAAAACATAAAGAT
Organism: Lithobates clamitans; assembly: GCA_037952925.1. Taxonomy (NCBI): domain Eukaryota; kingdom Metazoa; phylum Chordata; class Amphibia; order Anura; family Ranidae; genus Lithobates; species Lithobates clamitans. Next base: position 2,771,151 of record JBBGZY010000291.1, read on the forward strand.
ATAAAACTACTCTTACTACCTTATCTATTCCTTATCTCTTCTCCCCTCCCTCCCCCCCTTTCTATCTGGTTTATTTTTTTTCTTAGGTCCCTTAAATTTCTAACTTATAGCCCTTCTCCTTCTTTCATCTTTTCTAGATATATGTCCAAGGTTTTAAATCGTTTCCAACCCTCCCAGGTGCTGATATACTTATCATATTGTTCTCTCCCCCTACTACTCAAAAGGTCCATTTTACAATAATAATCTATTCATTCCTACCACTCCCTTATATCTGGTTTTTGACTTTTTAACCATTTTTTTGGGATCAAACCCTTTGCAGCATTCAGGAGTTTTGGGACCATTGTTCCCATGTATTGTTTCTTTGGGATTTTATGATCATGGAATAAGCAGGTCCATATATTTTGTTCTATTTTCTCACCAGTTATCTCCTTTATATTATTCACTATTTCTTGCCAGTAGTCCTTTATTGTTGGACACTCCCACCATATATGCATCATCATTGCTCTTTGGTTGCAGTTTCCCCAACACAAAGATGTTCTCTCTTGTTGGTATCTATGGGTTCTCACTGGAGTCAGGTACCACCTTGCTAAAAATTTGTAATTCATTTCAATGGTGTTCATATCCCAGGCATTATTATATCCCATTCCTATCATCTTTTCCACTTGTTGATCTTCTAGTTTTAATTCCAGTTCTTTTTCCCATTGTTCGATGTAATCAGGTCTTCCTTGTCCTTCTAGGTCTGTCAACATTCCGCAGATTTTTGATATTCCATTCTTCAGTGGCGTTAGGGTGAAACAGAGTTTTTCCACTGGGCTTAATTTCTCCTTCTCTAAGTGGATGTGGTAATGTATTTACTAAGTGTCTTAATTGATAGAAATTCCATTCACTTATCTTCCACCCGTTGAGTTCTTCTAGTTCTAATCGTGTTTTTTGTGATACTTTTGTGATAATCTTTCAATTGTGGGTTTCTTATCTCGTGTCCGGCGAATATCTCCTTCCCCGTATAAAAAAATTTGTTCTTGTGAGGGCCATTAACGGTGAGTTGTATGTCCATTCATTTTTCGCATGTACTGTGTCCCAAATTTTAAAAACATTTTTAGTTATTTCATGAGTTTCCGAATCAATTATTCTAAACTTTCGTGGTATCCATATGTTTTTGTGCAATGTGGTCTTACTTATTGTGTTTTCCATCTCCACCCACTTTTTTTCACTGTTTCCATTTGTCCACTCAATCATTCGTGACGGAACTATTGCTTTATAATATTGATTTATGTCTGGAGTTTCTAATCCTCCGTGATCCCTTTTCCTCTTGATTTGTGCAAATGTAATTCTCGGCTTTTTATTATGCCAGATGTATTTTATCAATATTGTTTTTATTATCTTGAAAAAACTCTGTGGAATCCCAATTGGCAACATCTGAAATTTGTATATTATTTTTGGTAGTATCATTTTAAACATATTTATTCTTCCAATCCATGATATTGGTCGTATACTTAATTTTTTTATTTCTTCCTTGATCTCATTAATTAATGGAATATAGTTTGCCGGATAGATTTTTTCGACCGTTGATGTTAGTTTAATTGCAAGGTATTTTAGTTCTTCTTTTACCTATGTAAATGGGAATTCTTTTTGGAGGGTCTGGACTAATCCAATATTTAATATTTCTGTTTTTATTGGATTTATTTTAAAATTTGAGAGTTCCCCATATTCTTTCACCTCTTTGATTATATTTGGCAGAGTCACTCTTGGGTTGGTTACAAACATCAGAATATCATCCGCGTTTGCCGCGATTTTGTGCTCTTTTTCCCCAACTTTCACCCCTCCGACGTCATGATTATTTCGGAGTGCCACCAAGAATGGTTCCATTGCCAATACATATAACAGTGGGGAAAGCGGACATCCTTGCCGTGTTCCGTTCAGCATCTCAAACACAGGTGAGAGTATCCCATTGACCTTTAACATTGCTGTTGGACCATTATATAAGTTTTTTATCCACTTCATAATTTTTGGTCCCAATCCTAAATTCCGCAACGTGTCCATCATAAATCCCCAGTCTACCCTGTCAAATGCTTTCTCTGCATCTATTGACAGGAGTAGAGCTGGGGATTCACTTGATTTCCCTTTATGTAACATCAGAATTGTTTTTAGACTATTGTCCCTTCCTTCTCTGCCTGGCATGAATCCAATCTGGTCGGGATTTATCCAAAGTGGTATTAATTTTTTTAGTCTAGTGGCTAAGATATTTGCATAAAGTTTTGTATCAGCATTTAATAAAGCAACAGGCCTGTAGCTCGAACAATTGGTTCTATCTTCTCCCTCTTTGGGTATAATTGTAATGTAGGCTAACAGTGATTCTCGTCTTACTTCTTCTTCTCCTATGTTATTCAAATATTCTTGTATCTTAGGGATCAGTTGTTCTTGGAATTCTTTATAATATTTGATCGTGAACCCATCTGGTCCCGGACTTTTTCCTACTGGAGTTTCTTTTAAGGCCAATTTGATCTTCTCTTGCGTTATTTTTTTTCCAGTTCTTTTATTTGCTCAAGTTGTATTTTTGGTAGATTTGCTTTTTTTAGATAGTCTTGTATCTTCTTTTTTCTTATTTCTTCTTCTAGTTGTGTCTCCTGTTTTTTTATTGCGTATAATGAGCTAAAATATTGTTGAAAGGCTATTGCAATATCCGTTGTCTTATTTACTAATTCTCCTTTCTCATTTTTGATCTTCTCAATGTAATTTAGAGACTTCTTTTTTCTTATCATTTTTGCAAGATCATTTCCAGGCTTGTTACCCCATTTTAATCTCTCCTGTAACACTCTGTTAAATTCCCTCCTCTCTTCTTGTTCCATCATTCCTTTAATTGTTCTCTTTTTAGGATTAGAGTCAGATATATTTCCTTTTCTAATTGCTTTTTATGACTTTGTTCCAGTTCATGTATTTCCTTTATGGTTCTCATCATATTTTTCTTCTTTCCTTATTTTTTCCTGCTCCAATAGATATTAATTTACCCCTAATGATGGTCTTGTGTGCCTCCCAGATAGTTGCTTTTGATAATTCTGGGGTGTCGTTCTCCTGGAAATATTTTTTGATCTCTTCTGTTATAGTTTTTTCCGTTTCCCTATCTTCAATTAAGTCTTCGTTTATTCTCCATGTACCTTTCCCAGAGGATTCTCCTTGTAATTTAATTTTCAACATTACTGGGGAATGATCTGAAGCTGTTATTATTCCTATTTTAGTTTCTGTTTCCTCCAGGTTTCTATGTTCTACCATGATATAATCCAACCTGGAATATGTTCCGTGTACAATTGAATAAAAAGTGTAGTCTTTTGTACTTGGCTGTTGTATTCGCCATGGATCTGCTAGTTGATATTCATATATATTTTTTTTTTATTTCCTTAGTTGTCTTATTTCTGTCTATTGCATTGGAGGTATTGTCTAGTCCAGTGGTTCTCAACTCCGGTCCTCAGGACCCACTAACAGGCCAGGTTTGCAAGATAACTGAAATACATCACAGGTGATATCATTTGCTGCTCAATGATTGCAGTATTCTAGTCTGCATCTCCCCAAGGTAATACTTAAAATCTGGCCTGTTGGTGGGTCCTGAGGACTGGAGTGGAGGACCACTGGTCTAGTCTGTGGTCCATGGAGAAATTGAAGTCTTCTGCCAGTATTAGTTTACCTTGTTTAAATTCCATTAGATCTTTTAATATTTCCATCAAATATTTTTTAGGATTTATATTGGGGCAGTATACATTAGCAAATGTGTACTTTATACCCTGTATGGATCCTATAAGGAAGAGGAAGCATCCTTCTGGGTCAACTTTTCGTTGTTCTATTATGAAACAAATGTTTTTCCCCACTCCAATAGCCACTCCTTTAGCCTTTCTTATTGATGAATCTGCATAAAAACATGTTGGGATATTTCTTGAGTAAATTTTAATATTTGAATTTTGGGTAATGTGTCTCCTGAAGAAATATTATTTCAGCCTTCTTTCCAATTCTCGAAGCATTATGTTTCTCTTCCCTGGGGAGTTTAATCCTCGGACATTATATGACAACATTTTTACACTGTTCGTACTTTCCATTCATTTTCCCCACGTGTCTTCCCAGGACCCCTCCCCCAGTCCGACCAGAGGACCGGCAGGGAGGCTCCCCGGGTCGACACGCGTGGGTACCTTAATTTTATTCGAGGGCAATGGGGCACTATAACCCCTTATAAAAACAAACCTCCTACCTCCCTTACCCTTCCTCATCCCCTCTATTCCCCCTCCCCTTCCCCCCCGCCCCCACCCCCTCTTTATTGTTGATAGTTTGACCTCATGGTCTCTAGAGCAGAGAACAATTTTATTTTGTGGGGCACACCCTTGCCCCCTCTGCTCTCCTTTGACCAAGGTGGAAATCTATTAGGTGCACTGTGCCCGTCTCTCTTATGTTAAGAAAAAGTGACCCCCTGAACACACCGTAGGTCCCGACCTCTCCTCCCCGCCTCCATTATGTTTTCCTTTTCTTCTTCTTTCCCTTTTTTTCTTCTTTCCTTTCCTTCCTCCCACCCCTCCTCTTCTCTCTTTCTTTTCTCTTTTCATTCCCCTTTCCCCCCATCCCACTCCTCCCTCTCCCACCTCCACCCCTCTCCCATTCTCCCTCTAGATAATAGGAAATCTTATTATAAATCTATAGCTCTATTTTCTTAAGCTCAAGTTCCATTCAGCTTCAATTTATGACGCTATTTCATGTACTCTGTTTCTTGAGCTCAATTGCCATTGTGTTTCATCTTGTGTCATTAGTTGTTCTTGTCTAGTACTTAAGTCTCTAGGATATTCTGGTACTGGGATTTCTAGTTTATTACAAAAGTCCGGGATCTCTTCTGTAAATCTTAGTCTAGCACTTCTTCCATTTCTCCTTGTGATCAGGCATGCAGGAAAACCCCAGTTGTATTGTATTTCCTGTTCTTGAAGGATTTTCAATAAAGGTTTTAGCATCCTTCTTCTTCTTAACATTTCTTGGGATAAGTCTTGAAAATTTTGTACAGTATTTCCTGCATATTCAATTGCTGTTTTTCTCTTCAAGTTCGTCCAGATTTGATTTTTTTCTTCCCAGTCTTTAAATCGAACGATTATGTCTCTTGGTTTCTCCGTTGAGAGCCCTTGGTGTCTTCTTATTCTGTGTACTCTTTTTATTTTTATTATGTTGGTTTCTTCTTTTCCCAAAATGGGGTTAAAAATCTTATTTATTATTTTTATTAAATTTTCTGCTTGTGTAGGCTCAGGAAGGCCTCGGATTCTCAGATTTTTCCTTCGTTCTCTATTTTCTTGATCTTCTATTTTATAAATTTGTTCCTGTTGTTCCTTTTTTAATATATTTATTTCACCCCTCAGCTCTTTTATCATTCTTAAGTGGGAATCTGCTTTTATCTCTACTTCTTAACCACTTCAGCCCTGGAAGGATTTACCCTCTTCCTGACCAGAGCACTTCTTACAATTTGGCACTGCGTTGCTTTAACTGCTAATTGCGCAGTCATGCAATGCTGTACCCAAACGAAATTTGCGTCCTTTTCTTCCCACAAATAGAGCTGTCTTTTGATGGTATTTTATCACCTCTGCCGTTTTTATTTTTTGCGCTATACACGGAAAAAGACCGAAAATTTTGAAAAAAAATGATATTTTCTACTTTTTGTTCTAAAAAAAATCCAATAAACTCAATTTTAGTCATACATTTAGGCCAAAATGTATTCGGCCATATGTCTTTGGTAAAAAAAAATGTCAATAAGTGTATATTTATTGGTTTGCGCAAATGTTATAGCGCCTACAAACTAGGGTACATTTTCTGGAATTTACACAGCCATTAATTTATGACTGCCTATGTCGTTTCTTGAGGTGCTAAAATGGCAGGACAGTACAAAACCCCCACAAATGACCCCATTTTGGAAAGTAGACACCCCAAGGAAATTGCTGAGAGGCATGTTGAGCCCATTGAATATTCATTTTTTTTTGTCCCAAGTGATTGAATAATGACAAAAAAAAAAAAAATTACAAAAAGTTGTCACTAAATAATATATTGCTCACACAGGCCATGGGCATATGTGGAATTGCACCCCAAAATACATTTAGCTGCTTCTCCTGAGTATGGGGATACCACATGTGTGGGACTTTTTGGGAGCCTAGCCGCGTACGGGGCCCCGAAAACCAATCATTGCCTTCAGGATTTCTAAGGGCGTAAATTTTTCATTTTACTTCTCACTACCTATCACAGTTTCGGAGGCCATGGAATTCCCAGATGGCATAAAACCCCCCAAATGACCCCATTTTGGAAAGTAGACACTCCAAGCTATTTGCTGAGAGGCATGGTGAGTATTTTGCAGCTCTCATTTGTTTTTGAAAATGAAGAAAGGCAAGAAAAATTTTTTTTTTCTTTTTTCAAATTTCAAAACTTTGTGACAAAAAGTGAGGTCTGCAAAATACTCACTATACCACTCAGCAAATAGCTTGGGGTGTCTACTTTCCAAAATGGGGTCATTTGGGTTTTTTTTTTGCCACCTGGGCATTCCATGGCCTCTGAAACAGTGATAGGCAGTGAAGAGTGAAATCAAAAATTTACACCCTTAGAAAGCCTGAAGGCAGTGCTTGGTTTTCGGGGTCCCGTACGCGGTTAGGCTCCCAAAAAATCCCACACATGTGGTATCCCCATACTCAGGAGAAGCAACAGAATGTATTTTGGGGTGTAATTTCACATATTCCCATGGCATGTTTGAGCAATATATCATTTAGTGACAACTTTGTGCAAAAAAAAAAAAAAAATTGTCCCGCAACTTGTGTCACAATATAAAATATTCCATGGACTCGACATGCCTCTCAGCAAATAGCTTGGGGTGTCTACTTTCCAAAATGGGGTAATTTGGGGGGGGGTTTGAACTGTCCTGGCATTTTATGCACAACATTTAGAAGCTTATGTCACACATCACCCACTCTTCTAACCACTTGAAGACAAAGCCCTTTCTGACACTTTTTGATTACATGAAAAAATTATTTTTTTTTGCAAGAAAATTACTTTGAACCCCCAAACATTATATATTTTTTTAAAGCAAATGCCCTACAGATTAAAATGGTGGGTGTTTCATTTTTTTTTTCACACAGTATTTGCGCAGCGATTTTTCAAACACATTTTTTGGGAAAAAAACACACTTTTTTAAATTTTAATGCACTAAAACACACTATATTGCCCAAATGTTTGATGAAATAAAAAAGATGATCTTAGTCAGAGTACATGGATACCAAACATGACATGCTTTAAAATTGCGCACAAACGTGCAGTGGCGACAAACTAAATACATTTTTAAAAACCTTTAAAAGCCTTTACAGGTTACCACTTTAGATTTACAGAGGAGGTCTACTGCTAAAATTACTGCCCTCGATCTGACCTTCACGGTGATACCTCACATGCATGGTGCAATTGCTGTTTACATTTGACGCCAAACCGACGCTTGCGTTCGCTTAGCGTGAGAGCAGGGGGAACAGGGGTGCTTTTTTTTTTTTTTTCTCTTTAATTTTTTTTGCTTTTATCTTATTTTTAAACTGTTCCTTTCATTTTTTTTTAAAATCATTTTTATTGTTATCTCAAGGAATGTAAATATCCCCTATGATAGCAATAGGTAGTGACAGGTACTCTTTTTTGAAAAAATTGGGGTCTATTAGACCCTAGATTTCTCCTCTGCCCTCAAAGCATCTGACCACACCAAGATCGGTGTGATAAAATGCTTTCCCAATGGCGCTGTTTACATCCGGCGAAATCTAAGTCATAAAATGCTCGTAGCTTCCGGTTTCTTAGGCCATAGAGATGTTTGGAGCCTCTCTGGTCTCTGACCAGCTCTATGGTCAGCTGGCTGAATCACCGGCTGCATTCTCAGGTTCTCCGTTGAGACAGGAGAGCCAGAGAAAAACACAGAAGACGGTGGGGGGGGGCATTCCCTCCCACTGCTTGTAAAATCAGTCTAGAGGCTAATTAGCCTCTAGGATTGCTTTTACATGAAAGCCGACTGCTGGCTGAAAAGAATGATACCAAGATGATACCTAAACCTGCAGGCATCATTCTGGTATAACCACTCAAAGTTGTGAATGGCGTACCTGAAGACAAAAAAATGGTTAACAATAAAGCACAGTAAACGGTAAAGTATAAAAAATTGCACACCTGAAAAGCAAACATGATAAAACATAATAACAATAAAACATTGCAGAATAGAATACAGTAAAAAAGAGCAGAACAATAGAGAAAATAGAGAGAGAGAGAACAATAAAACGACAACTATTTTTTTTTATTTTATATTTTTGTTGGTGTTGTTTTTTTTTTTTTACACTTTTTTTTGTAACTGTAACTTTTATAACTGTAACCGGTTCCAGGTTCGGGTCTCTCAAAATGCGATGGCATCTTGGGAGACTCTGTGAAAGTGTGCCTAGTCTGTGGAATGCTGTACCCTACGCTAATACTCAACTAGTGAATGGTAGCGTTCAAAACATTCACCAATGCAAAGACCAGGATTGTCAGGACAGGAGGGACAATAATAGCGAGTGTCACGCCTAAATCCGCGCTTGCTGCAGACACAACATCTTTTTTGAGGGAGTTTGTTGGGTAGGGGTACTCGGGAGGACATAAAGAAAATGCCTCTCATGCAGCCGACTGCATTTGGTTGAGGATGTGAATGGGGGAAGTACGGGTGCTGCAGAAGCGGTGGGTTCCCAATTAGGATTGGCGAATGCAGCAGGAAGGGCATTATGGGCACGATGGGCCTGTGTTTGTCTTCTTCTTGGTGGCAGCGGCACACTACTTGTGCTTGCCACCTCACCAGCTTGAGCTGCACTTATGGGACTCGCCACGTCACCAAGTGTTACTGCAGTGCTGGTTTGACTACGACCGAGGTGTACTAGGCAGCTGGTGCTTGCCAGCTCACCAAAACGCTACCAAAAAAACTGTTAGCGATCGCAGGGATCAGGCCTGACTCTGCGAACGCTGCAGTTATGTGTTTAGTGTTTTGTAAGTGACAGTGATCGATCGATACTGCACTTGGGTGGGCTGGGCCGGGCCGGGCGAAGGGGCAAAACACAGGTGCTAGCAGGTATCTGGGCTGATCCCGCTAACACTGCGTTTTTGGGAACCCTAAACTGCTGGGGACGCTAGTATAGATCTGATCGGATCAGATATTGATCCGTTCAGATACTATACCACTAAGGGAGGTGTACGCTGCTTGCGTGGGTGTTAGCGGTACTGGCACTAACCTGATGCTGCCTGGGGCAGGTGCTTGCCAGTTCACCAAAACGCTACCAAGAAAACTGTTAGCGATCGCAGGGATCAGGCCTGACTCTGCGAATGCTGCAGTTATGCATTTAGTGTTTTGTAAGTGACAGTGATCGATCGATACTGCACTTGGTTGGGCTGGGCTGGGCCGGGCGGAGGGGCAAAACGCAGGTGCTAGCAGGTATCTGGCCTGATCCCGCTAACACTGCGTTTTTGGGAACCCTAAACTGCTGGGGATGCTAGTATAGATCTGATCGGATCAGATATTGATCTGTTCAGATACTATACCACTAAGGGAGGTGTACGCTGCGGGCGTGGGTGTTAGCGGTACTGGCACTAACCTGACGCTGCCTGGGGCAGGTGCTTGCCAGTTCACCAAAACGCTACCAAGAAAACTGTTAGCAATCGCAGGGATCAGGCCTGACTCTGCGAATGCTGCAGTTATGCGTTTAGTGTTTTGTAAGTGACAGTGATCGATCGATACTGCACTTGGGTGGGCTGGGCTGGGCCGGGCGGAGGGGCAAAACGCAGGTGCTAGCAGGTATCTGGGCTGACCCCGCTAACACTGCTTTTTGGGAACCCTAGACTGCTGGGGACGCTAGTAGAGATCTGATCAGATCAGATATTGATCCGTTTAGATACTATACCACTAAGGGAGGCGTATGCTGCGTGCGTGGGTGTTAGCGGTACTGGCGCTAATCTGACGCTGCCTGGGGCGACACATATCACCGCCGGGCGATCAGGGAGCTAAACCTTTATTAGGTAATAAACGGCGGGTGCCCTGACACTATAAAAAATAAACGAACTAACCAGCGTCACCCGTAACGGTTATACGGTGATCAGTGGTGAAAGGGTTAACTAGGGGGAAATCAAGGGGTTAAAACATTTATTAGATAGCATATGTGGGTCCCTGTCGCTATAAAACGCTGACGGCGAACCTAAATATTTATGTCCCTAACTAGCGTCACCAGCGACACTAATACAGCGATCAGATCAAAATGATCGCTTAGCGACACTGGTGACGGGGGGTGATCAAGGGATTAAAACTTTATTAGGGGGGGTTAGGGGGGTATCCTAGACCTACAGGGGGCTAATACTAACTGCCCTACCACAGTAACTGTCACAAACTGACACCATGCAGTAATCAGAAAAAAAAAAAAAATACTGCTTGGTGTCAGTGTGACATAGGGGGGAGGGGTGATTGGGGGGTGATCGGGGGGCGATCGGGGGTGGATTGGGGGTGTTATGTGTGCCTGGCATGTTCTACTGTGTGTTTGTTCACTCACTGTGAAGTCTTCTCTCCTCTGCGCCGGAACGGAAACTGCCGAGCCGAGGAGAGATGACATCACATCCTCTGCCTGTGTGTACTATACACAGGCAGGGGATGTTTCTCATTGGCTGGGAGCGATCGCGAGGGGGGGGCCATGATTGGATGGCCTCCCCCTCGCCTCTCAACGCTCCCAGACAAATGCCGACTGCCGCTGGCACCGGGGGGGTCTGATCGGACCCCCCGCCCGCGGGAAGGCAATCACGTATGGGTACGTGATTCTGCCTGCCCGTGCCATTCTGCTCACGTATATAGGCGTGAGGCGGTCGGCAAGTGGTTAAACTCTTGAAAGGATATGGCCCAAATCCTTATGTATTGTTGTCATTTCTGCCTTCAAAGAGTTTTCCAAGGCCGCAAACATTTTTTCCATATCAGATTTTGTTGGTAATCGAGCTGTTGATCTTCCTCCCTTCCACCTTCACCATCCACTTCCAAATCTTGTTCCATTCTGAATTCTGAGAGTAAGCTGGTTTCAACTGCTGTCTTCCTCTGACCCTTTTTCTCTCTTTTCTCCTTCTCCTTAGTGTCTGTCAGCCCTTTGTACTCTGTCTTTCTCCCTCCCCATTTCCTTGTGATAAATATCTGTTCATGGAGCCGGGACTGGGGCCTAAGCTAGTCCGAGGTGATTTAGCTACCGCTCCTGCACTTTTTGCCATTTTACCCCTCATTTAGTGTAGGGAGAGAAGAAGGGAAGGTGAAAAAAAGGACAACCTCTACAAATATATCTTGAGTTATATCACCAAGATTCTTTTCCCTTTTTTTCTTTTCCCCTTATACACATAACTCCATAAGACCACCAATATATAGAAAAAAATTTGCAGGTAACCATTCTTATGTCCTTCCAATCCCTAGTCGATCGTTTAGTCGTTTATTGTTTAACAGTCTCTGATCATTCATTGGATTACTCTGTTGTAACAAATACTTATGCAAATATACCACGTTATACCCTTAGCATATGTGCTAGTATGTGTACATCTGTATTCCATCATTTTGTACCTGTCAGGAAAGGGTCCATTCGCTGGTAAGATATATCGTTTGGCATGCAGTACTGGGGTCCACCAGCAGGTGTCTCCTGGCAGTGTTGAACTGTCAGGAGAATATTTCCCTGCTGGTGTCATTTCATCTTTTAGCCGCAGTACTGACGTCCACCAGCGGATGGATCCTGGCAGTATGTAGCAGACAACACTCCCTGCGCTCAGGTGTGACTTGAAGTCAATTATAGTCAGTCCTATAAATACCCGGCAAGCCCTCACATGCTCGCCTTGGTATCTTTCTCCCGGCGCCCTGACTTTGTTGCCTGTATCCTGATTGTGAACCTGTTTCTGTCCTGCTCTGCTCTGCTCTGCTCTGCTCTGATCCGATCCGATCCCTATCCCAAGCCCATCCTGTTCTTGTCCCTCCTGATTCCCTTGGATCCCTGCCCTGCAGCTTTACCATCCTCTCCCTGTCCTGCTGGTTTCCCGTCCTTGCCCATCGGCTGACCTCCCTGTGTATGACCTTGGCCTGGCTTTGTTTACGATTCCGTTATCTCCATTTACTTGTATATATTGTTGTTTGTAGTGGGTTTGTTGTGTTGGTTTTGCACTGTTTATATTCCTTTTACTTGTCACTTGTTTAATAAACACCATTATTTTTTCACTTACATGTGTTTATAGCCTCCTCTGTGCAGTCCACACGGTCTGGTCAATTAGATCCCCTGACAGTACCATCTGATTTTGTTGTAATATATTACATTAAAACACAAGCTTCTTTCACAGTATTTCCTCTATAGACTCATTCCTTCAGTATCACAGACTCTACTATTTGTTTTTCTTTTCTTCTCTCCTCCTTCCCTATCTCTCCTCCTTCTCCTCTCTTCTCCATTTTTTTCTCTTCTTTTTTCTCTCTTCCTTCCCTTCCTTCTAATACAGACGCATTTTAATTAATTATTTAGTTATTTAATTGTTTTTCTTCCTTTCTTCCTTTCTTCCTTTCCCACTTTTAATCTTCAAGAAAAAAAAATGCAGCTATCTGTGGAGGGGAAGGTAGGAGAGCTCATCCACCGGCATCTGTTTTCCTCAATCCCGCAGCCTCTGTCCATGCACTCGTTCAGGTCTTTTCGGCATCTTTTTCTGCTCCTCTCGGTGCTACTCGTTATCTCCCTTCACTTCCTGTCGGCTCCCCCACCGAGCGCAGTTCGCCACAAGCAGCACTAGAGCACAGCAGCCGGGACCCGTAGAAAGGGTGGTTTAGAAGCTCTGAGCGTTCCCTTCTTCCATGCTGGTAACAAACAATTCCTTGTCTTCTCCTCTCTCAGCAGGGGGGGCAATGTCTGTGTGGGGAGTACAAGCAAGCTGGGATGGTGGGGGGATAGCGATGTTAGCAATCGTTCATCCTGGAAGCAGGGGGAGAGATCATAAACTCCTCACGGCGTGCAGCCTTCCGGCACCATTATCAGACTTCTCCCTCGAATAGAGTGGTTGTGAGGCTGAAGTATGGGTATGGATGGGAAAGATAGGTAGTGGAGAAGGAAGCTAAGTTGGTTCTAGGATATTATTATGACTCATGCTGGAAGACATATATAAGTAGATGGAAATACATTTTCAAATATATAGAGCTGTAATAGATGTTAATAGGAAATGGTGAACACTGATGAGAAATGTGCCTTTCTGTCATGGAATGCAAGGGGAATGGGGACAAGGCTAAATAGGGCCCAAGTATATTCAACCATTCCTAGGGTGCAGGAAAAAACAATATGTTTACAGGAAACACATATGACTAAAGAACGAATGACTGACCTTAAAAAACATGGATGCAGTGGTCTAGCCACTCCTTTCAAACATCATACTCAAGGGAATTCTCGTGATGGTGCATCGGTCAGTAGCATGGGAGAGTATTCAGAATAAATGCGGCCAGAAGGTCGATATGTATTTGTGTTTGCTAAACTGTACTCAATACTCTTTGTGATAATGTGTATTTATAATCCTCCACCGGCCACTTTGCAGGAAGTTAAAGACGCAGTAATGTAGATGACACAATTTCCAGATGCTTATGTTATATGTATAGGAGATTTTAATATGTGGTTAAATCCTGTAAAAGATAAACATGGAATAATTCAGCAGACGGAAAAGGTAGGCGTAAGTATATCTGGGAATATAGTAGAGGACGTGGGGTGGATAGATCTATGGGGAGCTAGAAACCCAGATAATAGGGTATACTCGTGTGTGTCAATGGGGAAAGGGTCACTCTCCTGAATAGATCTGGCACTGGTTATTGATAGGACACTACCATTGGTGCAGTCAATTACATACCTTACCAGAGGAGTGTCAGATCATTCCCCACTGCTATTTGAACTGGCTGTAGGTTTAGGGGGAAGACGACCAAGATGGAAGATGCACTCCTATTGGTTATCGCAAATAGGGATTAATAATCGAATACCGTCCCAGTTGAAAATGTTCCTGGAAGCCCATGGAGATTTACCAATGGATGGTAATTGCTGGAATGCACTCAAGGCATACCTAAGGGGAGCCAACAAGGAGTAATAAAGACAAGTGGGAGAAATGTATACAGCTGTATAAGATACAAGCTGAAGTTAATGCTAAAAGGAGATTTTTTTTCAGAAATCAGCAAAATTATGAACAAGGGAATCAAGCAAGTAAATTATTTGCTCATATGGTTAAATAACAATCAACAATATTGGCAGTACCTAAAGTTAGAAATAGAGCAGGGGAGTTGGTGTATGTGATGGATGAGATTATTAAATGCTTCCATGAATATTATGCTTCTATGTATAGGACAAGGCTAACTTGCACAGACAGGGAGATAGAGCAATATATGAATGAAATAGAATATCCTAAATTGACGGAAGAACAAGTTAGTATGCTGGATAAGGAGATTACAGAAGAGGAAGTGCAGCATTTTGTGAGATTATTAGCATCAGGGAAATCAGCTGGCCCCTATGGGATTCCGTTGGAGGTATATAATCGATACATAGATATTCTAGCACCGATTCTAACTAGAATGTATACAGAAGCCTTCACGCCAGAATCTTTGCCAGAATCAATGTATAAGGCTCTGGTGGTGCTTATACCAAAGCCAGATAAAGATCCAAGTGAATGTGCCTCGTATAGGCCAATTTAATTGCTTTACAGTAGGGGTGCAATGGATCAAAAAACTTACGGTTCGGATTGTTCCTCGGATCAGGAGTCACGGTTCGGATCATTTTTGGATCAACAAAAAAAAAATCTCCCCCACTGTAATATCCACGTCATCTCCCCCACTGTAATAATATCCACAATCACCCCCACTGTAATAATATCCACAATCTCCCCCACTGTAATAATATCTACAATCTCCCCCACTGTAATAATATCTACAATCTCCCCCACTCTAATAATATCCACAATCTCCCCCACTGTAATATCCAGTTGACAGGGTATTGGCAGGGTATTGGAAGGGTATGGAGGGATGGCTGAGCATAGATGGATGGATCCATGGATGTGTGCAATTTCACAGAGCAGCACTGTGGGCACTACAGATCCAGCCCACAGCGCTGCTGCCATCCGATCTCTCCCCTCCACTGTACAGATCAGTACACAAAGGGGAGAGAGGAGCCTTTACGAGCGATCGCTCCGTCATTTAACGGAGCGATCACTTGGTAAACGGCTGGTGTACCCAAATGGCCGCCGCTCCGGAGCTAGGCCGAAGCCACGGCCTTTCCTAAGGTCGAGGCAGCGGCACGCTCCGCAGAGAGCATGTGTGCCGATCCGAACAGGTTGAACCGTTCAGATCACGGATTGGTGACGATCCGTTGCTCCCCTACTTTACAGTGATTATAAAATACTGGCAAAGATCTTAGCAGGAAAGGTTAATAACATCATTTTATCAATTATTCATAGTGATCATATTGGCTTCATGCCAGGAAAGGTAACGTCAATTAATAAAAGAAGAACACAACTGATAGCACAAATGAAGGAATATTTACCAGAGTTGAGTGCCCTGGTATCTTTGGATACAGCCAGGGCATTTGACTCTATTGAATGGTTGTATTTACAGAAATCATTGGAACAGTTTGGTTTGGTGAGAGATTTAGAAAATGGATAACCATAATCTATAGTCAATCTCATCCAATATAGGAAATCAGAGGAACATAAAGAACATAAAGAAATAGTAATGGGAAACAGGAGGCAGGTCATTGGTCTTTATGCAGATGATAAAATACTGTATGTGGGAGAAACACAAAACTCCTTAACGGAAGCAATGAAACTAATGATTACATTTGGGATATATTCAGGATTAAAAATCAATTGGCAGAAATCTGTTTTAATGCCACTTAGACATGATATATAGGAAGTCCCCGAGTTAAGAACACAGTAGGGACTGTAGGTTTGTTCGTAAGTCGAAGTTGTTCGTAAGTCGCAACACTGTAAGTGTAATTTCTGGTCGGAACACTGCATTCGTAAGTGTAACATCTGCCTGTGCATGGATGTGGAATGTTCCGGGCGCTTATGTTATCTGGGGCTCTTCTGGCCATGCAGTACATGTAGTACTGCAGTATGGGATGTGTCCGGAGGTATCCCGGACTAGTGTGGAGCACAAGTGGCCGTCATTTGAGGCCGTTCATAATTAGGAGTCGTTCGTAACTCGGGTGTTCATAACTCGGGGACAACCTGTACAGAGGCATGTGGAGAAATTTCCCTTGTTGAAGATAGTGATTTCATTTAAATATTTGGGTATTCAAATTACGCTGGATCCAGAGGAATCGCTGGCAATGAATTTAAATCCCCTATTGGAACAAATTAAACGCAAGTTGAGAATATGGTCAAAGCTACCAGTTTTGGTGGTAGGAAGAATACATTTAATTAAGACAGTAATGTTACCCAAATGTTTATATGTATCCTCACATTCTTCAGTAGTTATACCAAAATCTATATTTAAAAAGTTAAACTCGCAATTTAACTTTTATTTGGACTAATGGTAGATCCAAACTTAAAATAACAACATTACAATGATTGAAAACTGAAGCAGGGATGGCACTTCCAGATATATATTTATAATACCTGACAGGGCAGTTAAAACAGCTACAGACATGGATAAGACAGGAAAGAGCAGGGGGAGTGGAAAAATACCTATTGGAAATACTCCAGAAAGAGGATTTAGTGGTAGGATTGGAGGCACAAATAGCAAGGTTACCTAAAATTAAGATCTCTATGTTTACAATGGCATGAGTGGTGTGGAAAGAAGCTAAGAGAATAGTTGGGTTTTAGGGATATCCCCCAGGAAATTCCCATCTGGAATAACCCAGCATTTGAACAGCTGAGAAGAAATCCAGATGAAAACTTCTGGAAACAGAAAGGTGTGATTGTATTAGAGCAGTTGTATGAACATGCGAACATTTGACTAAACAACATGATATAGCACATAAATACTTTTATAAATATTTAAAATTAAGACATGCGTTGCAGGCGCAATTTGGCAAGGAGAATCTTATGATATCAAAATACCCCCTTATAGGAATTTCTGAAGTCACAGGGGCCGAAGGGACTGATATCAATATTGTACTCATTTCTATTACAAGCTAAAATAAGCAGAGAACCATTGAAAGTAAGAGATAAATGGCAGGTTTTGATCCCAGAAATGACAGATAAGAGATCGGAGGAGATATGTTCCACGCGTTTGGTTGTTTTGCCAATAGATAATAACAAGATGAGACAATTATATATGATTCACCAGATATATCTTAGCCCTATTAGGCTATATAAAATGGGTAGAAGGCCAACATCAGAATGTTTGCAATGTCATCAAGATGAAGCGGATTTCTGCCATTTGATTTGGTCAAGTAGAGAGGTAATGGTATATTGGAATCAAGTAATGAAAAAATGATCTGAAATTATTAAAAGACTGGTGCCTTGTACCCCTGAAGTATGTTTGTTGGGGGTGTTGAATGATGAAGAATGGTCAAGACATGTAAAGATCTTTTTGCAAAAAACACTTTTTCAGGCTTGAAAGCAAATTGCTAAAAGATGGATGCAAGTTATAACTCCTTTTATCAGAGAATGGGTGAATGCAGTTAATCATATCATAGCATATGAAAAAGTTAGGTATGAAAGTAGGGAAACCTAAATAAAAATCAGAAAATTTGGAGTAAATGGTGTAGTATGGAAGGGAATAGTGAAAGATAGAGTAGATAAATAGAATAATTAACATAGAAAAATGTAAATGTCATTTTTATTATTATGAATGTTTTGATACACAATAAAGAGTATGGAAAAAAAATAGAAGTAAGATGCTACACATAGTATACGCAGTATTTCTACAATTTTGTGTGGACCTCATGGCCTAAACCACATCCCCATTTATCTTTGGAGGTCAAAAAAGAAATAAAAGTTTATATTGTTTCTGATTTAATTAGAAGTAAATTTCTACACACATCATACATAGCATTTTTGCAGTTTGTGATTTTATTGGCTACACCACATTCCTATTTAACTTTAGAGGACCAAACAATGTAAAAAATGTATTTTTCTGATTAAAATAGAAAGTGGTAGGTACACACAAAATACAATGTATTTTTGCAATTTCTTGTAGGTCTAATTAGTTAAACCACATACCCATTTAGCTTTGAAGACCAAAAAGATTTAAAATTTGTATTTTTCTGAATAAAATACCCCTTGCAACTATTACGGTCCCCCTTGTTTTCCATCCTATGCTCTCTGACTCACATTCTTCAACCTCTCCCTACTCCCCTCTCCTTTCCCAAATATCTCTACTGGCCAGACCATATAGGTTTTAATAAAGACATCACAGTTGGGGTACATTGTTGGAGAGAGAATAGCCAAATATATTCTCAATTGACGGCGCACTAGAATAAAAACTAAACTAAAGCTAAAAACTAGGAGACAAAGCATGATTTAGTCTTCAGCAAACTATAAATTATGAAGACCTACTGTAGAAACATTACGAGGCTGAATTACTAAAGGCAAATAAGCTGTTCAAATTGCAAGGAAAGTTACACTTTTCAAGGGAATTCACCCCAGAGCTTAGTGAATGTGGTAAAATTTCACTTTGCAAAGAATACCCAATAATGTGCAAGGAGATTTAAAAAAATGCATTTATGCTTGCACATGATTAGATGTTGCAAGTCAGAAGAGGTTCACCTCATTCACTAAGTGCTGGTAAAATTGCAAAGTGAAACTTCACTTGCAAAGTGAATACCCTATGTGATATTAGTAATTTAATAGTTATGTGGCAACTTGACAGTGCCAGAGCACCAGAATTCACTGCAAATTTTAAGGCACAACACAGGATTGACTCTGCTGAAAAAAATTTAATATTTGCAACTGAGGAACTGCTGTGAAAACACTGAGGGGGTTATTTACTAAAGGAAAATCCACTTTGCACTGAAAGTACACTGAAAGTGCGATTGGAAGTAAAGCCGCTGTAGATCTGAGGGGGACATGCAAGGAGAATAAAAAACAGCATTTAGCTAGCACATGATTGGATGATACAATCAGCAGAGCTTTCACTCATTTCAGATCTACCCCTTAGATTTAGAGCAACTGCACTTCCAAGTGCACTTTCAGTGCACTTTCAAGTGCACTTGCAGTGCAAAGTGGATTTGCCTTTCATAAATAACCCCCTGTGTGTGTTACCTTGACAGTGCTGGCGCAGAAGAATAGGGCAATATAGGCAGCATGAACTGGTAATGCTGGCAGGCTAGAAGAGGTGCCAGAAAATTGTGTAAGCCCATAAAATGATGTTAGGCCAGCAACAGTAGAAGAAGTTGGTAATAGTGGCAGGCCAGCAGTGGTGGCTGGCAATGGCAATACTGTAAGGAATGATAATGTTTTGGGGCCATATTCAGACAAAACATTTTTTTTGTATTTATTAATATTTCCTGTAGCAGTTTGGTACTTATTGCTGGTATTAAAGCTTCCGTGAGACAGCCAAAGCCACCACTGCTCTTCTTTCCCTGACCTGAGGGCTTGAGGTACATTGGCCAAAAAAAGGGATCCTGCCTCTCACTGAAAAGGTGGATAAGAAGTTCCCCTGCAGCACCTTCCCAAAGTAACACATTTTTGCTCCATCTGTATGCCAGTATATCTGGCATTTCCCCCGGTGTCTGATCCAGATGGGTGACCAACCAGTAATGGTCCTTCTCCCTAATGGCCTAAACCCTGTGATTCTTGTGCAGACACTGCAGCATGAATGGGCCTTCTTTGTCACAGATTTGAAACAGCAGAGGAACCCAAGTCTTCAAGGTCACAATGGACAAATGTGCCCTTTAAAGATTTCACCCCACCCTCCTACAACTCCTGGGGTCTGGGAAGGGTGGAATTTTCTCCTGGAAGCCTTTGCTGTGTCTTCTTCCTTAACACCACTACCCCAACCGCCTTCCTTCCTTCCTACTACTAGTGCTCCTTCTTTATTTTCTCCTGCTTCACAGGGATAGAGACAGTTATGAAAAGGATTCCTAGGGGTTTTGAGACACCAGGAAGTCATCTTCTTCCTTCTAATGCTGTGCGTCCAGTGCCCAGTCTATTACACCATAAAGGGTGTATTCCAGAAAAAAAACAGAAGGATTGTGCCACTGATCCCTGACTGGTTACTGCACACTATTCTGGTCACCTCTTCGAATGGTGACAAAGCAGTAAAAAAAAATCTGCATCAGGAGCCACAGACATAGTGAAAAGAGCCTGTCCTTGTACTGTTATAATTAGTATCTGTGAATGCACTACTCATATGCCTACACCACTCACAATTTTGCATTAGTTTCCTATTACTGTGTCAAAGAAAAATTTATATCATGTAACAATATCCCATAAAATATGCCATTTACAATACCATGTATACAAATCACCAATATAAACCAAAACATAAGTCAAAATAACTGACATGTACGATGTACATCACAAAGTCCTTGTGCAAGAAAGTGCAAAGTCTTCTATTAATTGCTGTGATTATAATTCTTAACGTGCTCTTGTGTGTCTTCAATTTTCATATGTGACTTAGTAATGCACCACCACCTTTTAGATTGGCCACTCACTAGATACTTCTTAAATGATGCGCCTTTGGTTCATTAATGGGATAACCACTCCACCTCGCTCCTCACTGGCTATGCTTGAGCTTTGGTTTTCCTCATGCAAAGTATATGGACAACGAGCTTCCTGATGACGCATACTATGATGCGAAACGTGTAGAGGCTGCTGGGAGATTTTTTGTACCAGGTGAGCGGAAACGTCCGTAGCTGGTGGAAATACGAATGAGAACGAGGGGTGGAGTGCAAGCCGAACGCGGAGGTCACACACATTGCATACAGGCGGACCACGCGATCGTACAACACCCGTCCTTAACTGCTGGAATAGCTTAGTGCCGGCTAGAGGGCACTTTTAAATGTGAGTGTACACTTTTTGTATTTTTTATAAAATAAAAGTTTTAAACGCATTGCGCAATGATCGTTGTCCATATACTTTGCATGAGGAAAACCAAAGCTCAAGCATAGCCGGTGAGGAGCGATATTAAGGTGGAGTGGTTATCCCATTAATGAACCAAAGGCGCATCATTTAAGAAGTATCTGATGAGTGGCCAATCTAAAAGGTGGTGGTGTATTACTAAGTCACATATGAAAATTGAAGACACACAGGAGCACGTTAAGAATTATAATCACAGCAATTAATAGAAGACTTTGCACTTTCTTGCACAAGGACTTTGTGATGTACATCGTACATGTCAGTTATTTTGACTTATGTTTTGGTTTATATTGGTGATTTGTATACATGGTATTGTAAATGGCATATATATTGTTACATGATATAAATTTTTCTTTGACACAGTAATAGGAAACTAATGCAAAATTGTGAGTGGTGTAGGCATATGAGTAGCGCATTCACACATACTAATTATAACTCTTAGCCCATTCTAATGAATGGTTTTCTTGAATGCAGCAACTTTGACAGGGTTTAAAGGGGTAATTGAGTGAATAGTGTTTTTGCGCCGGTGACACACACACATTGTCCTTGTACTGTACTCATACAATTACTCATTGACAGCCCACTGCTGCATATGTAGTCACTGCAGCATGGTGAGCATTAAATTCCAGCATGTGGACATATTGCATATCAGGCAGCTGGTGAGCAGCTTTTTTCCTTCCTAAATTAGACAGGTGAATACTCAAAGTG
The DNA here is from genome assembly GCA_037952925.1 of Lithobates clamitans. Taxonomy (NCBI): domain Eukaryota; kingdom Metazoa; phylum Chordata; class Amphibia; order Anura; family Ranidae; genus Lithobates; species Lithobates clamitans. Next base: position 2,792,913 of record JBBGZY010000291.1, read on the forward strand.
TATGACCACCTGAAGTGGCCGCACACTCTTGGCCTACCACTGAGCCACCAGGTTGAGGACATGTGTCAAGCAAGGAAATGTGTTAATTTTCCTTGTTGAAGATAGCAGGTTGGTGCGATTGTCAAACAGGACCTTGCCTTGCAAAAGATGGCATGAGGTCAGCCACCTCTCTCACTGCCCCTACAGATCTAACAGAATTTATGCCTCTGGCTCCTGTCCCCCAGACATATTAGCAGCAAAACACTGTGGTCGCATTTTGCATGGGCAATTGCGTAGGTTCCAGGTTACTTGGGGTGGCTGGTGATTCTGACAAGTCACCAGATGAGGCCATTGAGGCGGAGGGGGTAGAGGTGACTGAACTGTCACCATCAACATAGTGAGGGATGGGGGTGACACCACCAGGACCAGTGGTGTGCCCTGTCTTGCATCCTTCACGAGCAGACAATTTACCTAGCGTGCCATGTACAAATTCTTGCTGGACCATGTGTCTGTGGCCGTGTGGACCCTGCCACTCACAGTGAGGTTTAGGTATATGAAGACATTAGCTTCCATGGACCCCATGAGTTGGAATGGGAGAAGCTGTAAAGGCAACAAGTTTGCCAAGCTGGGCATGGGGGAAAATTGGTGAATTTTTTTATTACTCTCCAGCAGCTTGGGAAGAGACACCTACCTAATCAAGAATGTTGCTAGAGATGGCAGGGCGGGGTTAGCAGACTTACAATGTTGACGTCTATCCTTGGCTCTAATCTTCATACCACCATGTTGACTGTCTTGCCAGCTTGATGTGACGTAAGGTGGGCCTCTCTGACCCCTTGTCTGACTACCATCCCTAACAACTGAGACTGCACATGTTGCAGCAGACACAGTTGGAGATTCTTTTAGAGTAGGGGGAGAGGAGGAGTGCAAGCCATTTGCTGCTGACCGATATAATTTATGCGCTGCTTCCACTGAGCAGACATGTGTCCCCGTTTGCATGTGGTACCGGTTGATTTACCACACTCAAATAGGCTGAAAACCACTAAGTGCTGTCTGCACCAGATGTGTTAAAAAAAATCCCAGACTGCTGAGTGCTGTACAGCAGATCTTGGGGTAGTATTGGCCAGCACCTGTGAAGCAGAGCCATCCAGTGGAACAGGGCAACTGATCCCTCCACACTTCTGCAAGCTGCCACTGGACAACATCCTGCTTTGTTAATGTTGAAGCTCTTTCTCACTTTCCTCTTCTACAATCACTGGCACCCAGAAATAGTCTCCTTACTCATCATTCCCACTTTTCCCATTGCTCAAGCTCGCTTGGCAGTAAGCTGCAGGAACATCTATGGAAATTGCCTCTCTCTGCCTGTTGTCCTCTCAGTCTTCTTCAACATCACATAAAATTAATTCCCATGCACCCAATACCACCCATACCAGTTTGTGAGGCTTTGGTAGGATTAGCTGTACATGAGGAGGAAGAAGAGGGTACATTTGCAGTCACTGCACTGCTCTACTCCTGATAAAAGAAGAGGGAGGATGAGAGACTTTTAAATCCACTCTACCACCTCCTCCATGTGCCCTGACTGTGAAGCACTCTCACTACCAGAACAAAAAAGGCAGATGTGCCCTGCCTTTCAATGTTGCAACCTGAACACCACTTGTCCTGTAGTTGCATAACCTGCTCCTTCCCTACTAAGTGCATGTGAAGAATCTGTCTCTCCCTTTTGGCCCCCAGACATGATAAATACAGGGGATTGCTTAACTTTATTAGTAGCTATGGTAATAGGGTGATTAAGAATAGGGTCATCTGATGCACCTAACAATGTGGTCATTTGGTGAACTAAACTTTGGAAAAGTGCTGCTAACAAAGGGCACCTTTGTCTGAGTCATCATTCAAGGTCATGCTGCTGACTTCATAAAAAAAAAGTAAAAATCCTGAAAAATATATAGAAATAAAATATACCTCGCTCAACGATACCCTACACACCAACCCTAAAACATTATAACCCAAATTGCTCGTTTTTTTTTTTAAATTGGTAGGCACACACAAAAAAAATCCTTAAAGGGACCATTGGGGATTTTCTTTGTGAATACAAAGGGTAGTACAAAATAATATATAGCCCATCACAATGCAATTCTCAGTAAAGAGAAGCCCGGAGCAAAGTAAGAAATACATAGGCGAAGGGCGGACATGACAGGGTTAACAGGGAGATGGTACCATGAGAAAGGGAAAATGTTTGGTGCCGAGGGGGAGGGGCCATGGAAGGTGTTAAATTCTGTCCCCGCCCTGATGAGTCATCACAAGCGTGGGGGAAAGTTCCAGGGAGCAGACAGCATGGCTGATGTGGAGAGGATCTTGGCCCAGCTTAGGGAGGAGGCAGCGGCGCGGGGGGCTTCATGGCTATAGGACACTCTGGGGACTGTGTTACAAGGCTTTGAGCCTTTGCCAGGTACGAGGTGACGGAGGTCCAGACCGCCGGATCGGTTCTCCCCGGACCGCAATGCGGGACCGCAGCGGAGGGTGGGGGGTGGTGATTCTGCTGGGACCCTGTCGGGTCCGGCGGCGTAACGGGCAGCGTTAGTGGCCAGGGGGAGCCCGGTTAGTGTTCTAGGACAGCAGGGGGGATCGAGCAGCTCATTGCAGGCCCATGGGGGGAACATGCGGCCTACATGGCGCAGGGACAGTGTGAGCGCGGGCCCCTCCCCCACCATCAGGAGACTGTCACAAGAGACCGGACACGCTGTGCAGAGGAGGATGGCATCACAGGGGACAGGACACACGGAGCAGAGGGCTATGGTGGCAGTCCCTGGGCTTTCTAACACTGCAGCAGGGGACCGTAAAGAGAACGATCGTGGGAGGAGATCAGGATTGGTGCATGGGAGAGCGGAGGCTGGCAGGACTGAGGTTCAATGCACTGGTCCTGGCAAGGCTGTCCAAAAATCATCAGAGGGCTATGCTGCGCGGAGGCAGGGTCGGAGGTCAGCAGTTCTAGCGGCAACCAGGGCTGCATCGCATGGTGGGCCATCATCTGAGGAGGAAGAAGGATTGGAGCTGAGGTCCCCAGGAAACCAGTCCGGATCTGATGAGGAGGCGGGGCCATTAACCGGGAGCGTGCGGTCGGAGGAACACGGACGATCGGCTGAGGGGTCCACGCCTGTGCAGCCGGGTAAGTTACCTTCTTCTATGCATGTTGTGGGAATGTCTGATACTGTTGGAGTTAGTAGTGGCTTAGCTGGGTCCGCTCCGGGTGCGGGGGTTTCGGGACCTTCCGGGGGGACTGCTGGGTTATTGGGGTTTTTTGGCCGGAATAAAGGACCTGGTACAGAAATTTGAGAATGCGGAAAGAGTCGCAGCTGGGCCAGCATCGGCATGGGTCTCGCAAGTGGGAGTGCCGGGGATGCCGGTGCGGCTGGAGGGAGCTCGGTGGTGCCAGTTGTTGTGCCTAAAATCCCTGCTCCTGCTGTGGCGTCAACGGTGGGTAGTTCCCCGCAGGGGACGTCAAAGGCAGAGGGAAGGCAGGACATCGTCAGTTTGGGAGATGCAGCAAAATGTGAAGTATATGTCTGCTTTGAGGGACCACTGGGAGCTCATCTGAAACAGGAGGTGCGGGAAAAACTGTGGAAAGGTGAGTACGTTGAGATATTTTCCCTGCTGCTTTTAGAAAAATGTAACCTGGACAGGGTAAAACCGGATGATTCCAAGAAGGAGGACGAGGAACTGGTTACATGCGTTCGCGATAATGGCAAGTGTCATAGGGGAGAAGAATCCCGAACATTATTCGGGGATCTTCTGCTACCAGGATGCTATAGGGGAGGCCTACAGGGTTTATGGCGGTACAGGATGGCAGCGGTATGATTTCATCAACGCAGAGCGGTAAGGCCAGAACTGAGATGGGATCACAAGGACATCAGCTTGTGGATGCGCCTGATGACGTCACTGAGGGCTCCCAGCCAGTTTTTTCCAGGAGGGGCCGGTGGACCTTCGGCCCAGGGACAATCGGCCGAAAATAAAAAAGGGGTATGTTGGCAATATAATTCAGGGACCGGTAAGTTTGGAGGTGCATGTTGGTACAAGCATGAATGTTCTGGGTGCGGAGGAACTCATCCGAGGTCCAGATGCTTTAAACAGGAAAAAAGGCCGCGCTGGAGAGGCTTAAAACTAGAGGGAGGACCCCGGTGAAGGTGCGCAGAATGCGGCCGTTCCTAAGTAGGTATCCGGACAGGGAGGCGGCGAGGTTGTTAGAGTCAGGTTTTACAGTAGGTTTTGGGATTTCGTGTAATTTAGAGGTTGTTCCCCCCCTTTCCGCGCAATTTGAGGTCAGCAATGCAACATCCGGACGTGGTTTCGGAGAAACTAAATAAGGAGGTGGCTTTAGGGAGAATGGGGGGTCCTTTCCCATTACCGCCTTTTGCCGATTTGGTAGTATCCCCGTTGGGGGTGGTGCCAAAGAAAGAACGGGATAAGTTTAGGCTCATTCATCACCTCTCCTTCCTGAAAAGGGGATCGGTGATTTATGCAATTGATCAGGCAGATTGTTCAGTGTCTTATACATCATTTGATGCTGCAGTGGGGTGGGTACGGCGTTACGGCAAGGGAGCGTTAATGGCTAAGGCAGATGTGGAGTCAGCCTTTCGGCTTCTTCCGGTTCACCCGGATAGTTTCCGGTTGCTGGGATGCCATTGGAATAACCAATTTTATGTGGACCAATGCTTGCCGATGGGCTGCTCTGTGTCGTGCGCATTATTTGAACAGTTCGGTTCTTTTGTAGAATGGGTAGTACGGGATGTGTCAGGCATGAATTTGGTTATCCACTATTTGGACGATTTCCTTTGCATAGGACCAGCTGCTTCCAGAATCTGCGCGGTGCTCCTGGCATCGCTGGAGCACATAGCGGATAGGTTTGGCATTCCATTGGCGCCCGAGAAGACGGAAGGACCTGGTAAGGTCATCAGTTTTCTGGGCATTGTCCTGGACTCGGTGGCAATGGAATGCAGGTTACCAGAAGATAAGTTGGCTGACCTAAAAAGGGAAATCGCAGGTATGATTGGGTTGCGCAAAGTTCAGCTTCGAGATTTGCAATCGCTATTAGGTAAGCTGAATTGTGCGTGCTGCAGTTTGCCAATGGGGAGGGTTTTTTGCCGCAGGCTAGTGGCCAGCACAGCTGGTATTCAGTCCCCAAGGCACTATGTGAGATTGAGAAAAGAACACAGGGAGGACTTGAGAGTATGGCATACCTTCTTGGAATCCTTTAATGGACGGGCGCTATGGATGTCGGAGCCAGTCAGCAACTTTGACCTCGAACTGTTCACGGATGCGGCCGGTTCCACAGGTTATGGGGCATTCTTTCACGGGCAGTGGAGTGCGGGTACATGGCCGGGGGAATGGATTGAAGCGGGTTTTACAAAAAACCTAGTGCTGCTGGAACTGTTTCCGGTGGTTTTAGCAGTTGTATTGTGGGGTGGGGCCTTTAAGGATCGAAAAGTGCAGTTTCATGGGGACAATTTAGGTGGTGCAAGTGATTAACAGGATTACTGCATCATTCCCGCCAGTGATTAGGTTGTTACAACACTTGGTTTTGAGACGTTTGCAGTTGAATGCTTTCATTCATGCAGTATACCTCCCGGGTGTGGAGAATGTTATCGCTGATGCGCTGTCTCGCTTCCAGTGGGACAGGTTCTGCGAGTTGGCGGTGGAGGCGGAGCGGCACAGGGTGCCTTGTCCCGAATGGTTGTGGGGGATAGCATTGGCTTCGTCGCCGGATGGATCAGGAAGTCGGTAAGTGAGGTGACCTGGTCAGCATACTCGAAAGTATGGCATGAGTGGCAGGCGTTGGTGCAAGAGGTGGGTGATGAGTCGGTGGATGGTGCAGTGGGGCTCCTGGTGTATTATGTGGCGAGAATGATGGAGGAGGGAGTGCCTGCATCGGCACTGCATAAGCAGTTAGCGGGTTTTAGCGTTTTTGTTCAAATTACAAGGCCAGCCTGACTTTACAAAGGATTTCTGGGTGAGGCAGGCGATGAAAGGCTATCGGCAATCGGTGGTTCGTACGGACTCCAGGAGACGATAACCTTTCAGATTTTAACAGGTATGGTAGCACAGTTGGTGGGGGTTTGTTCCTCTGACTACGAGTGCACCATGTTTACGGCGGCATTTTTGCTGTCTTTCTTCGGGGCATTTCGTATTGGGGAATTGGTTAGTCCGTCAAAGAAGGTACAAGGGGGAATTGGGATACAGGAGGTGACATGCGAAAAGGATGTTTTGTTATATTTTCGTAGGTCAAAGACGGATCAAATGGGTAAAGGGAGGTTGGTGCAGGTTTCCCAGTGCCGGGTTCGGCATTGTGCCCAGTGGAAGCAGTTAAGGGATTTATGGGTATCCGCCAAAGGGGGGGTCCCTTGTTGGTGCATTTCGATGGGGTTCCGTTATCACGTTATCAATTTGTGGCCGTATTTAAGAAATGTTCAAGGGCTTTGGGTTTGAATGAGAAGGAATTTTCGTCTCATTCCTTTCGGATTGGGGCTGCGACAGAGGCGGCTAGAAATGGGATGGATGCAGAGGCTGTAAAACGCATAGGGCGGTGGGAATCGCGGAGGTTCCAGATATATGTTAGGTCTCATCTGGTGGTGGGGCTGTAAAATGTTAATTGGGAAGAATCCTGTTCATATTGGGGGTTAGGTTTGCAGAATACTGGTGATCATGGGTATTGTTTTTGGGTCATTTTCTTTACAGGTTCAACGGCAGGCCTGGTTTGGATATTGGGCCATTCCTTTGTGAGCTACCGGGCCAGGAGGGGAGATGTGAGATTTGAAGGTAGACAGTTGGGTTTTTCATAGGAAGGAAGCCTGCATTAAGTGGTTTTGGTTCCCGGGTATGTTGTGGGGAAGATTGATTTCTGAGGTGCAGCGTTATGCGCTTAGGGACAGGGCACCGGATGTTTTAGTTTTGCATCTAGGGGGCAATGATTTGGGGGTGAGATCTATGGTGTATATATCGCGGGACATCAAATTTGATGTCTGGCGTTGGATGCAGGAGTTTTCAAAGATGGTTATAGTTTGGTCCGACATGGTGGCTCGGACAACATGGAGGATGGCCAGGTCGTTTGAGGGTGTTAATAGGGCACGGAGGGAGATTAATCGGGAGGTGAGTAAGTTCATGGTGAAGAATGGGGGATTGGCTGTTAGGCATTTGGAATTAGAGTTTGAAACTTGGAGGTACTTGAGGAGAGATGGCGTTCATTTAAATGATGTGGGTATTGATCTGTGGGCGTTGGGACTGCAGGACGGTATCCAGAGAGCTATTTGGGTGTGGAGGTGCACCAAAAGGTAAGGTTGTTACCTTTGGGTGCTGTGGCGGGCGTTTTGGTCTTTGCAGGGGAAAGAAGATATGGCACAATGAGAATTTCGGGAACTAGTGTTGCTATGGTCCTGATGGTACTGATGGTGGTTTCCGGATAACGGAGGTTAGACGGAAAGTGTTAATGGGGGCACTGCGGTCATTGGTTGTCTCTGAGCCAGCTTGTCGGCTTGAGGCCTATTATTTCATTAAGAGAAGGGCTGCAGTGCAATATGGTTATGTTACTGATGTTTTACGAATCTCCTGCAAAGACCAACGCTAGATAGATGAGGAATCTTTGAATAACAGATGTGTTTTTGTTATGGTATTTATTGTTTAATAAAGTAGGCTGCTACGGCCTTTTATAACTCCAACCCTCTGGTCTGGTCTTGATTGTTTAGAATAAGGTTAAGAGGTTGGGGTTTTTTAGGTAATGGGAATCACATCTGTTATACAACAGTCATGTCGCTCAATACAGCACAGTAAATCCATGAGGGTCCACCTCCACAGTGCACTCTTTTAGCCCACCACACTTCAATTGTTGTGTAGTGCAATACAGCACCGTATACAGTGTATCATTATATAGCTCTGTATGTAACACTAAATAGCACTGTACAGCAGTAACTATCCCTCCTTGAAAAGGCTCTGTTAGTTGTTCTTACCCACTCCAACTCCACTTCTAATAAAATACTGGTGAGAAACCTGACTTTTATAGGTTGGGGTATGGCCCTTCTATGCCACCTGACCTCAGATCAAAAGGCAGGAAATGTGTGAATATTAATTTGTTGCTATGTCAGAAAACAAAGTCATTCATTTTCTGATTTCTCAAACTGCAAACAGCTAGAATTTTGATCAAACCCATTGTCAACATGAGCTCAAAGCTCATCCCTATTTATCATAAAGACCTAAAGTGTGATAGCAGAACATGCTTGCTTAGCCCCCTTCCTTCAGTTTCAACTTTTTATGAGCTCGAAACAAAATCTCAGTGCAGAAGTGCTGTATAACAATAACCTGGTGGTAGCTTTATTGAATCGTAAGTTCCTTGAGGACAGGGGCTGATGTGAATGTTTAATATGAAAAATGCTGCATAAGTCCCCAGCACTAAATGAAGGCCAGTAATAAATATTACTTAAACAGTATGTGTCAAGTGCCATCATGTAAAAGACATTCTAAGCAAGAAGAAAAGCAAAGCTAGATTAATAACAGTATGTATTTCCTCTTCCCATCAACATAGCTCAAGAAGCAATAATGGCTCTCTAAATCCCAAAACAAAAATTTAGTATATTGAAGCTTGCCAGTTATTAGGTTTGGTGCTTGCACAAGTTTTAATTTTTAAAGCTAAGAACATGTGCAGAAAATACCTGTAGATTTTACCAAAATGCAGTGTCCTTATCCGTTCTGGTGAACTGAAAAGAACGTTTTTTGTAAGCTACAAATATATATATATATGCCATTACTTTGACATCATATACCATGATTATGGCAGCAGAGAGCTTCCATAACTCCGGTATTTTTTTATACAGTGAACGATCCTCTTTCACATAAAAGAGGTCACCATGGGATCACTTTTATGGGCAGTGGGAGAGGTGCCCCCCCCTTCCGCCGCTTCCTGGATGTTTCTCCCGCTTACTGGAGCTGTCGGTAGCAGCAGAAACGATCCGATCCTGTGGACCGATGGGCAGGAAGTTGAGTGAGGGCAAGATGGCTGCCACTTGACCCTATGCCCTTGGAGGACCGGAGCGATGTCTGACGTCACTTCCGCCTAATGGCCTTAAAGGGACAATTCTTTTAAATTAGTAAATGTAATGTAGCACTACCCCCGTAGGAGCCACTTAAGTATGTTTGTTGCATACGCCTCTCAACTTCAATAACAGCCCCTGCCCCTCTTGGCACACCTGGCAATAGTGTAAGTGCAATGACCAATGAGAAACACACACGTTAAGACACAGAAATTGTCTTTACTGTAATATTTCTGTGGAAAAGTAACAGACAGTAATAGTATATATATTCAAGTAATCAACTGGAGAGCAATAACTGAGATTAACAGCAATACAGCCCAATCCTATATTCAGGCTGCTTTCAGGGGATTCCAAACCTGAGAATGTCCCAAGAGCAGAGACACACTCAAATGGCAAATAACTCACAACATGACACTTTATATCGAATTGGTTACCTTTACTCAGGTTAGCTCTGAGTCCAGGCAGGAGGAGAGCAAAAGAATGACCCTCTTTGTGTCAGGCCTCTCTCTTCTGTCCACTTTAACTACGTTATTCAAATCAACATGTAATGGCTTAATTTTCTAGATAATCTGTCCCACACACACCCACTGCATATACAGAGCCCTGAATATGTGTGTGCGGGTTCGTATAGCTTTAGACCTTTTGAAGAAAAGATAAGACTTTGTGTCTTCAGCTAGCCAAACAACACAACTGGTCCAGATTATCAAGTGAAGAAAGCAGGATTTTTCTCAGCAAGGTGAAAGGACAATTGTGTCTGTATATGGCCTTATCCTTCAGCCCTGTAGCAGCAAGATGACTAATAGCAATGATGTCTGTATACAGTGTCTATTTAATTTCTTCAGTGATGCAGTGTCCCTTTCCTGCAAATGGGCAAAAGCCCCCTCACCCAATCCTGCGGTCAAGGCCCAAACAAATGTCCTGGAACAGGCAGGCTCTCCTGGTGACCCGACTGGTCACCTCACAATGCAACGCTTCACCATCGGTGCAGGTGCACCTTGATGTGCACCTGGGATCCCCTCTCTCTGACTGGATATCCCAACTGGTGGCGGAGGCCTAAATCGCGTGGTGAAATCACCTAGGATGCAGTACCTCTCCCTTAGGTCTGATCTCTTCCTCTGCCTCCTGCTGTCTGAAAATCCCTCAGCAAAGCAAGATGGAGTCTTTAGTTCCTCTTCTCCAGAGCATGGTGGCTCTTGTAGTTCCATACAGTTCAGTCTGAATGTGAAACTTGAGTCCTGGAACAACAATTTTCTTTATGCTTCGCTCCCTGGTGGTAATCAATCTGCTGACAGGATGTGATGGCACTAGAGGGAAACAGTCTCACTGCAACAATGTTGCAGAGTGTCTTCTGATACTGCAGGTAAGATAGCCAGCTCCCTGCTACATCAAATGACATTTTCTTATTTTTATTTTTTTGTTTGTAAGTGTAAATGTGAGATTTGAGGTCTTTTTGACCCCAGATCTCACAATAAACAGGGCCTCTCATGCTTATTTCTATTACAAGGGATGTTTACATTCCTTGTAATAGGATTTAAAGTGATCAAACATATTTTTTGAAAAAGGACGGTGTAAACATAAAAAGTAAAATAAATAATAAAAAAGGAAAACATTTTTTAAAGCTCTCCGTCCCTCCCAGCTTGCACGCAGAAGTCATGCCCACATAAGTAAACGGTGTTCAAACCACACATGTGAGGTATCACCACATTCATTAGAGTGAGAGCAATAATTCTCCTCTGTAACACTAAAAAGGTAACCTAGAAAACTTTTAAAGCGTCACCTATGGAGATTTTTTTAAGTACTGCAGTTTGTTGCTCAATCATGAGCATTCGCAATTTTGAAGCATGTTAGGTATATATTTACTCGGTGTACCATAATCTTTCACATTATACAAACAAAATAGTTTTTTTTTTAATCATTTAAAAAAAATGCATTTGAAAACACCACTGCGCAAATACCGTGTGACATAAAATATTGCAACAACAACCATTTTATTCTATAGGGTCTTTGCTTGAAAAAGATACCATATTATTCCATGTATAAGACACCACTTTTTCCTAAAATAATAGACTGAAAATCGAGCGGCGTTTTATACACGGTCATTTAGCCTGGGAGACAGACGCGCGGGTGCGTCGCTGCCCATAGCGTGTCAAACGGCTTCCTCCAATCATCCTCCAAATCACTATTTGTTATTAAAAAAATCCAGTAAACTAAATTTTAGTCATACATTTAGGCCAAAATGTATTTGGCCACATGTCTTTGGTAAAAAAATGTCACTAAACGTATATTTATTGGTTTGCGCAAAAGTTATAGCGTCTACAAACTAGGGTACATTTTCTGGAATTTACACAGCTTTTAGTTTATGACTGCCTATGTCATTTCTTGAGGTGCTAAAATGGCAGGGCAGTACAACCCCCCCCCCCTAAATGACCCCATTTTGGAAAGTAGACACCCCAAGGGAATTGCTGGGAGGCATGTTGAACCCATTGAATATTTATTTTTTTTGTCCCAAGTGATTGAATAATGACAAAAAAAAAATATTTACAAAAAGTTGTCACTAAATTATATATTGCTCACACAGGCCATGGGCCTATGTGGAATTGCACCCCAAAATACATTCAGCTGCTTCTCCTGAGTATGGGGATACCATGTGTGTGGGACTTTTTGGGAGCCTAGCCGCGTACGGGGCCCCGAAACCCAATCACTGCCTTTAGGATTTCTAAGGGCGTACATTTTTGATTTCATTCCTCACTACCTATCACAGTTTTGAAGGCCATAAAATGCCCAGATCGCAGAAAACCCCCCAAATGACCCCATTTTGGAAAGTAGACACCCCAAGCTATTTGCTGAGAGGCATGTTGAGTCCATGGAATATTTTATATTTTGACACAAGTTGCGGGAAAGTGACAATTTTTTTTTTTTGCACAAAGTTGTCACTAAATGATATATTGCTCACACAGGCCATGGACATATGTAGAATTGCACCCCAAAATACATTTAGCTGCTTCTCCTGAGTATGGGGATACCACATGTGTGGGACTTTTTGGGAGCCTAGCTGCGTACGGGGCCCGAAAACCAATCACCGCCTTCAGGATTTCTAAGGGTGTAAATTTTTGATTTCACTATTCACTGCCTATCACAGTTTCGGAGGCCATGGAATGCCCAGGTGGCACAAAACACCCCCAAATGACCCCATTTTGGAAAGTAGACACCCCAAGCTATTTGCTGAGAGGCATGGTGAGTATTTTGCAGCTCTCATTTGTTTTTGAAAATGAAGAAAGACAAGAAAAAACATTTTTTTTTTCTTTTTTCAATATTCAAAACTTTGTGAGAAAAAGTGAGTTCTGCAAAATACTCACTATACCTCTCAGCAAATAGCTTGGGGTGTCTACTTTCCGAAATAGGGTCATTTGGGGGGGGGGGGGGGTTGTGCCATCTGGGCATTCCATGGCCTCCGAAACTGTGATAGGCAGTGAAGAGTGAAATAAAAAATTTACGCCCTTAGAAAGCCTGAAGGCGGTGCTTGGTTTTCGGGGTCCCGTACGCGGCTAGGCTCCCAAAAAGTCTCACACATGTGATATCCCCATACTCAGTAGAAGCAACATAATGTATTTTGGGGTATAATTTCACATATTCCCATGGCATGTTTGAGCAATATATCATTTAGTGACAACTTTGTGCAAAAAAAAAAAAAAAATGTGTCTCTTTCCCGCAACTTGTGTCACAATATAAAATATTCCATGGACTCGACATGACTCTCAGCAAATAGCTTGGGGTGTCTACTTTCCAAAATGGGGTCATTTGGGGTTTTGAACTGTCCTGGCATTTTATGCACAACATTTAGAAGCCTCTGTCACACATCACCCACTCTTCTAACCACTTGAAGACAAAGCCCTTTCTGACACTTTTTGTTTACATGAAAAAATTATTTTTTTTGCAAGAAAATTACTTTGAACCCCCAAACATTATATATTTTTTTAAGCAAATGCCCTACAGATTAAAATGGTGGGTGTTTCATTTTTTTTTCACACAGTATTTGCGCAGCGATTTTTCAAACAAATTTTTTGGGGAAAAAACACACTTTTTTAAATTTTAATGCACTAAAACACACTATATTACCCAAATGTTTGATGAAATAAAAAAGATGATCTTTGGCCGAGTACATGGATACCAAACATGACATGCTTTAAAATTGCGCAAAAACGTGCAGTGGCGACAAACTGAATACATATTTTAAAGCCTTTAAAAGCCTTTACAGGTTACCACTTTGGATTTACAGAGGAGGTCTACTGCTAAAATTACTGCCCTCGATCTGACGCTCACGGTGACACCTCACATGCATGGTGCAATTGCTGTTTACATTTGATGCCAGACCGAAGCTTGCGTTCGCTTTTGCGCGAGAGCAGGGGGGGACAGGGGTGCTTTTTTTTTTTTTTCTTTTTTTTTTCTTTTTTATCTTATTTTTAAACTGTTCCTTTCATTTTTTTTAATCATTTTTATTGTTATCCCAGGGAATGTAAATATCCCCTATGATAGCAATAGGTAGTGACAGGTACTCTTTTTTGAAAAAATTGGGGTCTATTAGACCCTAGATTTCTCCTCTGCCCTCAAAGCATCTGACCACACCAAGATCGGTGTGATAAAATGCTTTCCCAATTTCCCAATGGCGCTGTTTACATCCAGTGAAATCTAAGTCATGAAATGCTCGTAGCTTCCGGTTTCTTAGGCCATAGAGATGTTTGGAGCCATTCTGGTCTCTGATCAGCTCTATGGTCAGCTGGCTGAATCACCGGCTGCATTCTCAGGTTCCCTGTTGAGACAGGAGAGCCAGAGAAAAACACGGAAGACGGCGGGGGGGGGCATTCCCTCCCACTGTTTGTAAAAGCAGTCTAGAGGCTAATTAGCCGCTAGGATTGCTTTTACATGAAAGCCGACCGCTGGCTGAAAAGAATGATACCAAGATGATACCTAAACCTGCAGGCATCATTCTGGTATAACCACTCAAAGGCGCGAATGGCGTACCTGAAGACAAAAAAATGGTTAACAATAAAACACAGTAAACGGTAAAGTATAAAAAAATGCATACCTGAAAAGCAAACATGATAAAACATAATAACAATAAAACATTGCAGAATAGAATACAGTAAAAAAGAGCAGAACAATAGAGAGAGATCAGAGAGAGGGAGAGAACAATAAAACGACAACTATTTTTTTTTTTTTTTTTATATATTTTTTTTTTTTTTTTTTACACTTTTTTTGTAACTAACTTTTATAACTGTAACCGGTTCCAGGTTCCGGTCACTCAAAATGCGATGGCATCTTGGGAGACCCTGTGAAAGTTTGCCTAGTATGTGCAATGCTGTAACCTACGCTAATACTCAACTAGTGAATGGTAGCGTTCAAAACATTCACCAATGCAAAGACCAGGATTGTCAGGACAGGAGGGACAATAATAGCGGGTGTCACGCCTATATCCGCGCTTGCTGCAGAAACAACATGCTTTTTTGGGGGGGTTCGCTGGGTAGGGGTACTCGGGAGGACATAAAGAAAATGCCTCTCATGCAGCCGACTGCATTTGGTTGAGGATGTGAATGGGGAAAGTACGGGTGCTGCAGAAGTGGTGGGTTCCAAATTAGGATTGGCGAATGCGGCAGGAAGGGCACTATGGGCACGACGGGCCTGTGTTTGTCTTCTTCTTGGTGGCAGCGGGACACTACTTGTGCTTACCACCTCACCAGCTTAAACTGCACTTATGGGACTCGCCACGTCACCAAGTGTTACTGCAGTGCTGGTTTGACTATGACCGGGGTGTACTAGGCCGCTGGTGCTTGCCATTTCACCAAAATGCTACCAAAAAAACTGTTAGCGATCGCAGGGATCAGGCCTGACTCTGCGAACGTTGCAGTTATGCGTTTAGTGTTTTGTAAGTGACAGTGATCAATTGATACTGCACTTGGGTGGGCTGGGCCGGGCGGAGGGGCAAAACGCAGGTGCTAGCAGGTATCTGGGCTGATCCTGCTAACGCTGCGTTTTTGGGAACCCTAAACTGCTGGGGAAGCTAGTATAGATCTGATCGGATCAGATATTGATCCGCACAGATACTATACCACTAAGGGAGGCGTATGCTGCGTGCTGGGTGTTAGCGGTACTGCCACTAATCTGACGCTGCCTGGGGCGACGCATATCACCGCCGGGCGATCAGGGGGCTAAACTTTTATTCAGTAATAAACGGCGGGTGCCCTGACACTATAAAAAATAAACAAACTAACCAGCGTCACCCGTAACGGTTATACAGTGATCACTGGTAAAAGGGTTAACTAGGGGGCAATCAAGGGGTTAAAACATTTATTAGGTAGTATATGGGGGTCCCTGTCGCATAAAACGATGACGGCAAACCTAAATATTTACCTCCCTAACTAGCGTCACCAGTGACACTAATACAGCGATCAGAAAAATGATCGCTTAGCGACACTGGCGATGGGGGTGATCAAGGGGCTAAAAGTTTATTAGGGGGGGTTAGGGGGGTACCCTAGACCTAAAGGGGGCTAACCCTAACTGCCCTAACACACTAACTGTCACAAACTGACACCATGCAGTAATCAGAAAAAAAAACAAACTGCTTGGTGTCAGTGTGACGGGGGGGGGGGGGTGATTAGGGGGTGATCGGTGCACTCACATTTCAGTCTTCTCTCCTCGGTGCCGGAACGGAAAATGCCGAGCCGCGGAGAGATGACATCATTTCCTTTGCTGCTGTTTACCATACAGCAGCATAGGAAGGATTCTATTGGCCGGCGGCGATCGCGAGGGGGGGCCACGAATGGATGGTCTCCCCCTCACCTCTGATCGCCGCTGGACAATAGCGGACCGCCTCGGGCACCGGGGGGGTCTGATTGGACCCCCCACCCACGGGAGGCAGATCACGTGTATGTACGTGATTCTGCCTGCCGGTGACACCTTGGCGACGTACATCGGCGTGAGGCGGTCCTTAAGTGGTTAAGAAAGTATTTTTTTTATTTTGTGTACAGCTGTTAGGATTTTATATATGCGATAGTTAGGTGCAAATTTGAAACCTGAATACACTTACATAAGGGAGTACAATAAAACATGCTGTATAAATATTGATTTCTGTTTATGGAAAAAAAGAAAGTACAAACTTGTCAAGCAGCCTTATTATATTAGATGCAATAAGCCTAAAGTGCAATTATATACACAGCTTTATATAAGCTATAAAATATGCAAAACATGAAGTGGCCTCCAAATATACTTGCATTCCAAATGTATGTCCAAAAACAAAAATGGCAATCAAAATAATAGAAATACAAAAATACTGTAGATAACGTGGCTGCTGACCAAAAATATAAGCATATAGCCTTTATTGTCCTTAGACTTGCATTTAAAAAAAATTGTATAATTTGTGGCATATCTAGGCAATGCTTTTTTTTCATCCACTTTTTACAAGTACCTTTAATGGGACCATTTATATATTTATTGCCCAATATACGAAAGTGGGCTGATGCATCTTGCACCTTACTTTTGCATGTGTGCATGACTGTTAATCTGTAAATGCTTCCACTATGTAATCAAATCCATATATTAATTTTGCAATAAGTCATGATTATAGGTAAATTCATGCCTATATGTAATACGAGTGTATTACTCTACAGTATACTATGAGTACTATGTAAGAAGTATTTTCATAGTGATGCAATTTTAATTTTAAAATAATATATATGCAAGAAGGCAGGAGCATACTAAAGTAAATTATTTTAAAAAAATCTGCACAAAATAAATAGATTTTTAAGACTTTACACAGAATTCCATTTATAGGATAATAACTAAAAAACACAAATATTAAAACTTTTATTACACTGTTTCACAAAACACATTTCTTTATCAACAAAACATTAAAACATATTTTTATATTTTAACTTATTTTTATGTTTCTTACTATAAACTATCCACAAAAGGTTGGCTTTATTTTAAAAGCATATGAATGCACACAGTAAAATGCTAGTATGATATATTTTTAAAAGCCTATAATAAAACCCTAGCATAAATGTCCCCATGAGAAGGAGCACTAAAGCAAAATCATTGAATTACATTTGTAATAAACAATATGGCTGCCAATAAGTAAATTTATAACTACAAACTTTACACAGAAACCAAGTTTATTAAAAACATTAGAACACCTAGAGAAAATTATTTGCATTTAGTTGATCAGTTTTACATGTAAAATGTAAAATGTAATATATGAATCAGGCCAGTAACCATATTTGGGCAGTGATGTCACTGCTATCCCCAGCCCTTTGCTTTCAAGGCTTGGGATTCACAGCCATGTAAGCAATGTGCCTGTGACAGCGGCAGTCTCTAGGGATGCAGCTGGTGCCAGCGCCCCTGCTTGCTTAGGAACTTCTATATAAGCTGTCATATATGGAAGCAGTAGAAATACCCATGCTATTTTTAACACTCAGCTCCTGTTGAACAGAGGGTCAAACGGGCAAAAGTTAATTCCCTCAGTTGGCTCATCCCTATTGGGGACTACTATGTCTGTGCTATAAACTGTTTTATTTTTAAATCAGAAACGTTTTTCATTGAGCTTGTCAAGAATTAACAACATCCAATAGTACATGAATATAAATGATTCTTCAATCAATATCTTATGCACAAGTATGTTATCCTTACCACTGCTACATAACAAAGTATTCCTGGCACTCTACTTTCATTACTCCATTCCTTCACCAACACAGCCCGCATCTTTTATGGTTCACTTTAAAGAGACACTGTAAAAGTCGAGACATTACCAGTTCTCTGGGGCTCAGACCAGGTGTGTCTAGCCAACATGACCATATACGCTCGAACCTGCCAGCACATCCCCTATGCTGGTAGATATATTTTTCCATGATAAGGGTATTTCCCATGTGGGTTATCCAGGAGTTGATAGTGGGTAGCGAGGTAGACTTCCAGCCTATCAAAATAACTTTCCGGGCCTGGAACAGTGCCCTAGGAAATGCAATCCTGATAATTTCCACAGGGATCACATCCTCCAGAACCCCCAGTATACAGCATAAATGATCTATAGGTACCTTCGTTTGGAACACCCCATTGAGTGTACCAACCACCTCTCTCCAGTACCGGTGGAGTTTCGGGCATCGCCACAGGAGATGGATGAGGTCCCCGTCGCGCTGCCGACAATGACAGCACAAAGGGTCTGCCAGTCTGCCCATCTTATGTAATTTTACCGGAGTGTAATGTACCCTCAGTATTATGTACAGTTGGGAGACTTTTTGAGCCACATTCAGAGAGCATGTGGTTATGGATTGCAGGGCTTCTTCCCATTGCTCTTCCATAAGTTGGCCTAGATCTTTCTCCCATGCTGCCCTACATGGGTATGCCTGCAGGTGTCTTGTGAGTAGCATTTGGTAGCATTGGGATATAATCTCTTTCTTTACAGTGCTAGAATGCAACATATGGAATACCGGGGTGGGCGACAGTGTCCACTCTCCCGCATCCCCCTGCGCATTCACAGCATGCCTTAGTTGAAGGTACGAGAACCACATGGTAACGGGTAGTTTAAATTTGTACTGCATTTCCGGGAAGGACAGTAATTTTCCATTTTCGAATATGTGTGAAAGCAAAGTCACACCATGAACATGCCACCTAGGTCCCTGCTGTAACTTAGCCAGCTCCACATAGGTGCGATTTTCCCATATGGGGCTGAAATCCGTAAACCCCTGTACCCCGTGAAGCTGCCTGCCCTTGTTCTATATTTTTTGTATTAGCGAGAGTGTTGGGGTCTGTTTATTGGATTTCATAAATTTTTGTGCTTCCAGTCCCATCGGGATGGTCTCAGCTCCAGAAGCAAACAGCAGCAATTGTGCCGTCGAACCCTCCGGATCCGGGGACATAGAACCCACCAAATGCTGCAGCTGGGCCGCTATATAGTACAGCCAAGGGTTGGGAACTGCCAACCCTCCGCCATCCTTAGAATGCTGTATCTGCTCCAGCCTGATCCTAGGGGGCTTAGCATTCCACAGCAGGCGCCGAAAGATTTTTAAGTGTAGTACTACTGGCGAATTGTGTAGAAAGTATAATAGCTGGGGCATTAAAATCATTTTGATTAGGTTGGCCTTACCCGCCAATGACATTTCAAGGTTGCTCTATGTATTTATTTTATCCCAAAATCGAGATAATAGGGGATTTATATTTAAGGAGCTATATTCCCTAAGTCTAGACGAGATCTGTACACCCAAATATTTAAAGCTAGCAACCACGGGGATGGGACATGAATCTGGGAGTTCTACCTCCCGATCCTCGTCTAACAGCATCAGGGCTGATTTAGACCAGTTTATGGTCAAACCAGAAAAGTGGCCAAACTGTGTGATTATGGACATTACCCTTGGCAATGAGTGGCTGGGATCCCCCAAAAAGAGTAACATGTCATCTGCATATAACATAATTTTTTTGTGCAAGACTCCATACTTGAACCCACAGATCTGGGAGCTAGTCCTTACAATGGCTGCCAGCGGTTCAATAGCAATCGCAAAGAGCAGGGGCGATAGTGGGCTTCCCTGCCTCGTTCGCCTGCCCAAAGCAAAAGCCGGTGACATTCTGTCCACCATTCTTATTGTCGCCTGTGGAGAGACATATAGCAACTTAACCCATGCAATAAACTGGTCCCCGAATCCAAATGTATCCAGTACTGCCCACAGATACCTCCAGCTAATACTGTCAAATGCCTTGTTGGCGTCTAGGGATAAGAGAGAGAGAGATGCCCTATGGCCCCCATTATCAGCTTGTAATTGCATGTTTATGAATAGCCTTCTTAGATTTGTAGCTGTGGATTTTTGTGGCATAAAGCCAGCTTGAACCTGGTGAGTAATAGATGACACTATCCAGTTGACTCGAAGTGCCAGGACCTTAGCAAGGAATTTTATATCGCTCTGGAGTAATGAAATAGGCCTGTAGGAACCTGGGTCAACTGGATCCTTCTCCGATCTTAGTAACAAAATCATATTTGCTCTAGTCATAGAATCTGGGAGTTTACCTTTACCTAAACATGCATAAAATAACAGTTCTGGCAGTATCCGTTCACCAAATTGAGTGAACACCTCCATAGGGAGGCCATCCTCTCCAGGCGCCTTACAAGTGGGAAAAGAGCCGGCCGCCAACTGAAGCTCCTCTAATGTAATCAGGACATCTAGTTGTTTTTTAGCCTCAACACACAGTAAGGGCAGATCTATGTTGGACATATGTGTTAAGGTTCTCGTCTGAGTAAGCTTCTCTTGACCTGTAAAGGTCTTCATAAAAGGATGCCAGCTCCTGTATAATGGCCTCTGCGGAGTAAACTATCTTACCATTTGAGGTGCGAATGGCGCCAATGGCTGGTGACTGTTGTTGAGATCTTGCTATTTTGGCTAGCAGGCGGCCCGTCTTTTCCCCTTTCTTATAGAATGCCAGTTTTGTAAAGAACGTTTTACGTTCTGCAGTGGAGGACCTCAGGCGGTCCAATGAGTCTTGAGCCAACATCCATGCCTCCCTTGCAGAATCGATAGAATTAGTCACGTAGGTCAGTTCCAGCTGTCTCACCAGGTCCCCCGCCAACTCCAGCATAGCTGAGGAGTTTTGTTTAACAATTTGTATCTTTTGTATAAATATACCTCTTAAATGTGCTTTAAAGGTTTCCCACTTGAGTAGGCTGTCAGTGTACTGTCTATGTGACTTGAAAAAGTCCTGAATCTGGACGGCTATTCGTTTCTGTGAGGTAAATAACTTAAGCCAAAAGGCGTTTAACTTCCATGGGGCCCTAGGTAGTGAACTTGGCGGTTGGGTGGTCAGCCATAAAGCCAATGGAGAGTGATCAGGGACTCCCCGTGGGAAGTATTCCACCTTAGAGGTGTAGCCGACCATGTTGGGCGTGCCCACACATAGGTCAATATGGGACAGTGAACCATGGGTCTTTGAAAAGCATGAGAATTGTTTACTGTCTGGATTATGTATGCGCCACAAGTCAGCCCATCCCACCTCTGCCAACAAGCGGCGAAGAGCAGTTCCCTGGCTTCCCCCAGGGGGAGACACGGGGGGTGTCTGTCTAGTCTGGGATCTAAGAGGCAGTTAAAGTCGCCCATAATCATGATTGGGATATCAGGCTTGTTAGACAGGTAAGACAGCAGCAACTGCAGCACCTCCCGAGAAAACGGGGGGGGGGGGGGGGGGTATATAGACAAAGACCAAAATCATGGTGATTGCATACAGTTTACAGTACAAAAACACAAATCTACCAGATATGTCAATGAGGGAATCTATCTCCTGGTATGCCAGTGCTTTGTGTATCAGTACACTCACTCCGCTAGAAAAGGCGGAGTGAGTGGAGTGATAAGCCTTCCCGATCCACGCATATTGCAAGAACCCAACCGTATCTCCCTGCAGGTGAGTTTCCTGCAGGCCGATTATGGCTGGATGAAACTTCCACAAACAAGCAGAGATCATAGTCCTCTTCAGTGGATCATTTACCTCCCGGACATTCCATGACACTATAGGTGTAGAAGATGGCAAATATACATATATCCACTTAAGAACATGGGGGAGTCTCTTAAACCCATACACTGGTCTCATAAACCCTCGGACGGTCAGCGAGCAGTCTGGAGCAATCATCAAATAATGTAGCACACATGCAGTGGCAATGGAGTAGCATGTACATTGGGATGACATCAAGAAGCAAAAGTAGAAGATCATGCGCAACTGCGCAGCAAGACAAGCAAAGTAACTGGAATGGGATTGGCATTCAGACCGTGGCCTGCTTTCTGCCAACAGGGCACAGCAAGGTCTTTCCAACCATATTATAGTGTGGGCTTTAAATGCCCTCCTCGTGCCAGCAGGGCACAAAAACATGAGCAATGTCAACAATGGCAACAGATAATTGACAGGTAGTGTGTACCATCACCCTCCATCCGTACACATACACTGAAATGTGGAAAAGAAGGTAGGTGGAATTTCGCTCGCTGATAGTGGAAATCAAATATAAGCCCTCTTTTGACCTCATGAATGCTGAAATGGCAGTTGGGCGCCCTTCACGCCTGGGAAAGGTAATGGGAGCAGCATCATCCATCTCTGTTATTTTGACCTCGGCGGCTGAAATCTTGTTCATTCTGATCCAGCCATTCTGCGGTGTCCTGTGCATTTTAAAAAAAATGGTTTTGATCTCTGGCTGTTATTCGTAGCTTGGCCGGAAACAGCATGGCATATTGCAACTGTAGCTTTTGTAGCCGCTTTTGACGTGTGCAAACTTGGACCTTCTGCGTTGCGCTTCCGCAGAGAAGTCTGGATAAAAGGATATTTTGGTGCCATTATATTGCACAGCACCCTTTTCTCTGGCCAGTCGCAGCACAACCTCACGATCCTTGTAGTTCAGGAGTCTGGCTAGCATCGATCTCGGGGGGCTGCCAGGAGGAAGAGGACGTGGCGGCACTCTGTGTGCCCTCTCCACCGTGTATAGAGGAGAGGCCTCCTTCCCAAACACTTTCTGTAACCAACCTTCAATGAATATAGTGGGGTCCCTGCCCTCCACCTTCTCAAGGGAGTCCCACAATGCGGACATTGTTACGTCTCAGGCGGTTCTCAATGTCGTTGGTTTTATCAAAGGCCTGATGTGCTTGCTGTGCTGCCACCTTCACATCTCGGTTCATATGGGGCATCTGATCCTCAATGTCACTCACTCTCCCCTCCACCGCCGTGGTTCTCTTCAATTTTCTGAATGTCTTGGTGGAGGAGAGACACCGTCTCCCTCAGCCCCCCAAACTTCTCTTTCAAATCATCCACTGAAGCAGTGCATTTATGTACAGCATGCAGTATTTTACTCAATGTGCTTTGGGGGATATCTTCTGTTTGCAAATCAAATAAGTCAGGCATAGGGTCAGGGACAGACTCCATGGGTTCAGTGTCATCCAGCCTGTCTGCAGCATCCCTGTCTGCCTGTTCTGTGTATATGCCAGGGTGCTGTGCTTTAGCCTGTGAGTCTGCAGGGCCTGCTAGCTTCTGTGTGTAATATAGCATGACCCTGGGCTGATCTTTTGTCTTAGGGGGTTTAGTGGACTTACCCCCCGACTCCCCTTTCTTGTCCAGGCCTCGTGGCATTCTCTGAGGCTGAGACTGCCCGGAAGTCCCGTGAGGCCACAGCCGCAGCTTCTCCTCTGTTCCCATGGGTCATCATACCCGATTTGTCAGCAGCCACATGGTTCTGGGGTGCCCAGGGATCAGCAGGCACTGGTGCCGGTCGGTTTTTGGGCATCTATAGTGGTGAGGGAAGGATCGTAGCAGGATCACTAGCGGGAGCTCCGTGGAACAGGTCTGTTCACATGCCTTGTTAGGCCACGCCCCCTATAAACTGTTTTATAACTACAAAATTGTGGGATGTAAGCAATCTACAATTGCAAGGAATGCTCTCAAGTGGGTTAAAGTGGTTCTAAAGCCAAGAAATGTTTTTAACTTAAAGAGTATGTAAACCCAATATTTCATATTCCTGATGTGTGCCTGCTGTACCACGTACTTGCATGAAAAAGTATCCTGTTTTCTTTATATAGCTTCCTTTGTGTGAAATACCTGGTAAAAGATTATATATCTGATATATAACAAGTTAATGGTACATATCCATATTTCCATAAAACAGACCCAAAAGGAGGCTTACATTTACTGGTGCCTACCCGACCCTGCTAACTCGTCGATAATGGCGCTGGACAAGAATGCCGTGTAACCACCTCTGTGGTCAGCGTGCATTCCACCCATCGGTAGCAACAACCAGGGAAGGCAGATATGACATCAGATAACGTGACCAGGTACTGCTCCGATGTATGTTTCGTAATAACGTCTTCAGGAAGCGTACCTTGGTCACTAAGAGTCATGTAACCTATAGTCAAAGGGGGTGGACTAAAGGCGTGGTGAGGGCACTTAATGGTTATTACAATCAATCAAACAGGGGGCATTGCTATGGGGGCACGTTATGCCCCTAGTGTGGCGAACATAACATTAAATAAATGGGAATCAGAAACAATTTTCAAAAATAGAACTAAGTCGCTTCTTTTTTATAAAACATACATTGATGACGTCATCCTGTTATGGGAGGGCTCTCACACAAGTTTCTTAGACTTTTTGGGAAAAATGAATAGTAACAAATATGGCCTAAAGTTCACAGCAGAATACAGTCTAGTGCAGTGGTTCTCAACTCCAGTCCTCGGGACCCACCAACAGGCCAGATTTTAAGTATTACCTTGGGGAGTTGCAGACTAGAATACTGAAATCACTGAGCAGCAAGTGATATCACCTGTGATGTATTTCAGCTATCTTGCAATCCTGGCCTGTTGGTGGGTCCTGAGGACTGGAGTTGAGAACCACTGGTCTAGTGACTGTCAACTATTTGGATCTTACGCTCACCAAACACCAGAATAACATTGGCACAAAGACTTTCTTTAAAGAGACTGATAGGAATGCATTTGTGCCAACCCACAGTTGCCACCATCAACAGTGGATAGGGGCTGTCTCAAAAGGACAGTATATACGCATTAGGCGCAAGTGCAACAATGATGATGATTTCTTCCTACAGGCAGGAGTCCTTACTAATAGGTTTTTGGAGAAGGGATATCTATTGTGGACGCTTGAGAAACTTGTGGAGCAGGTTTCAGCAATGGATAGGCAAACACTTTTAGTTACCAAACCAAAGAAGGAATACAAAGGGGAGGTGGCATTTATATCAGGCTTCCATCAACAGTACAAACAGGTGGAAACTATTTTTAAAAGATTTTGGCCAATTTTGCTGAAAGACAATGTACCAGACCCTCCAAGAAAACCATCTACCTTTTTGGATGGGTCTGGTTTTCATTACTGTACTAGATGTAAGGCCTGTAAAACAACACAGAAACCAGGCACTAACAAAAAGATCTCTTATTTTCAATCATTGGTTACCAACAAGAATTAAATTAAACCCCTTATGTGTTATTTTGATCATGTGATCATGTTCCATCATTTGTGCTTGGTTCCGATAGTCCTCTTCTTTAGTGCAATTTCTTCTGAGTCTTGTAAACTGGCCTTTAGGAATGTTATATAGCCACGGTTTGTAGTGGCAGCTATCTATTGATAGGTAGCTATTGGCATCTACATTCTTGAAGTGCGTTTTGGTTACTATTTTCTGTCCCTCCAAGCTTATATTTAAATCTAGGAAGTTTATTTCTTTGTCATCTATTTTCCATACCAGGTTTATGTTTCTGTCGTTCTCATTTATATACCCCATATTTGTTGGTTTATAAAACAGCAGCAGCATATACTTTATGAATATTGGCGGCTGCCCCTTCCAATATTCTTACAATACAATTACGTCTGTAACATTATACAGCAGCAATACACTTGAATATGCAAGAGAATTGCCACCAAAAAAATGGCCGTGCACACAAATATCTAAATTATAGAGCACAACCCTCAACAAAATGGAGAAAACTAAAGTTCCCAAAAACCAAATAAAAATGGCCGCCGAGCGAAATTAACATTGACCACAAGTAAAATGGCGGTTTCGCGACTTCCGGTTCTATAACATATAAGCCTACACAGAACAGCCAATCCGGTTCCCCAGATGAAGACACGTGACGGTGTCGTAACGCGTAGGGATTGGCTGGAGCAATACACAGTATCTGAAGCACAAGTGAGAGGGCGCTGAGAACGCCAGATCGTTTTTTACATTTACCCTGCCTGTTTTTATTATGAGAGTTGTAAGAGCATTATTTAATAAACATTCCCCCTTTGATTTTAAAAGTTTAATGCACTAGTGGAGCCTTTTTCTTCTCCCCCCTCCCTATTTATCTCCCCCCAAACTGAGTTTACCAGAGCGGAGCTACATAGAGGAAATGTTGGAGGAGAAAAAATAACAATGAAAGAAAAGGCTGCCAGAGACCACTCCCACACTTTAAAGACATACTACTGAATGCCTGATTACTATCAATTGAAGGTGAGGGTTCTGTGAGACCACACTAGGAGACACCAGCAGCAGAAGGATACACATTTGTCACATTTCAACTTTCAAAATTAAATAGAAGAATTATTCACAGACTTTTTCATACACTAGTACCCACTTATGTCTTTTTAAAGCACTTCTTTACCTGAACACCCACACTTTATTGTAGCACCAAAACAGACTCTTTACACTTATTTTGAATGGTCATTATATATGTGTGTATTTTTTAAGGTTACACTTATGTTTCACTGCACAGTTTGGATTGTTGATTTTAGAAGATTTCATTTTGCTCTTATCCACCAGGAATCATCATTTTTATGCACACATTCTTTTATGCTGATTACAGGGTGGCATTTATAATATTCTAACACTTGATTATTGATTTTAGAAGATTTTATTTGTTTTTTTATTCACTAGGAATTGCCATTGTTTATTCTTTCATGCTGTTTACAGGGTGGCATTTTCTATTATAGTATTTACTGCAATTAATTGAATACGATCATTATAGCAGCAATTATTATATTGCAAAACAGAGATCATTGATCCCTGCATTAATAACATTAGTCACCAGTGTCCCACATCTGCATTATAATATGCACTTTATTTATTCACCTACACAGTTTATCTTGGTTTAATATTGAGCGAAATACATTTAAATATTCATGTTATTAAGTGTTGGTGTGAACACCCCCATTTTGCTGCAATATTATCACTTGTTTCACAATCACTACCCACTTTTTTAACCATTGGGCCACTTCACTTTTTATTATCCACCAGCGCGAAGGACATTTTTTAATTTATTACCTGAGAGTGCACGCACAACACCTTTGCTGCTAAGATGGATGTATTTACTTATTTTGAAACTAGAAAAGTAAACCTAGATGAGGTGTTTAACCCACAAAATGAAACACGGAACACAGACCTAGAAAGCATGACTAGGAAATTAGGCCATCATATGGAGAAAAAAATCAACCTGTGGTGGGACACTAATACATTTGAAAGATATATTAGAGAAAATATAGTCCCCAGGAGATTAAGGTGGGAATTACCACAAAATGATGGACTGACTGACAAAGAATCAATGGCAGAATGGTTTGCGATTTTTAATAATAAAAGCATATAAGGTTTAAAATTCCTACTAGAACGCAAACTTAAGAAAACCGCAATAATAGAACAACAAATAGAAGAAATCAAACATAAAATGGAACCACTTAAAGAAACCACAGAATTCAAAAGACTGGCAACACAATTGAACAAAGACTTAATCGCCAAAGAAGTGCAAAATCGGAAAATGAAAAAATATCAAAGGGATATAACAGATTATAAAACGGACCAAGTTTTTAAATGGCAAAGTAAAGTAGAACCGGCCCCTCCTGCATCCACATACTCTACACCGGAAAGGGAAGTCAGAATACAAGATCCCACAACATCGCATGTACTCAATCCACCAAGATGGGAAGAAAGAGAAAGACGCATAGAAACACCACGGCCATATCGAGATGGACCTGACTCTAACAGCCCGAATCATACAAGAAGGGATGAAAGAGACACATATGGAGGTACACCAAGAACCAACTATAATCAAAGGAACAATTATGGATATGGACAACATACTCCAAAAAGAGGAGGAAAGAAACCCTTCAAGAAACCGTTTAGAAATAGAAATTGGCAACAAAACGAAAGAAACCCAAGAGAAAATAGAACACCACCATACCATGACTATCGAGATGGATATGGACGGACCCCGATTCCCACATACAACAGATTTGACCCCATCAGGGACCATCAAGAACAATATTATGAAAATCCATACTACTACGGTAATCAACAAAATTACAATACACAAAGGCCTTTTATAGAAAGGGACAGAAGAGAGTATTCCCCTCGGAGACTACCACAAGAAACACATCATTCACCCAGGAGACGACCCCAAGAAGAACAAAGAAGAAACACACCAGAACGAAGAGAGGACGAAGATCAGGGAAGAGACTCCAAAAGAAGAAGAGAACAGTTGGAGAGAACGTAGTGAATATAAGTGGAAAAGAAATAACAAAAGAAGAGTTGGCAGTACTTGATAAGGGCCTTAAACATGCACCAACAAACAATTTAAATAAATTCAACACTTACATAGGGATACAAAAATACATCAGAAAAATTAATATTAAAAAATATGTGATGAACAATTTATGGAAGCCAAACACTCCAAGAATTGATACCACACAACTAGAAGCACACAGTACATTACGAAATGCTTCAATATTCAATCCACAAATGTCAAACAACCAAAATATAGAAGTCTTCAAAAATCTAGTCCTACAAGACATAGACTCTATAAAAATCAAAAAAGCTGCAGACCCTATACACATAAAAAAGGGCATAAAATGCCTGACAGAGAGGAAAGATATCATAATCAGGCCGGCGGATAAGGGAGGTGCAATAGTTCTACAGTCAAAAGAACAATACCTTACGGAATTGAATAGACAGTTGCAAGATGAAACAACGTATACTAGACTACTTGGGAATCCAACTATAAAATATAAAAAACAACTAGAAGCAATAGTAAATCTAGGAATGAAGAAGAATACCGTATTTATCAGCGTATAACACGCACCGGCGTATAACACGCAACCCAATTTAGGAGGGAATTTTAAGGAAAAAAAAACTTTTAGAAGGGAAAAAAACTTACAGTTAAATGCCCATCATTGCAACCTTCTCAGTGCAGCCTTGCCCCAGTGCAGCCATGTCAGTGCAGCCTTCTCAGTGCAGCCATGTCAGTGCAGCCATGTCAGTGCAGCCATGTCAGTGCAGCCTTGTCAGTGCAGCCTTGTCAGTGCAGACTTCCCCAGTGCAGCCTTCCCCAGTGCAGCCTTGTCAGTGCAGACTTCCCCAGTGCAGCCTTGTCAGTGCAGCCTTCCCCAGTGCAGCCTTCCCCAGTGCAGCCTTCCCCAGTGCAGCCTTGCCCCAGTGCAGCCTTGCCCCAGTGATCCCTGTCATTCTGGGCTTCAAAATCGCCGACCGCGATTTGAAAATGGCGCCGCCGGCGCCGAAATACACAGAGCCGGTCCTCGGCTCTTTCCGGCGGCTCTCGTTCACTTTCGGCTCCACTCGTAGTCCCGAGCGGAGCTATCCGAACCTAGCCGAGTAGGTTCGGATAGCTCCGCTCGGGACTACGAGTGGAGCCGAAAGTGAACGAGAGCCACCGGAAAGAGCCGAGGACCGGCTCTGTGAATTTCGGCGCCGGCGGCGCCATTTTCAAATTGCGGTCGGCGATTTTGAAAATGTGACAGGTCGGGATCGCAGGGGATCGGCGTATAACACGCACCTGCGATTTTCCCCTGGTTTTAAGGGGAAAAAAGTGTGTGTTATACGCCGATAAATACAGTATATTAAATTTAAAAGAAATAAAATACCTGGTACCAGAAACGTGTAGAATACCCATAATCTATACAGTCCCCAAAATCCACAAGAATAAAGATAACCCACCTGGGAGACCTATAGTCAAAAGTATAGACTCCTTAACATCTAGAATGGGACAATACATTGACTATTTCATACAACCAGCGGTCCAGCAAACTCAAGCATATCTAAAAGACACCAAGCATACATTGCAACTTTTGGATACAGTACCAGTACTAGAGGGGAGAACCCTACTGGCCACCGCAGATGTCACATCACTTTATACAATAGTGCAACACCATGATGCGATTTCAGCAACCAAATGGCTTTTAAGAAAATATAGTACCCTTATCTGTAAACACAGGAAGTATTTAATGAAATGTCTTGATTTTTGCCTCAAATGTAATTATTTTTGGCACGACCAAACATACTTTAAACAGAAAGTAGGAATAGCCATGGGTGCCAAATTTGCACCAGGAGTCGCAAATGCATTCATGGCACAATGGGAGGAAACGGCGGTATATACAGATACCCCCCCAGAGCTAACGTAGTATAAAAGATATATAGATGACGTTGTGATAGTATGGAATGGAGACAAGCATAACTTGGAAATGTTTTTAAACAAATTAAATGACAACGACAGAAACATAAACCTGGTATGGAAAATAGATGACAAAGAAATAAACTTCCTAGATTTAAATATAAGCTTGGAGGGACAGAAAATAGTAACCAAAACGCACTTCAAGAATGTAGATGCCAATAGCTACCCATCAATAGATAGCTGCCACTACAAACCGTGGCTATATAACATTCCTAAAGGCCAGTTTACAAGACTCAGAAGAAATTGCACTAAAGAAGAGGACTATCGGAACCAAGCACAAATGATGGGAGAGAGGTTCAAAGTAAAAGGATATGACGGCCATTGGATACAAAATCAGATTGAACATGTTAACCTTATTGATAGAAAGAAAATGCTTGAAGAATGCCCCAAAAAAAGATTCCAACAAGAAGCACCTAGTATAATACTGGATTTTAACATACAACATAAAGATGTGGCAAGAGTGATCCAAAAGCATTGGCACATTTTAAAAAATGACAAGGACCTCAAAGAAATATTACCAGAGAAACCCAATATAGTATATAAAAGAGAACCAACTATAAGAGACCTAATTGTAAAGTCAGTAATCGATCCTCCCTCAACACCTGCATACACATTTTTTTCTGGAAAAGGATTTTATCCCTGTCGCAATTGCTATGCGTGCCGTCATGCGAAAAAATTTCAGGGAAAGCGCAAAGAGTTTACAGCTACCAGCACAGGACAAAATTTTAACATCAGAGACTTTATAGGATGCCATACAGAAGGAGTGGTGTATGTGTTGCAGTGTAGCTGCAACTTGCAATACGTGGGCCGAACCAAAAGAGCACTTAAAACACACATCAAGGAACACGTACAAAATATAAAATCGGGCTTCCCCAAACATAATGTGTCAAAACATTTCGCACTAGTACACAACAAAGACCCTGCACACCTCCAATTTTGGGGCATAGAAAAACACAAACCATCCTGGAGAGGTAGTCATCTGGTCCGAGATATTAGTCGCAAAGAATCCAAATGGATTCACACCTTGCGTACCCTTGTACCGGGAGGGCTGAACGTAGAGTTTGATTTAAATTGTTTTTTAAGTAATTTTTAACACATATATTGAGTTTTTTTACATGAGAAACAACAGCCCATTTATCTCCCAACAATCAGATATAAAAACGATTTTTAAATATTTTTAATGTAATTTTAAAATTTTATATTATATAGGTTGAACTATATCTTTTGAAAATAATTATACACCCACATACCATACAATCAGTCTCAACCACATTGGGATTATAAAATTTATTAAAATCAAACATAGTGTTTTATGTATACATATTTATTTGATTTTTTGAAGATGTTAGTTATTTATTATTCCTTAATTGTCCCGTAATTAATTATCTAAATAAAATGTATGAATTTTTAGTTAATTTAAACAATATTAACTGGTTTAGTTACCAGAGCACTCTCCCACCTGCTTCATATATGCATAAGGGAATTTTAAACTGATTCATTATTAATGGATTCGGATACGCTATTATATACATTTATAACCTAATACTAATTCATTACCTAGTATATATACCCCATATTTGTTGGTTTATAAAACAGCAGTAGCATATACTTTATGAATATTGGCGGCTGCCCCTTCCAATATTCTTACAATACAATTACGTCTGTAACATTATACAGCAGCAATACACTTGAATATGCAAGAGAATTGCCACCAAAAAAATGGCCGTGCACACAAATATCTAAATTATAGAGCACAACCCTCAACAAAATGGAGGAAACTAAACTTCCCAAAAACCAAAGAAAAATGGCCGCCGAGCGAAATTAACATTGACCACAAGTAAAATGGCGGTTTCGTGACTTCCGGTTCTATAACATATAAGCCTACACAGAACAGCCAATCCGGTTCCCCAGATGAAGACACGTGACGGTGTCGTAACGCGTAGGGATTGGCTGGAGCAATACACAGTATCTGAAGCACAAGTGAGAGGGCGCTGAGAATGCCAGATCTTTTTTTACATTGACCCTGCCTGTTTTTATTATGAGAGATGTAAGAGCATTACTTAATAAACATTCCCCCTTTGATTTTAAAAGTTTAATGCACTAGTGGAGCCTTTTTCTTCTCCCCCCTCCCTATTTATCTCCCCCCAAACTGAGTTTACCAGAGCGGAGCTACATAGAGGAAATGTTGGAGGAGAAAAAATAACAATGAAAGAAAAGGCTGCCAGAGACCACTCCCACACTTTAAAGACATACTACTGAATGCCTGATTACTATCAATTGAAGGTGAGGGTTCTGTGAGACCACACTAGGAGACACCAGCAGCAGAAGGATACACATTTGTCACATTTCAACTTTCAAAATTAAATAGAAGAATTATTCACAGACTTTTTCATACACTAGTACCCACTTATGTCTTTTTAAAGCACTTCTTTACCTGAACACCCACACTTTATTGTAGCACCAAAACGGACTCTTTACACTTATTTTGAATGGTCATTATATATGTGTGTATTTTTTAGGGTTACACTTATGTTTCACTGCACAGTTTGGATTGTTGATTTTAGAAGATTTCATTTTGCTCTTATCCACCAGGAATCATCATTTTTATGCACACATTCTTTTATGCTGATTACAGGGTGGCATTTATAATATTCTAACACTTGATTATTGATTTTAGAAGATTTTATTTGTTTTTTTATTCACCAGGAATTGCCATTGTTTATTCTTTCATGCTGTTTACAGGGTGGCATTTTCTATTATAGTATTTACTGCAATTATTTGAATACGATCATTATAGCAGCGATTATTATATTGCAAAACAGAGATCATTGATCCCTGTATTAATAACATTAGTCACCAGTTTCCCACATCTGCATTATAATATGCACTTTATTTATTCACCTACACAGTTTATTTCGGTTTAATATTGCGCGAAATATATTTAAATATTCATGTTATTAAGTGTTGGTGTGAACACCCCCATTTTGCTGCAATATTATCACTTGTTTCACAATCACTACCCACTTTTTTAGCCATTGGGCCACTTCACTTTTTATTATCCACCAGCGCGAAGGACATTTTTTAATTTATTTATGTAGGTATTGTTATGTTCCGTCCGTTGTTTAGCAATGGACCTCTGCTACGTTTAATTAAAATGTTTTATACATGGGTAACTTAAGTGAGTGTATTTCTATGATTGTATGTTCAAGAATTATCAGCTGCCAAGTAATGTGAACCGACACCGTGGCTGTGAAATACGAGTCCCCTCTTTTCTAATTAACATGCCCCCAATTCAACTCCTCCTTCTCTTCTTTGTATTATAATTTAATATGGTCCATACAATGGAGATTTGTGGAAAGAGGTCAGCACCAAAGGAAAAACATAATATACAAACGTACCAACATTACTAAAATTAGTGAGCGAGAAATTTATTAAGAATGGGGTTTTAAGGGTACTTTATATTCAAGACAAGGCAATTGATTAGTATAAAAATATATAAATCATTTATTCAAAAAATGATGAAAATATGACTACAGTTACATTCATCGTCCTGGGTATGCACACCTATCTCAACCCTGACCTAATGAGAGAACTGAAGTTACACATATATAGTTCCTACGTCCTGAAGTTTCGACATGTTTCGCCGGAACTGCTTCATCAGGAAAAGGACGGAGGCGTTCAATTAATGTTAAAAGCAGCAAATTGTGCATAACCCTAGGTGTATAAAGAAAAAACAAACAAAAATTAATTAATGCATCACAATACAAAAAGGAAGTTTTTTTTAACACAGGATAACATTGCACATGCATGGTTTATATTATTATATCAAGCGAGAGAGTACCCCCCACCCCACCCACCAAAAAAAAAAAAGCAAAACCTCGAGCAACTGGGAGGAATCAGGGCAACCCTGCTGCCTAGACTCCAAACTTGTCCTTAAAGTGTCAGACTTCCCGTAGGGAGGGATGTAATTGTTTATTTGGTCAAGCAGATAAAGGTGCAGCAGTGTCTGCAATCAATTATACATCAAGGTAAAAATGAATAATTTTAGGGGTGAAGGGAGCACCAGTTCATAAACAATTATAAATGAACCGTACTTACCACACTCCCATAGCTCTGTAAATATAATGATGTACATGCCCGGAGCTCATACGGACAGGGCAGACACTAGGGGCATTGTTGTGTTCACTCCATATGAATAGCTTGGCGCCATCTACAAAATGTAACAGGACATATAAACGTCTATCAGACACTATACTGCAAGAGAGTCTCCAAGCCCCACCTCACAGTTTCAAAATACATAAAGCAAAAACATTCTCACCTCAAAATGACTGACTCTTGAACTAGTCCAGTCTTTCTCAGACACAAAAACTAGGAAGATGCATGGGGATAGCAGGGGATCACAAAGCCAGGTTTCCAAATGGAAAATGGCTATAGTCAATCTCTGCAACATAAAAGATGTATGCTTATCAATGCAGAGTGACCCCCCAGTTAGACCCCCAAACGGGAATGCAGTCAATCTTAGTGCCAAAGTGAAGTAATTACCTTAAAATCCCAGCCGTATAACTCATAAGCTCCCGGGCAATTTCAAAAAATGTCTGCACTGTCTGGGGTTTAAATATCCCCCCCCCCCGTGGCGCCAAAAGACGGCGTGTGGCGCCCTGCGGACGCAGAGGAGGAGGTGAAAGCATCACAGACTAATGCCCGGAAACCGGAATTGATGACCACATCCGGTTTTCAGTCTAACAGGGCGAAAATGCAAGCCCTGTAGACAGTGCAGGACAGCGGAGCTGTCCTGCAGTGTTCCAAGATGTGATATGTAGCCGGAACGCCATAGAGGGCAGAACACCTCGGGGCGGGCATGCAGCGGGACAGCACCACCCATTAGGGCACATTGCTGGTCCTAGTGCACACCCTTGGGCGTCCGTACGGGAGTCAAAAGACAAGGACAAGAATGGATCCAGGTGGAGCAGATGTGTGTCCTGAAAAAAAAAAAAAAAAACCCTCTCTGAGACTCCGAAAAACAAGTCAAATAAGGCCATGCATGTACATCACACTTATCAATGCTCAGTCATTATGAACAAGAAATCATCATATATACACAATTTCATCTAGTGCGGCATTTGATTTACATTTCACTCACTGCTTGGTCAGACAGCTGGCAACACTACCTCAAACACTACCTCAAAGGCAGTGACCAGGCTCACGCCAGGTCGCACAAACATGGGACCACCAAAGGACTTGGAAGAATGTGTGAAGTGGAATGGAAAGATGACATAAATGACAAATTCATAAACTGTGATGAGCAAGGCCTACGATACAAAAGTGGTTGCTCCCGAAACAAGTACTTGCCCATCCCAACAGGGTACCATTCACAGAAAGGCTTTTTTGGCATAAAGAATTTTTTGAAAAATATGTGACAAATCAGATTGTACCATGGGGCTTATGCATCCAAATCTTTCCAAACATAAAGAAAGTAGAGCCGAATGTAAAGAAAGCTTGGCAGACCAACTTACAGTCATGTTCATTAGATGATGCAGATTCTTAGTGATCAGTATAAACTAGATATTATTGAACTAGATAAGGAAATACTAAAATGGCAAAATGATCATAGTAATTTGTTTCCACATACGTCTTTCCTGACTAAAGATAAACTATTGAAAGAACATTTTACTAAATACGCTACTGGTTTGATCAAAACCAAGGAAAATAAATATACAAGAGACAAAAAAGCTTATGATCAGGATCAGGAGTATAAGTGGAACCAACAGCGAAACCTTTCCCGCCACAGGGGTCTTCACAATCACACCCCTTCTGCGAGAAATTTGGACATGATTGAGTCTGACACTTCATCTATGTCATCTGTATCCTATGTTCAAATTACTACACAATTTCATGATTCCAATGGAGCCTCAAGAAAAAGAAAGAAAGATAGTAGAGCAGGCTCACAGGAACGCACTAGATTGACACAAGTACACAATAAAGATAAGAGAACACAATCACAATGGTCGCAAAACCGTACCACACCCAGCACTCCAGTAACTGGCAATGTATTAAATCACTCACTTATGACACTGACTACACCTACAGCACACATTAGCACTGTTTCAACACTTGCGGGACCTTTGTCCCAGCAAACGTTGGAACAACGCCCACTCACTTCAGGTCCTATTGTCATTTCACAAATCACACCTTTTTTAACACTAATGCCCTGTACACACGGTCGGACATTTGAAGGGACATTCCAAGAACAAAATCCTAGGATTTTTTCTGACGGATGTTGGCTCAAACTTGTCTTGCATACACACGGTCACACAAAGTTGTTGGAAAATCCGATCATTCTGAACGCAGTGACGTAAAACACGTACGTCCGGACTATAAATGGGGCAGTAGCCAATAGCTTTCATCTCTTTATTTATTCTTAGCATGCGTGGCACTTTGTGCGTCAGATTTGTGTACACATGATCGGAAATTTCGACAACGGATTTTTTGTCGGAAAATTTTATAGCCTGCTCTCAAACTCTGTGTGTCGGAAAAGCCGGTGGAAAATGTGTGATGGAACAAGGTCCTATCACACATTTTCCGTTGGAAAATCCGACCGTGTGTACGGGGCATTACACTGTAGATTCAAGGCACACCTCAATTACTGCACCTACTCCCATGAAAATAACAAGTCAGTCTTTAAAATAGAATGTCCCGGTTCCACCTGCAGTGCGAACCGGGAGAAATTTGACATTATCAATTTGTCATCTTACCCATTGTCAGAGGAGGAATCTGAGTTGTTATAACTCGGCTTGACATTTTGTCCGGATGAAGAAGCGGACAAATTTGAGCTGATTAAAGATTTGCACTTATTTGCTAGACGCCTAATGTTTAAAGTTTTGTATGATAAGGAATCTAACACCACCCAGGATTTGGGATCCTGCAACCCAAATATGGAGGGTGTAACTTTCGAAGATCTTAGAGCACTACAGGACCTGATGGACCTGTGGGACGAAAGCAACCCGGAAGAGGAGGGCTGGACATTCAATCCATCGGCCACAAGTACCACTCAATCTAAAGATCGAAGATTGATTCTCCCTTCCCCCACATTTGGCCTTCCTCCTGGTGCTACTATTGGTACACCAAAAACGTATAAGCCAAAGTCAAGATCTTTCCCTGTACTGCAGGGCAACTCTAATATATGGGCCTTTGTGATCCAGGTCACTAAGGAAATTGAATCCACAAACTGACAAACGGGACCTCCGTCCAATCTGTCTAAAGACTTGAAAAAGGCATTACGCTATTTAAGCTCTAACAAAAATATTGTAATCAAACCATCAGACAAAGGTGGCAACCTTGTCATAATGGATGTAGAGCAATATGAGAAAATGTGCTTTGACATAATTCAAAATACTAATTGGTATAGACCAATCCCAAGAGCTCATGTTGACTACTACATGAGGGTTTACATGTACAGTATTTTAAATTATTCCCTGCTTTAAGGTAAAACAATTCCCAGTATTAGTATCTCCCCCTCACCTTACTATATACTTATCTGAGTCCTATTTTGATCCAGTGCCGTGCCCACCTGCAACAACACATGACTGTCCTCTCCGCACATGACACAGAGGCAACAGCAGGAGCCATTATCTCCTGCTGCTGTCAATCAAATCCTGTGAGGAGAGAACAGGGAGCGGGGCAAAGCCAAACTGTGTGTGTCTATGGATGCACACAGTCTGGTTCGGGAGCGAGCACATAAATCTTCTCCCATAGCAAGCGGCTTGCTATGGGGCAGACACAGAAGAGTACCCCCAAAGGAGAAGGTCTGGGGCCACAGGTAAGTATAACATGCATGTTATTTTAATAAAAAATATATACTTTACAACTACTTTAAGGGAGTACCTCCCAAGAGTCTTTTCAATAGACATGTGCAATTGGTTTTGTAACTATCGAAATTCTCCACATTTTACATCTTTCGGACATTCGGATGCATCTCAACTAATTTAATTAATTTAATCTCAACGAAATTCAACTAATACGAAAGAAATTATAATGAAAATAACAAATCAATTTGTCATGATTCGTCAATTTGTTAAAGGTCTAATGAAACAGCAGGTTGACTCAGAGTAAATCTTACAGCCCAATCAGCTGACTCATTTTGTGCTGGAGGTTGGATTACTAATACTGGCAAAGTGCATTCCTGAGAACTGAGTGAGAAGGGTGTTGTATTTGAGCAGAGAATACGAGTTTTGAGAAGCAGCAGAAGAGATATTGTGTGTGTGTGTGTGTGCGTATGTGCTAATGGATTCAAGCTCTAAACATCAGGTTCCTCCTGGTACCAGCAGCAGTGACACAGCACAACCACTGCAAAGTGCATTCATGAGAAGGGTGTTGTATTGTATTTAAGCAGAGGAGATGAGTTTTTTTTTTTTTAACCTACTGAGGAGATGAGTTTTGAGAAGCAGCAGAAAAGATATTGTCATTGTGCGTATGTGTTAATGGATTCAATAAAACAAACGACTTTCCGAATTACGATTTATTATCACAAATATATATATACATAAATAACGAATTATCCAAAAACGAAACAATTAAACAATAAAACAAACTGATTTGTTATAACAAATATCTATACTCTACAGAAATATTGAATTATCCAAAAACATATTAACGTAACGAATGTAACATAACGAAATTATGTATTTTACGAATGAAAATGAAACAATGTCTACTTTTCAAAGGTTAAGCAATAGTATTGTATTAAACATAATCATATCCTGATCCATAAACACATAATAATGAAAATTTCCATCATATGACATAAATACAGTCAATAAAACAAAGTCCTAATTATTACAGCCGCCGCTGTCTCGCCGCCGCTGTCTTGTCGCCGCTGTCTTGTTGCCGCTGTCTCGCCGCTTGTTCTCTTCTTTTCTTCTTCCCCGATGTTGACACGACGCTCTCTCCGGCTCGAATGCTGTGTGCGAGCTGCGGAGCCATTTAAATAGGCGGTAACCCCGCCCCCTTACGACGTCATGGTCCCAGCATGCGCAGGGACTCTGGCGTCATAAGGGGGCGTGACCCCAGACCCCATGGGCATGCGGCCTGGTACGGCTCAGGAGGGGGGGGGCGCTCGCTCGTCCCCACCCCCTTTCCTGGCCGGCCGGGCTGCGTGCTCGGATAAGGGTCTGGTATGGATTTGGGGGGGACCCCCACGCCGATCTTTTCGGCATAGGGGGTTCCCCTTACAATCCATGCCAGACCTAAGGGCCTGGTATGCCCCCGAGGGGGGAACCCACGCCGGTTTTTTCATTTAAAATTTGGCGCGGTGTTCCCGCCTCAGGATTCATACTAGACAGCTGTCAGCACTGCCTGTCACTCATCGCGGAAGGAAAACAAAGTTTTCCTTTCCCGATGAGTGAGCCATCTCGGCGCTGGCTCCTGCGACGGGGCTCGTAGGTGTCAAATCTCGCCGAGAAGTGCGGCGAGATTGACACAATATCGCGGTCACCTACTGTATGTATGTGTATATATATATATATATATATATATATATATATATATATATATATATATATATATATATATATATATAATGTATGTGTGTGTGTATGTATGTGTATATATATATATATATATATATATATATATATATATATAGTGTATGTGTATGTGTATATATATATATATATAGACAGAAAAACACAGAATTGTTGACATTTTTGCAGATTTATTAAAAAAGAAAAACTGAAATATCACATGGTCCTAAGTATTCAGACCCTTTGCTCAGTATTTAGTAGAAGCACCTTTTTGATCTAATACAGCCATTAGTCTTTTTGGGAAAGATGCAACAAGTTTTTCACACCTGGATTTGGGGATCTTCTGCCATTCCTCCTTGCAGATCCTCTCCAGTTCTGTCAGGTTGGATGGTAAATATTGGTGGACAGCCATTTTTAGGTCTCTTCAGAGATGCTCAATTGGGTTTAAGTCAGGGCTCTGGCTGGGCCATTCAAGAACAGTCACGGAGTTGTTGTGAAGCCACTCCTTCGTTATTTTAGCTGTGTGCTTAGGGTCATTGTCTTGTTGGAAGGTAAAACCTTCGACCCAGTCTAAGGTCCTGAGCACTCTGTAGATATCCCTGTACTTGGCCGCATTCATCTTTCCCTCGATTGCAACCAGTCGTCCTGTCCCTGCAGCTGAAAAACACCCCCACAGCATGATGCTGCCACCACCATGCTTCACTGTTGGGACTGTATTGGACAGGTGATGAGCAGTGCCTGGTTTTCTCCACACATACCGCTTAGAATTAAGGCCAAAAGTTCTATCTTGGTCTCATCAGACCAAAGAATCTTATTTCTCACCATCTTGGAGTCCTTTAGGTGTTTTTTAGCAAACTCCATGTGGGCTTTCATGTTTTATTGCATCGAGGAGAGGCTTCTGTCGGGCCACTCTGCCATAAAGCCCCGACTGGTGGAGGGCTGCAGTGATGGTTGACTTTCTCCCATCTCCCGACTGCATCTCTGAAGCTAAGCTACAGTGATCTTTGAGTTCTTGTTTACCTCTCTCACCAAGGTTCTTCTCCCCCGATAGCTCAGTTTGGCCAGACGGCCAGCTCTATGAAGGGTTCTGGTCGTCCCAAACATCTTCCATTTAAGGATTATGGAGGCCACTGTGCTCTTAGGAACCTTAAGTGCAGCAGAATTTTTTTTTGTAACCTTGGACAGATCTGTGCCTTGCCACAATTCTGTCTCTGAGCTCTTCAGGCAGTTCCTTTGACCTCATGATTCTCATTTGCTCTGACATGCACTGTGAGCTGTAAGGTCTTATATAGACAGGTGTGTGGCTTTCCTAATCAAGTCCAATTAGTATAATCAAACACAGCTGAAATCAAATGAAGGTGTAGAACCATCTCAAGGATAATCAGAAGAAATGAACAGCACCTGAGTTAAATATATGATTGTCACAGCAAAGGGTCTGAATACTTAGGACCATGTGATATTTCAGTGTTTCTTTTTTACTACATCTGCAAAAATGTCATCAATTCTGTGTTTTTCTGTCAATATGGGGTGCTGTGTGTACATTAATGAGGAAAAAAATGAACTTAAAAGATTTTAGCAAATGGCTGCAGTATAACAAAGAGTGAAAAATGTAACGGGGTCTGAATACTTTCCCTCCCCACTGTATATATATATATATATATATATATATATATATATATATATATATATATATATATATATATATATATATATATATATATATATATATATATACACTGCCTGTACTGACTAAATATAGAGTCTACACTGAATATATAGTCTACACTAAATGCAGAGGAGATATATACATATACTAGACTATACACTGCCTGCACTAAATAACCTGCCTGCCTAATTTAGCTCAATCTCTCTCTCTGTCCACGCCAACAACACTACACGCGGCCGCCATTGGAAGCAGCCTTATATATTGTGGGGCATGGACTTAGTCTCCCTGAGCCATGATTGGCCAAAGGCATCCTATCTTTGGCCAATTATGGCTCTTGCAGCAGAGCACACTCTGATTGGCCAAAGCATGCAGGTCAGACGTCAATGCACTGCGATCTCGTAGTGCATTATGGGGCATTACAAGGCACTCTAATTTCCAGAAAATGCCTCATATGTTTGGTTCGTTTGTGTCAGAAACCATGAATCGGACCGAGACAGAAGTTTCAGTTAAAATCACACCTGTTTAATAATAATAGAAAAAAATAAACAGAGCAACGTAGTCAAATCATAGACAGAGTTCGGTAACGGGAACAGATAGTCAGACAAGCCAGGACGTCATGGAGCCAGAGATCAGCGTACTTCAGGACAGGCCAGGAAATCAGGAAACCAGAGAATCAGCGTAGTGGAAGAGCAAGCAGGATCAGGAAACAGAAGGGACGTCAGCCAAGCAAGTCTTCAACAGGTGCACAGGAGAGAGTCTCTGGGTGTGTTGACCAAGGCGAAGGCAGAGAGGAACTGAACTTAACAGCTTAAGTAACCAGCAGGACTGATGAACAGGATATCATCATTAGGTGAGTCACTGTGGAAAAGATTGGAGCTGGTAATTAACCAACAGCTTAGCGGCCTGCTCTGAGAAGGAAGCAGCCCTTGAGCCCAGCCCTGACAGTACCCCCTCTTTGATGACCCTTCCCCCTCAGAGGACCACCAGGTTTGAGGGGAAAACATTTATGGAAAGCACAGAGAAGGAAAGGGGCATGTACATCCGAGGATGAGACCCAAGAGCGTTCCTCTGGACCGTACCCTTTCCAATGCACTAAGTACTGTATGCACCCACGAAACCTATGAGAGTCAACAATGGACTATACTTCATACTCCTCATGTTTCTCAACCTGTACAAGGTGAGGACGTGGTACAGCGGTTGCAGACCAAAGGTTTTATTAAGGAGACATGGAATACATTTGAGATACGCATATTAGAAGGAAGGTCTAAAGCGTAAGCCACTGGGTTAATCCTGCGGAGAATATGGAAAGGCCCAATAAACTGAGGTGCCAACTTCGGTGAGGGAACACAGAGTCGGTGATTATGAGATGACAGCCAGACCCTGTTCCCAACCTGGTAGGAAGGCTCAGGCAGGCGTCTGCGGTCAGCATGGAGTCTGTATTTATCATTGGCATACCTGGGCACGAAACAACGCCACCTAAGGTCTGTCCGCTACAGGAGCT
The DNA here is from genome assembly GCA_037952925.1 of Lithobates clamitans. Classification (NCBI taxonomy): domain Eukaryota; kingdom Metazoa; phylum Chordata; class Amphibia; order Anura; family Ranidae; genus Lithobates; species Lithobates clamitans. The sequence continues at coordinate 2,835,626 of JBBGZY010000291.1, forward strand.
CAAGCTTCAGGCACTCCCTGGACAGGTAGGACAAGACTTCAAAAAGTAACCTGCTGGGCCACAACAAAGGCACAATTTCTCCCTCCTAAAGGTTCTCTCATCCGCAGAGAGACCCGTGAAGCCCAAGTGCATGGGTTCATCTTCACTGACCGACTCTGTACCAGGAGGAATGGGAGGTGAGGGAGGCAAGGGTGGGACTGCAAAGCTCAGACAAATGTACAGGAGACTTCCACAAGCGCTCCTTAAAAGAGTCTTTCTTTGAGTCTGGAGTAGGGATGAGCTTCGTGTTCGAGTCGAACCCATGTTCGACTCGAACATCGGCTGTTCGGTCGTTCGCCGAATTGTGAATGATATGGGCTGTTCGCGCCAAATTCGTGTGGCGCGTCACAGCCCATAATTCACTGTGGCATCGCAGTGCATTGCTTGCTGATGATTGGCCAAGCATGCACTATGACCCGCATGCTTGGCCAATCACAGCGCCGCCTTAACAGAGAGCCGTAATTGGCCAAAGCCAAGGAGGCTTTGGCCAATTATGGCTCAGGGGATTTAGTACACGCCCCACACTATATAAGGCCGCCTGCACGGCGGCCCTGTGCAGTGTGTTCCGGTGTGCTTAGAGAGAGAGAGAGAGAGAGACAGTGTCATTTCATTTGAGTTATTAGGCAGGACAGTCAGTCAGTTAGCTGTACTTAAACTGTATTGTGTATATATATGCATCCCAGGTGTTGCATATATATATATATATATATACACTGTATTCAGTTTAGCTAGATCCGTTCCTGTTATCTTCTAGACTATATACATTTAGTGCAGTGCGTCCTGCTCACAGTGTTCAGCTACATCCGTTCCTGTTATCTTCCTACTGACAGGCAGGCTTGTCTTGTTACAGTATATAAAGCTACCTGAAGAAAATTACTGGTGTTCTTTTGATCCTATTAGTACCACAGTCAGGCAGTTAGACTATTTACATTTAGTGCAGTGCGTCCTGCTCACAGTGTTCAGCTAGATCCGTTCCTGTTATCTTCTTACTGACAGGCAGGCTTGTCTTGTTACAGTATTTTGAAGAAAATTACTGGTGTTCTTTTGATCCTATTAGTACCACAGTCAGGCAGCTAGACTATTTACATTTAGTGCAGTGCGTCCTGCTCACAGTGTTCAGCTAGATCCGTTCCTGTTATCTTCCTACTGACAGGCAGGCTTGTCTTGTTACAGTATATAAAGCTACCTGAAGAAAATTACTGGTGTTCTTTTGATCCTATTAGTACCACAGTCAGGCAGCTAGACTATTTACATTTAGTGCAGTGCGTCCTGCTCACAGCGTTCTGCAAAACCTACAAGTTAGTGGGGTGCGTCCTGCTCACAGTGTTCAGCTATATCCGTTTCTGTTATCTTCTTACTGACAGGCAGGCTTGTCTTGTTACAGTAAATACAGCTACCTGAAGAAAATTGCTGGTGTTCTTTTGATCCTATTAGTACCACAGTCAGGCAGCTAGACTATTTACAGTTAGTGCATTGCATCCTGCTCACAGTGTTCTGCTAAACCTACAAGTTAATGGGGTGTGTCCTGCTCACAGCGTTCTGCAAAACCTACAAGCTAGTGGGGTGCGTCCTGCTCACAGTGTTCAGCTAGATCCATTTCTGTTATCTTCTTACTGACAGGCAGGCTTGTCTTGTTACAGTAAATACAGCTACCTGAAGAAAATTGCTGGTGTTCTTTTGATCCTATTAGTACCACAGTCAGGCAGCTAGACTATTTACATTTAGTGCAGTGCGTCCTGCTCACAGTGTTCAGCTAGATCCGTTCCTGTTATCTTCCTACTGATAGGCAGGCTTGTCTTGTTACAGTATATAAAGCTACCTGAAGAAAATTACTGGTGTTCTTTTGATCCTATTAGTACCACAGTCAGGCAGCTAGACTATTTACATTTAGTGCAGTGCGTCCTGCTCACAGTGTTCTGCAAAACCTACAAGTTAGTGGGGTGCGTCCTGCTCACAGTGTTCAGCTAGATCCGTTTCTGTTATCTTCTTACTGACAGGCAGGCTTGTCTTGTTACAGTAAATACAGCTACCTGAAGAAAATTGCTGGTGTTCTTTTGATCCTATTAGTACCACAGTCAGGCAGCTAGACTATTTACAGTTAGTGCAGTGCGTCCTGCTCACAGTGTTCTGCTAAACCTACAAGTTAGTGGGGTGCGTCCTGCTCACAGTGTTCAGCTAAACCTACAAGTTAGTGGGGTGCATCCACCTCACAGTGTTCAGCTAAACCTACAAGCTAGTGGGGTGCGTCCTGCTCACAGTGTTCAGCTAGATCCGTTTTTGTTATCTTCTTACTGACAGGCAGGCTTGTCTTGTTACAGTAAATAAAGCTATCTGAAGAAAATTGCTGGTGTTCTTTTGATCCTATTAGTACCACAGTCAGGCAGCTAGACTATTTACATTTAGTGCAGTGCGTCCTGCTCACAGTGTTCAGCTAGATCCGTTCCTGTTATCTTCCTACTGACAGGCAGGCTTGTCTTGTTACAGTATATAAAGCTACCTGAAGAAAATTACTGGTGTTCTTTTGATCCTATTAGTACCACAGTCAGGCAGCTAGACTATTTACATTTAGTGCAGTGCGTCCTGCTCACAGTGTTCTGCAAAACCTACAAGTTAGTGGGGTGCGTCCTGCTCACAGTGTTCAGCTAGATCCGTTTCTGTTATCTTCTTACTGACAGGCAGGCTTGTCTTGTTACAGTAAATACAGCTACCTGAAGAAAATTGCTGGTGTTCTTTTGATCCTATTAGTACCACAGTCAGGCAGCTAGACTATTTACAGTTAGTGCAGTGCGTCCTGCTCACAGTGTTCTGCTAAACCTACAAGTTAGTGGGGTGCGTCCTGCTCACAGTGTTCAGCTAAACCTACAAGTTAGTGGGGTGCGTCCACCTCACAGTGTTCAGCTAAACCTACAAGCTAGTGGGGTGCGTCCTGCTCACAGTGTTCAGCTAGATCCGTTTTTGTTATCTTCTTACTGACAGGCAGGCTTGTCTTGTTACAGTAAATAAAGCTATCTGAAGAAAATTGCTGGTGTTCTTTTGATCCTATTAGTACCACAGTCAGGCAGCTAGACTATTTACAGTTAGTGCAGTGCGTCCTGCTCACAGTGTTCTGCTAAACCTACAAGTTAGTGGGGTGCGTCCTGCTCACAGTGTTCAGCTAAACCTACAAGTTAGTGGGGTGCGTCCACCTCACAGTGTTCAGCTAAACCTACAAGCTAGTGAGGTGCGTCCTGCTCACAGTGTTCAGCTAGATCCGTTTCTGTTATCTTCTTACTGACAGGCAGGCTTGTCTTGTTACAGTAAATACAGCTACCTGAAGAAAATTGCTGGTGTTCTTTTGATCCTATTAGTACCACAGTCAGGCAGCTAGACTATTTACATTTAGTGCAGTGCGTCCTGCTCACAGTGTTCAGCTAGATCCGTTCCTGTTATCTTCCTACTGACAGGCAGGCTTGTTTTGTTACAGTATATAAAGCTACCTGAAGAAAATTACTGGTGTTCTTTTGATCCTATTAGTACCACAGTCAGGCAGCTAGACTATTTACATTTAGTGCAGTGCGTCCTGCTCACAGTGTTCTGCAAAACCTACAAGTTAGTGGGGTGCGTCCTGCTCACAGTGTTCAGCTAGATCCGTTTCTGTTATCTTCTTACTGACAGGCAGGCTTGTCTTGTTACAGTAAATACAGCTACCTGAAGAAAATTGCTGGTGTTCTTTTGATCCTATTAGTACCACAGTCAGGCAGCTAGACTATTTACAGTTAGTGCAGTGCGTCCTGCTCACAGTGTTCTGCTAAACCTACAAGTTAGCGGGGTGCATCCACCTCACAGTGTTCAGCTAAACCTACAAGCTAGTGGGGTGCGTCCTGCTCACAGTGTTCAGCTAGATCCGTTTCTGTTATCTTCTTACTGACAGGCAGGCTTGTCTTGTTACAGTAAATACAGCTACCTGAAGAAAATTGCTGGTGTTCTTTTGATCCTATTAGTACCACAGTCAGGCAGCTAGACTATTTACATTTAGTGCAGTGCGTCCTGCTCACAGTGTTCAGCTAGATCCGTTCCTGTTATCTTCCTACTGACAGGCAGGCTTGTCTTGTTACAGTATATAAAGCTACCTGAAGAAAATTACTGGTGTTCTTTTGATCCTATTAGTACCACAGTCAGGCAGCTAGACTATTTACATTTAGTGCAGTGCGTCCTGCTCACAGTGTTCTGCAAAACCTACAAGTTAGTGGGGTGCGTCCTGCTCACAGTGTTCAGCTAGATCCGTTTCTGTTATCTTCTTACTGACAGGCAGGCTTGTCTTGTTACAGTAAATACAGCTACCTGAAGAAAATTGCTGGTGTTCTTTTGATCCTATCAGTACCACAGTCAGGCAGCTAGACTATTTACAGTTAGTGCAGTGCGTCCTGCTCACAGTGTTCTGCTAAACCTACAAGTTAGTGGGGTGCGTCCTGCTCACAGTGTTCAGCTAAACCTACAAGTTAGTGGGGTACGTCCACCTCACAGTGTTCAGCTAAACCTACAAGCTAGTGGGGTGCGTCCTGCTCACAGTGTTCAGCTAGATCCGTTTCTGTTATCTTCTTACTGACAGGCAGGCTTGTCTTGTTACAGTAAATACAGCTACCTGAAGAAAATTGCTGGTGTTCTTTTGATCCTATTAGTACCACAGTCAGGCAGCTAGACTATTTACATTTAGTGCAGTGCGTCCTGCTCACAGTGTTCAGCTACATCCGTTCCTGTTATCTTCCTACTGACAGGCAGGCTTGTCTTGTTACAGTATATAAAGCTACCTGAAGAAAATTACTGGTGTTCTTTTGATCCTATTAGTACCACAGTCAGGCAGCTAGACTATTTACATTTAGTGCAGTGCGTCCTGCTCACAGTGTTCTGCAAAACCTACAAGTTAGTGAGGTGCGTCCTGCTCACAGTGTTCAGCTAGATCCGTTTCTGTTATCTTCTTACTGACAGGCAGGCTTGTCTTGTTACAGTAAATACAGCTACCTGAAGAAAATTGCTGGTGTTCTTTTGATCCTATTAGTACCACAGTCAGGCAGCTAGACTATTTACAGTTAGTGCAGTGCGTCCTGCTCACAGTGTTCTGCTAAACCTACAAGTTAGTGGGGTGCGTCCTGCTCACAGTGTTCAGCTAAACCTACAAGTTAGTGGGGTGCGTCCACCTCACAGTGTTCAGCTAAACCTACAAGCTAGTGGGGTGCGTCCTGCTCACAGTGTTCAGCTAGATCCGTTTCTGTTATCTTCTTACTGACAGGCAGGCTTGTCTTGTTACAGTAAATACAGCTACCTGAAGAAAATTGCTGGTGTTCTTTTGATCCTATTAGTACCACAGTCAGGCAGCTATACTATTTACATTTAGTGCAGTGCGTCCTGCTCACAGTGTTCAGCTAGATCCGTTCCTGTTATCTTCCTACTGACAGGCAGGCTTGTTTTGTTACAGTATATAAAGCTACCTGAAGAAAATTACTTGTGTTCTTTTGATCCTATTAGTACCACAGTCAGGCAGCTAGACTATTTACATTTAGTGCAGTGTGTCCTGCTCACAGTGTTCTGCAAAACCTACAAGTTAGTGGGGTGCGTCCTGCTCACAGTGTTCAGCTAGATCCGTTTCTGTTATCTTCTTACTGACAGGCAGGCTTGTCTTGTTACAGTAAATACAGCTACCTGAAGAAAATTGCTGGTGTTCTTTTGATCCTATTAGTACCACAGTCAGGCAGCTAGACTATTTACATTTAGTGCAGTGCGTCCTGCTCACAGTGTTCTGCAAAACCTACAAGTTAGTGGGGTGCGTCCTGCTCACAGTGTTCAGCTAAACCTACAAGCTAGTAGGGTGCGTCCTGCTCACAGTGTTCAGCTAGATCCGTTTCTGTTATCTTCTTACTGACAGGCAGGCTTGTCTTGTTACAGTAAATACAGCTACCTGAAGAAAATTGCTGGTGTTCTTTTGATCCTATTAGTACCACAGTCAGGCAGCTAGACTATTTACATTTAGTGCAGTGCGTCCTGCTCACAGTGTTCAGCTAAAGCTACGTGTAGAAGGTTGGTGGTGTTCTCATACTACAGGCAGGCAGTTGATTTTGCTAGCTGCAGTATCAGTACATATATATATCCCAGCTTAGTGCAGCTACAGGCCATTAGTATGTCTGGAAGGCCAAGAAGGAGAGGCAGACAGTCACAAGCCAATAAGAGAGGGCAAGCAGGCTCTGTGTCTAGTGCTGGTCTTGGAGACGGTGCATCCTCATCAGCACGTGGCCATGGGACACGCTTGGCCTTTTTTTCAGCAGCTGGCCATGTTGAGCCGCAACATGCGGAAGACTTGGTCGAGTGGATGACCAAGCCGTCCTCATCCTCTCTCACCCATGCCCAGGGTACTTTGGCAAAGCAGCGGCCTCTTCCCTCGGCTCAATGTCATCAGTGACTCCTTCCCTAGCCCCACCATGTCCTCCTGAGGTGTCCCTCGAACTGTTTGGCCACAGTGTTGGGTACATGCTCCAGGAGGATGCCCAGCGTTTGGAAGGCTCTGAGCTCGATGAAGGCAGTAACATGAGCACGGACAGAGGGGGTGCCCAAGAAGGACAGCAATCTGGCAGTCATGCTCCCCCTGCTGCAGCATACTGCCAGGTTTGCTCCAGTGATGAGGAGGGAGGGGATGATGAGGTCACTGACTCAACGTGGGTGCCTGATAGGAGAGAGGAGGAGGAGGAGGCGGCACATCACCAATGAGGTAGGATGCCCTCCAGGGGCCAGCCTAAGGGCAGCACATTGACTGCATCACACCCCAAAGCTCCACATGTGCAGGGCGCTGCAGTCTCTGCGCGTTATTCAAAAAGTTCTTTGGTGTGGGCCTTTTTTGAGACGAGTGCATCAGATCGCACCGCTGCTATTTGCAACATATGTCTCAAGCGTATCTCACGTGGCCAAAACATCTCCCGCTTGGGTACCACATGCTTGACCAGACATATGTTGACCTGCCATGCAGTTCGTTGGCAAGCGTATCTAAAAGACCCACACCAAAGAACAAAGAGGACCTCTCCTTGCTCCTCATCAGCTGAGATTTCCAACCCCACTAGACCTTCAGTCCTCTCTGAGACCTGCACTGAGAGGAATGAAGGTGTAGAATTAGGTGTGTCACAGCCAAGTACTTGTGGGCAATCTGCTTTTCGTACACCGACGTCAGATTGTACCAGGCAAATTTCCCTGCCCCAGCTGCTGCACCGCCTAAAGAAGTTTGCTCCCAGCCATCCACATGCCCAGCGGTTGAATGCTAGCTTGGCAAAATTGCTAGCACTTCAACTGCTGCCTTTTTAGTTGGTAGACTCTGCCCCCTGAGTTTGTGGAATGTGCGGTTCCTCAGTGGCAGGTACCCAAACGCCACTTTTTCTCACGGAAGGCGATTCCGGCTCTCTACCAGCATGTGGAAGGCAATGTCCATGCCTCGCTGGACAGGGCGGTCAGCGGTAAGGTGTTTATTACCGCTGACTCATGGTCCAGCAGGCATGGACAGGGACATTACCTAAGTTTCACGGCGCATTGGGTGACTCTGCTGGCAGCTGGGAAGGATGCAGGACAAGGTGCAGTAGTGTTGGAGGTTGTTCCGCCACCACGCCTCCAAAATGCTAATGATTGTGACACACCTCTCTCCTCCACCCCCTCCTCTTCTTCTTCCTCCATGGCCTGTTCCTCGGAACCAGTGGTGCTCCATAGTCGTTCAAGGGGCTACGCAAGTACGCAGGCCAAAAGATGCCATGCGGTGCTTGAGCTGGTGTGCTTGGGGGACAGGAGCCACACTGGGGCAGAGGTTCTGTCAGCTCTGCAGGGGCAGGTTCAGAGGTGGTTGACGCCACGCCAACTTAAGGCAGGAATGGTGGTTTGCGACAATGGCACCAACCTCCTCTCTGCCCTCCGACAGGGACAAATGACCCATGTGCCCTGTTTGGCTCACGTCCTTAACTTGGTGGTGCAGCGGTTCTTGGGCAGGTACCCGGGCTTAGCAGGCTTGAATGGAGGAGAAGATTTGGATGCCGCACACCGGATGTAGTCAAAAAACTTCACTTTATTGAAAAAATGGGATCATCAAAATAACAAGACTGTCATGCAGAAAGTACAGGTAAGCTGACGCGTTTCGCACTCAGGACCAGAGTGCTTACTCATAGCTCCGGGCTTACAGGATGTCCTGAGGCAGGCCAGGAAAGTCTGTGTGCATTTCCGCCGGTCATATAATGCCAGTGTTATAATACAAAAGAAAGTGCAGCGCTGAATTATAAATCAGTATAAAATGTCCGTGAATGAACCATAAGTATCGACGGTGGTGCAGGGTGCTTCATGCAGATCCAAAGTGCTTTTAAATCAGTGCTCCCCCTCCTTTCAGTCAAACCGCTCACCTTGTAAAAGGGACCCCTGAACTAACAGGAAGGTCTGATAGGCGTTCACCACTCGATTGGTGGTCAGAGTAATATCTTGGCTGGAAGGCAGGGACCTCTTCTTTAATAGGGATCACCACTTAATTGTTCGGTTTACATGGAATGAACAAAAAAATGCATAGTGCTCTCTGTATACTATTAAAAACAATACCTTTATTAAAAAGCGGTACTCACAAAATTAGCACTATGACCAGTGCTAGGCTTAAAAACGTATGACAATATTACAGATGACAGTCTAAGATGGCTGCAGGGGCGTCTAAACCAGGATGTAACCAATCCGCACGCGTATCGTCCGGAGGACTTCCTCAGCGGTTTATGGATCCTTAGGTGTAGTCAGTATTGAGTATACAGACCCCTGTTTATATCATCTGTTAATTGGTTACTCCTGAGTAGCGCTCATCCAATAAAAACGCTCGACTCAGGAGTAGGATGCATTGTTAGTAATGGTTGCCATAGCGATCGGCGTCGTGATGTCACGACGTCAGGCCGCAAGGCTAACTCTCTGTATTCACTTCCCCTTCCTGGGTAAACAGGAAGGGGATCCACCAACTATGATTGGCTGTTGCTAATAGCGGGGGTGTGTTGGAATGACCTATGACGCGAACGCGCCATCCGTGTGTCCCGCCTATCGAACACGTGGTTCACTAAGTCTAGTGGAAGCCACTCCCTTCCGCGTCAGGGACGTTCTATACTGTAAAATCACAGCGCGGTCGGGACATCACCCTGCCGCGATCGCGTCATCATAATGACGCGGTTTCCGGTCACATGATCGCCTACGTCAATAGGCACTGCCTTCATAGTTAAAGACAAGGGCTGCGTGAGCTGTAATGGGATGAAATATGTCACATGGTACCAATCCCTCTGCAACTGAGAAGAAGTGTAAGCAGAAAAGGGATAGTTATACCAGGTGGCGTCTTCTAAAAGGCACAAGCAATACCCAAAATAGGTAATGCAATCAGCACCATTGCGTTGGGCAATTCTAGTTCAACAAACATAATCCCTTAATATCATTGTTAAAAAAGATTAATTCAAAAAACAAGGTATATTAGTAAAAATAAAATAAATATAAAAAATGAATAAAGATGGAAAAAATAGTAATACCCACCATATGAAACTAAATGTAAATAAGACACATCTCTGCAGCCACCTTTTACAACACGGTCATCATATACAAAAACGAATCAGTAAGTACCAGATATTCAAATATATAAAATGTACAAACATAAAGGCCTCCCTGTTAAAATGAACTATCTGTCAGAGATGAAACAGTTCAAATCGAACTCAACATTGAGCCCCTTTGGTACTCCCACACGGGTCTCGTACACCCAGAAAGACTCCCGACGGCTCAATTGTCTAATAAAGTTACCTCCTCGCCAGTGGGGTGTAACCTTTTCGACTCCCCAAAATTTCAATTTAGCGGGACTGCGCTTATGACATAATTTAAAATGCTTGGAGACATTATGTGAGTCTAGTCCTTTTTTAATGTTAGTAATGTGTTCACCAATGCGGACATGCAAGGGGCGAGACGTTCTACCGACATATTGGAAGCCGCATTCACATTCCATCATATAAACCACCCCTGTGGTGGAGCATGTGATAAAATCTTTAATCAAATATGTCTTCTTTGTTGCTGTAGCTGTAAATTCTTTACGTTTTTTGATATTTCCCCTAGCTTGTTTACAGGCTGGGCAACGTCCACATGCATAAAAACCTGTCAGGAGGTTAGATAATCTATTTTCGGAAGCAAGAGGTGGATCAATAACCCCCGGGGCTAGCTTATCTCTAAGGGAGGGGGCCCTTTTATAGACAAACTGGGGACGTTCAGGAAGGACGGGGCCAAGCGTTTTATCTTGCTTTAAGATGGGCCAATACCTCCGAATAATCTTTTCGAATTTCTTGTATTGGACGTTATAGTCCAAAACGATCCTTATATTCCCTAAATTGTCTTGTTTAACCTTAGGACCATTAGAAACTAATGTAGTTCTATCCAACTTGCGGACAGTCTCAATATGTTTCATAATGTCTGATTTGTTGTAACCCTTTTGGACAAAACGTGTTGATAGAATTTCGGACTGTACAAGAAACTCCTGTTCTTGTGAACAATTCCGCCGAATGCGTACAAATTGTCCCTTGGGAATGTTGCACAACCATTGTAAATGGTGGCAACTACCAAGGGGGATGTACGCATTACGGTCAGTAGGTTTGAAGTGGTTTCTTAGTTCTAACCCGTTGTCTTTCAGATGAATATCAAGATCTAGATAAGTGACATGATCGATACCCACATTCCAAGAGAGAACAATATTTCTATTGTTCTCATCTAATTTTTTCATGAAGGTGTCAAGGTTCGATCGGTCACCATTCCAAATCATAATGATATCATCGATATACCGTTGGTAACAGATGAGTTCAGGGGGTGTGTTCTTATAGATCACTTCTTCCTCCCAGTGTGCCATAAATAAATTGGCAACACTGGGAGCAAAACGAGCCCCCATTGCCACACCCCTTGTTTGGAGGAAAAACCGTCTGTTGTACCAAAAATAATTTTTGGCTAAACAGAATCTTAAACAATCCAGAATAAAGTTCTTTTGTCTTTTTGCCAGCTCAGCTGATCCGAATGCCCACTGTACTGAGGTTAGCGCATCTTCATGGCTAATGATCGTGTAAAGGGAACTAACATCCGCTGTAATTAATACACATGAAGAAGTGAGTGGGAGAGACTCTAAAATGTGGATAATGTGTTTAGTATCTTTTACAAAAGAGCGGGTTTTAATAACCATGGGCTGTAGGAAATGGTCAATGTACTGACCCAGTCTCGAAGAGACTGAGTCTATCCCGTTGACTATGGGGCGACCAGGGGGGTGGGTACTGTTTTTATGTATTTTGGGTAAAAAGTAAATGATAGGGGTACGGCAGAAAAAAGGGTCCAAATATGAAGCCTCTTTTGAGTTGAGGACACCAATGTGTTTACCTCTTGCTATAAGATAGTGTAACTCTTCTTTGTATTGGAGCATCGGGTCCTTTGTAAGTAAAACATAAGTATTATGGTCAGCCAGCATATTTTCCATTTCATTGTTATAATATGTTTTACTTAAGACAACCAAACCTCCTCCCTTATCAGCTGGGCGTATAACCAGATCTTTGCGTTTTAACAAGGACTCAATTCCTCTTTTGATATGTAAAGGATCGTTGACTTTCCGGACTTTCAATGCATCCAGATCTTTGTTAACCATATTCCTAAAAACTTCCATATGTTTGTTGTCTCGGTTGGGGGGATTGAAAACCGATTTATTGCGGAGAGAGGAGTGCGTAATTGAAGATTTCTGAATATTAGTAGAATTACGCACTATAGCATTCGAAAGATGATATTTCTTGATATTGAGAGTTCTCATAAATTTTTGCAAACTGATATAAGTTTGGAATTTGTTTAAGTTACGGGTAGGGGCGTATTTAAGACCCTTATCTAAGACTTTAATCTCATCCTCAGTCAAGGGAGAGCCACTGAGGTTATAAATACCAGCTCCTACCGGGGTCTGTTTCTTTTGAGTTCGCCTTCCTCCTCTCCTTCCTCTCTGTTTTTTCTTTTCCTTACTCCGCTGTCTGGGTATCCCAGGGATGGGCCCATATTCACCCTCCCTCCCGGATTGGGTGGGACAAACGGGGTCACCGTCCCCCTTCCATGAGGCGACCTGTAAAAATCCCCTCCCCTCCTAGGTCCAACATTCTGTAAGGGGGTAAATCTATTATGGGTAGGGACGGGATTTCTGACTTGTTGAAAACCTCTTCCTCTGTTAGAGGGAAAATTCCGAGAGTAATCAGAATATTGGTTGCCATTATGACTCCAATTCTGCCCATTCTCAGGATAAGAAGTTTCTTGATGATGGATGTCATTTGTATGTGGAGGGTTCCAGGGATACTGCCTATAGGGAGATTCGTAAACATCCCTCCCTCGCCCCCTCCCTTTCTTATTCTTACCTCTTTTGTTGTGTACAGGTCTAAAATGATTGGAATTAGCTGGGGTGGCATGATTATTGTATTGAAACTGCTCACAATTACCATCATCATTCTCTTGAATAAGAGAAGGAGTATGGAGGGGCTCTCCATTAGTCGGTACTGTTTGTGAGGGAACTATTGATGAGTCACCTGGTTTGGTTTGCCATTTATAGATATTCCCTTTGCCAAAATCCTCAAAATCTCTTAGATATTTCTTTTTCTTTTTATTTTGGGTCTCATAATCCCATTTGACTAGTTTATTTTTTAACTCAGCTGCAAGTCTAATAAACTCATCGGATTCCTTATGGGACTCTATGGAGCTTTTGAGTTCAGTGATCTGAGTTTCCAGTAGAGTCATCTTACGTCGTTTACGTGCTAAAAGAAACTCAATCAACTCAAGACCCTTACCAGTAAAAAAAAGGACTAGACTCACATAATGTCTCCAAGCATTTTAAATTATGTCATAAGCGCAGTCCCGCTAAATTGAAATTTTGGGGAGTCGAAAAGGTTACACCCCACTGGCGAGGAGGTAACTTTATTAGACAATTGAGCCGTCGGGAGTCTTTCTGGGTGTACGAGACCCGTGTGGGAGTACCAAAGGGGCTCAATGTTGAGTTCGATTTGAACTGTTTCATCTCTGACAGATAGTTCATTTTAACAGGGAGGCCTTTATGTTTGTACATTTTATATATTTGAATATCTGGTACTTACTGATTCGTTTTTGTATATGATGACCGTGTTGTAAAAGGTGGCTGCAGAGATGTGTCTTATTTACATTTAGTTTCATATGGTGGGTATTACTATTTTTTCCATCTTTATTCATTTTTTATATTTATTTTATTTTTACTAATATACCTTGTTTTTTGAATTAATCTTTTTTAACAATGATATTAAGGGATTATGTTTGTTGAACTAGAATTGCCCAACGCAATGGTGCTGATTGCATTAGCTATTTTGGGTATTGCTTGTGCCTTTTAGAAGACGCCACCTGGTATAACTATCCCTTTTCTGCTTACACTTCTTCTCAGTTGCAGAGGGATTGGTACCATGTGACATATTTCATCCCATTACAGCTCACGCAGCCCTTGTCTTTAACTATGAAGGCAGTGCCTATTGACGTAGGCGATCATGTGACCGGAAACCGCGTCATTATGATGACGCGATCGCGGCAGGGTGATGTCCCGACCGCGCTGTGATTTTACAGTATAGAACGTCCCTGACGCGGAAGGGAGTGGCTTCCACTAGACTTAGTGAACCACGTGTTCGATAGGCGGGACACACGGATGGCGCGTTCGCGTCATAGGTCATTCCAACACACCCCCGCTATTAGCAACAGCCAATCATAGTTGGTGGATCCCCTTCCTGTTTACCCAGGAAGGGGAAGTGAATACAGAGAGTTAGCCTTGCGGCCTGACGTCGTGACATCACGACGCCGATCGCTATGGCAACCATTACTAACAATGCATCCTACTCCTGAGTCGAGCGTTTTTATTGGATGAGCGCTACTCAGGAGTAACCAATTAACAGATGATATAAACAGGGGTCTGTATACTCAATACTGACTACACCTAAGGATCCATAAACCGCTGAGGAAGTCCTCCGGACGATACGCGTGCGGATTGGTTACATCCTGGTTTAGACGCCCCTGCAGCCATCTTAGACTGTCATCTGTAATATTGTCATACGTTTTTAAGCCTAGCACTGGTCATAGTGCTAATTTTGTGAGTACCGCTTTTTAATAAAGGTATTGTTTTTAATAGTATACAGAGAGCACTATGCATTTTTTTGTTCATTCCATGTAAACCGAACAATTAAGTGGTGATCCCTATTAAAGAAGAGGTCCCTGCCTTCCAGCCAAGATATTACTCTGACCACCAATCGAGTGGTGAACGCCTATCAGACCTTCCTGTTAGTTCAGGGGTCCCTTTTACAAGGTGAGCGGTTTGACTGAAAGGAGGGGGAGCACTGATTTAAAAGCACTTTGGATCTGCATGAAGCACCCTGCACCACCGTCGATACTTATGGTTCATTCACGGACATTTTATACTGATTTATAATTCAGCGCTGCACTTTCTTTTGTATTATATCATGTGAAAGGATTTATATATTTGCCTTTAGTGTTCAGCAGCTTCGTTTCATCTGAGGGTTTTTGCGCTGACTGTTTGTCTCTTTGTAAATATAATGCCAGTGCTCGGCTGACGGACCTCCAAAAGGAGTTTAACCTGCCCAAGAACCGCCTAATCTGTGACATGCCCATCAGGTGGAACTCAATGTTGGCCATGCTGCAGCGGCTGCACATGCAGCAGAGGGCCATCAATGAGTACCTGTGCGACTATGGCACCAGGACAGGGTCAGGGGAGCTTGGTTTTTTTTCCCCACGCCAGTGGGCCATGATCAGGGATGCATGCACTGTCCTGTCACCATTTGAGGAGGCCACGAGGATGGTGAGCAGTGACAGTGCATGCATCAGTGACACTGTCCCCCTTGTCCACCTGTTGGAGCACATGCTGCGTGGAATAATGGACAGGGCACTTGAGGCAGAACAGAGGCAGGAAGAGGAGGACTTCCTTAGCTCTCAAGGCCCCCTTTATCCAGACAGTGTTCCTGCGTGCCCGCCAATCACACAGGAAGAGGAGGAGGAGGAGGAGGAGGAGGAGGAAGATTGTGTCAGTATGGAGGTGGAGCCTGGCACTCAGCATCAGCAGCAGTCTTTAAGGGATCAGTCCCAAGAAACACATGGACTTGTACGTGGCTGGGGGGAGGTGGCTGCGGACCATGTCGTCCTTAGTGACCCAGAGGACTCCGGACCGAATGCCTCAGCAAACCTACGCTGCATGGCCTCCCTGATCCTGCAAAGCCTGCGTAAGGATCCTCGTATTCATGGTATCAAGGAGAAGGACCAATACTGGCTGGCAACCCTCCTTGATCCACGTTACAAGGGTAAGGTTGCGGACCTTATCTTGCCATCGCAGAGGGAGCAGAGGATGAAACATCTTCGGGAGGCCTTGCAGAAAGGTCTGTGCAACGCGTTCCCAGAGACTGGGAGGTTACAAACTCCTGTTTCTGGACAACGTGTTGCTGAGGCTTTGGTCAGTCAAAGAAAGAGCGGTGGAGAAGGTGGCCGTCTGACCGATGCATTCAGACAATTTTTTGGTCCGCAGCCCCAAGGTGTGATCGGTTCCAGCAACCATCGCCAGCGTCTGTTTTACATGGTGCAGGAATACCTAGGGGCAAGATCAGACTTGGACACCTTTCCCACCGAAAATCCTCTGGGTTACTGGGTCTTGAGGATGGATCACTGGCCAGAGCTTGCACAGTATGCAATTGAGCTACTGGCCTGTCCTGCATCCAGCGTTCTTTCGGAACACACATTCAGTGCTGCTGGAGGCGTGGTAATCGATCACAGGGTGCGTCTGTCCACTGACTCGGTCGATCGACTGACCTTCATAAAAATGAATCAGTCTTGGATCACCACCAGCTACCAAGCACCTGATGCTGATGTAACCGAATAATTTTTTTTGAAATCTCAGATCCCTTCAAAGACTGCCTATGCTGAGTGACTATCCCTGAGTAATTATCCTCTTCCTCCTCAATCATCACGCTGATAGCTTGTAAGAACATTTTTGGTTCTGGGCACCACCACCAGTGCCTAAGGCACAATTTTTCAGCCCCTGTTTAACAGGGGCGTGTAATTACAATTTTTGATGTAATACTTTGCAGCAGGGCTCGTTCCTGCATTCCAACTAGAGTGTCTGTGAGGAGTTGCAGTGTTGTGGCACCAGCACCAGTGCCTAAGGCCCATTTTTTCTGCCCCTGTTTAACAGGGGCGTGTAATTACAATTTTTGATGTAATACTTTGCAGCAGGGCTCGTTCCTGCGTTCCAACTAGAGTGTCTGTGAGGGGTTGCAGTGTTGTGGCACCAGCACCAGTGCCTAAGGCCCGTTTTTTCTGCCCCTGTTTAACAGGGGCGTGTAATTACAATTTTTGATGCAATACTTTGCAGCAGGGCTCGCTCCTGCGTTCCAACTAGAGTGTCTGTGAGGGGTTGCAGTGTTGTGGCACCAGCACCAGTGCCTAAGGCCTAATTTTTCAGCTCCTGTTCAACAGGGGCATGTAATTACAATTCTTGATCTAATATTTCACAGCAGGGCCCTGTGAGGGCTTACAGTGTTGTGGCCACAGCAACACCTAAGGCCCAAATTTCTGCTGAGTATATAGGGCAGGACCCTACTTTCAAACAACTAACTTACAAACGACTCCTACTTGCAAACGGAAGGAGACAACAGGAAGTGAGATGAAATCTACCCCTAGGATGGGAAATTCTCTCCTGTAAGAGTTAATATGGGAAAAACATTTCTCCTTTCCACTGATGCTTTCCACTCCTTGTTCCACAAAAAAACCCAAATTTTCAAAAAACATTTTTCATTGGGACAAAAAGTGAGGTGAAATCTTCTGAAGAGGAGGAAAGACAGCAAAACAAATGTCACAGGGGTGATAACCCTTCCCTATGTTTTCCAAAAAGCTTAAAAAAGATTTTTTGGCTGGAGCTAAACACGTTAAAAATGTACCCGTTCAAAATTACAAAGAGATTCTCCTTAACAACAAACCTACAGTCCCTGTCTTGTTTGCACCACCTGTATACTGCTGTTCAGAGTATATAGGGCCTGGTGGCCCCACACCTTTCCTTATTTTAATTTGGGTGCGGGGTTCCCCCTTTATATCCATACAAGACCCAAAGGGCCTGGTAATGGACTGGGGGGTACCCATGCCGTTTGTCTCACTGATTTCCATCCATATTGCGCCGACATTACATTAAACCCGCAAGCAGTTTTAAATGAGTTTTTTCCTTTAAAAATGACATTTGGTGCAGGTACTGTTCTAAACACGGGAAACACGCGTCACTTTACAGGCATACTATAGACACCCCTCAGGTACGATATTTAAAGGAATATTTCACTTTTTTTTTTTCACTTTAAGCATTATTAAAATCACTGCTCCCGAAAAAACGGCCGTTTTTAAAAGTTTTTTTTGCATTGATACATGTCCCCTGGGGTAGGACCCGGGTCCCCAAACCCTTTTTAGGACAATACCATGCAAATTGTAAAAAAGAGAAGGAAGGTTTGGGACTTTAAATGAGGCGTGGGTAAGCACCTCCATCCCTAAATTGAATCAAATCGAGAGGGAAATGGGACTTTAAATGAAGCGGCTGAACTGCGGAGGTGATGATATAAATATACAATTTTATTTATAACAAGGTAAAAATGGTAATTTCATATATACATAAAAGCACAAGGTATAGACACAGTAATACACAGTATATAAATAAATAAGAATAAATTCATAAGGTTAATGACTAGTATATGACAGCAATCTGGCCTTAAAGTGCTAAACACAGCATGCCCGGCACCTGTGTTGATAATCACATAAGGGGAATCTACGAATGTTGGATTCATGGTCTAACATCGTCAAAGCGTAGTATGTGTCTCTGCAGCATCCAATAGCTCTACGCGTTTCGTGGAATTGTCTCCACTCGTCAGGAGCAGATGCAACAGGTTCCTGTAGATTAAATGGTTATGGTGAAACCACATTATGTATAGAAGTAAAGAATGTTATTTATAAAAAATTGACCAAATACACTCACCAGCCCCGGCAGTGGGGCTCTTGCCGCTCCGGCGATTGTGGGCAGGTTTGGGGTTTTTGAGCCTGTTCACGGTGTATGGGGGTCTTTTCCTATCGCGGGAGCTGCGATGCGCCTCGTGGGTCCTCCCTTCTCTCACGGCACAGGGTGTTTGGGAGATCGGGGGGACGCCCCTTCGCGCATCGGCGCCACAGTCCTCACGTCCAGCGTTTGACGTCGATCATGACGTCATTACGCTGCCATTGAGAGCACCTCCTGCGTGACCTGTGTGGGAGCGGTTTAGCGCCGATCGCCTGGTGGTTTGACCCAGGTGCGGACGCCTCCCCCGCCCCCCCCGCGTTCACGCACGTGGCGTTGGTGGCGTACCTGTACATATACCCTCAGTCAGAGCTAGCTGTCCATATGGCCGGTCTTTGCCTGGGGCTCCTGCACACCAGCTATTCCACCGCCTGGTGTTGCATGGCATGCAGCTTGGGTAAGTGTCCTCTGGTTTAGACCCACACACAACACGTTTGGTTTTTGCACTGTTTTTGTTTATACACATTTGTTTTTTACACTTACTTCACTTTTAGGTTTGTTTTTGCTCAGACCACTCTCACTTATAGGTCAGCCCACCCCATACACATTACACCAACTACACTTCACATCTCATCTTTTTCCTCCATCTCTCACACATGCCAACACATTGGGCTCACATTTTTACATTATTATTTTTTCATCTTTTTTTCATCATTTCCCTAACACATACCTTGCCTCTTTTTTTTTTTTTTTTTTTTTCACATTTTCATCATCTCACCTCACACATATTTTCATTCTCATTTTCAGATGTTTTGATTTGCCCATACCTCCAAGTCAGCACCTACATTCATGGGGACCACCTTAGGCACCATACCACCACCCCAAGCTGCCCATGTACAGGTACGCCGCCTCAGCTCCCGTGATGTGGTCTGTGCCTCCGGTTCACCTGTCTCGCTCGCCCCTTATCGCTCCCACTGCCGGGACTGGTGAGTGTATTTGGTCAATTTTTTATAAATAACATTCTTTACTTCTATACATAATGTGGTTTCACCATAACCATTTAATCTACAGGAACCTGTTGCATCTGCTCCTGACGAGTGGAGACAATTCCACGAAACGCGTAGAGCTATTGGATGCTGCAGAGACACATACTACGCTTTGACGATGTTAGACCATGAATCCAACATTCGTAGATTCCCCTTATGTGATTATCAACACAGGTGCCGGGCATGCTGTGTTTAGCACTTTAAGGCCAGATTGCTGTCATATACTAGTCATTAACCTTATGAATTTATTCTTATTTATTTATATACTGTGTATTACTGTGTCTATACCTTGTGCTTTTATGTATATATGAAATTACCATTTTTACCTTGTTATAAATAAAATTGTATATTTATATCATCACCTCCGCAGTTCAGCCGCTTCATTTAAAGTCCCATTTCCCTCTCGATTTGAATACCATACAAATTAGCCTTTAAAATGAGCACTTTTGATTTTGAACGTTCGAGTCCCATAGACGTCAATGGGGTTCTAACGTTCGTGCGAACTTTCGGTCCGTTCGCAGGTTCTGGTGCGAACCGAACCGGGGGGTGTTCGGCTCATCCCTAGTCTGGAGTCATGGAGGATGGCAAACGTTATCAACTTCTCCAACTCAGTGGGTATATCTCAGGCTGCTATCTCATCTTTAATTCAATCTTATTTTATTGAGAAAGAAAATATGTACAGTAGACAAGTATGTCATACAAAAACACAAAAATAGATATAGGCATCGATGCGATACTGGTAACATATTGTCTCATGGTTTAGACAGTTCGTGAGCTCCGATTGATTTAGTTTGATATATAAGCCTGTGTAGCTATATCGTCTAACATGACTTATTAAGGGTAGATGAGCACCACTATCCACTCGAGTGGCGCCCACCTATTGCAAACAAGCTAGGGCTTTTGTTGCTGTGCTAAACGCGTTTTCTCTGAGGGGGAAGCTCTGTGTGTGTCACACTATCAGTCTGACGAGATTAGAGAGTATAATTTAGGTGGTCGTGTAGCGCTGCAACATATAAAGGGAAAGGAAGAAAGAAGAGTAGGGGTAAAGGGGACAAGGGAGTAAGGAATATAGATATTAAGATTAAGATATTCCACTCTTGTTACGCAGTTGCATTGGTGGAGTCCTCTGTAGCCCATGGAATAAATTCCGCGGAGTAATGAAACATAGACCACGAGATCCAGGTCTTGGACAATTGCTCCTCCTTACCCGTTTCCTGCGACAACATTCGTTCCAGTCTATTGATTTGGTCCACTTCAATTGCCCAATACTCCAGGGAAGGCATGCTTGTCGACTTCCAGTGTCTGGGCAGAACCGTTCTAGCTGCCGCCAGAAAGTGACGCAGAACGTCTTTTTTTTTTTACCAATTTAAGCAGGCCAGGGAGCATAGATAGCAGAAGGAGAGGGTGTAATCGAGGTCACCATGAGTCTGCAGTACAAGTCGAGGATCTTTTGTCAGAACCTCCACACAGGAGGGCATTCCCACCAAATGTGGAGTAAGGTTCCCTCGGATGACAAACGCCAGCAGGTATCCGGGAGTGCTGGGTTTATCCAGTGAAATGTCGAGGGGCATCTGTACCAACGGGTCACCAATTTGAATCCTTTTTCTTGCGATTTGGAGGCTAAGGATATTTTGTGAGTCAGAATGCAGCACTTTTGCCAATCTACAGGTGAAATGGAGTGACTAAAATCTTCCCTCCAGGCCTGTGTTTATGGGGGGAGGTGAGGATTATAGACCATATGTATGAGAGTATAGTTGAGAGACCACATGCATAGGGGGGTTAGTCTCCAAGTCTGTTAGGTCAGTAAGCATATCAGGCAAGGATGGGCAGGTTCGAATAAAAGATAGCACCTGTTGCCTCTGCAGCCAGTGCGTCAAAGTATGGGAAGATGGGCCAGAGGGAACAACTAGAATCAGAGAAGAATCTGAACGCAGGACTTGGGCAAGTCGTCTGTGATCCTCCTTACACTAAGGGCCAAAACTCGCTACTTGTAGGGGAAAAGCCGGAGTTCCAAACAGTGGAGCCATGGGTCCTTTCAGAGGAGATAGGGTCTTGGAGGAATTCATTCGGGTCCAAATTTGTATAGTGTCGGGTGAGGTCGCTCAGGGGTATCCCCCTTTTAGGAATTTAGTAGGCGTCCACGGTAGTGCGTGGAGATCTACTGAATTGATATGGCTCTCTATTTGTACCCATAATTTGGTGGATGAATGATGGAACAAGTTAAGTATACGTGTGAGTACTGCTGCTCTATAATATATAGAGGCATCTGGAGCTCCAGCTCCACAACAAATCTTGGGGAGCGATAGAGTCTCATAGCATATCCGAGGACGAGCATCCCCAGATAAAGGAGGAGAACAGTTGGCGGAGCTTCTTAAAGAACCAGGAGGGTATTGAAATGGGAATTGTCTGGAACAAATAGAGGAACAGAGGGGGGGCGACCATTTTTAGAGCATTCACCCTACCTAGCCAAGGTAGGCGTTTTTTTTGTGTAGTTTGATAGATCTGTCTTGGTTCTAAGCAGAAGGGGAACATAGTTCAGAGAGAACAATTGGGACCTTTCTGTGGGTATTTGGATTCCGAGGTAACGGATGGAAGTGGAACCTGTTTTAAAGGGAAACTTAATGGAGACTTGGCGGAGAGCCTCCTGGGACAAAGATGTTCAGTCTTTCTGAATTAGTATGATTCACTTTGAAATTGCTCAGCTTCCCAAACCTTGTGAATTCCTGCATAATATGTGGTAAAGATAGATGGGGCTGGGTTACAAACTTTAACAGGTCATCTGCAAAGAGAGCCAGTTTGGAATGAGTAGGGACTATCGATACACCCGAGATGTTAGGGTTATTGTGCAAGGCAATTGCCAGGTGTTCCATGACAAGGACATAGAGAAGGGGAGATAGAGGACAGCCTTGTCGTGTACCGTTATGGATGGAAAATGTAGGTGATAATGAGCCATTCATCCGAATTCCAGCAGAAGGAGAGGAGTAAAAGGGACATAATTCGGAATAGCATTTTAGGGCCCAGACCTATCTGTTTCAGAGACATCTGGAGGAATTGCCAGTCGACCCGGTCAAAAACCTTTTCCGCATCGACCGTCAAAAGGCATGGAGGGTCATCATGGGTGCGTGCTTAGTCGGTAAGAAGCAACGTTTTCAGGGTGTTATCCCTTGCCTCGCGACCACTTACAAAACCCACCTGGTCCAGGTGTATGAGGCGGGGGAGCAGCGGCTGCAATCTAGTAGCTAAAATTTTGGCATATATTTTCAGGTCCACTCCAATTAATTATATGGGCCTATAATTAGCGCACAAAATAGGGTCTTTATCCGGTTTTGGGATAATGGTAATGTGGGCTTCAAGCGTTTGTGGAGGAAACGCCGAGCCTTCCGATAGGTGCGTTGAACACCTTAGCCAAGAAGGGGGTCAATAGGGGAGCAAATGTCTTGTAAAATTTAGGGGTGAAGCCATCAGGCCCCGGGCTTTTATTGGATGGGGTGGCCGCTATCGCCCCTAAGACCTCGTCTGCTGTAATTACCTGCTCCAGCTCTTCTACAGTATTGCCATCCAATGTAGGGAGCTCCATCTCCCCAACATAAGACTGTCTATCGGTGTCGGGTATAAGGGTGGGGCTAGAGGAGACCTTGGGTGAAAGATTGTATAGTGTTTGGTAGAAATATTGGAATGTTTGTGATATCTTGGAGGGTTCGCTGAGCATTTCTCCAGAAGGGGCCCGAATCTGGGGTATAAATGTGGAAGACGTGTTTGGGTGAAGGGTGCGAGCCAAAGGTCTACCGCATTTATCTTTGAATCGGTACTGATTTAATGCAAGTCTGTCCACAAAGGTACGAGCCGAAGCCTCATATAAGTCCTTGAGTTGGGATTGAGCCGTTGAGACCTCTGTGAGAGTCACCACTGTTGGGCTCGTTTATGTTGGGTCTCAAGGTCTCAAAGCTTTTGCATTGTTGAGGTTATTGCGGCTGAGCGAACCTTCAAGCGGGTCCCCATCTGAATAAAGATTCCTTGCAGGACAGCTTTAAGTGCCTCCCATTGTAAGGGTAGCGAGGTAGTGTCCGATGCATGATTAAGAAGTTGGAAATGGTTGCTGAAACCTTTTGGGGACAATCAGAGTTTGTGAGGATGGAATCATTCAGCCTCCACGTTCACTCCCGCACCTGTGTGGAAGGAATCATTAGTGTCAGATAGATTCAATGGTCTGGTCTGACCACTCGCCTATCTCGCATTCAGGTGACCAATCCAAACAGCTGTGGTCAAGAAGAAAATAGTCAAAAGGACTATAATGCCCCGTACACACGGTCGGACTTTCTGACGGAAAATGTGTGATCGGAGCTTGTTGTCGGAAATTCCAACCGTGTGTGGGCTCCATCGGACATTTTCCATCGGATTTTCCGACACACAAAGTTTGAGAGCAGGCTATAAAATTTTCTGATAACAAAATCCATTGTCGGAAATTCCGATTGTGTGTACACAAATCCAACACACAAAGTGCCACGCATGCTCCGAATAAATAAAGAGACGAAGGCTATTGGCTACTGCCCCGTTTATAGTCACGACGTACGTGTTTTACGTCACCGTGTTTAGAACAATCAGATTTTCCGACAACTTTGTGTGACCGTGTGTATGCAAGACAAGTTTGAGCCAACATCCGTCGGAAAAAATCCATGGATTTTGTTGTCGGAATGTCCGATCAATGTCCGACCGTGTGTACGGGGCATAAGACTGATGGACCTGTGAGAAGTGGGTATAATTGCGATTTTTTTTTTTTGGGAACAGAACCCGCCAAATGTCGATTAGATGTAAATCGTACATAGCCCGTTTGAATGCCCTTAGCTTAGTAAAGGAGATGGATGAGCGAGAGGTTGATGAGTCTAAGAGTGGATCCAGGGGAGCGTTAAAATCCCCACTTATGATTAGTTTACCTTCTGCAAATTCCGACAAGATCCTCATGTACCGCAGAGCAGACGATATTTGATTAGTGTTTGGTAGGTAAAGGTTGGCAATAGTGAATTTTGTGCCCCATAATGAGAACTTTACGAACACATACCTTCCCTGGGGGTCCAAGAGTTGGTCTATCGGGTCAATCAGAAGTGTTTTGTGGAAGGCAATAGAAACGCCTTTGGTTTTCTGAGAGGGGTTTGTACTCTCAAACCATCTGTTAAAGTACCTGTTGGAGCAGGAAGGGGTGGAGTTCATGTGGAAATGAGTTTCCTGTAACAGTAACACATTGACCTGTTGTTTATGTATTTGGTAGAGGATTTGCCCTCTCTTGGATGCTATATTGAGGCCATTTACATTGTAGGAGCAAAATTTCAGGCGAGGACGATATAGTACTGTTTGGGCCATAGTGGAATGAGAAGAGAGTCAGATTATTGACAGCAGAGGGAGGAAGAGGGATGGGGGGGAAACTTGTAAGGTGGAAAAAATATACCAGGACAAAACTAGGTAGGGGGGACACCTAAATAAGGAGCATAACAAATCTAAAGGGTCCATGAAAATGGAACAACACATGAAAAATCACGTACGAAGGCACAGTTCATGCTCGGCCTATCGAGGTGGAGAATCTGAGCCGTGAGCCCAGTAGCATAACAGGCATATGTACATTAGCATAACAGGCATATGTACATTATCTGAGGCACATCAGTGTAACAAAACATTTAAACAGCAGAACACAAATCAGATCGTCTGTGAAGGAGGGTGGCGGTCCGTGTGAGCAAATGTCTCTGCACAAGCCCGCCCTCTTTCCTTCACAGAGGAGATATCAATCCATGAAATAACATCATGAGGGGGAGTAAACATTTTCAACATATGCTATCCATAGACCCCATAACAGGGGCCCCGGAAACAAATCTGTGTAGTAATACTGAAGTCAATAACAATGTATAATAAAATTTTAAGGTGATACAAAGCGGTGTATGAGAAACCGTATACGGAGAGCTAGAGGTATCCACGTGGATAATGGTAAGAGACCGTGGACTCATCCAGTCCATCTGTCGGCCCCCCCACCTGTATCCAGGTGGGACATTTACGCTAAACACATAAGATTAGGCCAGTGTGGTAAAATATTTTAGAAGCTTAACAATAGCATAGCCAAATCAAACACCAGAAATTTGCAGTCCCTTATCCTCTCCCGAACCCCAGCCAGGTACAACACACTAGCAAAGGGCAAGGAGAAGGGCTGCCAATGTTATGCACCTTCTATCCTGAGACATTGGGGTACGGAGCAGGTCATTTTGTCTCCCAGCGTAACATATCCTGCTGAAATCAGGTGGAACAAAGAAGGAAAAACATAAAAAAAGGACCATGTGGCGCATGTGGAGAGTGTTGTGAGAGAGGTCTGGGTATAGGTGGAAAGCAGAACCATCAAAGTCCGCGGGACCCAAACCCCATGCCTTGCGCATAAGTTCTTCTTTAAGGGTGTAATAGTGAACCCTGCAGAGGACATCACGTGGGCGGTCACTTTGTTCTCTCCTCGGCCCCCCCACTCTGTGCACCCAGTCTAGTTCAATGAAGCCTCTCTGCCCAGGACTATGTTGAGGATGGCAGTGACAAAAGGTTTTAAGTCTGTACCCGCCGTGGCCTCCGGTATGCCTTGTAGCCATATATTATTCCTGCGGCTCCTATTTTCTCCGTCTTCTATGCGCAATTGATGCTGTTGTATACGGTGCAAGTGCTCCCTGGAGGCCTGCTTGAGGGATGTGATGCGGGCCGCATGGTCAGATTGAATGTCAGTTAGGGCAGACACTGCGGTCTTATTATTTGAGACCTGCTGTTGGAGGGTCTGGAGGTCTTTGTGGAGTGAGGTCTCCATTTTGATCGCCCAGGACTCAAACTCCACTCGGAAGGCCACCAGAAGGGTCGAGGCCTCAGATCTAGTCGATCCTCTTGAAGCTTGAGGGGCCACATCCCCAGGGCCTGTGTCCGGAAGCGGGGCAGCAGGGGTCCCAGACCTGAACGCCACAGCTGATAGGTCCGAGTGTAGGACGGGGGGTCATCCGATTCCTCGCTGCTGTCTGTCGCCGGCTGAGTGGGGGGAGGGGGCTTGCCCTTCCCCGGGTTACGTGCAGATGCCATCTTGACTTTGGGAATGTGGGGATCAGACTGAGATGTGCGGAGCAGGTATCGTTGGATTGTGCCCTGTTGCGGGTCCGTAGACTCAGTAGATTGAGCACTGTGTGCGGACATGCTTTTCAATGATGTGCAATGACTGAAGGATAGCCTGTCAGCTACGGGCAGTCACGGATCTCAGCAGCTCATTGCTTTAGCCATACATGGTCTGTCCTGCTCCTCTGAAAAGTTGTATGGATGGGGACCACAGGTGGGCGCTGACCCCGCTGGGCCACTCTTGTGACTGGACTGTGCAGGGAGTAATCCAGGCTCAGAGGGGTAAGAAGACCAGGAGCATATGTGAATACTGCAGCTTGGGTGGAGCAAGATGGCTGCCATTCATGGTCAGGGCCGTGGTTACAGTTCGCATACTGATGGGGTTAGATGCTTGCTAGTATCTCCATCGAAGGCCACAATCTGCCAGGCCGGGGTGCCACCAGGGGTGGGTAAGGCTAAAATTAGGCTAAAATTAGGCCCAGAGGAGACGGGTACTCTGAGGTGTGACCCATACCCTGCAGTGTGCCTGTGATGTGCTCTGCCATGTGCCCCATTCACTGCCGGGTGCCTTTGATGTGCTCTGCATGTTCCCTATGCCCTGCCATGTTCCTGCCGTGTGCCTGTGATTTGCTCTGCTGTGTGCCCCATGCCCTGCCGTGCGCCTGTGGTGTGCCCTGCTGTGTGCCCCATGCCCTACCTAGTTCCCCATGCCCTGCCGTGTGCCTGTGATGTGCTTTGCCGTGTGCCCCATGCCCTGCCGTGTGCCTGTGACGTGCCCTGCTGTGTGCTCCATGCCCTGCCATGTGCCTGTAATGTGCCACATGCCCTGACATGTGTCTGTAACGTGCCCTGTGATGTGCCCTATGCCCTACCATATGCCTGTAATGTGCCCCATGTGCCTGTGATGTGCCCCATGCCCTGCCACGTGCCTGTAATGTTCCCCATTCCCTACCATGTGCCTGTAATGTTCCCCATGCCCTGCCATGTGCCTGTAATGTGCCCCAAGCCCTGCCATGTGCCTGTAATGTGCCCCAAGCCCTGCCATGTGCCTGTAATGTGCCACATGCCCTGACATGTGTCTGTAACGTGCCCTGTGATGTGCCCTATGCCCTACCATATGCCTGTAATGTGCCCCATGTGCCTGTGATGTGCCCCATGCCCTGCCACGTGCCTGTAATGTGCCCCAAGCCTTGTCATGTGCCTGTAATGTGCCACATACCCTGACATGTGTCTGTAATGTGCCCCAAGCTCTGCCATGTGCCTGTAATGTGCCACATGCCCTGACATGTGTCTGTAACGTGCCCTGTGATGTGCCCCATGCCCTGCTATGTGCCTGCAATATACCCTATGCCCTACCATGTGCCTGCAATATGCCCTATGCCCTACCATGTGCCTGTAATGTGCCCCATGTGCCTGTAATGTGCCCATGCCCTGTGATGTTCCCCATGCCCTACCATGTGCCTGTAATGTGCCCCATGTCCCTTTGATGTGCTCCATGCCCTGTCATGTGCCTGTGATGTTCCCCATGCCCTGCTATATGCCTGCAATGTGCCCTATGCCCTAACATGTGCCTGTCATGTGCCCATGCCCCGTGATGTTTCCCATGCCCTGCCATGTGCCTGTAATGTGCCCCACGTGCCTGTCATGTGCCTGTAATGTGCCCATGCCCCGTGATGTTTCCCATGCCCTGCCATGTGCCTGTAATGTGCCCCATGTGCCTGTGATGTGCCCCATGCCCTGCCATGTGCCTGTAATGTGCCCCATGTCCTGCCATGTGCTGTAATGTGCCCTATGTGCCTGTAATGTGCCCCATGCCCTGCTATGTGCCTGTAATGTGCCCCATGCCCTGCTATGTTCCTGTAATGTGCCCCATGCCCTGCCATGTTCCCCATGCCCTGCCATGTGCCCCATGCCCTGCCATGTTCCTGTAATGTGCCCCATGCCCTGCCATGTGCCCCATGCCCTGCCGTGTGTCTGATGTACTCTGAGGTGTGACCCATACCCTGCAGTGTGCCTGTGATGTGCTCTGCCATGTGCCCCATTCACTGCCGGGTGCCTGTGATGTGCTCTGCATGTTCCCTGTGCCCTGCCATGTTCCTGCCGTGTGCCTGTGATTTGCTCTGTTGTGTGCCCCATGCCCTGCCATGCGCCTGTGGTGTGCCCCTTGATGTGTCCTGCTGTGTGCCCCATGTTCTACTGTGAGCCCCATATCCTGCTGTATGTCCCTGAATGTGCCCCATTTTGTGCCCCGTGTTTTGCTGTGTGCCCCATGGATGTACCCCAATTTCTGCTGTGTGCCCTTATTATGTGCCCCATGTTCTCCTGTGAGCCCTGTAATGTTCCCTGTACTCTGCTGTATGCCCCTTGTGCCCCATTATCTGCTGTATGCCCCATGATGTGCCCCATGTTCTGCTGTATGCCGATTGATGTGCCCCAGGTTCTGCTGTGTGCCGCTTAATATGCCCCATGTTCTGCTGTGTGCCTCATAATGAGCATCAGTGCAGACAAAAAAAGTACAAGTTTCACATAAAATAGGTATGTTTTAAAACTTTTTTTCTATTACTTAATGCTATTTCTTGAAATAATTGTTATATCACAGCTTGCTGATCACAACAATGTTCTGTAAGCTGTAGATCTGAACATTATTTCAGATCTCAGACTTTTTGCCAGGGGTTCCCTGACGGTAAAAAGATTGAGAAACACTGGTTTACAGTATTCATCATCATAAACCTTGTAGGGAGACAACAGTTGTTCTACTAAGAAGTCAACATCCATGATCCCCTCGCAGGGATCGGGGCGGAACAATCATGTAGCTCAGCAAGGCCCTGGGCTACTGGACTTTTCTTGTTCTGTTTGTATAAAATTTCCAGGGGCCACCCTTGCAAGGACAAAGTCCAAGCAGTGATGCGGCTATTAGACAAATTTCCATCCCTGATACGTTCACTCTGTAAATACTGTAAAGGCCGGTGTGCGGTCTCAACAATAATTCTTTTATCTTGAATATAACTGTGGAAATTCTATAATGGACAATAAAGCTTTTTCCCAGTCAGAAAACTTCATCTCTACAGAGGACAATGTTTTACTGGCATAAGCGATAAACTTACTGACATTCTCTTGTTTTTGGTAAAGAACGGAACTCATACTCACCTGCATGTACCCTGTCTCAAAAGAGTTTACCTCCTTCTGGATACCCAAGGCAGGGGGCCTGGGTGAGTCGTATCTTCAGTTCCTTCACAGCGTCTGCTTGTTCCTTGCTCCATGACCATTCGGTGTCTTTCTTCAGCAGATGAAGCAACGGTTTTCTAATCTCTGCGTAATTGTTGATGAACTTACACGAATAGTTAACCATTCCTAGAAACAAACTTAATTCTTTAAGATTAGTAGGGACCTTACAGTTGAGTACTGCCTCAACCTTCTCCTTCTGGGGATTTAAACCTTCTGAGGTAACTTCATGGCCTAAGAAAATTACCCGGGTGTGACACCACTGTGCTTTCTGAATGGATAACTTCTCTCTGGCCGTCTTTTTTTTTTTTTTAAACAAGATTTTTATTGAGCATATTGACATGTTACATCACACTTGTAGACAATGGGTTTCTGTACATCTCATTAAACGATAACATGTTACCTCTACACCTATGGCTCATCCAGTTACACATGTTTTGTATTTATTGCTTTCAATATAAAGACCACCTTTTACTTCATTCAGCCAAATTGTTTTTCTTTTTTTTTTTTTTTTTTTTAAATTAATAAACAGCTCTTTATTTATATGCATGTCATATTTTACTAGAAAACCGCTCAGAAGAAGAGCACCTGGTCAGTCAACATAGATATTGAAACTTTGGCTTCAACCAGAGAGAAAACAGACTCTCAAAAAGCCCCCTTCCATGTACAAACTCCCTCCCCTCCCTTCCCATCCCCCCTCATTAATTATCTACCTCTAATGTTGTATGCATCCATTCTTTCAATACTCTACTCTACTGTCCACCCTCCTCATCACCTAGAGACTTTCTGCGCCACTGCTCTCCTCCTCTCCTACCGATAAGGTATTTTTGGATTCAGTCCACCTCCACCACACTTTCCTAAATTTTTTGGGGGCTCCTCTCGCTTCATATGTCATTCTATACATAAGTACATCATCATTTATTATTTTTATCCACATTCCCAAGGTGAGTTGTTCACCATGAATCCATCGTCGAGCTATCAGTTTTCTCACCCCAAAATAGAGAAGTCTAAGGAATAATTTAGTATTTGTATTTATCTCTTCCTGATCAAAAATTCCCAGCAGGCACCTCATGGGAGAGCATATGTTTGGAAGGCCAAAGTGGTCAGATATAAACTCAGTCACCTGAGACCACAAAGGTCTTACCTTAGGACAATCCCATACCATATGAAGGAAAGTTCCCTCCTCTCCCTTACATTTATGACATTCCGAGTTGTCTTTTCTGTGCATTTTAAATAGTCTAGTCGGAGTGTAGTACATTTGGTGTAGATATCGAAGCTGTATCATTCTATCCGTGGAGGAAATCACCGACACAAGATATGTATCGAGTACCTCCTGCCACATTTCCTCAGTCAGTTCCGGAATGAAAGTCGTCCACCTACTTCTGGTCCTAGCGGTCAAGTCGGGTCCCCCCAATCTAATCTCCTTGTAATATCTAGATATACGCTTGGTTGGCTCAGGGTCTATCAGGACTTTTTCCAGAGTTGTGTTTTGTACCTTCACCTCCCCTCTCCCGAACTGGGCTGTCGCTGCATGTTGCAGCTGGGTATATCTGAACTGCCATGTCCTAGGTACACCGAACTGCTCCCTCAGTTGTGTGAAGGTTAATAGCCTACCATCCTGGTATATGTGATGTAGATATTTTATCCCAAATTTGGCCCATCTATGCCCATCTTCTATTTTGTAGAACTCTTGTAGAGATTTATTGTACCAGAGGGGACAATTAGGTGATAACCATAGCGGGTCATCCATTATTTTCTGCGCACAGAGATGGAACACCTTACCAGGTAGTGCCATAACTGATCCCATCCCTCTCCCTGGTATCTCTTTTCTAAACAAGACGTTCAGTAATGTTTCCTGAGATGTGGCAACAGCCGCCTCCAGTAGAGTAGTGGCATTAGGTATCTGTGGAAAACATCGCCAGTGCAAGAATGTCATTTGGGATGCAAAGAAATAGGATCTCATGTCCGGCATAGCCAACCCCCCCCGGGTTGTTGGTAGCTTCAGGATTGCTAGGGATAGCCTGGGAGCTTTGGTTCCCCACAAGAAATCGACCACAATTGAGTCTATGCTTTTAAACGTTTTCACCGAGACATATACAGGTGAGTTCGATAGAACGTACAACAGCTTTGGCAAAACAATCATTTTAAATAGGTTTATACGACCCATCACTGTCAATGGCATATTCCTCCACCGCTGCACCCTCTCACGAAGAGCCTCTACTACCGGTCTCAGGTTAATATCTAAATACCCCGCAATGGGAAGCTGAATCACCACTCCCAGATATTTAAAGGATTGGGATAGTTGAATGGGGGATTCCGCCGGGACCTTCACTGTGTCATCTATAGCGAACAGGGATGATTTGCTCCAATTGATACGGAACCCAGGGTAGTCTCCGAATTCCTGTATCAGCCGGAAGGCCGTGGATAATGAAGGACCCGGATCTTGGAGATACAAAAGCATGTCATCCGCATAAAGGGAGACTCGCTCCTCAATCCCCCCCACCCGAAGTCCATTCAGATGAGGAGTATCCCTTATCTTTGCCGCGAGTGGCTCTATGGCCAAAGCAAAAAGAAGGGGGGATAGCGGGCACCCCTGTCTGGTCCCCCGGAAAACAGAGAAGGGCTCAGAAATGATACCATTCACCCTCACCCTGATCAGTGGGTCAGTGTACAGCAGCCTCACCCAGGATATAAATATAGGCCCGAATCCCAATATCTCCAGGAGACCAAACAGATAGGTCCACTCGACCGAATCAAAGGCCTTCTTGGTGTCCAAGGAGGCCACCACTCTCTCCCCGGAATTGTCGTGATCCATCTGTAGGTTAATAAATAACCTTCTAACATTCATTTGTGCACAGCGCCCTTGTATAAAGCCTGTCTGATCCGGGTTAACTAATTTTAACACCACCGACTGCAGTCTCCCCGCCAATACTTTCGCTAGTATCTTGGTGTCAACATTCATCAATGAGATGGGTCTATAGGATTCACACTCTTTAGGATCTTTACCCCCTTTATGTATCAGAACTACCAAGGCCTCTCTCATAGAGGGGGGAAGTTTCCCCTCCCGCCGTGCATTCAGGAACACTTGCAATAATCGGGGTGCCAACCCACCCCTAAAAGTTTTATAGCACTCCGAGGGTATACCATCTAGTCCTGGGGATTTCCTAGGGGCAAAAGAAGCTATCGCACCCGCCACCTCTTCCACAGATATGTCAGCCTCCAGGTCTGCACGATCTAAATTTGTTAATTTAGGAAGATCAATATCGTTTAGATAAGTTTTTAAGGTGTTCCCTCCCGGTGGGATGCATGACTTATAAAGTTCGTTATAAAATTGAACAAAGACCTGCAGTATACCCTCGGAGTCACTCACCTCTACCCCACCCCTACCATAAATACTCGTTATACAGATGGGTGTGTATTCTGGTCGTGCCAAATATGCCAACAGTCTACTATTCTTGTCCCCAAATTCAAAAATACGTCTACGTTGCGCAAGTCCAAGTTTGGTAGTCTGGTCAGTCAGTATTTCCTTGTATGCCCGTGTCTTATCCTGGAGAGTACACAAACCCTCTCTAGTTGGTCTCCTAACGTATTCTGCCTCAGCTAGAGATACCTCACGTTCCCTGTCCATTATTGAGGATGCCAGTTGCTTCTTGAAGCTACCCACCTCCGCCATGAACACCCCTCTTAGAGTAGCTTTGAATGCCTCCCACTTTATTAGCTCAGAGCCAACTTCCTTATTCTCCTTCCAGAACCGCTGAATAGTCTCATTACATTTAATTTTAACATATTCCTCCTGCAACCAGCTAGCCTCCATCCTCCAGTGTCTGATACCTTGTCTCTGACCCAATACAATATCCACTAGCAAGGGTGAATGGTCCGAGTGCACTCTAGGCAAGTACCTCGCCCCAGCCACCAATTGCAGTCCCTCAGGTTCAACCAATGCCATGTCTATCCTAGATAGTGTTTTATGTGTCTCAGAGTAGCAAGAATATTCCCTGATCTCTGGGTGTCTCGCTCGCCATGCATCATAGAAGCCATGGGTTGACATCCACTTCGCAAGTGGTGTTGGGTTTCTCGGCGGTGCATCCAACCTGTCCATTGTCGGATCCACCACCGCATTCAAATCCCCCAAGATGAAAATCCTCCCCTCCGCTATCTCAAAAGTCGCTTGAAGCATATCATCCAGATGAGACAGGGAGAAGGGAGGTGGGACATACAGGTTCACAAAGGTCATGAACCTGTTATGTACCTTTATCACGGTAACAACATATCTACCCTTGATATCCGTTTTTATTGCATGAATACATATAGGTAGGGATTTAGCCACCAGTGTGGACACTCCCCTAGCAAATGAAGAGTAACTTGCATGGTAAGCCCCAGCAATATGCGCCCTTTTTAAAGAGAGAACCCTGGAGCCCTGCAGATGCGTCTCCTGCAACAGTATCAAATGCGGTTTATATTTTTTTAGATACTCAAAGACCAGCGACCTTTTAAATTTGGAGTTGAGACCTCTAACGTTCCAGGAGATCACTCTAAGGTTCACAGCCATAGTGGGTAAAGCAAAAGTCTCCCCCCCTCCCCTTCCCTCCCACTCCCATCGTTCAGGTATGGCATCTCCCAGGGCTCCAGCATCTCCCCTCCCCATCCTGGCGAACAGCAGCATATAAGGCAGACAGTAGACAGCAAAGGTGAACTTAAAAACATGAGCATACATAAGACATAATGATGTTTTTCCCTAGTACTTCTCCCCTCCTCCCTCCTTGTTCCCCACCCCCCACCCTGTACCCGCCCCCAACTTGCAAGGCACTTCATTCCCAAAACCTTTAACCTAAAAGAGGTTATAACGGATGTGTGTATTCAAATGAAAAACACACAGGCTCCAGTATTGTGAGGAGTAAGTTCAGTTGTGAGAGAGAAAAAAACCTCCCACAGAAAAATTAGAAAAAAACAAAAAAAAAAACCTCTGGAACACAAGAATAAAAGAAAATATAAGTATGTAAGGAGAAGAGGAAACTTCTTGTTCCACTCCTCAAGTCTCCAGTGGAAATAGATAAACTGTAAAAGAAAAGCTTTGTTTCCAAAAGGAGAAGAAGAACCCTGTAGATTCTTTCAGTGTCAAAAGTGTTCTTGAGCATTTGAAAGCCGCAGATATATATCTTCTGTAGTCCTCCGGACTGCCGGGTGCATAGAGACCCATCTAAGGGCCCCATTCAATACCTTTCTACATCTTAGAGATAGGGTTGTGAGGGAAAAGGGCGGTAAAAAAGCAGCTCAGCGTCCGTTGCTCTACTTTCCTCTAACATCTCCCATCTCCCAGCATCTTCAACTGTATATATCAGGTTAAGGTGATCTTGGAGAGCCTCCTCTTCTCGATCGTCCCCTCGCATCCAGCCAATCAGCAGCTTCGGTAGGGGTGGTAAAAAAATGTGTTTTTCCATTATCCACAATGCGTAGTTTTGCTGGATATAACATACTGTACATCAGGTTCAGTTCTCTGAGCCGTTTCTTTATCGGATAGAAGGAAGCTCTTTGTTTTTGCGTGGTGGCAGAGAAATCAGGATAAATAGATATCCGATAGTTATGACACTTCAGCTCAGGGCCTGTCCTGGCTCCTTTTAGTATATTTTCTCTATCCCTGAAGTGCAGAATCTTTGCTATCATGGGTCTGGGGATTGCTCCCTTAGGTGGCGGTTTACCTGGTACACGGTGTGCCCTCTCTATAGCAAACATAGCAGTGAAAGTTCCAGGGGCCATATTCACCTTCAGCCATTCCTCCAGGAATTCCTCAGGATGATTACCTTCAACTCCTTCAGGGAATCCCACCAGCCGTATGTTATTTCTTCTCATGCGGTCCTCCATGTCGGCCATTTTAAGAGTGTGCTCAGAGAGGGTCTTTTTAATGATTTGGTTATCAGTGGCCAGAGGCCTAACAGTGTCCTCTAAAGCAGCAATGCGGTGGTCAGCAGCCTGGGCTTTTTCTCTAAGCTTCTGCATATCATGTTTCATATAGGAGAATTCCATTTGCAGTTCCCCAAAGTGGTCTAGCAGCTTAGTCTGACATCCCTGTATGGCAGCCATTATTTGCTTAAGGGACGGTTCTCCTTCCTCTTCCAGGGCCCTGTCTGTATCATGTGTGGGTCCCTTATCCCTATCCAGGGATCTCCCCCTGCGCACAGTGCGGTTCCTCTGTATTCTGGGACTCACCCGACCAGATGTAGCAGGCTGCGGTCTTTCAGTGTCCTCATGCTGCTGCTGAAGCGGCGGCCATTCCTCCTCCTCTTCTCTGCCCGGCGCCGCGGCGCCATCTTGAGAGCCCCAGGCATAACGGGCCAGCCTCTCCCCCGGTGTTTTTGGCCACGGAGGCCCGTATTTCACCATCCCCTGATGCTCTCCGGAGGGTCCGCAACTCATACCCCGGCAGTCCAGGGCAAAAACGCCAACTTTAGCTCACAGGATTAGGTCAGGATGTGGAATCTACAGGGAGAGCTTCTCTCAAGACGTCCTCACATGCTGCGCGCCAGCTCCGCCTCCCTCTCTGGCCGTCTTTAACTGGCACAGGATGTGTTGGAATGCTGTAAGGTGCTTGGTCATATCAGTACTTTTGATGAGGATGTCATCAACGTATGTCAATGTTCCTCGCTCTAAGGCATCTGACATAGCCTTTTGCATAAAGCAAATTAATGGCCAGAATTAATATAGCCGAAAGGCATACGCACCCAGCAGTACTGTTGGCTGGTTTATACTGATCTTCTTCACTGACTTTTATGGTCCAGTACCCCTGAGCACAGTCGAGGGCCGAGAATACCAGGGACCCTTGGAGTTGGGCAAGGCACTGGTCTATGTAGGGTAGGGCCATCCTGACATGTAGACACGCTTGTTGAGTTGTTGGAGATCTGCGCATAAGCGCCACTGCCTGTTGGGTTTCAAACTACCCAGGATGGGTCTAATTATACCCCATTCATGTAACTTCTTACCGATCTCGGCTAGAGACTCATAGGAGGCCAGCGGAAGTCTATATTGCTTTACAAATACTGGTGGGGACTCAGGGTCGGCCTGGATTCTGGCGATGTGGAGTTCAGTACTCCCACAATTGTAAGAATCCTGAGCAATAATTTCAAAGAGAAGCTTGCGGAGCAATTGTAGCTTAAGATCATTGTTGCATTCATCGGCTAGGGCAATTATCTCTTCGACTATCTCTTTGAATCCAGGAAAGCTTTCAGGTTGTCCTATCTCATAGGCCTCTTCAAGCCTGGTGGTCAGATCATTGGATATGTGATGTGTACTTCTCTCCCAGTGAGGTCCCTTGGGGTACTCTTGTTCTTTAAATGGTTGATCAAAGACAAGAGGTGTCTCCAATTCTTGTCAGGGCTGGCTCAGCCCTTCCTTCTCTGAGCTGGCCGCTCAGCTGTTGGCTAATTGCCAGCTCTCATCTCTCTCCACAGTTAACCAGCTGTTGTGGATCTGCTTGTCAGTCCTAAGTGCTAAAAATATACATTAAGTATTGGCTGTAATCCAAACACAACTGCTGGTCACCACAGTGTAGGTAATGTGTGAGGCTGTAAGGTGCGGAGTCTATGGATCCATTGGGTTTCATTCTGTGATATCGCCCTCTTAAGATCCGAACCAGACTTAGAGAACACGTCAATAGAATAGGGAAGGGCTATAAACATCATGGTCTTTCCAACCACTTCAGACTATTCCACAATAGGGATCCTAGTGTCCTCACTTTTTGTGGTATTGACAAAGTGGAAGCTCATTGGCGGGGTTCGGATCTTAAGAGATATCACAGAATGAAACCCAATGGATCCATAGACTCCGCACCTTACAGCCTCATGGGATTAATGTTGAATTAGACCTTAATTGTTTTCTTTCTAATTGGTAATTTTTATTAATTCTGAGATTAGGGAAAGGGGTTATGGCTACATTTTTTCTATATTCTTTATCATATTTTTTATGCATATTTTTTCAATCACATTTTTTATTTTTTATTTTATTTTGAAACAGGAAGAATTTGGTTTCTTCATGATTTCAAATTAATTAAACATATTTCAATTTTTTCATCATATATTTTTTATTCTATTTATTTTATTTATTCGTTTTCATTTATATATACTTTTTTATTATCTGCATTTTTTTGCCAATTATTCCTATCTAAGCAATATATATCTATTTTAAAATGTATTAATACAATTGTACATGAGATTTTCTGTATTTATACATATTGATTAGTTTTGTATATCAATCATATGCTGTTCATCCCTTTGTAATAAAGTTGTTTGGATCGCAACAGGATATGATGATTCAGGAAGAGTGGTGATGAGTGCGTCCCACTAGCCTTGATTGGCTGTCACTGATTTTTTCACCCTATATACCGGATGGCCGTGGTTGGATGTGTAGTCCTTTGATGACGCCCTGGGGGAGGGGCGAAACGCGTCGACGTCACATCCGGCCTTCACACAACCAAGTGACGCTTTTTCATCTTCCTGGCTCCGTGGAACGCACGCTACCAAGCGGCGATCGCGGAAGCATCCGATATGCCTGATATGCCTGACTGCAACCAGGGAAAGCGTGAGTAGCGGTTTGTAGTGCAATTGGCTTTTACATCCCGCAGTACTTCACCATATATTTTTCCTCTTTCTATTTTGGGTGACCGATTACAAGATCCATGGCTTCACTGTTTGAAATATCAGCCAAAACATCCATTTATCCACTTTAGAAGCACCTGTTGTTGGATCATAGATACGGACTGACATTTTTTGATTGAGGAGCCGCTGGGCCATCATTAAGTTGTCTGTCTGAGTTTCTCATGCCCAGCTGGTGCCAGATATCTATTTTGTGACTATTCTCCATATTTTGCACTTATGTATTGTGATTAGAGTTCACTTGTATTTTATTTTATTTTTAACCATTTATTGGTTTCTGTCAGCTTGTTTTTAGGTTGTTTTTCTAATTGGGCAACACTAGTTGTTTTCTCACACATTACCTACACTGTGGTGACCAGCAGTTGTGTTTGAATTACAGCCAATACTTAATGTATATTTTTAGCACTTAGCACTTTATTGCAGTGTTTCTCAACTCCAGTCCTCAAGGCGCACCAACAGGTCATGTTTTCAGGATTTCCCTCAGATGAAATGGCTGTGGTAATTACTAAGGCAATGAAACTGATCAAATCACCTGTGCAAAATAGTGGAAATCCTGAAAACATGACCTGTTGGTGCGCCTTGAGGACTGGAGTTGAGAAACACTGCTTTATTGTATAACCACGTCTATCAGCGCTGTAACCGTTTATTTTTATTTTTTCAAGTTTATACTTTTTTACAGCAGCGATAGCTTCCAATTCAGTTCCTTTGTTGCGAGCGCTGTTCCTTTCATTTACTATTTTGCTTGTCAGTCCTGCCTACTTAAAGATCTCCAGCTCACTTCATTCCTGCCTTGGTCACATCACAAGAAACCATCTCCTGCATTCCTGTTTAAAGACTGGCTTTGCTGACATCCCTTCTGGCTCCTTATCTTGCTTGCTGTTCCTCTACTTGGATCCCTGACTTCTAGCCTGGCTGATTACCCGATCTGGTTACTGAACTCTGGCTTGGCTGATTACCCTATCTGGTTACTGAACTCTGGCTTGGCAGACTACCCGATCCGGTTACTGGACTCCCGCTATGCTTTGACTACGCTTACTCTATTTACCTTTTTATCTTTATTAATAAACAAGTGTGATTTTAATGTACTTCTGTCTCCATCTGGTTCATGGTTTCTGACAGTAGGCGAAGGCCATGAATTCAGAAGATAGTCAATCCACTTGTTGGTAATATTTTTTCCAGATTGGATAAGCAAGATCACCGCGGCTCACCTGGAATCCCCCACTGTGGCTCCTCCGAAACAACCTGAGTTGCAGGCCGTCCCTGCTGCTGCACCAGTCTTTGTGCAGGCACCCGCCTTGAGTATTACCTCTATAAGAGGTATGTCTGGTTCCGCTCCGCTTCCCCAGCAATTTGGGGGCGATACAGTTCAATGCAGAGGGTTTCTCAACCAAGTTGAGATATACTTTGAGATGCTGCCCCAGGTGTTTCCCATGGACAGAAGCAAAGTAGGGTTTGTGATATCTTTGCTTTCTGAGAGAGCCTGTTGTCTTGAGTTACCCTGAGTTTGTGGCCTTCTTTAAAAGGGTATTTGACGTTCCCGCATGCTCCGCTTCTGCTGCCAAGTGCCTCATGTCCATCAAAGCGAGTACGAGAACTGTTGCTGACTACACCATTGAGTTCCGTACTCTGGCAGCAGAGGTTGCTTGGAACAATGAGGCCCTCATGGCTGCTTTTTCTCATGGTCTCTCGGATTCCATCAAGGATGAGATAGCAGCCCAAGATATACCCACTGAGCTGGAGAGCTTGATCTCGTTTGCCATCCTCATTGACTCCAGACTCAGAAAAAGACTTTCTTCTAAGGAGCGCTTGTGGAAGCCTCCTGTACGTTTGCCTCCGAGCTTTGCAGTCCCACCCATGCCTCCCTCACCTCCCATGCCTCCTGGTACCGAGTCAGTCAGTGAAGATGAACCCATGCACTTGGGCTTCACACGTCTCTCTGCGGATGAGAGAGCCTTTAGGAGTGAGGGAGAGATTGTGCCTTTATTGTGGACAGGCAGGTCACTTTTTGAAGTCTTGTGTTACCCGTCCTGGGTACACCTGAACCTTGAGGTCCTGTCATGGACAGACCTTAGGTGGTGTTGTGTTGTCCCCAGTTATCCAGAAGGATAAGCCCCTGGTTTCGGTAACCCTTTCTTGGGCTAAGTCGTCTATCGAGATACAGGCTCTAATCAACACTGGGGCTGCAGGCCTGTTCATTTATGCTGCCCTTGTATCAAAGCACTCGAGTCCACTGCAGCTGCGTGACACTCCACTTGCCATTGAGGCTCTTGACAGGAGACCTCTACAGCCTGCCCATGTGACTCATGAGACGGTTCCGTTGTCCATGGCCATAGGGGCTCTTCACAATGAGATAATCAAATTCCAAGTGATTTCCTCTTCTAAGTTTCCGCTGGTTATTGGTTATCCTTGGTTACAGAGGCACAACCCCTCTTTTGATTGGCTCCGTGCTGAGGTTCTCTCCTGGTCACCACAATGCAGTGAAACATGCTTCCGGAATAGGGATGAGCTTCATGTTCGAGTCGAACCCATGTTCGACTCGAACATCGTCTGTTCGCCCGTTTCGCAGAATTGCGAACGATATAGGCCGTTCGCGCCAAATTCGTGTGGCGCGTCACGGCCCATAATTCACTGCGGCATCGCAGTGCATTGCTGGCTGATGATTGGCCAAGCATGCACTATGACCCGCATGCTTGGCCAATCACAGCGCCGTCAGTAGAGAGAGCTGTAATTGGCCAAAGCCAGGGTGGCTTTGGCCAATTATGGCTCAGGGGGTTTAGAACATGCCCCACACTATATAAGGCCGCCTGCACGGCGGCCCTGTGTAGTGTGTGTTCCGGCGTTGAAAGAGAGATAGATGAACAGAGAGACAGTGTCATTTCATTTGAGTTAGATAGATTAGGCAGGACAATCAGTGAGTTAGCTGCACTTACAATGTATTGTGTATATATATGCATCCCAGGTGTTGCATATATATATATATATATATACACTGTATTCAGTTTAGCTAGATCCGTTCCTGTTATCTTCTTACTGACAGGCAGGCTTGTCTTGTTACAGTATTTACAGCTACCTGAAGAAAATTGCTGGTGTTCTTTTGATCCTATTAGTACCACAGTCAGGCAGCTAGACTATTTACCGTTAGTTCAGTGCGTCCTGCTCAGTGTTCAGCTAAAACTACAAGTTAGTGCGGTGCGTCCTGCTCACAGTGTTCAGCTAAAACTACAAGTTATTTTTTTGCGAGCTCTGCACAGTGTTCAGCTAAAGCTACCTGTAGAAGGTTGGTGGTGTTTTCCTGATCCTATCACTACTGCAGGCAGCTAAAAAAGCTACAAGTTAGTCTTTTGCGAGCTCTGCACAGTGTTCAGCTAAAGCTACCTGTAGAAGGTTGGTGGTGTTCTCATACTACAGGCAGGCAGTTGATTTTGCTAGCTGCAGTATCAGTATATATATATATATATATATATATATATATATATATATATATATATATATATATATATATATATATATATACACACACACACACACACACACACACAAACATATATATATATATATATATATATATATATATATATATATATATATATATATATATATATATATATATATATATATATATATATATATATATATATATATCCCAGCTTAGTGCAGCTACAGGCCATTAGTATGTCTGGAAGGCCAAGAAGGAGAGGCAGACAGTCACAAGCCAATAAGAGAGAGCAAGCAGGCTCTGTGTCTAGTGCTGGTCGTGGAGACGGTGCATCCTCATCAGCACGTGGCCATGGGACACGCTTGGCCTTTTTTTCAGCAGCTGGCCGTGTTGAGCTGCAACATGCGGAAGACTTGGTCGAGTGGATGACCAAGCCGTCCT
Source organism: Lithobates clamitans (assembly GCA_037952925.1). Taxonomy (NCBI): domain Eukaryota; kingdom Metazoa; phylum Chordata; class Amphibia; order Anura; family Ranidae; genus Lithobates; species Lithobates clamitans. The sequence goes on from JBBGZY010000291.1 coordinate 2,877,644, forward strand.
CATCCTCCTCATCCTCTCTCACCCATGCCCAGGGTACTTTGTCTGGCTAAGCAGTGGCCTCTTCTCTTGGCTCAATGTCATCAGTGACTCCTTCCCTAGCCCCCCCATGTCCTCCTGAGGAGTCCCTCGAACTGTTTGACCACAGTGTTGGGTACATGCTCCAGGAGGATGCCCAGCATTTGGAAGGCTCTGATGATGATACTGAGCTCGATGAAGGCAGTAACATGAGCACGAACAGAGGGGGTGCCCAGGAAGGACAGCAATCTGGCAGTCATGCTCCCCCTGCTGCAGCATACTGCCAGGTTTGCTCCAGTGATGAGGAGGGAGGGGATGATGAGGTCACTGACTCAACGTGGGTGCCTGATAGGAGAGAGAAGGAGGAGGAGGCAGCACATCACCAACGAGGCAGGATGCCCTCCAGGGGCCAGCCTAAGGGCAGCACATTGACTGCATCACACCCCAAAGCTCCACATGTGCAGGGCGCGGCAGTCTCTGCGCGTTATTCAAAAAGTTCTTTGGTGTGGGCTTTTTTGAGACGAGTGCATCAGATCGCACCGCTGCTATTTGCAACATATGTCTCAAGCGTATCTCGCGTGGCCAAAACATCTCCCGCTTGGGTACCACATGCTTGACCAGACATATGTTGACCTGCCATGCAGTTCGTTGGCAAGCGTATCTAAAAGACCCACACCAAAGAACAAAGAGGACCTCTCCTTGCTCCTCATCAGCTGAGATCTCCAACCCCAGTATACCTTCTGTCCTCTCTGAGACCTGCACTGAGAGGAATGAAGGTGTAGAATTAGGTGTGTCACAGCCAGGTAATTATGGGCAATCTGCTTTTGGTACACCGACGTCAGATTGTACCAGGCAAATTTTCCTGCCCCAGCTGCTGCACCGCCGAAAGAAGTTTGCTCCCAGCCATCCACATGCCCAGCGGTTGAATGCTAGCTTGGCAAAATTGCTAGCACTTCAACTGCTGCCTTTTCAGTTGGTAGACTCTGCCCCTTCCGTGAGTTTGTGGAATGTGCGGTTCCTCAGTGGCAGGTACCCAAACGCCACTTTTTCTCATGGAAGGCGATTCCAGCTCTCTACCAGCATGTGGAAGGCAATGTCCATGCCTCGCTGGTCAGGGCGGTCAGCGGTAAGGTGCATATTACTGCTGACTCATGGTCCAGCAGGCATGGACAGGGACGTTACCTACCTTTCACGGCTCATTGGGTGACTCTGCTGGCAGCTGGGAAGGATGCAGGACAAGGTGCAGTAGTGTTGGAGGTTGTTCCGCCACCACGCCTCCAAAATGCTAATGATTGTGACACACCTCTCTCCTCCACCCCCTCCTCTTCTTCTTCCTCCATGGCCTCTTCCTGTGCTTTGTCCTCGGAACCAGTGGTGCTCCGTAGCCGTTCAAGGGGCTACGCAAGTGCGCAGGCCAAAAGATGCCATGCGGTGCTTGAGCTGGTGTGCTTGGGGGACAGGAGCCACACTGGGGCAGAGGTTCTGTCAGCTCTGCAGGGGCAGGTTCAGAGGTGGTTGATGCCACGCCAACTTAAGGCAGGAATGGTGGTTTGCGACAATGGCACCAACCTCCTCTCTGCCCTCCGACAGGGACAAATGACCCATGTGCCCTGTTTGGCTCACGTCCTTAACTTGGTGGTGCAGCGGTTCTTGGGAAGGTACCTGGGCTTACAGGATGTCCTGAGGCAGGCCAGGAAAGTCTGTGTGCATTTCCGCCGGTCATATAATGCCAGTGCTCGGCTGGCGGACCTCCAAAAAGGAGTTTAACCTGCCCAAGAACCGCCTAATCTGTGACATGCCCACCAGGTGGAACTCAACATTGGCCACGCTGCAGCGGCTGCACACGCAGCGGAGGGCCATCAATGAGTACCTGTGCGACTATGGCACCGGCACGGGGTCAGGGGAGCTTGTTTTTTTTTCCCCACGCCAGTGGGCCATGATCAGGGATGCATGCACTGTCCTGTCACCATTTGAGGAGGCCACGAGGATGGTGAGCAGTGACAGTGCATGCATCAGTGACACTGTCCCCCTTGTCCACCTGTTGGAGCACACGCTGCATGGAATAATGGACAGGGCACTTGAGGCAGAACAGAGGCAGGAAGAGGAGGACTTCCTTAGCTCTCAAGGCCCCCTTTATCCAGACAGTGTTCCTGCGTGCCCGCCGATCACACAGGAAGAGGACGAGGAGGAGGAGGAGGAGGAGGAAGATTGTGTCAGTATGGAGAAGGAGCCTGGCACTCAGCATCAGCAGCAGTCTTTAAGGGATCAGTCCCAAGAAACACATGGACTTGTACGTAACTGGGAAGAGGTGGCTGCAGACCATGTCGTCCTTAGTGACCCAGAGGACTCCGGACCGAATGCCTCAGCAAACCTACGCTGCATGGCCTCCCTGATCCTGCAAAGCCTGTGTAAGGATCCTCGTATTCGTGGTATCAAGGAGAAGGACCAATACCAAGACCAATACTCCTTGATCCACGTTACAAGGGTAAGGTTGCGGACCTTATCTTGCCATCGCAGAGGGAGCAGAGGATGAAACATCTTCGGGAGGCCTTGCAGAAAGGTCTGTGCAACGCGTTCCCAGAGACTGGGAGGTACAAACTCCTGTTTCTGGACAACGTGTTGCTAAAGCTTCGGTCAGTCAAAGAAGGAGCGATGGAGAAGGTGGCCGTCTGACCGATGCGTTCAGACAATTTTTTGGTCCGCAGCCCCAAGGTATGATCGGTTCCAGCAACCATCGCCAGCGTCTGTTTTATATGGTGCAGGAATACCTGGGGGCAAGATCTGACTTGGACACCTTTCCCACCGAAAATCCTCTGGGTTACTGGGTCTTGAGGATGGATCACTGGCCAGAGCTTGCACGGAATGCAATTGAGCTACTGGCCTGTCCTGCATCCAGCGTTCTTTCGGAACGCGCATTCAGTGCTGATGGAGGCTTTGTAACCGATCACAGGGTGCGTCTGTCCACTGACTTGTTCGATCGACTGACCTTCATAAAAATGAATCAGTCTTGGATCACCACCAGCTACCAAGCACCTGATGCTGATGTAACCGAATAATTTTTTTTAATTCTCAGATCCCTTCAAAGACTGCCTATGCTGAGTGACTATCCTGAGTAATTATCCTCTTCCTCCTCAATGATCACGCTGATAGCTTGTAAGAACATTTTTGGTTCTTGGCGCCACCACCAGTGCCTAAGGCCCAATTTTTCAGCCCCTGTTTAACAGGGGCGTGTAATTACAATTTTTGATGCAATACTTTGCAGCAGGGCTCATTACTGCGTTCCAACTAGAGTGTCTGTGAGGGGTTGCAGTGTTGTGGCACCAGCACCAGTGCCTAAGGCCTAATTTTTCAGCCCCTGTTCAAGAGGGGCATGTAATTACAATTCTTGATCTAATATTTCACACCAGGGCCCATTTCTGCACCCACCAAGAGCGAGTGAGGACTTACAGTGTTGTGGCACCAGCACCACCACCAAAGGCCCAATTTTTCTGCCCTTGTTCAACAGGGGCATGTAATTACAGTTCTTGATCTAATATTTCACAGCAGGGCCCATTTCTGCGCCCACCAAGAGCGAGTGAGGACTTACAGTGTTGTGGCACCACCAGCACCACCACCACCACCACCAAAGGCCCAATTTTTCTGCCCCTGTTCAACAGGGGCATGTAATTACAATTCTTGATCTAATATTTCGCAGCAGGGCCCATTTCTGCGCCCACCAAGAGCGAGTGAGGACTTACAGTGTTGTGGCACCAGCACCAACACCACCACCACCAAAGGCCCAATTTTTCTGCCCCTGTTCAACAGGGGCATGTAATTACAATTCTTGATCTAATATTTCACAGCAGGGCCCTGTGAGGGCTTACATTGTTGTGGCCACAACAACACCTAAGGCCCAAATTTCTGCTGAGTATATAGGGCAGGCCCCTACTTTCAAACATCTAGTTTACAAATGACTCCTACTTGCAAACGGAAGGAGACAACAGGAAGTGAGATGAAATCTACCCCTAGGAAGGGAAATTCTCTCCTGTAAGAGTTAATATGGGAAAAACATTTCTCCTTTCCACTGATGCTTTCCAATCCTTGTTCCACAAAAACCCCCAAATTTTCAAAAAACATTTGTCATTGGGACAAAAAGTGAGGTGAAATCTTCTGAAGAGGAGGACAGACAGCAAAACAAATGTCACAGGGGTGATAACCCTTCCCTATGTTTTCCAAAAAGCTTAAAAAAGATTTTTTGGCTGGAGCTAAACACGTTAAAAATGTACCTGTTCAAAATTACAAACAGATTCTACTTAACAACAAACCTACAGTCCCTGTCTTGTTTGCACCACCTGTATACTGCTGTTCAGAGTATATAGGGCCTGGTGGCCCCACACCTTTCCTTATTTTAATTTGGGTGCGGGGTTCCCCTCACCCTTACGCGACCCGAACCGGGGTGTGTTTGGCTCATCCCTAAGGTCCAGCGTACCTCTTCACTTTCCTCCATGCCAGAGGAGTACCGTGATTTTAGCGATGTCTTTGACAAAGGTCAAGCTGGTAGTGTGCCTCCACACCAGCCGTATGATTGTGCAATTGACCTTCAACCTGGTGCCACTCCCCCTCGTTGCCGGGTTTACCTTTTGTCGGTCTTGTAGGATAAAGCCATGGAGGAGTATGTTGCAGATGCACTTTCTCGGGGTTTCATCTGCAAATCCTCGTCTCCTGCTGATGCTGGTTTCTTCTTTGTGAAGAAGAGAAGCAGTGAACTGAGACCTTGTATTAATAATAGGGGTCTCAATCGTTTCACGATTAAGAATGCCTACCCGATCCCGTTGATTAGAGTTATTTGACCACCTCAAGGGAGCAACGGTTTTCACTAAGCTTGATCTGAGAGGGGTTAACAATCTCGTGAGGATTAAGGAGGGCGACGAGTGAAAAACTGAACAGGCCATTATGAGTATCTCGTAATGCCTTTTAGCCTTTGTAACGCCCCGGCAGTTTTCCAGGAATTTATTAACAATGTCCTCCGAGATTTGTTGCAGTTGTGTGGTGGTTTAACTCAATGATATCCTCATATTTTCCAAGTCCCTGGAGAGCCACCACACAGATGTCTGTCGTGTGCTTCAGAAATTAAGAGAGAACAATCTATTGTAAACTGGAGAAGTGTGAGTTCCACTGGGAACAGGTTAAATTCCTGGGCTATGTCATTTCCACTGCCGGTTTTTCGATGGACCCAGAGAAACTTTCGGCAGTCCTACAGTGGCCTCCACCCATGGGGTTATGTCCTCTGCAGCATTTCCTGGGTTTTGCCAACTATTATCGGAAGTTTATTCGTAACTTCTCGTCTCTGGTCAAGCTCCTGACCGATATGACCAGAAAGAACAGTAACCCACAGAGTTGGTCTCCAGAGTCCATTAAGGCCTATGAAAGTCTCAAGGCTGCCTTTGTTTCTGCTCCTAATCCTTGTGGCTACTTTTCCAAGAAATTGTCACCTGCCGAGTACAATTACGAGATTGGTGACAAAGAGCTGTTGGCAATCATTTTAGCCCTGAAAGAATGGAGACATCTCCTTGAAGGTACCACTGTGCCGGTTCTCATTCTTACTGACCATAAGAATCTCACATTCTTGTCTGAGGCTAAACGCCTCTCTCCCAGAAGGGCGCAATGGGCTCTTTTCTTGTCAAGTTTCAATTACATTGCCTCATTCTTCGGTACTAAGAATGTTAGGGCTGACGCCTTGTCATGACAATTTTCCTCCACTTCCAAGTTGGAGTCGGTTCCAGTTCCTATGATTCCTCCTGATCGTATTCTGGCTACGGTTCGCACCAGTCTTACTTCTCATTTGGGTGACAAAATTCTTGCTGTTCAGGTCGATGCTTCTCCTGAGAAACCTTGTGACCTCTGCTTTGTCCCAGAGTGTTTCCGTACTGCCAAGCTCCAGACTTACCATTCTCCAAAGGCAACTGGCCACCCTGGTAAAAATCAACTCATTTGGGCCATTTACCAACAATTCTGGTGGCTTAGTCTACGTGCTGATGTAACTGCCTTCATAGCTGCCTGTTCCGTGTGTGCTCAGAGTAAGACTCCACAACACCTTCCAGTGGGCCTCCTACAACCCATACCCAATGGAGAGAGGCCCTGGACCCACCTGTCTATGGATTTCATTGTGGAATTGCCCAACTCCCAAGGCAACACAGTTTTCCTTAAGGTGGTTGACCGGTTCTCAAAGATGTGTCATTGTATTCCACTTAAGAAGTTGCCCACTTCTAAGGAACAGACTTCCATTTTTGCTCTGGAGATCTTTGACTTACATGGGCTACCCAAGGTGATTGTCTCGGACATGGGTAGTCAGTAGTTTGTGTCCCGGTTCTTGCGAGCCTTTTGTGCACAGCTGGGAATTCAGCTTGCTCTCTCTCCTCTGCATATCACCCACAGTCTAATTGGGCCGCAAAACGAGCCAATCAGTCCTTGGAGCAATTCCTACGTTGAAATATTTCTGACCATCACAAAAACTGGTCAGACATATTACCATGGGCTGAGTTTGCTCACAACAGTGCCTTGAATTCTGCTTCCTGATTTTCTCCGTTTATGGCGAATTATGGTTTCCAACCTTCCATGTTGCCTGACTCTTTTGTTCTGCAGAGTATTCCTGCACTAGAGAAGCATCTGCGTGGTCTTCATTCCCCTTGGGCACAAGTCCAGGAGGCTTTGCGTCATGATAATGATAGGTACAGACTCCATGCTGACCGCAGACGCCTGCCTGCGCCTTCCTAGCAGGTTGGGGACAGGGTCTGGCTGTCGTCTTGCAACCTCCGACTTCGTGTTCCCTCACTGAAGTTCGCACCTTGGTTTATTGGGCCTTTCTGTATCCTTCACAGGATAAACCCAGTGGCTTACGTGTTGGACCTTCCTCCTAGTATGCGCATCTCAAATGTGTTTCATGTCTCCTTATTGAAACCGTTCATCCTATACAGGTTAAGAACCATGAGGAGTATGAGGTACAATCCATTGTTGACTCCCGTAGGTTCCGTGGGGGAATACAGTACCTGATGCATTGGAAGGGGTACAGTCCAGAGGAACGCTCCTGGGTCTCATCCTCGGACGTACATGCTCCTGCCCTCCTGTGATTTCCATAGATGTTTTCCCCTCAAGCCTAGTGGTCCTCCGAGGGGGAGGGGTCATTGAGGAGGGGGGTACTGTCAGGGCTGGCTCAGCCCTTCCTTCTCTGAGCTGGCTGCTCAGCTGTCGGCTAATTGCCAGCTCTCATCTCTCTCCACAGTTAACCAGCTGTTGTGGATCTGCTCGTCACTCCCGCCTACTTAAAGATCTCCAGCTCACTTCATTCCTGCCTTCGCCTTGGTCACATCACAAGAAACCATCTCCTGCGTTCCTGTTTAACCACTTACCCCCCGCCATATAGCAGAATGACGGCGGCAAAGTGGTTTCAACACCCTGACTGGGCATCATATGACATCCGCAGGATATTGAGCCACTGTGCGCCCCCGGGGGCTCGCATCGCGGCGATCGTTGTTGCGGGGTGTCACTCTTTACCACATGATCAGCCATGTCCAATCACGGCTGATCACGATGTAAATAGGAAGAGCCAGTGATCGGCTTTTCCTCACTCGTGTCTGACAGACATGAGTAGAGGAGAGCCAATCGACTGCTCTCCTGAAAGAGGGGGTCTGTGCTGATTATTTATCAGCACAGCCCCCCTTGGTTACTACCCAGGACCACCAGGGAAGCCGCCCAGGACCACCAGGGAAGCCGCCCAGGACTACCAGGGAAGCCGCCCAGGACCACCAGGGAAGCCATCCACACTGGACCACCAGGTATGCCCCCTAGACCCCCAGGGAAATACTGATCTGTGCCCAGGCAGCTGCCAATCAGTGCCCACTCACAATGCCTACCACTGCCAGTGCCTCCAGGGATGCCCATCAGTGCCATGTATCAGTGCCCAGCAGTGCCGCCTATCACTGCCCAGCAGTGCCCATCAGTGCCACCCATAAGAACCCATATTTGCAGCCTTTCAGTGCCCATCAGTGTCACCTATCAGTGCCCATCAGTGCTGCCTATCAGTGCCATCCATCAGTGCCACCCATCAGTGCCGCCTAGCAGTGCCCATCAGTGCTGCATATCAGTGCTCATCATCAGTGCCCATCAGTGCCGGCTCATTGGTGCCACCTCATCAGTGCCACCTTATCAGTGCCTGTCAGTGCCACCTTATCAGTGCCCATCAGTGAAACAGAAAACGTACTTATTTACAAAATTTTTTAACAGAAACAAAAGCAAAACTTTTATTTTTTTTATTTGTTTAGCAAAAAATAAAAACTGCAGAGGTGATCAAATACCACCAAAAGAAAGCTCTATTTGTGGGAACAAAATGATAAAAATGTAGTTTGGGTACAGTATTGGATGACCGCACAATTGTCATTCAAGCTGAAAATTGTTCTGGGCAGGAAGGTGTATAAGTGCCCTGGATTGAAGTGGTTAAAGACTGGCTTTGCTGACATCCCTTCTGGCTCCTTATCCTGCTTGCTGTTCCTCTACTTGGATCCCTGATTTCTGACCTGGCTGATTACCCGATCTGGTTACTGAACTCTGGCTTGGCTGAATACCCGATCTGGTTATTGAACTCTTGGCTTGGCTGACTACTCAATCCGGTTACTGGACTCTGGCTATGCTTTGATTACGCTCACTCTATTTACCTTTTTATTTTTATTAATAAACAAGTGTGATTTTACTGTATTTCTGTCTCGGTCTGGTTCATGGTTTCTGACAATTCTACAGGTACCAATCCATAGAATCGAAGGGATAAATGGAATCTATGGTGAACATACCCTCGGGTAAAGAATTGAACGATCGTTCAATTCATTTCTCCTCAGATAAATATTCATCTGGTATGAGTCCAATCACTTGGTTGGTGACTCCAAATGTATAATACCCCATCTCTACCGCAAGGCCGATAAGGGTGCCCTTGGGTAGGTTAAGGCCCTGATTTGAGAGGTTGTGGATGTAGATAGATTTTGTAGACTGATGTGTGTTGGTCAAAAGTGCGTGAGTAATTTTAATTCCCTCCTCCTGTATTCTCTGGGACAGGCATACTAATGCATCTGACCCCTTAAGTTGTTGTCCCTTTTTTACAATGATAGGGAGTAGGAAATTGTTTATGCACCTGAGGATGATAATTTCTTGAGCTACCTGAGGTCATATCCTGGTATCCCTTGGGGTCCCCCTTTAGTCGACTCCATAAGCAGTCATTTATCAGGTCAATTTGGGTGGCAAAACAATGCAGTAAGTCGCAAGGTAAATTTGGGATTGCGGATTATCCAGCACTATGAACACGTGGTTTGTTGTCTTAATAAATATAGTGGTATTTAAAAGGCATCTAGCAATTGAGTTATGGTACTCAGAATCATCAATGACATCTGACATCCAATGTCGCTGAGGAGTGGAGAAACAAAATATTTCTATTTCGGAAAGGTGGCTAACAAGCCCATGTCCCGCAAAGCTATGCTCTTGCTTTAAATCAATTTTGGCATATTTTGACCTATTTAGACCATTTATACGGATAGGGATAAATAGGTCGCGACTAACCCTTTCCACTTCTGTCAGGAACTGGGTGTGATTTCCCCCTTTCTTAGTTTTATTTTCCTGATAGGATATGGTCAGTACGAGATCTTTTATTTTGTCATGGGGAATTTTAAAAATATAGTTCTCATCTCCGACTCCCAGGCCATGATTGTCAGTTTGGATAACCGTAACATCGGGGAACTGGCTATTACTGAAATAGATTACTAGGGAGCCAGGCCTTTCTTCTATTAGATGGCGGTGTCTCTGGGAATAAGGGAGTTTTAAGTCTCTCCTATTTAATTGGGGAGTTGACTTGTGACCACATTACTTGGTTCACACTGTCAACAATTGTGTGGAGCCTCTTAAGGAGACCCATTCCAATTATCACATGATGGTGTGGGAGATTTTTAATAGGGTGCCTAATTTCCTTATTACCTAATTTAAGTTTAAGCCAGGCAGTACCCATGACTTGCAGTGGCTCTCTCCCACCCCAATTAGCGAGCAATAAAAGCTCCTAAGTTTTGGCTTGTTGGGCATTGAATTTACTACTTCATTAATTGTTCCTGTGACAGGATGGTGGCTTGGAATCCCGTGTCAATTAAACCTGAAATGGGGTGATCACTACTTCCTTTACTGTAGTGAAATATCTTCCATCAGATTCAGTCAACTCACATATGAAATTAGCGTGGTTGAGGATCTGTGGGCTTTCCAATAATTTACAGTTGCCATTTATCTCACCGCATGTCAGAGCTTCTTTGCCCTTATGATTCCTGTGGAATGGCCTGTGGGCTTACTCGAGATGGAAGCACAAGGAGTATGAGGCGTCCTGCCCCGATTGGTAATTTACAACTACTCCCAGCAGCTCAGCTACATTAGAGGGGTTAGAAGGATACTGAAAAACAGAATTAACAACCCAAGACTGATTCCTTCTGGTCCTTTGAGCCCCTGTTTAGGGGCATGTCAGGGATATATTGTGTGTCTCCTGTCATTAGACCCAGGGTTGTCCCCTGCTGAAGGATTGTCTGGCGTTTTACGCATTCTGTGACCCTGGGTTGGTCACAGGAGTGGCCCCTAAAAAAGACAGGTTAGCAGACTGCCGGTTAATCAGGTGTGTCATTTGTTCGCACATTCGATTAATCTGGATCTCTACCTGTTCAATTGCCGGTCCATGGCACTTTGGCGATTTGCCCTATTTTGCCTGACCCAGTTACGCTCAAGACATGACTGCAGATGAGTCAGACTCATCAGCACCCCTCTGGTCTTGATGCTGCGGCCTTCCTCTCAGGAGTTCCCGTGGTTCCATAGATACATAGATACAGATAGGGTTGATGGAGCTACATCAACCCTGGGGTTACTTAGCTGTTACTGACTGGGAGGTGACCTGCTATTATCAGGATTTTCTGTAATAACCAGGGTGCCCATGAAAGTTAGGGTATCTGTTAAAGGGTGGGTACCACTGGAAGTTGGGGTCTCTGTTAAAACTAGGGTTTCTGTCAAAGCTAGGATTCCTGTTAAAGTAGGGGTACCTATTTAAATTGATCTCGATTTAAATTTGAATGTTGGTTGTTCTGGGACCCCTGCGGATATTCCCTCTGGCCATTTCTGTGCTCGGGGCCCCTTTCACCCTCACTACCATAATCTTGCAACCTCTGTCTGTCCCCCATCATCTGCTGTTGCTGGGGTGTAACTCCGGGAGGTCCCGTGGGTCTCCCCTCTTGGACTGCCTCAGCATATGATTTTCTCTCTGTTTGTAGACTGAGAGGTTGAGGGGTCACAGTAGTGGCTGCTACAGTTTTAGGGTTGGGTTTGGCTTCTCTTTTCACCCCACCTTCACTAGATTGCTGGATTGAGTATAGGTGATCACTCTCTCTGACTAACCAATCCAGTGAACATCCCTTTTTAAAACCCCTTACCTGCCCCAATTTTATAATAAACAGATCATGCTTCATAAAATAGTCTTGAATTTTGGCTTTTCCGGATTGGGTGAACCGGGCCACCTTCAATAATAAAATTATCACTCAACCTCTGGGCCTGTTCTTTCATCTCTAAAATTCTCTAAATTGCCTCCTAGGTCTAATCTCTTACGAATGTATTCGGTAACACCATAGTCAAGAACTACACTTAAGTTTTCCTGAGTAGCCTTTTTCAGGTTTGAGGTAGCTACAGCTGGGGTGGTATTACCATCCCTGCTGTTTCTAGATGAATTTGATTTATCACTTCCTGCCATGTTACTATACAACAGATATCCTTCACAACATATATGAAAATACAATCACCAGTATGTTTTGTAATGTGGTAAGGTTCTTCTTACAAGATATCTCAGCAGTGCCTACAATTTTATGTTGTGAGTGTGGTATGTAATTTTAATGATAATAAGTATGGGGAATTTTAAATAAATAAATTAAGTGTTTTGACGAATGGTACGTGATAAATAAAAGGGTAATGTCTGAATCTACGTATAATAAAATCGCAGTGCCTCCAGCCACTTATGGCAAATAAGAAAAATAGAACTTTGTTCAGACAATCAGTAATATACCACAATAATTTCCTGAATTCGTTAATCTATGGGGAATTCTTACCAATGTATAAATATCTCGCAATTAAATTAATAATTAAATACATTTTATTAATATACAAGTATAATTATGCAACTGCATACAAAATCAGAATTTCTGGTGATTAATATTTCATACACATTACCAAAGACATCAACACAACAATAAAACTATTTTCTTTAATATTTGACAAATAACCCTAGGGTAGCCCCAATCGACTATGTTAAAAAGGGTGTGGTTAACCGTGCCTTAAATTCAAACACACAATATCTCTTGCCGCTCGGAAGACAATTTTTTGACTTTCTCTGGCTGGAAGAAAGTCAAAATATGCCCTGCGGAGCCAACAAATCGATACTATCAATTTGAAAGCTGGCAATTGAACAGGGCTACCAGATTGGATTGGACAATAAATAATTCCCCTGGGACCACAATAGCCAAATTAGTTGCAATACAGGTTGATCTTAATTTCACCCACAAGCGGCTTTAAAACACAGCAAGACAAATAATGTGGCACAATTATTAAATAATAAACTACCCTTCACACAGTACTTGATAAGATAAAAATATAAACAGTAAAATATGATTCCTATTATTTTGGGAAGAAAAAGTTGATCAATATTTGTATGGTCAGTATCTCACCACTGTTTAAAAAGGAAAGGATGTACTGTATATTCGATTCGTCCTAACAGCAACTTCCAACGAGATGGGAAGTACTCACTTATTACCAAACTTGTGTTCGTCCAGAGAGTGTATTTGTGGTCCTCGGTCCATTCAGTCATCTATGTTTCTCCTTTTGTAGGGTGCAATGTAATTGTTGGATGGTTACCTCCCTCCCCTTTACCATCTTGTGTTTGGTTGGTTCCAAATATGGGAGGTAACTGCCCTAATTCTCACCTGCCCATCTGTGATCATGGTAAAGGTGCAATCAGCATATGAAACATATGATTCATGTGTCAGGCCACCTGAGTCCAGGTGACAGATGCACACCGTTGGGATCACGAGTGCACCGCAAGGTAGTGGACCCTATGGCTGACTGCTGGGGATAGAAGTCAGGGAGAGAGGGGGAGAAGGCAGCTTACGTCTGTGACGGTCAGCAATACTCTTGAATTTGTTGGCAGCTTTCTGGAGGGAATCGTGAACGTCAACCCACATGGAATTGAATGATTCCTGAACAGTAGCCAAAGCTGGAATGTCGGAAGAACAGGTCATAGGAAGAGGGAGTTAAGGATGTCTTCCATAAACAGTGACAAAGGGTGTTTTCTGAGAACTGACGTTGACATGATTATTGTGGGAGAACTCTGCCCACGGGAGTAGTGATGCCCAATCATCGTGATGAGCCGAGACCAAGGTATGGAGAAAGACCTCCAACTCCTGATTAACCCCCTCAGTCTGGCCATTGGATTGGGGATGGTAAGAAGAGGTAAAAGAAGAGGTAAAATCCAAGGTAATTTTGAGGGATTTGCAAAAGGCTCTCCAAAAATAAGAAGTAAACTCAACACCCCTGTCCGAAATGACATGGGAGGGAACACCATGAAGGCGGAAAATCTCTCGTTCAAAAATGGGAACCAAAGCAGGGACAGAAGGGAGACCAGGAAGAGGAACAAAATGAGCCATCTTGGAGAACTGATCGATTACCACCCAAATGACTGTATTATTCTCTGACAGTGGAAGATTGGTGATAAAATCCATGGAAATGTGAGACCAGGGCTCCTTAGGAATGGGCAAGGGCATGAGAAGACCAGCAGGGGCTTGTGTGGAGGATTTAGACTGAGCACAGACATGACAAGCCTTAACATAATCTTTAACATCCGAGCAAAGATTAGGCCACCAGTAGTGATGACTGATGAGCAGGAAGGGTCAGAAGAACCCAGCATGACCTGCCACCTTGGAATCCTGTCCCCAATGAAGGATCTTTCTGTAGGTATTGTAGATTCTTGTGATCAGTATCGTCGTTCAATGGGAAGAATGAGGAAGGAAATCCAATCCTGGTGGAGTATCCCTACCGACATCCTAATAGGTAGCGTCTGGAAGTGGATAGGGCCCCCTGGGAGCACAGTGCCATCAATTGTCGAGACTACCAGTGGTGTAGTGAGGGGAGAAAGGGTAAGCTTCATAGTAGAAGCAGTTCTCCAGTCCATAAAATTGCCGGCAGCCCCGGAGTCCAGATATGCTAGGACCGATTGGGGAAAAGTGCCTACATGGAGGAACACCGGAAGAAGAAGATGAGAAGGTGATGTTTCTGGGTCCAATACTCCACCCCCCAAATGTATTAGACCCAAGCGTTTCCCGGACGAAGCAAGCAGAAGTCACGAAAATTACCCTTGCTCCCACAATAAAGACACAAGCCCAGAGTTCTGCTCCTAGCACGTTCTTCGGGGGTTAGTCTGATCCAGCCCAGCTGCATAGGTTCCTCAGCAGGCAGAAGATGCGCCACAGGGTGACGGTGGAAGAGCTCAGGCTGACTAGGGCCCAGGGAGTGCTGGCATCTTTTTTCTAGGGACCTCGCCTGGAAACGAATGTCAATCTGATTGCACAAGGAAATTACAGTACATCATCCAGACTGGTGGGGATGGCTCTTCCTGCTAATTCGTCTTTCACTCGGTCAGAGAGGCCATGTAAAAAGGTTGCGACCAGGGCCTTATTGTTCCAGCTCAATTCAGCTGTGAGGATACGGAACTGAAGTGCATATTGTCCCACTGAACAAGATTCTTGGCGAAGGCGTAAAAGGGCACTAGCTGCTGAAGAAACCAGAGCTGGCTCCTTGAAGATGTTACGAAAGAGCTTCAAGAACTTGGACAGGCTGGAAACCACCGGATCATTCTTCACCCACAGGGGGGCAGCCCATGCTAAAGCTTCACCGGAGAGGAGGGAAATGATATAGGCTACCTTAACCCAATCGGACAGAAAGTTTTGAGGCTGGAGCTCAAAATAAATGGTGCATTGGCTAAGGAAGATATGTATGGAAACACTGCGCTAACCTAAAACAGGGAAAAAATAAGCAGCTACATACAATGTGACAAACAACAAGATGGTGAAAAATGTAGCGCATAACAGTTATACATAAATATCGTGATACTATAAAAAATATATACTGAAATATACAAAAGGTCCATGTGAAAAAATAGTCCATCAAACAAATGAATGTTGAACAAAATGATTGCCTATATCCTAAATTAATGAAATAAGTGAATGTCCAACTGTGTGAACAAAGTAATCAAACACCGGATGGTGTGGGTCCCAGATCTGTCCGTGGAAACAACATCAAGGAGGAAACATCAACGACTGAATATCAAGTAAATGCTCTTACCAGATCTGGTGGACTCTACTATCAGCGACATTGAGTCATCAAGGCAGTATGTCATATAGGGCAGGTATGTAGATATCCAGATGGTTCAGACCTCTAGTTTGGAATCCGGGGGGAAGCCAGGAAGGACCTCCAAATCTACCGCCAATCCCAGGAACGTCAAGGTTGGATCTTTGATGGTGGGTATACAAGGGTAGAATACCACCTCACATCAGGATAATATGTGGTGAAAAGAATATTGCTTCCACATAGTGCAGGTAAGAAAGGGGGTATTTTATTTCTAAAAAAAAGATTACAATAAAAAGTGATCACAAATAAAATGAAGGCAATATGGAGAGTGATAAAGCAGCCCTACGCATTTCGACCAAAGGGTCTTCAACTGGGGCATGACCTTTAGAATATTTCACTATATATTTTTTATACAAGCATCACAATATTTATGTATAACTGTTATGCGCTACATTTTTCACCATTTCATTGGTTAAGGAAGCCCCTGCAGGCCTTGGAGTCCCTAGAGAAACAGGATGGAGCTGGCAGTAATAATGAATGCGTGCCTGCAACTGGTGCGATAGGTGCAGCCACTGATTGTACGAACTATGCCCTGCAATGGATCGGCTGCAGGAAGCAGCACCTCAGCCGGGTCCATGACTGATCAAACTGTCAGGCCACCTGGAGGCCAGGTGACAGATGCACACCATTGGGATCAGGAGTGCACCGCAAGGTAGTGGACCTTACGGCTGACTGCTGGGGATGGGAGTCAGGGTGGAAAAGGAAGGCAGGGCCGATGGAACCCACCGGGGTTAGAGCATAAGATTCCCTAGGGCGCGGAGTCTAAGAGCCAGCAGGTGTTCACCGAAGCCTCTAGTGGTGAGGATGGACTCATAAAAGACTGGTGCCAAATCCTTGTCCAATACATGGATGACTAAAGGACTGTCAGGGCTGGTCTCAGCCCTCCCTTCTCAAAGTTGGCCGCTCAGCTGCCGGCTAATTGCCAGCTCCTATCTCTCCACAGTGACTCACCTGTTGATGTTGTCCTGCTCGTCAGTCCTGCCTACTTATGCCGTCCATTCCAGATGATCTCTGCCTTCACCTTGGTCACATCTCTAGAGATGCTCTCCAATGTTTCTGTTAAAGACTTGCTTGACTGACATTCCTTCTGGCTCCAGACCCTGCTTGCTGTTCTACTACATGCACCTCTGGCTCCCTGACGTTTTTGGCTATGTTTTGACTACGTTTACTCTGTTTACCTTTTTTTTTTTAATTTAAAACAAGTGTGATTTAACTGTAAAAAAATAAATAAATAAAAAAGGTAAACAGAGTAAACATAGTCAAAACAGCCAGAGTTCAGGAACTGGAACGGATAGTCAGACAAGCCAAAACATCAGGGAGCCAGAGATGAGCGTAGTAGAACAGCAAGCAGGATCTGGAGCCAGAAGGAATGTCAGTCAAGCAAGTCTTTAACAGGAACACAGGGGAGCGTCCCTAGAGATGTGACCAAGGCGAAGGCAGAGATCATCTGGACTGGACGGCTTAAGTAGGCAGGACTGACGAGCAGGATATCATTAACAGGTGAGTCAAGGTGGAGAGCCTTCAACTGAGCAGCCAGCTTTGAGAAGGAAGGGCTGAGCCCAGCCCTGACAAGTACACATTGATTCTTACAAAATGAGTTGCAACATTGTAAATATATATATATATATATATACACTCTTGGTTCTGTTTCAACTTGTAATTGGTGTCCTTCTGGTGTAATATAAACCGGGTGTCTCTGCTATTGTCTGGATTCAACACTGTGTTCTTACTGAAGAAACGATCTCACCCTTTGAAACAATGGGGCTATTTGAAACAATGGGGCTATTTATGTTGTTTTTAACCTAATAAACTGATTTATATACGGGATCACGCTATGTGCACTCTCTACCAATACTCCACATATATGCATCCCATTGTGACGAGCATTGAGAAAATGGGGACGGTTTGAAGACACCCTTTTTGAGGTAAACGAACTCGGCGTTCGTTGGATTGACGCCCACACTCATTTTACAAAAGTGAATGCATCCCCCTTCTGTGTCCTGTCCCTTTTTCCACTTTGGCCGCCACGGAGTTATACTATATACTGTCTGCTTATGTTTTTTATATACCATCCTGCACACCCACCACCCGAATCACCTGAACTACTGGATGGGACCCTTGTTTGCTGGTGATTTGTTACTGGATTACAAGCTGTTGTCTTTCAGCAGTAAGGTGAGCTGCTTGCGAGCACAGAGGTGTCCCCACTGAAGACTTTGTTTCCCTTTCCTGTGGCTTGTGGACTTGCCTTTTTGGAACTGATGACTCATTGTTTGAGCACTTTGTACTACAAGGTGGTGGGACTGTTCACCATTCATTTATTTTTCTTGGAGTCACCAATAAGTATTTGCTGAGTTACCACATATGTGCTAGTATGATACTAGCCCTTTTGCACTGAGATTTTTTCTTTTCTTTTGTGTCAGTATTTACAATATTTTTATGTGCTAGTATGATACTAGCCCCCATGCACATGGACTTTGTTTGATTTATATATTTTATTTTCTTCAATTTTTTTGTACCCACACTGTATTTGTCACTCATTTCATAGCTTTTTATACGTTTTAGGCTATTTTGTTTCTTCAGTTTATTTGGATTTAGTGCTCATTAGACTGCACTTTATTACATTTCATCACACTTTTATATTTTGTATAATTTTTCCATTTTGCCTTTTGGAACTGATGACTCATTGTTTGAGCACTTTGTACTACAAGGCGGTGGGACTGTTCACCATTTATTTACTTGGAGTCACTATTAAGTATTTGCTGAGTTACTACATATGTGCTAGTATGATACTAGCCCTTTTGCACTGAGATTTTTCTTTTCATAAGTATTTGCTGAGTTACCACATATGTGCTAGTATGGTACTAGCCCTTTTGCACTGAGATTTTTCTTTTCTTCTGTTTCAGTATTTACATTATATTTTTTATGTGCTAGTATGATACTAGCCCTCATGCTCATTATACCTTTATATTTTGTATAATTTTTTCATTTTTCATTCACCTCTCTATACATTTGAGTTAGCCCCCTCCCCTTCCTCCTCCTTCCTTCCCCTCTTATCACAGCACAATCACCACTTACTTTACTTTACTTTACTTTACTTACTTTATTCAAAACGAGGCTTGGAGTGCAGACACAGGCCGGCGCCGAGCCATGACGTCATCAACATGCGACGCGTTTCTGAACTAGCTGGCTATGGGTGGAAAAGATAGCCGCATTCCTTTCTCAAGCATGGGTTTTCAAGACACAGAGGAGTTAGTTATAGGCAGAACAGAGGGCGGGGCCACAGCATAAACTGAGACACAGAAAAAGACACAGAAAAAAAAAAACACAGGGGGGAGGGGGGGACCAAAAGAAAAAAGAATTGGTGCAGTTAACATTGATTCAAGATTAAAAATGAAAAATAAAAAATAAAAAATGACCAAGGCAGTGGTATACGGACACAATAAGAAAAAATATATATATATCTGTATGAATATAAGTAAATGAATTACTGGGGAGTATGGGGAGAAACAAAAATAAGTTGGAGACACAATGTGGAAAGGGAGAGATACATATTCCATATAGAACAGAAGTGCATACTGAATACCATATAGAATTAATTAATAAGAATCTAAAGAAGGGGGGAGGGGGAAAGAAATCAAAATTAAGGGATAAATATTAATGTATATATGAACAATATAAAAAATAATAAAAAAATAAATAAAATACATACATACATACATACATACATACATACATACATACATACATACATACATACATACATACATACATACATACATACATACATACATACATACATACATACATACATACATACATATATATATATATATATATATATATATATATATATATATACACATACATATATATATATATATATATATATATATATATATATATATATATATATATATATATATATATATATATATATATATATATATATATATATATATATATATATATATATACACACATATAGATAATGACATTTAATAAGAGACAATCAATCTGATGTAGAAAAAACTTTTTTTAGGGGGGCAGAGATGTGTGCGTAAGTCTGCGTACACATGTCAGGAAAGGCAGAAAGAGTGGGGGGGACAGGGAGAAAAAGAGAGGGGGGGAAAGGGGAAAAACAGAGGAGGGGAGGAAGGGGAGAGGACAGGGAGGGAAGAGGGGAAGGGGGAGGGGGAGTGGTCTTGGGGACAAAATATGGCATCATACTAACTCCAGAGTTGCCAATACTTACTGGAGACATCAGGAGCGAACCCGCCACCCCCATATATTTAAAAAAAGATAAAGAAAATGAAACGTGGTAAAAATAACAAGAGTGTACATATGAATATAAATAATTGAAAAGTATGATATCATCGGAATATATAATGTTGACCGTAATAACAGATAAAATGTGGAGCAAGAGAGACTATAGTACTGTGGCTATTTCTATACCTTCGTTGAGGCCGCCGGGCGAGAGGACATCAAGGCAATATATCCAAAAAGTCTCTCTCGCGCACAGTTTTTAAACTTTCAGCTTGGGTCATAGATTTGGAAATTTGCTCAATGACCCAAACCTCGAGACCAATGGTAGATATTTTGTGATGCTCAGCAAAGTGACGGGGACACTATGCAGGTCTTTGCCACCCTCGATGAGTCGTCGGTGCTGGCCAAACCATTGCCTCAGGGGGCAGATGGTTCATCCAAAATAGATCAACCCACAAGGGCACTTTAAACCATATACAACAAACTCAGATGAGCAGTTGTAGAACTGATCTAGTGGGTATGTTTTGCCTTTAGAATCAAAGGATTTTTTTCCATGCTGAACAAACAAACAAGTTTTCCAGCGGATCTTTTTACATTGGTACATGCCCACTAAGGGTATGAGATTAATGGGGTGGGGGGCAGTTTGGCTCGAAGGAAATTTGCTCGGAGCGATTTTGTTTTTCAAAGATGGAGCTTTTCGGTAGGTAATCCTGGGTGTTGGTGGAAGAATGGTTTTGAGGAGAGGATATTGCTGCAGGATATTCCAATGTTTATAAAAAATGTTTTCCCTTTTTTTTTAATTGAAAGTTAAAGGTAGTTATAAATCTCATAGAGTGATCTGATATGGCTTCCCTTTCTATTTTGGTAGGTTTGCTTTTGGAGTAGAGATCGCAAGCCTGATCCACTAACTCTTTGGGGTATTCTTTATCTTCTTTTTTAGTGTGATGCTCTGGGTGTCATAGTCAGTGTCTAAGGTACAATTTTGTCTTAGACAACAGAACTGGCCTTTGAGTATGGGAACCCATGGATGCCCAACCAGTGACCAACAATTCGGTTCACACTGTGGAACCATTTATCCTCACTCAACCATCTGAATCCACCTCTGCTGACCATTTAGATTTTTCACATCCCCTTCCTGCTTCCATTACTTCTGATCCTGTGGTTTTTTTAGTCCCAAGTCCTACAACCAACCAGAGAAAAAGAAAACTCACCGGAGAGGTTGCAGAGGAGGACGCAACAAGCCTAAGACCATACACACAAAAACTTTGCAAACTGTGAATTTTCAATCTATCCTCCCTCCAGCTCTCCGCTGCAGATATTAGCTTACTTAGTAAAGGACTCAATTTTGCTCCTATAAATAAGCCCAACCCATTCTTTTGTTTGAAGACCTTAATAGGTAAATTCATAATTTGACCCTAAAAAGGTTTTTTTCTTGCCAAACAGAACAAACCCAATACAAATACCATTGATCTCCCCCCAGTTACCCCGTCCCCAAACTTTTTTGAATATGATGGCGACATTATTGATGTTTTTAGAATCTCTCACTGATGAAGAAAACACTCTTAGTCATCCCTCGAACCCAAATCTGTTTTTTATCCCGCTCAAGGCCCCGTTCTGGAAAGCTTTTACAGAGTAGTCTATGCTGACTTTATCAAGCTTTGCCAGTCTTCATCCCACGTACCACCCCATATACATAACCTTTCCCTTTCAGAAATTCATGCCCTAGATTCTCTAATTCATACGCCACACGTAATTATCAAATCCGCTGACAAAGGGGGCGGCATAGTTTTACTCAATAAAGCGGATTATATTAAAGAAGCCAACAGACTCCTCTCTGATAAGACCACATACCACAAGCTTAGAAAAGATCCCACTACAGATTTCACCACTGAGGTTAATGTTTTAGTTAAATCAGCTCTTGAACGCGGAGTGATCAACAAAACCGAAGCCTCGTTTTTTTACCAAAAGTTTTTATCAGACCCCATATTTTTACTATTTGCCCAAAGTTCATAAAAACCTCACTTCCCCTGCTGGCAGGCCCATTGTGGCTGCCATGGATAGTGTCACTACTGGGTTCAGTCAGTACATTGACCAATTCCTCCAACCAATTGTCCAACAGTTACCATCCTACATCAGAGACGGCACACACTTACTGGAGTTACTTGCACCTTACAAGTGGGAATCTTCGTACACACGGCTGTCTTTAGATGTTACCTCACTTTATACCTCCATTCCTCATCAATTTGGCTTAATAGCCCTGGAATTTTTTCTAGCACAGGACCCTCTCATTAACCCCAGACAGGCCGCATTTATTTTGTAGGATACCAAGTTCTGCCTGACCCACAATTACTTTGATGGCAAATTCTACTTACAAATACAAGGGACTGCCATGGGAGCCAACTTCACCCCTTCATACGCCAACCTAGCCATGGGCTACTGGGAGGAAAACTATATCACACATAATAATCCCTATTCCCCCCACATTGTATTTTTTGGCCATCATATAGACGACCTAATCGTAATCTGGGACGGCCCCACCGATTCCATTACCTCATTTGTAGACCATTGCAATCAGAATCCCTACGGCTTATCCTTCACACATGTCTCTGATTCCAGCAATTTGGCCTTTTTGGACTTGGAATTGAGCCATGTGGGTGAAACCATCATTGCCAAGAATTACACCAAACCCACAGCTGACAACTTCTTTCTACACTACAGGAGTTGCCATTACCCTAAATGGACCAAAAACATACCCAAAGGCTAGTTCTGTCATCTAAGACAAAATTGTACCTTAGAAACTGACTATGACACCCAGAGCATCACACTAAAAAAGAAGTTTGCCGATAAAGAATACCCCAAAGAGTTAGTGAATTAGGCTTGCGATCTCTACTCCAAAGGCAAACCTACCAAAATAGAAAGGGAAGCCATATCAGATCACTCTATGAGATTTATAACTATCTTTAACTTTCAATATAAGAAAAATGGAAAACATTTTTTATAAACATTGGAATATCCTGCAGCAATATCCTCTCCTCAAAACCATTCTTCCACCAACACCCAGGATTACCTACCGAAAAGCCCCATCTTTGAAAAACAAAATCGCTCCGAGCAAATTTCCTTCAGACCAACCACCCCATTAATCTCATACCCTTAGTGGGCATGTACCAATGTAAAAAGATCCCCTGGAAAACTTGTTTGTTTGTTCAGCATGGAAAAAAATCCTTTGATTCTAAAGGCAAAACATACCCACTAGATCAGTTCTACAACTGCTCATCTGAGTTTGTTGTATATGGTTTAAAGTGCCCTTGTGGGTTGATCTATGTTGGACGAACCATCTGCCTCCTGAGGCAACGGTTCGGCCAGCACCGACGACTCATCGAGGGTGGCAAAGACCTGCATAGTGACCCCCGTCATGGGTCATCGGGCAAATTTCCAAATCAATGACCCAAGCTGAACGTTTTAAAAAACTGTGCGCGAGAAAGACTTTTTGGATATATTGCCTTGATGTCCTCTCACCCGGCGGCCTCAACGAAGGTATAGAAATAGCTACAGTACTATAGTCTCTCTTGCTCCACATTTTATCTGTTATTACGATCAACATATATTCCGATGATATCATACTTTTTAATTATTTATATGCATATGTTCATTCTTGTTATTTTTACCACAGGTTTCATTTTCTTTATCTTTTTAAATATATGGGGGTGGTGGGTTCACTCCTCGTGTCTCCAGTAAGTATTGGCAACTCTGGGGTTAGTATGATGCCATATTTTGTCCCCAAGACCCCTCCCCCCATCCCCCTTCCCCTCTTCCCTCCCTGTCCTCTCCCCTTCCTCCCCTCCTCTGTTTTCCCCCTTCCCCCCACTCTCTTTTTCTTCCCATCCCCCCCTCTTTCTGCCTTTCCTGACATGTGTACGCAGACTTACGCACACATCTCTGCCCCCTTAAAAAAAGTTTTTTCTACATTAGATTGATTGTCTCTTATTATATGTCATTATCTATATGCATATTTATATATATATTTTTTTTTTATATTCATATATACATTAATATTTATCCCTTCATTTTGATTTCTTTCCCCCTCCCTCCTTTAGATTCTTATTAATTAATTCTATATGGTATTCAGTATGCACTTCTGTTCAATATGGAATATGTATCTCTCCCCTTCCACATTGTGTCTCCAACTTATTTTCGTTTCTCCCCATACTCCCCAGTAATTCATTTACTTATAGCATTAACTCACAGTGGAGCTGCTGGTTTAAGTGGGTCTGTTACCTTCACTCTGCTTCCCTCTGTTTCACCGACACCGGGTCTAGGGTTCCGTTGAGTTTACTTCTGGACGACACACGCACCAACACTGGAGTACGTTTTCAATGCTTTATTAAACAAACGACTTAGGAAGTAGCAGGAAAGAGGTAGAAAGGAAACTTGCAGAAGAAACTCAAATTTTCTCTGAAAGGGATCTCTTGGCAAAAGGTCTTGGTGTAATTCAAATACTAATTGGAATGCGCTCCCCTTGTGGGACTCACTCCTTGCTCATCTGGATAGGCCTCTCTCACCGGTCTAGCAGCCAGTACGCAGCACGAATCAAAGTCTCTGCCACAGACTTGTTTGGAAATAAAATCCGTACGATCCTCTGCCACAGGATGTATAGATTTGCTGTAGTGAAAGTCAGTCACAGTGCTTGAACCTTTAAGCCGAGCCGGAAACACTATGCTGTATAGCTACTTTAGGATACGTCCTCCAACAGAGTCACCAGGCCCCTCTATAGACCAGCATGCGGCGTGATCTCTCCAAGACGGGTCCTCCCCTGGGATCTCCTCAGTTGTCCAGCTTCGTCACACGGGACTGACAGCTCAGGACCATTCCTCGGCCGCGGTGGCAGGCTCCAGACAAGCCTCTGGACCCATCCCTGCGCCGCTGTATCGTGGGCCCCCCGAACAGAGGACCATGAGGTAGCTCCTTAACGCATACCTGTCGGCCAGGAGGGCCAGCAGGTGGCTGTAAAACGAACCCCAAAAAATGGCATCTGTCCCATGAATACCCTCGCCCAGAATGCAACTCGGAGGACCACCTCCACTGAGCGTGCCTCAGAGACAAAGGAGCATCCATACGCTTCAACACGTTGCATTTCCAACCCTGACAAGTGGTAACAGCGACACCCACCGGTCAGCACGGAAACACCCACAACATCAGCCAAGCTGGAACAGAGGCAAACTTTTAACCTTCCTAACACACAATTTACTAAATTTACCTAACATGCGGTAGATTGCAAATCTACCAGCGCTACATACTCCCCCCACTACAATAGACGTTGTCCCCAACGTCTGTCCCGACACAGTAACAGTAACTCTCAAGCCTGAGAGTAAGCATTTGAGTTTCTTATAACTTTAAAGAGGTAAAGCGAGAGAAAAAGGACAGTTTAAAGACGCTATGAGACTTATATCTATAAAACATTATGTTCACAGCCGTAAACAAGACCACAGTATAATGGTACACAACCTCACTAATTAACTAGCTGAAAAGCCTCCCAGCTCTACATATGGTCCGATGATCCCTGAAAAGGAAACACAGTTAAAAACACACATATACATCCTATACAACAGTAGGAGCAAAGTCTCATTAAAAAACGAAACTCTCTTCCCATAATCTACATTAGAAAAAAAATATATACTTTGGGAGTCCATCCCTGCATAAGAACTTTTTTTTTTTTCTATAAAAGAAATCCGGCTAGCAAATAAGAAGTCCTTGGATTTAAACACAGGATCCATAGATCTTGACCATGCAGACCTCTTTACCCTGTCACTATCTAACTAAGTAACTTCAAAGTTCTATTGTCTATAATTACCAGTAAAACCGAGGATCTGGCAAGGTTAACGATTTCCCTTCTATATCCACAGTGGTAATAAAGTACACAACATTGTCCTTTCCTGGTCTGCAAATTACCACTTTATCGGCATAGATGTGCCGACCGAAGTTCCAATGGGACCAAAGTAATGTCTCCGGGCGAGACAACAGCAACAATGTCTTTTTCTGGAACATTGTCAGTAGCAACAGGCAAAGTGGCAGCCCGTCGCTCCCTCTCTGTAGTGATAGCAGCTTCAACTGTAGCGATACCTGTCACCCAATCCATCCGATAGGCACGGGGCGACATGGTGGGTTGCTCCACCACAAACAGATATTCTCCACACTGTTGACATTGGCCGAATGGACGAAGTTGCATGGCCAATCCTTCGCATTGATGGCAGGTCATGCCCAGTCCCTCAACATCTCCCGAGGTATACAGGACAAACCTCCCCTGCGGCTTCAATCGAACTCTAGCATCCGT
Source organism: Lithobates clamitans (assembly GCA_037952925.1). Lineage (NCBI taxonomy): Eukaryota > Metazoa > Chordata > Amphibia > Anura > Ranidae > Lithobates > Lithobates clamitans. The sequence goes on from JBBGZY010000291.1 coordinate 2,903,730, forward strand.
GAGCAAAGTCCCAGACTGCACAGTATTCATCACGGTGCTTGACGAGAATACTCTGGGTCTCACAACCGATTGCAACGCCAAAAAAGACATGGCCACACTCTGATCTTCTCAGCACGATCACGAGGCCTCTCTTTCCCTCTGGCGCCAAACACATACACGCGTCCCACGCGGTAGCAAGTAGGGTAACTCCTCCCACTTGTTCTTCCAGTCACGTTAATCCCAGGCCTTTCTCTGGCGCCCAGTGTCTACTAGAAGCAAAGTCCTGCAATGTAACCTTTCCTCTTCCTGAAAAGATTTTCTTTCAAAGTCCAGCTCTCTCTGTAAACTCCCGGTAAAACACTCCACTGGGTTGCAGCAACTGACGATCAACAAATCCCGGACGACGCCCCCACATGTAGCACTAACTCATGGTGGAGCTGCTGGTTTAAGCGGGTCTGTTACCTTCACTCTGTTTCCCCGACACCGTGTCTAGGGTTCCGTTGAGTTTACTTCTGGATGACAGAATGCTTTATTAAACAAACGATTTAGGAAGTAGCAGGAAAGAGGTAGAAAGGAAACTCGCAGAAGAAACTCAAATATTCTCTGAAAGGGATCTCTTGGCAAAAGGTCTTGGTGTAATTCAAATACTAATTGAAATGCGCTCCCCTTGTGGGAGACACTCCTTGCTCGTCTGGATAGGCCTCTCTCACCGGTCTAGCAGCCAGTACGCAGCACGAATCAAAGTCTCTGCCACAGACTTGTTTGGAAATAAAATCCGTACGATCCTCTGCCACAGGATGTATAGATTTGCTGTAGTGAAAGTCAGTCACAGTGCTTGAACCTTTAAGCCGAGCCGGCAACACTATGCTGTATAGCTACTTTAGGATACGTCCTCCAACAGAGTCACCAGGCCCCTCTATAGACCAGCATGCGGCGTGATCTCTCCAAGACGGGTCCTCCCCTGGGATCTCCTCAGTTGTCCAGCTTCGTCACACGGGACTGACAGCTCAGGACCATTCCTCGGCCGCGGTGGCAGGCTCCAGACAAGCCTCTGGACCCATCCCTGCGCCGCTGTATCGTGGGCCCCCCGAACAGAGGACCACAAGGTAGCTCCTTAACGCATACCTGTCGGCCAGGAGGGCCAGCAGGTGGCTGTAAAACGAACCCCCAAAAATGGCGTCTGTCCCATAAATACCCTTGCCCAGAATGCAACTCGGAGGACCACCTCCACAGAGCGTGCCTCCGAGACAGAGGAGCATCCACCGGTCAGCACGGAAACACCCACAACGTCAGCCAAGCTGGAACAGTGGCAAACTTTTAACCTTCCTAACACACAATTTACTAAATTTACCTAACATGCGGTAGATTGCAAATCTACCAGCGCTACATACTTATATTCATACAGATATATATTTTTTTCTTATCTTATCATTGTGTCCGTATACCACTGCCTTGGTTGTTTTTTATTTTTTATTTTTCATTTTTAATCTTGAATCAATGTTAACTGCACTAATTCTTTTTTCTTTTGGTCCCCTCCCCTCCCCCTGTTTTTTTGTCTGTGTCTTTTTTTCTGTGTCTCCATTCATGCTGTGGCCCTGCCCTCTGTTCTGCCTATAACTAAGTCCTCTGTCTTGAAAACCCGGCCTGTGTCTGCACTCCAAGCCTCGCTTTCGATCCACACACACAGCCTGCATGAGGCAAGCCATCACTCCAGAGCAGAGGCTAGTCGCCACCCTGCGGTACTTGGCGACGGGTAGAAGCCTGCAGGACCTTAAGTTCTCGACAGGCATCTCCCCCCAGGCTCTGGGGATCATTATCCCAGGGACCTGTTCTGCCATCATTCAGGTCCTGCAGAAGGAGTATATGAAGGTAAAATTTTTATCCTTTAACATCACATTTTATTGTATTTAATGTTTGATAATATATTGCATTTCTTTCCTCATTCCCTAATTACCATGATTGTAATATGCTGTGAATGTCCCCTTTGTCCTCATGCATGCTGGATTTTTATGTAATTTTTTTTTGTCCATAAATATTTGCTTTCACTAACCTCCCCAGCATGCTCTCCTGGGCCTATATTCACCTTGTGTACTTAACAATGTATTTTGTCAGCTCCATAGTAGTGCTTTACCCTAAACATCCCCTAAAATGTGTAAAAATGTGATTTGTGCTTTAAATTCTGCAAGAGGCTTTTTTTGGGGTCCCAAAATCATTTGGAACCCTCCCTCCCCCCAACTGCTAACTCAGCTGATACCAATCCTCTATCTGCTGACTTTGCCAAACCCATACACACTATACCTACCTCTTTTGTGATCATATTTATGGATGAATTCACCAAAGCATGTAGTGCAAGGGCCTGCCTGATTACTTTCAAATGGTACTGTTTAAAGTTTTTGTATCCTATTATCTTGATAGGTAATTGCAGAATGTAAAAATGTGCTAAAATGTGTACAGTGTGTATTTATATCTTTGTATTATGACACTTCTTACCTGTCCAGGGGGCTGAAAATAGTGTAAGTAAGGAGGGGCTGGCCAAAGTAATCCACATTATTTAGGCATTTATCTCTCAATGAAGTGGAGAGGGTTACCTGTCCAAAACATCTCCCCCCCATAAAACTTATAAAATGGCCCATGAGAGGGGGGAGAAATCTGATAAGTGGACCTTATACCTTTATCTTTAAATACTCCCTAAAATAAATGTTATACTGATGTTGGCCAAGAATGTTTGTGTCTAATCTAATCTGCTTTCCATGTTTTTGTAAAAAATGATTAATTTATTTTTCTTGTTTAACTCCACAGTTTCCTTCCAACCAACAGGAATGGCAGACTGTGACATCCCACGTTGTCCAGCGGTGGGACTTTCCTAACTGCGGAGGGGCAATTGATGGGAATCACGTCCACATTGTCCCACCACCCAACTCGGGGTCATACTATTACAATTACAAGGGGTTCAATAGTATTGTGATGTTGGCGGTAGTGTCGGCTACTTACGAGTTCCTGTATGTGGACGTGGGGAAGAATTGCCGGATGTCAGATGGTGGAGTAATTGCCAACACGGAGTTCTACAGGCATCTCCAGAATGACAACTTGGACTTGCCACCTCCAGAAGACAATGCGGAAGGACTCCCATTCGTCTTCGTTGTGGATGAAGCTTTTGCGCTGGGGGACCATCTTATGCGGCCATTCCCTCTGAGGACCCTCACCCCGGACCAGAGGGTTTTTAATTACTGGCTGGCCAGAGCCAGAAGAGTGGTGAAGAACATGTTTGGAATAATGGCCAGCCAGTTCCGCCTATTTCTTACACCCATACACATGGCGGAATATAAACTCAATCACATCATCCTGGCTTGCTGTGTTCTCCACAACTTTTTAAGGAGAAATTCTGTGAACTATACTGGCTCAGTTGGGCCTGAAGCCGGAATTAATCTCAATGAACCAACCCTGATGGCGCTTGAAGCTGGCCGTCCTGGCTTGCCCCCCAGAGTGCCCGTGAGGTCCGTATAAGATACATGGAATACTTTGTGGGTAGGGGGGCCATCAATATGCCAGACAATGGCTGAGACATTTTTTAAATATTTTTTTTTTTTTTAAATTGAACAAATATTTGCTTAGATTTACTGCTTGTCTTTCTTTTAGCTGACCCTGACTGAAATTTGGGGAGTTGTGAAAATGGCGTGATTCTGTAAAATTATAAAGCACTGTTGGGTGTTATTTACTAAAGGCAGTGACACTTTGCACAACAAGTGCAGTTGAGACTGCACAGAAACTGCACTTGTAGTGCAAAGTGGATTTGCCTTTAGTAAATGACCCCCACTGTCACTGAAAACACCAATTTTGCAACAAAAAATGCTTTTGAGCATTGAAAGAAGCCACACATTGTTGATTCTAAATCTTTTTAATCAAAGCACAATCACATGTGCGTTTATAAAAGGGTTTTAAAACAAACTAACAAATTTTTAGGTCACATTAAAAGTAGAAATTTCCTTTTAAGGTAAAACAGGCATGTATAAAACCAACAAGAAATACACAAATCTGGAACTTACAAAGTTCAACTTTTGTAAAAATTAAAGGCAATATCAGACATGAGTATTTGTAAACTGTGTTTGATATTGCGTTCAGCAGATGGGGTGATGTCACCCCTGGAAAAGCTACATTTTGAAGATGCACACTAATTGCCGAATGTCAACATGTGCTAGCTGCCATCATGGGGGATCAATGGACGTGTTTTGTGGGTGCAACCCCTTCCTCTCAGCTACTTTATTATTGAGGAAAGGGTTGCACCCCCAAAACGCATACATTGATCTCCCGTGATGGCAGATAGCACATGTTGGCACAGTGTGCATCTTCAAAATTTGGCTTTTCGAGAATATGTCAAAAAATGTGCAAAAATTTTTCTGGAAAAAAAAGCTGAAATAATTAGGGATTTCGAGGGGTTTTAAACTCTCCCTAAAACATCAATGATGCTCTTCATTTTGTTTTGAACATCATTGATGTTTTGCTTGATGTTTTGCAAGTCCCTATTACACCCCATGATCTCCCCGATTAGGATCTGGGCACTTTCACTGGTGAAATGACTTTCATCCACAACATCACGATCCCCTAAAAATATAGAAAAAAAACACACCATGCATTATAAATATGCAGTCATCCATCTCTTACCTAAGCCTGTGGTCGTAGACACTCACCTGTTGTGGTGACAATTTCCACCACGTCTCCTCCTCCTGTTGTGTTTGTGGGATTTCCCCTTCTTCCTGAGGTGGGGGGTCCATGGTCTCCTCTGATGAGTGGTGTCCTTTCTCCCCTATGTAAAAAAAAAAAAAATAGGTATCCTTAGCACACAGATATTTTATGACAGAAATAGGAATATGAAACATTGCTTGGAAGTGGTGTACAATTGTCTGTTTTGGCAGAGTTCCAAGATGAAGAAATATTTTTGTCCTTTGTCAAGCTTGAATACTTACCTGTTTTGTACAAGCTTCACAGATGGAGTCACCCCTATAGTATACACTGGAGCACCTGTGTGGGCCCCCTAATAAAAAGTGTTCTTGTGTCCCACACTAGTGTCCCACACTAGTGCTCCAGCATCCAGATGTGTAAACAGCTGCTGAGTGTCCTCTCCTTACACAGAATCTAGTTTGCATTTCATTCTAGTTACAAACCCTAGACCCCAAAATTATTTTAAGAGAAGTAGGCCAGAAAAAATGTATTGAAATGCATCTGGACAAAACATGGTGCTTTATTGGCCGAACGAACGTTTCCTACAAACGAATAATGTGTCCATGAACATGAAAGTTGCCACTTTAAACTGTACAACAGTAAAGAAAAGCACATGGAGCAGAACGAACGTAATAGAAAGAAAGAATAGGAACACAGGACAACTTCTTAGTTTTTTGCAGCACTCTCCTGATACTTCTATACTGATCGTGCCCCCTTAATTTGAGGTCCGACCACCATTTCCTGAGTTGATCCTTGGATCGCCGTACCCCAAAATTACAGTGCAGACTCTTCACAATTTTAGTCATGATCTTGGCCTTTCTGACATTGGGGTTGGGGTAAGGTCCATACTTCCCGTCATAGTCGGCCCTCTTCAATATGTCGACCATCTCCACCATCTCCACAAAGGACATATTTGATGCCTTAAATCGTCTCCTCTGGGATAGTGACGTTTCTGGCTCCGGGCTTTCCTCCTCCTCCTCGTTGGTGTAATTAGCACGCACCTGCTCTGTCTCCGCCATGTGCTCTTCCCCACTGCACTGAACGAGAAGGGGCAGGGACTAGACTAGAAAGAACATCAGGGGCGGGCAGAGTTTCACGCATGCGCAGTGTATATAAAGCGTAACATGCGTGCATAGTACATAGATCTGTGAGCGGAGGAAGGAGTATCGGAAGCGCCGATCGTGATAACGAAGGTAACATTTAAACTTGGGCCTATACTGCTTAGAGATTGAGGCCTATATTGGGACAAGATTAGGAGACTTTAGCCTGACGTTAGGGTTTGTCTTGTGTATTGCAGATAAAATGGATGGTTTCAATGACCACAATTTCCTCCCCCTGTTCATAGGCAAATACAGGGAGCTGCCCTATCTGTGGCAGGTGAAACACGCGCAATATAATCATAAACAAGAGGCAGGCAGTGCTGGAGAAACTGCTGGAGTTGGTGAAGCCGGTGGTCCCCATGGCAACCATACCCTATTTAAAAGCCAAAATTGGTGGCCTGAGGAGCACTTATCTTAGGGAGCACAAGAAGGTCCAGGATTCCCAGAGATCCGGAGCTGCAGCAGATGACATTTTTGTCCCCAGGCTGTGGTACTATGAGAGACTTCGTTTTCTGTCAGACCAGACTGAAGTCAGGGAATCCCTCTCAACCCTTCCTTCCACTCTTCCTTCCACCCTATCTTCCACCCCAGCTGAGGCTTCTGATGTCCAACCTGGGACTTCCAGCCAGGAAGAAGTTTGAGGAGCCCAGCTTGAGCCAGGTAAAGCATTGTTCTACAGATTTCTGGTCAATAAATAAATGTTTACTAGATGTTATTATTGATCACTTATTGCTGATTTAATAAAGTGTTTTATATATCAATAGACAGTAGTGGGCAAAAATAATTGGGACAAGAACGAAAAATCCTGGGGTCAGAATAATAATGTTTTATATTTGTTAACAGTCGCAACAATCATGAGATGAAAATTGTGTGTGATTGATGAAGAAAAAACTAAAACTATGTCCCTTATTCATACACAGGACCTCAGCCAGGAGGAGTCTGTGGAATGTGGAAGCCAGGAGCAGGCGGGGTTAGTGGCCGCCAGAAGGAGGCGGGGGTAACTGTTAGCCAGGAGGTGGCCGGGCCCAGTAGGAGCCTCACATAATCCCAGGTTCCTCCCCTCCGCCTTCCAAACAAAAGACCCAGGAAGGGGAGTAATGTGGAGGGTTCAGCACTCAGGCTGATTCAGGAGGCTTCTGCGTCCCTCAGAGCCACCCCCACTCGTGAAGAGGCCTTTGCCTGCATGGCTGCCATCAAACTGCAGGACATGCAGGAGGGCCAACGCCTCATGTGTGAGGAAATCATTTATAAAACATTAACTAAGGGGGTGAAGGGTGAAATCACACCCAATACCCGCCTGTGTGAGTTGGACCATCCTCCTCCTCCTCCTGCCACAACTCCACCACCACAGACATAGCGTGGAAGGAAGACAAGAGAGTGATGACCTGGGTTCAGCCTGGTCTGACAAAAGATGCAGGCTCTTGTATGACCACAGCCTGGGGACAATACATAACCTCTGCTGCTGTTAATGATCTCTTGAATTTCTGGGCCAAATTGTACTCCCTTATATATAGACTCCTCAGGCCACCAATTTTCCTTTAAAATAGTTGTGTGCCCTGGGGGCCAAAGGCTTTGCCAATCTCTGCTGTTTCTCCAGCGTTGCCTCCCTCTTTCTTTGGTTATGACCCCTTTTAATAAATTTTTGGTTTGATTTATTATACTCGCCTATGTGTTTTCCTTCAAAAAGGACAGTTTGTTTGTGAGGAGGCAGGTACATTTCAAAACTACAATGTGAAATTAACAAGAGACACCAACACCAAGCAACCTCCTTGAGATTAAATAATACAAGATAATAATGGCGTTGTGGTAACTTGACACAAAAAACACACCCAAAACTATTCTGGAGTTAAAAAAAATAAAAATAAAACACAAGATCAGGCTTTAAAAAGAATTAAAAAAAAAGAAAAAATAATATAAAAACATCAAAAAAAAAAAAAAATTTTTTTTCGGTAGATGTGACAAATAAAAATATTTATATTGATGAAATCACGATAAATAATAAAGAAAGAAGTTTGTGAGAACTCTGTGTGAATATGAGCAGCAAAACTACTTCCTTCTTCTAGCATTATAAAGAAGAAGAGAGTGCGCTGCATTAAACAATTTAAAACATTGCAGCCTGACGAAAGTGCTGTATCCATTCCGAACGCTAATTTTACCAGACCGAGCAGTTCCGTCTCGGAATTTATTCTGAGCATGCGTGGCACTTTGTGCGTCGGAACTGGCCACACACGGTCGGAATTGACGCGATCAGATTTGTTTGTTGTCTTAAAATTTTATAGCCTGCTCTCAAACTTTGTGTGTCGGAAAATCCGATGGAAAAAGTCAGATGGAGCCCACACACGGTCGGAATTTCTGACAACAAGCTCCAATCGCACATTTTCCGTCGGAAAATGCGACCGTGTGTACAGGGCAATAGCCGATTTGACTCTGTGGATGTTTTTCCTTAACAACAGCATAAATGTAAATCTCAAGTTAGTGCAGGCATAAAGAAGTTGTAAAGGTAAATACAATTGTAAAAATCTTGGTCAAATTACCCATGGGTGAATAATATGATCCAATCTAGATTCTAGATCACAGTCATCAGCATATCCCTCCCCCTGTGACTCCCACTGGAGGGATTCCTCCTAGTCCTTTGCAGTACGGTACATATGCACACTATTTTTATTAAATCATCCCTGATTCTATACAAGTCAGTTGCATAACTTGTCTGTACCCATATGGCAATAAACATGTTTTCAGACTAAGTGAGGCCATGTTATGACAGTAATTGTTAGGGATGAGCGCAAAGTTTGGACTGAGCTTTGGCTGTTTGGGCATGCGTCTACTCGCTGTTTTCTTTTTTTTTGTGGGGCTCCCCAATTAACATCTACATCTAGGATAAGGGTCTGGTATAGATGAAGGTAATCTTCAGCCACTTTGTTTCCAATCAAAAGTGAAAATTTGAAACTTTAGTGAAACTTTAATTTGCCAGCAATTTAAATTGCAAGTTTTGCTGTAATAAGTTGTATACATCATATAGATGCACTAAGTCACAGGTAAGTTAGAGGAGCCACCAGATATGTTATTTCGAAGGGATGTAACATTTTGAATGTTTCTGATGAACTGCCCAAAATCTGAACAGTGGGTGGCCCCTGTTGGCAACTCGTCACTTGACATGCTTCGATCCAAAAATCAAAGGAGCCAAGTGGATAATTCTCAGCCAAACTGCAGCCGGTCTGTTGCAGTTAATGTTTGGCAGCACCTCTAGAGTAAAAGACATCTGGTTCTGGCTGTTAGAACACAATAGCTTTGGCAGAAGACTTGTCCATCCACACTGTTAAGCACAGATGGAGAAACCTGTTTGTTTTTTATTCAGCCCAGAGGCTGAACAAAACAAAGCTATTGGTGTGTGGCAAGCTTAAGACTGGGAGAGGGGTACAATTGAGTGTAACTGCACCAAGGGTAGAGGATAAGGATATGGGTACATTTATTTTTGAAAATTAGAGGGCTAAAAAAATCACTGTCTTCTCCTGACACGGACGGCTTTCCCTGCACTCCCCCACCGCCAATGGCCTGGCAGAAGGGATTCACGCAACAGCACCTTGAGCGATTCAGTTCGCATTTGCAGCGCTTTACAAATCATTCATTCATTCATTCATTCAACACTGTCCTGCAACCCATGTATGGCTGGCCTTAAGGGTAGAGCGTAAGGGTAACCATTCCTTTTGAAAAGGTAATTTATCCGGCTCAACAGTGCCCCTTATCACCAAACAGCTCTATCTGATTTCAAGATAAATGCATTATTCCTTTTCTGTACCCATTTTTAAGGTCCCAAAAGCCTATGCTTTCTTTAACCAAACCACATTTTTTTTTTTAAAGGATCAGTTTACTTTAAAAAAAAAGCGCATTTTAATCATTTTTTTAGGAGCCTGCACAGCATGCACCCACCATCTTCTGATGCCAGGTTTCTGCAAACACTCGGTACAGCTGTCTGCTCATAACTACTGTATGGACAGACAGTTACTGAAGTGCAGGAAGAGTAATGAACTATGAGGGATCTTACGAGAGCCCTCACAGTTCATTGAGAAATACAAGCTGTCTCCCGCAGTGTCTCTCTCTCTCTCTCTCTCTCTCTCTCTCTATCATAGACAACAATAAGAACGGAAGTCCAAAGAGGTAATTTCCTGAATATTCTTCCTATTAATGATGTCCCAGAGACTGGGAAGTCACCAGCAGCATCATCTGCTTAAGCTAAGAATTTTAATTCATAGTTACTAAAGCTAAAAAACCTTTCATATCTGCTTCAGGTACAATTAAGAAATGTATATTTCATTGTGTATGTTAGTGAGAGAGAATGCAACCGTGACTTGTCCTATGTTTTAAATTAAAGGCTTTAGTTTTTGAACCAATAATTTTAACCTTGCCAAAAGATTTTTGTAGAGTTCCATTACCTTATTGATAATGTTTTCACCAAAGAGCTGCTGATAGAAATGGCCAAGCAACCCTGTCAATGGACTCTTCAATATTTAAGGCTATTATTATTATTTCTTTCTACGTTATTTTGCTCTAATAGATCATTTTTATTGTGGACAAGATGCTATCTCTAGTTCTTCTTCACCTTATAAAGCCTGACTGAGTTTTCCACATAAAACATTTTTCTAATCGCATGGCTAGCATCTTGAATTATATGTTCAGATCACAGTTTATTAGTGCCATAGATCTGTATTTGTGGCATGGCATGGAATCTTTCCCTGACTTTGGCAGCAACCTGATTTTTTTTTTTTTTTTTTTACTCATTTTAATTCTCACCCATTACCTCCTTTCCTTCCACAGACAATTGTCTCTACTTTGTCTCTTTCATCTATTTCCACTGCTACCTCAGTTATCGGTTTTTAGCATCTTTTTAGCACATATAAGGATGTCTTTAACAATGTTATTATCTTGGATGCTTTTTTTAATTGATCTTTAAAGGAGTCCTTTTTCCTGCACAGAAGTCTGATCTCACTCTAAATTGGCCTGGATAATGGCTAATGAGAATTTTTTAGCTAAAAATAAATGATAAAATTGAAATTTCTGGAAGCTCTGGGTTCCCTTAATGCAATATTTATCGGGCATAAAAAGAGAAATATGGGGTTCCAGTTTTTTCTGAATCATACTTACCTTGCTGGTGCAGCATCAGTCTGATGTGGCATCTATCCCCCGCCAGCTTTAACACTGAGAACCGAGCTCTCAAACACAGCAGACCACTCGGTTATCAGGGCTCCCTGAGCAGAGAGCCAATGACTGTCAGTCACCAGCTCTCTGCACTGCCCCCCTCGCACTCACTGGAGTGCTGTGGGGGGTGCGGGAGCGGCTGGCTCAGGCTCTCAGCAGCTCCCTGAGAGGCTGAGCCATGTGCCGGTCCAGGCATGTGGGAAGATCCTGACCATTAGGGTGGATGTTGGAAAAGCAACGTGTTAAAGCGGATGAGTGCTCCTCTGTCCCAGAGACCACTCGGTGGAGGTGGACCTCCGGGTTGCATTCTGGGAGAGGGTATTTATGGGACAGACGCCATGTTCTGGGGTTTGTTTTCAGCCACCTGCTGGCCCTCCTGAACGACAGGTATGTGTTAGAGTACTACCTCATGGTCCCCCCTGTATCAGAGGCCCGCGTCGCTGCGGCACGTGGGTGGGCCCATAAGCCTGTCTGGGGCCTACCACAGCAGCTGAGGAATGGTCCTGAGCTCTCTTTCCAGAGTGAAGAAGCTGGACAACCGAGGAGATCCCAGGGGAGGACCCTTCATGGAAGGATCATGCAGAGTGCTGGTCTGGAGAGGGGCATGGTGACTCGGTTGGAGGACGTATCCTAAATTGATCTTACAGCATAGTACTGCCGGGTTGGCTTAGAGGTCCAAGTACTGTGTCTGACATTCATCGTGAACCAATACATCCTGTGGCAGAGGATCATACGGGGTTTTTTTTTAAGCAAGTCTGTGGCAGAGACTTTTGTTCGTGCTACGTACTGGCTGCTAGGCAAGTGAGAGAGGCCTATCCAGGCGAGCAAAGATCGTGTCCCACAAAAAGGGGATTGCATTCAATTACAGTATTCAACTTTAAAGGATGTTCTAAAGAAACCTAAAGAAAGGTATTTGAGCTTCCCTGCAGTTTTCCTCCTGTCTCTTTACTGCCACTTCCTTCATTACTTGGTTCAATAAAGCATTGAAAACGTACTCAAGTGTTGGTGCGTATATCATCCAGAGGTAAACTCAACGGAACCCTAGACCCGGTGCCGGTGAAACAGAGGTATCGAGATTGAAGGTAACAGCCCGCTTAAACCAGCAGCTCCACCGAGAGTTAGTGCTACACAAGTTTTTTTCAGGTTGTTTAACCACTTCAGCCCCGGAAGGATTTACCCCCTTCCTGACCAGAGCACTTTTTACAATTCGGCACTGCGTCGCTTTAACTGCTAATTGCGCGGTCATGCAATGCTGTACCCAAACGAAATTTGCGTCCTTTTCTTCCCACAAATAGAGCTTTCTTTTGATGGTATTTGATCACCTTTGCCGTTTTTATTTTTTGCGCTATACACGGAAAAAGACCGAAAATTTTGAAAAAAAATGATATTTTCTACTTTTTGTTCTAAAAAAAATCCAATAAACTCAATTTTAGTCATACATTTAGGCCAAAATGTATTCGGCCACATGTCTTTGGTAAAAAAAATGTCAATAAGTGTATATTTATTGGTTTGCGCAAAAGTTATAGCGTCTACAAACTAGGGTACATTTTCTGGAATTTACACAGCCTTTAATTTATGACTGCCTATGTCGATTCTTGAGGTGCTAAAATGGCAGGGCAGTACAAAACCCCCACAAATGACCCCATTTTGGAAAGTAGACACCCCAAGGAATTTGCTGAGAGGCATGTTGAGCCCATTGAATATTCATTTTTTTTGTCCCAAGTGATTGAATAATGACAAAAAAAAAAAAAAAAAAAAAAAAATTACAAAAAGTTGTCACTAAATGATATATTGCTCACACAGGCCATGGGCATATGTGGAATTGCACCCCAAAATACATTTAGCTGCTTCTCCTGAGTACGGGGATACCACATGTGTGGGACTTTTTGGGAGCCTAGCCGCGTACGGGGCCCCGAAAACCAAGCACCGCCTTCAGGATTTCTAAGGGCGTACATTTTTGATTTTACTCCTCACTACCTATCACGGTTTTGAAGGCCATAAAATGCCCAGATGACATAAACCCCCCCCAAATGACCCCATTTTGGAAAGTAGACACCCCAAGCTATTTGCTTTGAGGCATGTTGAGTCCATGGAATGTTTTATATTTTGACACAAGTTGCGGGAAAGTGACAATTTTTTTTTTTTTTTTTTTTTTTTTGCACAAAGTTGTCACTAAATGATATATTGCTCACACAGGCCATGGGCATATGTGGAATTGCACCCCAAAATACATTTAGCTGCTTCTCCTGAGTACGGGGATACCACATGTGTGGGACTTTTTAGGAGCCTAGCCGCGTACGGGACCCCGAAAACCAAGCACCGCCTTCAGGATTTCTAAGGGCGTACATTTTTGATTTTACTCCTCACTGCCTATCACAGTTTCGGAGGCCATGGAATGCCCAGGTGGCACAAACCCCCCCCAAATGACCCCATTTTGGAAAGTAGACACCCCAAGCTATTTGCTGAGAGGCATGGTGAGTATTTTGCAGCTCTCATTTGTTTTTGAAAATAAAGAAAGACGAGAAAAAAAATTTTTTTTTTTCTTTTTTCAATTTTCAAAACTTTGTGACAAAAAGTGAGGTCTGCAAAATACTCACTATACCTCTCATCAAATAGCTTGGGGTGTCTACTTTCCAAAATGGGGTCATTTGGGGTTTTTTTTTGCCACCTGGGCATTCCATGGCCCCCGAAACTGTGATAGGCGGTGAAGAGTGAAATCAAAAATTTACGGCCTTAGAAAGCCTGAAGGCGGTGCTTGGTTTTCGGGGTCCCGTACGCGGCTAGGCTCCCAAAAAGTCTCACACATGTGGTATCCCCGTACTCAGGAGAAGCAGCAGAATGTATTTTGGGGTGTAATTTCACATATTCCCATGGCATGTTTGAGCAATATATCATTTAGTGACAACTTTGCGCAAAAAAAAATAAAAAAAATAAAAAATTGTCTCTTTCCCGCAACTTGTGTCACAATATAAATTATTCCATGGACTCAACATGACTCTCAGCAAATAGCTTGGGGTGTCTACTTTCCAAAATGGGGTCATTTGGGGGGGGTTTGAACTGTCCTGGCATTTTATGCACAACATCTAGAAGCTTATGTCACACATCACCCACTCTTCTAACCACTTGAAGACAAAGCCCTTTCTGACACTTATTGTTTACATAAAAAAATAATTTTTTTTTGCAAGAAAATTACTTTGAACCCCCAAACATTATATATTTTTTTTTAAGCAAATGCCCTACAGATTAAAATGGTGGGTGTTTCATTTTTTTTTTTCACACAGTATTTGCGCAGCGATTTTTCAAACGCATTTTTTGGGGAAAAAACACACTTTTTTACATTTTAATGCACTAAAACACACTATATTGCCCAAATGTTTGATGAGATAAAAAAGATGATCTTAGGCCGAGTACATAGATACCAAACATGACATGCTTTAAAATTGCGCACAAACGTGCAGTGGCGACAAACTAAATACATTTTTAAAAGCCTTTAAAAGCCTTTACAGGTTACCACTTTAGATTTACAGAGGAGGTCTACTGCTAAAATTACTGCCCTCGATCTGACCTTCGCGGCGATACCTCACATGCATGGTGCAATTGCTGTTTACATTTGACGCCAGACCAACGCTTGCGTTCACCTTAGCGCGAGAGCAGGGGGGACAGGGGTGCTTTTTTTTTTTTTTTTTTTTTTTTCTTTATTATTATTATTTTTTTATCTTATTTTTAAACTGTTCCTTTCATTTTTTTTTTTTTTAAATCATTTTTATTGTTATCTCAGGGAATGTAAATATCCCCTATGATAGCAATAGGTAGTGACAGGTACTCTTTTTTGCAAAAATTGGGGTCTATTAGACCCTAGATTTCTCCTCTGCCCTCAAAGCATCTGATCACACCAAGATCGGTGTGATAAAATGCTTTCCCAATTTCCCAATGGCGCTGTTTACATCCGGCGAAATCTACGTCATAAAATGCTCGTAGCTTCCGGTTTCTTAGGTCATAGAGATGTTTGGAGCCACTCTGGTCTCTGATCAGCTCTATGGTCAGCTGGCTGAATCACCGGCTGCATTTTCAGGTTCCCTGTTGAGACAGGAGAGCCAGAGAAAAACACGGAAGATGTTGGGGGGGGGGGGCATTCCCTCCCACTGCTTGTAAAAGCAGTCTAGAGGCTAATTAGCCACTAGGATTGCTTTTACATGAAAGCCGACCGCTGGCTGAAAAGAATGATACCAAGATGATACCTAAACCTGCAGGCATCATTCTGGTATAACCACTCAAAGTCGTGAATGGCATACCTGAAGACAAAAAAATGGTTAACAATAAAGCACAGTAAACGGTAAGGTATAAAAAATTGCATACCTGAAAAGCAAACATGATAAAACATAATAACAATAAAACATTGCAGAATAGAATACAGTAAAAAAGAGCAGAACAATAGAGAGAGAATAGAGAGAGAGAGAACAATAAAACGACAACTATTTTTATTTTATATTTTTGTTTGTGTTTTTTTTTTTTTACACTTTTTTTTGTAACTAACTATAATAACTGTAACCGGTTCCAGGTTCGGGTCTCTCAAAATGCGATGGCATCTCGGGAGACCCTGT
Organism: Lithobates clamitans; assembly: GCA_037952925.1. Lineage (NCBI taxonomy): Eukaryota > Metazoa > Chordata > Amphibia > Anura > Ranidae > Lithobates > Lithobates clamitans. Next base: position 2,919,319 of record JBBGZY010000291.1, read on the forward strand.
GAAAGTGTGCCTAGTCTGTGCAATGCTGTACCCTACGCTAATACTCAACTAGTGCATGGTAGCGTTCAAAACATTCACCAATGCAAAGACCAGGATTGTCAGGACAGGAGGGACAATAATAGCGGGTGTCACGGCTATATCCGCGCTTGCTGCAGACACAACATATTTTTTGGGGGGTTCGCTGGGTATGGGTACTCGGGAGGACATAAAGAAAATGCCTCTCATGCAGCCGACTGCATTTGGTTGGGGATGTGAATGGGGGAAGTACGGGCGCTGCAGAAGCGGTGGGTTCCCAATTAGGATTGGCGAATGCAGCAGGAAGGGCACTATGGGCATGACGGGCCTGTGTTTGTCTTTTTGGTGGCAGCGGGACACTACTTGTGCTTGCCACCTCACCAGCTTGAACTGCACTTATGGGACTCGCCACGTCACCAAGTGTTACTGCAGTGCTGGTTTGACTACGACCGGGGTGTACTAGGCCTCTGGCGCTTGCCAGTTCACCAAAACGCTACAAAAAAAACTGTTAGCGATCACAGGGATCAGGCCTGACTCTGCGAACGCTGCAGTTATGCGTTTAGAGTTTTGTAAGTGTCAGTGATCGATCGATACTGCACTTGGGTGGGCTGGGCCGGGCCGGGCGGAGGGGCAAAACGCAGGTGCTAGCAGGTATCTGGGCTGATCCCGCTAACACTGCGTTTTTGGGAACCCTAAACTGCTGGGGACGCTAGTATAGATCTGATCGGATCAGATATTGATCTGTTCAGATACTATACCACTAAGGGAGGCGTATGCTGCGTGCGTGGGTGTTAGCGGTACTGGCGCTAATCTGACGCTGCCTGGGGCTGGTGCTTGCCAGTTCACCAAAATGCTACCAAAAAAACTGTTAGCGATCGCAGGGATCAGGCCTGACTCTGCGAACGCTGCAGTTATGCGTTTAGTGTTTTGTAAGTGACAGTGATCGATCGATACTGCACTTGGGTGGGCTGGGCTCGCCTGGGCGGAGGGGCAAAACGCAGGTGCTAGCAGGTATGTGGGCTGATCCCGCTAACACTGCATTTTTGGGAACCCTAAACTGCTGGGGACGCTAGTATAGATCTGATCGGATCAGATATTGATCCGATCAGATACTATACCACTAAGGGAGGTGTATGGTGCGTGTACGGTGCGTGCGTGGGTGTTCGCGGTACTGGCGCTAATCTGACGCTGCCTAGGGCGACGCATATCACCGCCGGGCGATCAGGGGGCTAAACCTTTATTCGGTAATAAACGGCGGGTGCCCTGACACTATAAAAAATAAACTAACTAACCAGCGTCACCCGTAACAGTTATACGGTGATCAGTGGTGAAAGGGTTAACTAGGGGGCAATCAAGGGGTTAAAACATTTATTAGATAGTATATGGGGGTCCCTGTCGCTATAAAACACTGACGGCGAACCTAAATATTTACGTCCCTAACTAGCGTCACCAGTGACACTAATACAGCGATCAGAAAAATGATCGCTTAGCGACACTGGCGACAGGGGGTGATCAAGGGGTTAAAACTTTATTAGGGGGGGTACTGGCGCTAATCTGACGCTGCCTGGGGCGACGCATATCACCGCCGGGCGATTAGGGGGCTAAACCTTTATTCGGTAATAAACGGCGGGTGCCCTGACACTATAAAAAATAAACGAACTAACCAGCGTCACCCGTAACGGTTATACGGTGATCAGTGGTGAAAGGGTTAACTAGGGGGCCATCAAGGGGTTAAAACATTTATTAGATAGTATATGGGGGTCCCTGTCGCTATAAAACACTGACGGCGAACCTAAATATTTACGTCCCTAACTACCGTCACCAGCGACACTAATACAGCGATCAGAAAAATGATCGCTTAGCGACACTGGTGAGGGGGGGTGATCAAGGGGTTAAAACTTTATTAGGGGGGGTAAGGGGGGTACCCTAGACCTACAGGGGGGTTACAGTAACTGTCCTAACACTGCTAACTGTCACAAACTGACACTATGCAGTAATCAGGAAAAAAAAAAAAAAAAAAAAAAAAAACCTGCTTGGTGTCAGTTTGTGACAGGGGGGGGGGTGATTGGGGGGGGATCGGGGGGCGATCGGGGGGGGATCGGGGGTGTAATGTATGCCTGGCATGTTCTACTGTGTGTGTTTGTGTTGTGCACTTACTTACATGTCATCTCTCCTCGGCGCTGGAACGGAAACTGACAGCCGAGGAGAGATGACATCACATCCTCTGCCTCTGTGTACTATACAGAGGCAGGGGATGTTTGTCAGTGGCTGGGAGCGATCGCGAGGGGGGGGCCACGATCGGATGGTCTCCCCCTCGTCTGTCATCGCTCCCAACCAAATGCCGACCGCAGCTGGCACCGGGGGGGGGTCCGATCGGACCCCCCACCCGCGGGAAGGCAATCACGTACTAGGTACGTGATTTTGCCTGCCCGTGCCGCTCTGCTCACGTATATAGGCGTGAGGCGGTCGGCAAGTGGTTAAGCACTGCACATTCATTTTCGTCAAACAGTAATAGGCCAGCAGTTCACTGAGGCTGTCCATGCTCTCGCTGATGCAAAGATGTTCTGCTCTTTGCCAATTTATATCACAATTTCATTAAAATTTAGAGACCACAGAAGAAAAAGCAGTGTACAATTTATCAGCAGCAGGACATTTTAATGAAGGAGAATTGAATAAAATATATTTGAAACAAAGATTACAGGGAGGCATTTTCCTACAAGAATAAAGAGACCACAAATGACACAGCAGTGCAAAATTAGCTACCAACAGGGTATTTTAATTAGGTTGAATTGGCCAAAATGTACTAGAGACAAAGAGCACAAGCTGGGGCTTTACTAGAGTAGAATTAAAAAAAAAATGCAGAGGATACATCAAGGTAAAATTGGACAGCAGCTGAACAGTTTCAAGCAGGGAAAACAGGCATAATATTTATATGCCTAACGTTTATTTTTACTATGGGGCTTGGGGGTGCAGTGAATGTGAATGAAATAATGGAGCTGATATACTAAATCTGAAGAGTGCAAAGTCTAGTGCGTGCAGCTGTGCATGGTAGCCTATCAGCTTCTAACTTCAACTTTGACAAAAATACCTGGAAGCTAATTGGACACTAACAAGTCAGGAAAGTACAAATACCCCCCACATGACCTCTTTTTAGAAAGTAGACATGACTAGTGTAGTCCAGATGTACCCCATTTTATCCCATACTGTTAGCCACCCATACTCCACCCTCTTACCAACTTAAATAACGAGACCACACCTTTCATCTGGAGTATAAATGGCCATAACAGCCTTTTATTAAACAACTGTATAAAAATACCTCCAATATTAACTTCAATATATAAATAACATATAACCTCAGATAAAACAGCATGTTTTAAACCAGGGGTCCTCAAACTTTTTAGACAGGGGGCCGGTTCACGGTCCCTCAGACTGTTGGGGGGCCGCACTATAGTTTAAAAAAAATATGAACTAATTCCTATGCACACATCTTATTTGTAGTGCAAAAAAAAAAATAAAGAACAATTGTAATCAATATAAACTTATCAGTATTTCACAGACTCCCCTCATTACAGAACCACTCCCAATCACATACTTCCCCCATCACAGATCCCCCCACATCAGTCCCCCACCATAGCACAGAGTCCCCCACATCAGTCCTCCACCATAGCACAGAGTCCCCCACATCAGTCCCCCACCATAGCACAGAGTCCCCCACCATAGCACAGAGTCCCCACCATAGCACAGAGTCCCCCACCATAGCACAGAGTCCCCCACATCACAGATCCCCACCATAGCACAGATCCCCCCATATCAGTCCCCCACCATAGCACAGAGTCCCCCACATCACAGATCCCCACCATAGCACAGATCCCCCCATATCAGTCCCCCACCATAGCACAGAGTCCCCCACATCACAGATCCCCACCATAGCACAGAGTCCCCCACATCAGTCCCCCACCATAGCACAGAGTCCCCCACATCACAGATCCCCACCATAGCACAGAGTCCCCCACATCAGTCCCCCACCATACCACAGAGTCCCCCACATCACAGATCCCCACCATAGCACAGAGTCCCCCACATCAGTCCCCCACCATAGCACAGAGTCCCCCACATCAGTCCCCCACCATAGCACAGAGTCCCCCACATCAGTCCCCCACCATAGCACAGAGTCCCCCACATCAGTCCCCCCCCATAGCACAGAGTCCCCCACATCAGTCCCCCACCATAGCACAGAGTCCCCCACATCAGTCCCCCACCATAGCACAGAGTCCCCCACATCAGTCCCCCACCATAGCACAGAGTCCCCCACATCACAGATCCCCACCATAGCACAGAGTCCCCCACCATAGCACAGAGTCCCCCACATCACAGATCCCCACCATAGCACAGAGTCCCCCACATCAGTCCCCCACCATAGCACAGAGTCCCCCACATCACAGATCCCCACCATAGCACAGAGTCCCCCACATCAGTCCCCCACCATAGCACAGAGTCCCCCACCATAGCACAGAGTCCCCCACATCAGTCCCCCACCATAGCACAGAGTCCCCCACATCAGTCCCCCACCATAGCACAGAGTCCCCCACATCAGTCCCCCACCATAGCACAGAGTCCCCCACATCACAGATCCCCACCATAGCACAGAGTCCCCCACCATAGCACAGAGTCCCCCACCATAGCACAGAGTCCCCCACATCACAGATCCTCACCATAGCACAGAGTCCCCCACCATAGCACAGAGTCCCCCACATCACAGATCCCCACCATAGCACAGAGTCCCCCACATCACAGATCCCCACCATAGCACAGAGTCCCCCACATCACAGATCCCCACCATAGCACAGAGTCCCCCACATCACAGATCCCCACCATAGCACAGAGTCCCTCACATCACAGATCCCCACCATAGCACAGAGTCCCCCACATCACAGATCCCCACCATAGCACAGAGTCCCCCCGTGTGTCACAGATCCCCACCATATAGCACAGATCCCCACCATATAGCACAGATCCCCACCATATAGCACAGACTCCCCCCGCTGCCCTTACACTTACCTGTATCACGTAGGACACGAGGCATGGTAGGTCCGGACGGAGGGCGGGACTTTGGAAGTGAGGGGCAGGTGATTGGTTCCTGGGACCGCTCTGATGCCTAGTAACCAATCACCTGCTTCTTAGCACAGAAGGTCCTTTGCCCGGCCTGTCATGTTTCCCGTCCTGTGTGATGAAGAGAGCAGAGGGCAGGGGCAGTGCTGCAATTTTAAAGGGGCAGTCCGCGGGCCGGATCAAAAACACTGGAGGGCCGGATTTGGCCCGCGGGCCGTAGTTTGAGGACCCCTGTTTTAAACAATCTGTTGGTCAATGACGGAGCTACCCCAGTTTTACCACATATCCAAAAGAGTGCACTTCAGGAACATGTTTCAAAAACTGATAAGGCCTCCAGCTGTGCCGCTCGGAGACAACCCCCTCCCGCAGTGCAACATACCGGTATTCCTTTCAGGAATACACAGGAGGGGCCATACTATTGCTGACCCCCCACCCCTTTTAACCTTTTATTTACTGCTACCGTCACCGACCAACAACAACAAACCAGCCACAGCCCGAAAGGATGAAACCTTATCCTTAAGGGCCCCTCCACACCCTCAAGGCCCGTTGTATTCCTTCCAGCAAACCCATGGTCCAAACATCTGTCCCCACATCTGTGAGGTGATCCCCATCCCTCCTCAAATAAAGGCCCACATTTATCTCAAGCTCTCTGTGCCGAATCACCATGCCCCCTTGCTGAACCAAAAACCTCCCCACCACCTTGTTAACACGTATACGAGCCTTATTAATTATTACCACAGACCTAGCATTGCACCACGAAGTTTGTGCCACAATATCAGATCATAGCAACAAAGTGTTCGGATAATTAGTGTGCAAGTACAAAAGATCCACCTTTACATCCGCTATCAGCTCCCTGACCATCCTCACTCCCAAATCGTTACCTCGAGCGTGTATGACCAACACATCCAGAGGTCTATCTAGCCACGCGAATCGTTCCACCTCTGAAACCACTCTGCCCCACATCATTCCTGGTCTCCCCAGCCACCTGATAAAAGCCTCCCTTCGCGATATGCCTAACTGGCGCCCATCTGGTCTCGCATCACCTCTTCTTGCCCCCCAACAAACGTAGGAGTGTCTCAGTATCCAGACGAGGCGTAGAGACACTCCATCTGAAACGAAAAGACAACAAGGCAGGGTGATATTACCAACGCAGCAAACAAAAAAAACCCCACTACCTATATGTGAAAAACAAACTTGTACAACATACGGGGTTTTTTTTTTTTATTATTATTATTCCACTGCTAATTGAGGGCGAATGTATAAACGGAATCTCTTTGATTCCCATCTACCGATCCTCCGTACCGCTGCCTCATCCAACCCGCATCTGGCAGCTTCTGTAGCCGTCCCAATGCGGAAGGAGTGTGAGGCGTATGCCTTCTCATCCAAACCTACCATCGATAAGCATTTCCAAAACACCGCCACAAATTGAAACTTTGATAGGTAAGCACCATTCTCATGACATAAAAATGGACCCTCACCTACCGGTCTAATCTTCCGGAATTCACCAACCGTCCTCACCGGACACACTGGCGATTCCAGTAATACATGCAGCCACACGTCTATGCCTTTTCCTAATTGGTCTGTTTTCGACCTCCTTAGCCGTAAACACACCCTACCCGTGCATTCCCGCACGTCCTGTACCAAAATACCCCTTGCTTCCTTTTTGGACGGGCTGACCAACTCCCCTACCCGAAATGCCCCAAAAACGCCAGCGAAAAAGCCGCTGTAAACAGTAAACATTCATAACTTGAGCTGCACACCAACCCTAGCTGATCACAAATTGCCAACAGGTTGGCAAAAGTGACCGGTCTACGGTTATCTTTTTTCTTGTGCCCCTTTCGGTACCCTTTTAATGCCTGCCGTACCCAAAATTCCTTCGTCCAATCCTCCATCCCCTGTAACTTAAACAGAAACGACAGTGCCGCCAACTTCTTACCAATAGACGATACCCCCACCCCATTTTCCATGTTTCTGGACACAAAATAAAGGACCAATAATCTCAACTCTCCCCCGTCATCCTCTGCTCCAGCTTCCCGTACAAGTCCCAACCATTCTCGCCATACCTTCACATAGGCCGACCATGTGGACTCACTCACAGACTGTTGTATCCATCCTGCGGCGACTCCAAGGCCAGCTCCCAAATCCAACCCGGGCAAGGAATCCCTTCCTTCTCTGCAGCCGGAGCTAATTTCCTGAACTTGTCCCACTGAAAGCAAGACAGTGAATCAGCCAGCACGTTTTCAATCCCAGGTATATGCACAGCATATATGAAAATATTCAATTGCAAGCACCGTAATACCAACTGTCGTAATAGTCTTATGACAGGTTGAGAAGACGCTGACAAGCGATTGACTACCTGCACCACTCCCATGTTATCGCAGTTCAACCTCAACTTTAAATTCTGACAAGCCTTGCCCCATAATTCCATAGCCAGAACTACTGGAAACAATTCCAGTAGTACCAAGTTACGAAGGAAACCTGCTTCAACCCAGGTTTTTGGCCATGGTTCCGCGCTCCATTGACCCTTAAAAAACGCCCCATATCCAGTAGATCAGTAACCAATTCCACGTCGAAGTTACTTACCGGACCAGACATCCACACTGACCTCCCGTTGTATTCCGACAAAAATTGATACCATACCTTTAGGTCCTCACGATGTTCCTTAGTAAGCCTAATGAAATGGGCCGGTGCTTTTACCCCAGCTGTAGCCGCAGACAGCCGTCGGCAAAAAACCCTATCCATGGGTATGATTCTACAAGCAAAGTTCAACTTACCAAGCAAAGATTGGAGATCCCTCAGCTGTATTTTCTTCATCCCATGGATCCGCCGTATTTCCGTCTGCAAATCCACTAACTTTTCTTGCGGTAACCTACATTCCATTGCCATTGAATCAATAACAATGCCCAAAAAGCTAATCTCTGTGGTGGGGCCCTCAGTTTTGTTAGCGGCCAGGGGAACTCCAAACCGTTCTGCAATGTGTTGCAACGTTGACAATAAAATCGCACACACACTGGAAGAAGGTGGGCCTATGCATAGAAAATCATCTAAATAGTGTATCATAGATTCAAGCCCGGACACCTCTCTTACCACCCATTCCAAAAAGGAACTGAAAACTTCAAACATGGCGCAGGAAATGGAGCAAACCATAGGTAAGCATAGGTAACTCGCCCGGGCCCCTCTGAATCAACTGTGTGGCTCCTCTTGGCCGGCGTGTCGATTGCTCCCCCCTCGGGCTCCGTGCCAGGCGGCCCGCTCCTTGTGCTGGCCCTGGTGAATAGCGCGCCGGAGGCCGCGATCTCCGCGCACGCACAGATGGCTCACCTTCTCCACCTGTATGGCTTGCTTCTCCCCCGAACATTGCTGCGACCTGGCTGTGAAGCCAGTTGGATCCATTCGCCGCCGCTGCCTGCCGCAACCGCGCCAAAAATCGCCTCGACGCCAGCCATTGTGTCTGAGCAGCAGAGAAATTCTGCCTCCTCGTGTCTCCTTCCCAGCACACTGCTCTGTTTTTGCTCCTCCCTCTTTTATATGGCCACTCCTCCCTACTTTCCTGTTATCTCCTCCCACACTTTTCCTTGAAACATTAACCCTATGTGTGTCACTAGACACACTGTCATGCCCGACCCTGCACTATTCCTCTTCTTTCCATCATTCCGGGCCTCACTTTCCAATGTATTAAGTAAGTAGCATGGTGAGCTTTTTTAAGTTGTCATTTTATCCCACAATTCTTCGCAAAATGAAAATGTTTTTTAATTTTTTTACAAAATTGTCATATTAACAGGTTATTTCTCTCACAGAACATATGCATACAACAAATTACACCTCAGAATACATTCTGCTACTCTTCCCGAGTATGGTGATACCACATGTGTGAGACTTTTACACAGCCTGGCCCATAGGAGTGTGCAGCGTATTGCATTAGGGTGTGCACCCAAAAGCTCAAGCACACATATGTATGTTTATTATTTATGTTATATACAATTTGTCACATTGTTGATGTTAGCTGCTGATTCTATGTAATTTTCTTTGTGTTATTAGTAGCGCAACTTTTCTTCACCATATTTTATATATATATATAGTCAAAAGTATTGGGGCACCTGCCTTTACACACACATGAACTTTAGTGCCATCTCAGTCTTAGTTCATATGGTTCAATATTGAGTTGGCCCACCCTTTGCAGCTATAAAAGCTTCAACTCTTCTGGGAAGGTTGTCCACAAGATTTAGGAGTGTGTCTATGGGAATGTTTAACCATTCTTCCAGAAGGGCATTTGTGAGGTCAGGCGCTGATATTGGACAAGAAGACCTGGCTTGCAGTCTCCACTCGAATTCATCCCAAAGGTGTTCTATCGGGTTGAGGTCAGGACTCTGTGCGGGTCAGTCAAGTTCCTCCACCCCAAACTCACTCATCCATGTCTTTATGGACCTTGCTTTGTGCACTGGTCCAAATCATTTGGTGGAGGGGGGATTATGACGTGGGGTTGTTTTTCAGGGGTTGGGCTTGGTCCCTTAGTTTCAGTGAAGGGAACTCTTAAGGCGTCAGCATACCAAGAGATTTTGGACAATTTCATGCTTCCAACTTTGTGGGAACAGTTTGGGGATGGCCCCTTCCTGTTCCAACATGACTGCGCACCAGTGCACAAAGCAAGGTCCATAAAGACATGGACTTAGCAGGGGTGGTGGGAAATTAACTTCAAGTGCAATAATTCACATTATAACCGTAACTAAAACATATACAAATAAGTGTAATACTCTAAAAAATAAAAATTCCAAAGTGCCATAATGGTGTGAACCTCCCAACTAAAAAGTTGTTGCACTTGAAGGTAATTTGTATTGCAATTATCTCTAGAGGGGTTTCCACCATCCCTGCTAAGGCAGCACTGATAGGCAGCACTGATGGGCACTAATAGGCTGCACTGATTGGCAGCACTGATTGCCAGCATTGATGGACACTAATTGGTAGCACTGATGTGCACTGATAGGTGGCACTGATAGGCAGAACTGATTGGCACTGATAGGCGGCACTGATGGGCACTGATATGCATCACTGATGGGCTCTGATTGGTAGCACTTATGGGCACTGACTGGCAGCACTGATGGGCACTGATAGGTGGCACTGATAGGCAGCACTGATGGACACTAATTGTCAGCACTGATGGGCACTGATATGCAGCACTGATGGGCACTGATATGCAGCACTGATGGGCACTGATTGGCAGCACTGATGGGCAGCACTTACGGGCTCTGATAGCCAGCACTGATGGGCACTGATATGCAGCACTGATTGACAGCATTGGTTGGCACTGATTGACAGCATTGGTTGGCACTGATTGACAGCATTTGTTGGCACTGATAGGCAGCACTGACTGGCACTGGTTGGCACTGATAGGCAGCACTGGTATGCGCTTATAGGCAGCACTGGCTGGCACTGATAGGCAGAATTGGTTGGCACTGATAAGCAGCACTGGCATGGATAGGCAGTATTGGTTGGCACTGATAGGCAGCATTGGTTGGCACTGATAAGCAGAACTGGCACTGATAGGCAGCATTGGTTGGCACTAATAAGCAGCACTGGCACTGATAGGCAGCATTGGTTGACACTGATAGGCAGCACTGGTTTGCTCTGATAGGCAGCACTGGTTTGCACTGGTTGGCACTGATAGGCAAAATTGGTTGGCACTGATAAGCAGCACTGGCACGGATAGGCAGCATTGGTTGGCACAGATTGGCAGCATTGATTGCACTGATTGGCAGCATTGGTTGGCACTAATTGGCAGCATTGATTGGCACTGATAGGCAGCATTGGGTGGCACAGATAGGGGAGAGGGGGAGTTTCATATTCAGGAGATTGTGAGAATTGCCAGAGCTGTTCAGTGTATGAAACTGTCAGATAATGACACTGCATGCAGAGAGAGAGTCCAGCTGTTAAGTCGGCGGTGATGTTGGTAGTGGGTTGGACTGAACAGTTACCAAACACCAGCCAATAGGATGGCTCTGGGCAGGCTGCTATATTTCTCTGGCCCCACCCCCTCTCTGAAGCAGCCCAATCATTGGCTGGTGTTGGCGCTTGGTCCCGCCCACCCCCGACATCGCGGCTGAGTTGTGATGACTTACAACTCAGCCGCGATGTCGGGGGTGGGCGGTACAAGCGCTATAAACACCAGCCAATGTTTGAGCTGCTTCAGAGTGGGGGCGGGGCCACATATGTAGTGGCCCGCCCATACCCCATCCCATTGGCTGGTGTTTGATGGCCGTTCGGTCCCGCCCCCCCCGACATCGCCCGACATTTTGACAGCTGGTTTCACTCCTTGCATGCAGTGTCATTATCTGACAGTTTCATACACTGAACAGCTCTGGCAGTTCTCATGATCTGTTGCCTGTGAAACTGTTTCACAGGCAGCGCGGGCCACACACTGTCTTGGATGCAGCATTTTGGGGCAAATCTCTGGAGACAACACGGGGGGATTAGGGTGTGCCCAGGCACACCCGGCACACCCCGTGCGCATGCCTATGGCCTGGCCACATACAAAGGCCCAACATTGAAGTAGCACCTTCAGGCGTTTTACGAGCATAAATGACACATCACATTTTTCAACCACCTATTACACTTTTGAAGGCCCTGGAACACCAGGACAATGGAATTTCCCCCAAAATACCGAATTTTGGAAAGAAAAAACCCCTTACGTATAATCTATGAGGCATAATGAGTCTTTTGAACAGTTTTATTTTTTTTAGAAGTTTTTGGAAAATATGGAAAAAAATGAAAACACATTTTTTTTTTTTTACACAAAGTTGTCCATTTATATTCCCAACACATAGCAAATAGCAAAAATGACACCCCAAAATACATTCTGCTACAACTCCTGAGTATGGCAATACCACATGTGTGAGCCTTTTACACAGCCTGACCACATACAGAGGCCCAACATCCAAGTAGCACCATCAGGCGTTGTAGGAGCATAAATGACATATATAATTTCCTGGCAACCTATTATTTTTGAAGGCACTTCATATTTCTAACACATAGCATGTACATACCAAGAATTACAATCCAAAATAAATTCTATTGTTGAAAGGGTAAAAAAAAAAAGCATTACCTGTGCTTTTAGTAGTATCCACAGAGGAGAGCACTGGTCCAGGCAGCCGGCAGGGATGTGCTTAGCGACAGCAATAGTAATTATCCAGGCAGCAGGTATGAATATTGTCTATAGTCAGCACAAGGATATTGTCAGCACAGCACAGTCCATAGAAATTGTCCAGGCAGCGACAGCCAGCACAGCCATAATATTGGTCCTGATACACTGTTACCTGCAGACACTCATTATTGTACCGCTCTCCAGCCTTTCATAAACATACTGCCTCTTGCTACAGCTATTTATTTGCATAGTCCAGGTAGCAGTGTGGTCCGTTCATGCGGCAGGCAGAGGCATGATGGCAGTAAGTCAGCAGCAGGCTGAGGGCCGCAATCAGGTAAGACCTGTGCACAGGGGCACAGGGGTAGAGGCTTCAACACCACCCAAATCTCTATGAAGCCTCTGGACTCCAGACCCTAATCTGGAAATTCCGAAACCCGGAGAAAACAAAAACAGTTTTCTCCATCCGGAAAAACAATTCTGGCGCCCCAGACATATGTGAGACCCCTGTGTACTACAGTATCAGGGCAACAGATCAGTCCAAGCGGTAGGCAAAAGCATAGTCCATAAAACAGGCCAGGGTCAGTTCACGTGCAAGCAGTCCAAGCGGTAAGCAGTAGCGTAGTTGATAAAACACGTCAGGGTCAGTTCACGTGGAAGCAGTCCAAACGGTAGGCAGAGGCATAGTCAAAAAACAGGCCAGGGTCAGTTCACGTGGAAGGCAGTGGCATGGTTATTTGGGGAAGCATGGAAAATGTTCAGCACAGATGTTGAAAATGGGTTAATGGTTAAAAATATGGGCTAATATTTTAGGGATGTATGATAAAGTTGGAAGCATTCACCAATGCAAAGGCCAGGTTAGGAGGAACACCTGGGACAATGGTAGCTGGTATCTTTTCAAAATCCTCTTTTGCTGCACACGCATTTTTTTTGCCATCTTCGGCCTGCTTCAGATGGTGGAATGTTGAAGGGGAAGTGGCGCTCATGAAGTCAGCTAACAGCATCAGAGCAAAGGTCTTCTGGGGGGGTCTTTGTTGATAGATGAAGGACGTGACAATCTTCTTTACTTCTTTAGAATTTTAGGAAGGAGGCGGGGCTTTCCGTGGATTTGGTGTAGACTACGTAGGAATTATAAATGGCCAAATGGATGAGATAAATTGCTACCTTGTACCAGAATAGGGACTTCCTTATTGACAAATAGGGCTGAATCATTTTATCATTGAAATCCACCCCCCCATGTAGAGATTATAATCTTGGACACATGTTGGCTATTCAATGGGACCTTGTCTTCTTTGAACCTCAATTGTAGTATCGTCATGGATGGTAGACATCATGTGCACGTCCCTTTTATCCTTCCACCTCAAGGCCAGCACTTTGTTGCATCTCAATGTTGCTCTTTCCCCCCTTTGTAGCTTTTTGTTCATTTGAGATTGTGGGAAGCCCTTCCTATTCTTTCTGGAGGTTCCACAGGCCAGGGTTTTAGCGATGTAAAAGTGTTTGGAAAGGGGCAGGCTGGTGTAGAAGTTGTCAAGGTATATGTGATATCCTTTGTTCAGAAGTGGGTATGCCAGGTCCCATACAATCTTTCCAGTTGTGCCCATGTAGACCGGGCACTCAGGGGTCTGGAGCTGGGAATCTCTTCCTTCATGTGGGACGCATACAGATATCCCGTGATGCTCTCAGAGCTTGTAAAATTTAAATCCATATCTGGCCCTTTTGCTAGGAATGTATTGCTTTATTCCAGGGATCCTCAAACTACGGCCCTCCAGCTGTTGCAGAACTACACATCCCATGAGGCATTGTAAAACTCTGACATTCACAGACATGACTAGGCATGATGGGAATTGTAGTTCCTGAACACCTGGAGGGTCGCAGTTTGAAGACCCCTGCTTTATTCCTTAGCTGGCCTGAAAAGGATACTAGGGACTCATCGACACATATATTCTGATCGGGGACATAGAGTTCTGCAAATTGTTGGGAAAAGAATTTTATCAGTGGGCAAATTTTATATAACTTGTCCTAATTTGGATGATTGCGGGGAGGGCAATGAGTGTTGTCGCTGAAATGAAGAAAGCGCATTATCATCTGGTATCGGGACCTGGACATTATGGCAGAATAAATGGGCATGTGGTAGATGGGGTTGGTTGACCAATAGGCATGTCCTTTATTTTTTTTGTAATCCCCATGTTTATGGTGAGGCCCATAAACAATTTGAACTCCTCCAAATTCAGATCTCTCCACTCAAACGGAAGGGCATATGATGATTGGGGGTTGTTGGCAATATACCGCTGGGCATATAAATTTGTCTGGTCCACAATGAATTGCAGCAAAGTGTCACGCAATAACAGATAAAAACAATCAATCGCTGTGAAATTGGGTGTTGGCCTGCACACCTGGCTGTGCTGTGAAAGGGGGAATAATTGGTGATCCCGAGTCAGAAGGCAGCCATGTTGGGTTGGCAAGACCATCTGGCATGTATGTAGAGGCCCTGGCTCTTGGGGGACATCACACTCCATAAGTGGGTGGTTTTGAATTACCTGTGCTGGTACTCAGGCATGATGTGGCAGCACTGGTATTGGGCCTGGGCATTTGTTCCTGGGGCCTTTCGCTGGCGGCAATGCTGGTACTGGGCATTTGTTTCCCGGGGCCTACTGCTGGCGGCAGCACTGTTACTGGGCCTGAGAATATAATCCTGGTTGCTGGCGGCTGCCTGGTTTCCAGAAAGCCGTGCCCTTTTAGGAGGGACCCATTCTTCCTCCGAATTTGCCGATTTACTATTCTCAATCAGTCCAAATGCCGAATTTGATTCGGAATCAGAATTGGAATATGATGAGAACTCCCCGCTGCTCTCATCAGTCATGGAGAGGATCTGGAATGCCTCTTCACTAGTATAAAATCTTTTGGACATGACGTTGATGGATGTGTGACAGGTGGCAGGTGACGGTCACTGATGGGCTGTGCGATGGGTGGCAGGTATCGTTCACTGATAGGTGATGACGGTGTGACAGCCAATAGTCACTGATGAGTGACAGGCCACGGGTGGTGATGGTCACTGACGGGTGATGGTCACAGACGGGTGATGGTCAGACGCATGACAGGCCACGGTCACTGATGAGTGCACCCGTCACAGAATGGTGATGGGTGACAGAGCACATTCACTGATGGGCGACGGGTGCACCGCTGATGGTCACTGATGGGTGATGGGTGATGGGTGACAGAGCACGTTCACTGATGGGTGAGGGGTGCACCGCTGATGGTCACTGATGGGTGACGAGTGATGGCTGACGGTCACTGATGGGTGACAGGTTGATGGGTGACGGTCACTGATGGGTGACAGGTGATGGCTGACGATCACTGATGGGTGATGGGTGACAGGGAAGGGTAACTGATGGGTGATGGGTATACTGCTGACCCTCACTGATGGGTGATAGGTGACGGTCACTAATGGGTGATGGGTGACGGTCACTGATGGGTGATGGGTGGCGGTCACTGATGGGTGCACCACTGATGGTCACTGATGGCAGTCCCTTATGTGACAGGTGCACTTTATGTGATGACTGTTGGGCGACAGATGACAATGGGGGGGCGATGGGACAAGTGTTGTGCTTGGTGCAGACAATACACACACAGTTTGGTAACTCACTGTTCCTGGCTCTTCTCTCCTCACACTAGAAACGGTGTATGAGGAGAGAAGAGCTGGTAACAGCTAGCTACTGCTTTGTGTCTACATTTAGTGATAGGCTGTGAAAGGATCACAGCCGATCACGTGGTATACAGCCTCCGGCCAATGGCTGTTTACCAGCGTCAGTGATAAGCAGTGTTCCCAGGAACGTGCGCTCGCGATCGCGTGCATGTGCCATGCACAGTGGGGCGGAACCATCTGTGATCGGCTGAGACTTCATCACAGCCGATCTTGTGATCCTGTGGTAAACAGCCCAATGGCTGTTCACCCCCCCCCCTTGGTGGCGAGAGGTGTCTCCGTGACACGCCGCCACCGAAGGTACAGGGCTGCGTGCACATGATCGCGCGCATGCCCTGTTTAAATGGACAAACATCATACGGCGCCCATCCAGAATGAGAGCCGCACCACCTGGCCATCATATGACGGCCCGCGGGCGGCAAGCGGTTAAAATTGACAAGGGACACCAACATAGTTGTATCTTTGATCTTAAAAACTACAGTATAATGGTGTTGTGGTAACTTGCCATAAAAAAAAGCATAACAATATTATTCTTGATATCACTAGAAAAAAAAAGCCTTTGAAAATTTGTTTGCAATAACTCCATCAGTATCACCAGCATAGCAGCTTCATTATTATCCTATTAAGGAAGAAGAGAATGTACGCTGCATTTCGAGATTTCATAATTTGCCACTTCACAAATGTTAATTCTCCATTACAAACGCTAGTTTACAAGACCAACCGCTTCCAGCTCGTCCTTGCTTCCGAGCATGCGTGCTTGTACTTTGGACTTTTGTCCGACGGATTTGTGTACACACGCTCGGAAAATCCGACAACAGACATTTGTCCGCGGAAAACTTTAAAACCTGCCATCCAACATTTGTCAGCGTAAAATCCGATCATTGTCCGATGGAGCGTACAGAAGGTCGGATTTTCCGCCAACAGCCTGTCATCACACATTTACCGTTGAAAATCCGATCGTGTGTACAAGGCTTAAGCGTAACATCTCAGATCAACCACGAAATACAAATAAAAATGAAAAAGACTTTAATATGAACAAAAAAAAGGCAGCAAACGAGTTGATTGTCCAAAATGCTAGCAGTCAGAAGTAAAGCACTAAACCTTATTTCTCCCTGTGCAGTTTATTAGCTGACATTACACTGACATCAAGCCCTGGTACACATTGATGTTACTTTGAAATCCTGCTACTTCACATTTTTTTCAACGGAGCAGTGTGAAAGCAACCTAAGGGGTATACAAAAAATAGGATGGGTGCAGCATTTTGTTATTGTTGGAAGAGGTGACCATAATTATGACATGAGCCTCAATAAGGTGTGGTTTAGACACCTTCCCTGGTATTCTTGCTGGAGCACATGGAGGTGCTGTTCCAGAAGGAAAACTGTAGCACACAAAATCTGGTGTAGCTGGGCATAGTAACCAATCAGCTTCTAGGTTTTATTGTCAAAGCTCAATTGAACAATAGGGATGAGCCCGATGTTCGAGTCAAACGTAAGTTCAACTCGAACATCGTGTGTTCGCCTGTTTGCCGAACAGCGATCAATATGTTCGCAGCAAACAGTGAACAAACAGCAAACAATACGTTCGCGTCAAATTCGAAAGCCGCCGGAACACCGTTAAAGTCTATGGGACACTAACATGAAAAATCAAAAGTGCTCATTTTAAAGGTTTATATGCAAGTTATTGTCATAAAAAGTGTTTGGGGACCCGGGTCCTGCCCCAGGGGACATGTATCAATGCAAAAAAATTTTTTTTTAAAAAGGCTGTTTTTTCAGGAGCAGTGATTTTTTAATGCTTAAAGTGAAACGATAAAAATGAAATATTCCTTTGCCTGGGGGGTGTCTATAGTATGTCTGTAAAGTGGCGCATTTTTCCCATGTATAGAACAGTACCACAGCAAAATGACATTTCTAAAGGAAAAATTGTCATTGAAAACTGATCGTGGCTGTAAAAAATTGTTGGGTCTCGGCAATATAGATAAAATTTATTGAAAAAAATAGCATGGAGTCCCCCCCAGTCCATTATCAGACCCTTTGGGTCTGGGATGAATATTAAGGGGAACTCCGAACCAAAATTAAAAAAAAAATGCGTGGGGGTCCCCCTAAAATCCATATTAGGCCCTTCAGGTCTGATATGGAAACTAAGGGGAACCCTGCGCCAAATTAAAAAAAAGGCATATGGGTCTCCCCCAAAATCCATACCAGACTCTTCAGGTCTGGTATGGATTTTAAGGGGAACCCTGGACCAAAATGAAAAAAAAATGGCGTAGGGGTCCCCCCAAAATCCATACCAGACCCTTATTCGAGCATGCAACCTGGCAGGCTGCAGGAAAAGGGGGGGTGAGAGAGCACCCTCCCCTCCTGAACCATACCATGCCACATGCCCTCAACATGGGGAGGATGCTTCGGGGTCCCTTCAAAGCATCTTGTCCCCATGTTTGGGGTCTGACCCCATGTTGATGGGGACAAGGGCCTCATCCCCACAACCCTTGCCTGGTGGTTGTGGGGGTCTGCGGGCGGGGGGCTTATCGGAATCTGGAAGCCCCTTTAAACAAGGGCACCCCCAGGTCCAGCCCCCCATGTGAATTGGTAATGAGGTACATTGTACCCCTACCATTTCACAATAAAGTGGAACAAGTCCTTTATTAAAAAATAAAAAAATAAAAATAAAAAACAAGATGGAGGTGCCAATATTATGGGGTGATTTAGGGTGATGTGAGGAAGTTTAGTAACAACTTCCCAAGTGACAAATATGCCCAAAATAGAATAAGAAAGTAACTTTTTCCAAGCAAGCCTGCTGTGCCTGCAAGTACGTTTAGAACTGCGCAAGATCAATGTAAGCACTGTGCATGCAAAAGTGGCTCTTGCGCTCGTTCAAATGCGTTTGTTCACTGCGTGGCCAAAATCTTAGTAAATGTCAAGCAACATAAATGCAATTGCGTGGGTTGAACGGGCGCACCTCTAAACTTGACAATTTTTTTTTATGCTGGTTCACCTTTATATATATTTTTAAGGATATTTGCACACAGGTTATGTTAGCATTGTACATTGCCAACATGTGACATGCACCTTGTTAAAATTATGTAAAAAGACTCTTGCTCGTCTATCTCCTCCTAAAAGGGAATTTAACCTTCCCCCTCTAACGCATATGATTTCCTTGTGCTAGCTTTTGCTCTTGAAGGGGAACTCCACACTCCATTCTCCAATACTCTTGTTTTCCCCTTCTAATGCTTACGTTTTTTTTCCGGCTAACTTTTGCTTTTAAAGGGGAACTCCGCACTCCATTCTAGAATGCTCTTGTCTCCCCTTTCTAATGCATATGATTTCTTTTGGCTAACTTTTGCTTTTAAAGGGGAACTCCACACTCCATCCCATTCTCCAAAGGCTGGGAGCTGCCTTCACCAATCTAAACCACATCCTTTTTCAGAGCATACAACAGGGCCAGCTAGTAAAGGGGCATGAAAAACAATCGCCCAAACTCCTCCTGAACCATACAAGGCCACATCCACTCAACATAGGTGGCTGCCTTTGGGGCATGTTGGGCTCAGCCCAATGCCAACCACAAATCACTTTGTACCCACTAGTTTAAAGGGGCTTTCCAGATTCCATAAAGCCTCCTGTCTGCAGCCCCCCACAACCCCAGCCTAGGGTTGTGTGGAAGAGGCCCTTGTCCCCCTGGAAGAGGCCTACGTCCCCTTCCATGGGCTGGCTTGCTGTGTGTTTGGCTAGGGGTAGTGTTTGGGAGGGGCAAAATATATATATTTTTTACTTTGGGTGGGATTTTTCACGTGGGGGTTCTCTTTTTAAGGCTTAAAAAGACCCAAATGACCTTGTATGTATAGGGGGGGGCAGACTATTTTTTTTTTTATCTTGCAGCTGCAATGTAGATTTGTAACTTTTCTCTAAAGCCATACATCTTTGAAACAGCATCTTGGATACATGCTACAGTTGCACCACTTTACAGGCAGAGTAACCCCCCCCCCCCTAAAGTTACTAGCTTTTCATCAATGTTGCATTTTTAAAGGCATTTCTCCTTGTTTCGTTTTTGGCCCCATACCCATTTTAAGGCCAATAACTAGAAGATAAGCCAGCCAAGTGGGGACTAGCAAAATTAAATCAGTTTCCATAGACTGCAATGGTATTTGTTGTCTAACTTTTACCTATGTTAGGCTCTTTGTTTGCCCCCCGGGACCGGGGGGTGTTTGTCCCATCTGTAATTTTTTAGCATGCTGGATGATGTACTTAATTTTGGACAGGGACAGTGATGGCCTTCCATAGGAGGCGCCTGGCGCCGCTCCCCCTCCTGTACTCACCAAAAAAATAAATTAATAAATAAATACATTTTTTAAAACGGCCCCTTTAAGAAAAAAAAATAAAAAAAATGTGCTTTAACTAAGTGCACTGTGTTTGGGCACCGGACACAGTGCACTATGGGAAGCGACACGTCAATGCGTTCACAAGATTGCAGACACGGCGCTTCATTGGCAGGGTTTGGAGCTGCTTTGCCGTGCAGTCCATTGCGCCGAGCAGCATCTGCCAAGCGCTTGGCAGGGTGCTTTGTTCTCAGTGTGAGAACAAAGCTACAAAAAGATGGCCGCTGTGAGGACTAATCCCCTTGTGTTCAGTGAAGAGGGGAGCCCCTCCCCTCTACACTGAACACACAGAGAAAGCCAGGAACTAGCTACAGACGCGGCTTGAAGGAGTGCTGTGCTGCTGGGGACACATGTGACGAGGATGTGAGGAGGACCCTGCTACTCTGCTGATGGAGACACAGATGTAAGGAGGGACTCCACTGGGGACACAGATGTAAAAAGGGACTCCGCTGGGGACACAGATGTAAGGAGGGACTCCACTGGGGACACAGATGTAAGAAGGTACTCCGCTGCAGACACAGATGTAAGGAGGGGCTCCGCTGGGGACACAGATGTAAGGACCGATTCCACTGGGGACACTAATGTATGGAGGGGCTCCGCTGGGGACACAGATGTAAGGAGGGGCTCCGCTGGGGACACAGATGTAAGGAGGGGCTCCGCTGGGGACACAGATGCATGGAAGGGCTCTGCTGGGGACACAGATGTAAGGAGGGGCTCCGTTGGGGACACAGATGTAAGGAGGGACTCCGCTGGGGACACAGATGTAAGGAGGGACTCCACTGGGGACACAGATGTAAGGAGGGACTCCACTGGGGACACAGATGTAAGAAGGTACTCCGCTGCGGACACAGATGTAAGGAGGGGCTCCGCTGGGGACACAGATGTAAGGATGGACTCCGCTGGGGACACTAATGTATGGAGGGGCTCCACTGGGGACACAGATGTAAGGAGGGGCTCCGCTGGGGACACTAATGTAAGGAGGGGCTCCGCTGGGGACACAGATGCATGGAAGGGCTATGCTGGGGACACAGATGTAAGAGGGGCTCCGCTGGAGACACAGATGTAAGGAGGGTCTCCGCTGGGGACACAGATGCATTGAAGGGCTCTGCTGGGGACACAGATGTAAGGAGGGGCTCCGCTGGAGACACAGATGTAAGGAGGGACTCCGCTGGGGACACAGATGTAAGGAGGGTCTCTGCTGGGGACACAGATGTAAGGAGGGGTTCCGCTGACAGGGACACAGATGTAAGGAGGGACTCCGCTGACGGGGACACTGATGTAAGGAGGGACTCCACTGATGGGGACACAGATGTAAGGAGCATCTCCGCTGAGGGCACCTGATGTAAGGAGGGACTCCACTGGGGGCACCTGATATAAGGAGGGACTCCACTGTGGAGACCTGATGTAAGGAGGGACTCCACTGGGGCACCTGATGTAAGGAGGGACTCCGCTGGAAACACAGATGTGAGGAGGGACTCCGCTGGGGACAAAGATGTAAGGAGGGGCTCCACTGGGGACACAGATGTGAGGAGGGGTTCTGCTGATGGGGACACAGATGTAAGGAGGGACTCCACTGACAGGGACACAGATGTAAGGAGGGACTCCGCTGATGGGGACACAGATGTAAGAAGGATCTCCGCTGGGGGCACCTGATGTAAGGAGGGACTCTGCTGGGGGCACCTTATGTAAGGAGGGACTCTGCTGGGGGCACCTTATATAAGGAGGGACTCCGCTGGGGCACCTGATGCAAGGAGGGACTCCGCTGGGGACACCTGATGTAAGAACAGACTCTGTTGGGGGTACCTGATGTAAGGACGCTCTCCGCTGGGGGCACCTGATGTAAGGACGGACTCCGCTGGGGGCACCCGATGTAAGGACGGACTCCGCTGGGGGAACCCGATGTAAGGATGGACTCCAATGGGGGCACCTGATGTAAGGACGGACTACGCTGGGGACACCTGATGGCATCTTGTGGCAAGCGATTTGGCAAGTGACACGCTCATGGCTCCCACTTATTCTGAATTATGGTGAGTTGAATGATTTAATTTTATATTACCATGTAATAATAGAAATAATGTGCTTCAATCATCCTGACACCATAACAACCATGGCGCTGGGATGATTGAAGAGCTAACACCAGGTGTTTGGAGTATCTTTATCTGCTGATTGTTAAACTTTCTAGAATACACATATTTCTATTGTTGTGTAGGATCTGGGCCTGCTGTCCCTTCCTCTCTCCCTCCATCCCTCGTTCATCTCAGACGCTAACCACACTACCTTAGAGCCGCGCCCACTATTTAGCTCAAACCACGCCTATTTTCACCAAGTGGTAGGGGTCAAAAGGAAGGGCGGGGTCTGGCGCCCCCCATCCTAAAACTTCACCAGCTGCCACTGGACAGGGAGGTGGCTTACTTTGTGCTAGCTGCATTTGGGTTGGTCTGGGCATGCTCAGGGACTTTGTTTTTTTTCCTGTGCCTTTTGGTATGTGAAATGCATTTGGGTTGGTCTGGGTATGATCAGGGACTTTGATTTTTTCATGTATCTTTTGGTGTGTGAAATGCATTTGGGTTGTCTGGGCATGCTCAGGGACTTTGCTTTTTTTTTTTTTAATTCTTTTTGTGTGTGAACAGCACTTGGATGTTTCTGGGCATTCTCAGAGAGTGTGTTTTTTGAGTTAATAATTTAAGGAATTCCTTAACAGGTGTACCCACTTTGAAGTTCTGTCTCTACATTGGGTGAACTTGCATTTTGTGTGTTTCATGGACTGTGCATGTGTTTTCAATTGCCTCATTAGCACACAAACCTATGTTATATAAAGCTTGCAGACAGCATTTTTTGCCTTTCCCAACAAAGAGGCGTGTGTTTGTGTGTGTGTGTGTGTACACACACACACACACACACAAACTCCCCCCGGTTCACAGCAGAACATGTGAACAGGCAAGAAACATGCGAACACCATTAAAGTCTATGGGACACGAACATGAAAAATCAAAAGTGCTCATTTTAAAGGCTTATATGCAAGTTATTGTCATCAATGCAAAAAGTAGCACATCTTTCCCATGTTTATAATAGTGCCACAGCAAAATTACATTTCTAAAGCGTGGGGGTCCCCCAGGCCCCCAGGCACTATGTATTCTGAACAGCAGTATACATACTATACGGCATGCCCTATATACTCTGCAGAAAATTGTGCCTTAGGTGTTGGTGGAACCAGAACACTGTAAGCCCTCACAGTTACTCTTGTTGGACGCAGGAATGGGCCCTGCTGTGAAATATTATATCAAAAACTGTAATTACATGCCCCTGTTAAACAGGGGCAGAAAAATTTGGCCTTGGGTGGTGGTGGTGCCACAACATTGTAACCCCTCACAGATACTCGTGTTGGGTGCTGGAATGGGCCCTGCTGTGAAATATTATATCAGAAGTTGTAATTATATGCCCCTGTTAAACAGGGGCAGAAAAATTGGGCCTTGGGTGGTGGTGGTGATGGTGGTGGTGCCTCAACACTGTAACCCCTCACAGATACTCGTGTTGGGCACTTGAACAGGCCCTGCTGTGAAACATGACTGCCAGTTTCTTGTCCTTCTGTGGCACCCCCTCTCTTTAGGCTCACGTTACTCCCTTCCTCAACCTGGCAACCAACATCGGAGCCTTCAAATCGATGTGCATCCTCCAGCAACATGTACCCGACACTGTAGTCGAATAATTCTGGGGACTGCTCGATGGTGGGGCTACAGAAGGAGTGACTGTGGACAAGGAGCCAGTGGAATAGGCCACTTTGGCAGCTGCATTGCAAGGCAAACTACTCTGAGCCTGGGTGACAAAGGATGAGGATGATGAGGACGGCTTCGTTATCCACTCCACCAACTCTTTTGCATGTTGTGGCTCAAAAACACGGCCAGCAGCACCAAAAAAGGACAAGCGTGCCCCACAGCCACATGCAGAGGAAGGGCTGCTTGCCCTCTTTTAGTGGCCTGTGAGCGTCTGCCTCTCCTTGGCGGCCTTCCGGACATGATGTATTTATTTTTTGTTTTACAACAACACACTACACTGTATTAGATACTGTGTACACTGCCTAAAGTGTATTAGAAACAGTACACATCATAATGAACTGTAGATATAGGCTACACTGAATGCAGAGTGTATATATATATATATATATATATATATATATATATATGTGTATGTAGCAATAACTCTTGGTGGAGCTGCTGGTTTAAAGCGGCTGTTACCTTCACTCTCAATACCTCTGTTTCACCGGCACTGAGTCTAGGGTCCCGTTGAGTTTACCTCTGGACGATATAAGCACCAAACACTTGAGTATATTTTCCAATGCTTTAATGAACAAGTAATAAAGGAAGTAGCAGGAAAGAGGCAGAAGGAAAGTTGCAGGGAAGCTCAAATACCTTTCCTTAGTATTCTTTAGAACATTCTTTGGAATTGAACACTTGTAGTTGAATGCACTCCCCTTGTGGGATTCAATCTTTGCCTGCCTGGATAGGCCCCTCTCACTTGCCTAGCAGCCAGTATGCAGCAAGAACAAAAGTCTCTGCCACAGACTTGTTTGGAATAAAACCCGTATGATCCTCTGCCACAGGATGTATTGGTCTGCGATTAATGTCAGACACAGTACTTGAACCTTTAAGCCAACCCGGCAGTACTATGCAGTAAGCTTACTTCAGGATACGTCCTCCAACCGAGTCACCAGGCCCCTCTCCAGACCAGCACTATGCATGATCCTTCCATGACGGGTCCTCCCCTGGGATCTCCTTGGTTGTCCAGCTTCTTCACTCAGGATAGACAGCTCAGGACCATTCCTCTGCTGCTGTGGTAGGCCCCAGACAGGCTTCTGGGCCCACCCACACGCCGCAGCGACGTGGGCCTCCGGAACGGAGGACCACGAGGTGGTACTCTTAATGCATACCTGTCGGCCAGGAGGGCCAGCAGGTGGCTGAAAACGAACCCCTAAACATGGCGTCTGTCCCATAAATACCCTCTCCCAGAATGCAACTCGGAGGACCACCTCCACCGAGTTGTCTCCGGGACAGAGGAGCACTCATACGCTTCAACACGTTGCCTTTCCAACACCAGCCCATGGTGACAATGACACCCACCGGCACAGTGTGGAACTACACACAACGCAGCCAAGCTGGAACAGAGGCAAATCTAACTTCCTCTAACAAGTAACCCACAAGATTTACCTATCAGCGGTAGATTAAAAATCTACCAGCGCTATATATATATATATATATATATATATATATATATATATATATACACTGACATCTAGTAGAAACTGTACACACTGTATTCGATACTGTGTACTCCTCCTGCACTGTATTAGCAACTGTACAACGACTGCTCTGTATCATATACTGTCAAGGAAAAGGCCTAGTGTACAAGGCACAGCATAACCCCTCAGGATTGTGAGGACAGACCAGGAAAGTATTTAAAAATTAATAACTTTTATTGAGAAAGTAATTATCAATAGAAACATTACAATCAATGTCAGTACAAAATTGTATACATAGTAGTAATTGCCCTCTTTATTACTGAGGAGTTGATACACGCAGCTGTTATGGATGACGCCTGACATGTTTCAGACTCAAATGTCCTTCTTCATAGGCTTTTTGTCATCAAGAGCATACATGTTCTATGATGTAAACATATTTAGGCATTAGTACAATAGTATAATCGCATGGAGATAGTTTTTAAACAGGAATAGGGTGGTCATTGAACATAAATATGGCAAAAAAGAAGACAGTATACTCACATGGCTGAGCTGTTCACTACCCAGGACAGAGGGAGACGGCAGTGTGGAAAATGCCTGTACAGGTGTTGACTTGTGGTGCGAAACTAAGGATATGTGGCTGAGATGGTAAGCCAAGGTGTGGAAAGGCGAGGGCTGGACAGACCCACAATGGTTGCAAGAACTCCCATTGATAGGAGTAAATACTCCACTCAGTATATGGTTGGCCAGCAAAAACAAAATAAGACTTGTAGCTAACTGTCTGCATAAAGACAGAGAGACAGGTGATGATAGTGAATGCAATGATCTGGGTTATAGATTAGTAGTATAGACACGTTTGCAAAGGTAGTTACACTTAAAACTCACCACATCTGACAGTATGTGTAGGTCAGTGGGTCCCAGCAGCAAGCACCAGCAGTGTGAGTGCTGCTGGTGACCAAATGTTTAAATAGCCAATGAGGATATTGCAAACAGCTGAGTGCAGGTTACATTAGGCAACCAAATCAGCTGTGGCCGATGAGGCAGAGCGTTGCGCCCGATGGCTGCAACGATCTGCCTCAGAGTTCTCTGGCAGAGCGGCGTGCGGCGCAGGCCCGCCCACCATTGGAGGGGCGGAGCTGCGTCCCACATCATTCCGTCACTGGCACACATGTAGGCAGCCCCTCAATGGAACGCAAACAGGAAGGAGCGCAGCCCGAAGACTGGGCTCCTAAGGGCATTGATTTTAATGTTTCTATTGATAATCTCTTTCTCAATAAGTTATTCATTTTTAAATACTTTCCTGGTCTGTCCTCACAATCCTGAGGGGTTATGCTGTGCCTTGTGCACTAGGCCTTTTTCTTGTTTGTCTGCTGGATTGGCCAGACCAGGCCATACACACAATGCCATTCTACAAATCCTCAATGTATTATATACTGTGTACACCACCAGAACTGTATTAGAAACTGTACACACTGTATTAGATACTGTGTACACCGCCTGCACTGTATTAGCAACTGTACAATGGCTGCACTGTATTGTATACTGTGTACACCCCCAGAAGTGTAGTAGAAACTGTACACACTGTATTTGATACTGTGTACACAGCCTGCACTGTATTAGCAACTGTACACGACGGAATGCACTGTAGATATAGGCTACACTGGATGCAGAGTGTGTGTGTGTATATACCATATTTATCGGTGTATAACACGCACTTTTTTCCCCTTAAAATCAGGGGAAAATCGTGGGTGCGTGTTATACGGCCATCCCCGCTAATTGTGATCTATCGGAGCGATCGCCGCCGACATTCACATAGCGTGTAGTTATAAATATGGCGCTGCGGAGTTTGGAGGGACTCGGCGGAGCTGAACGAGCGCCGCCGAGATCACAGTGACTGGGCGGAGCCGAGATACACATAGCCGAGTGTTCTCGGCTCTTCTCTGCCCGGCTCACAGTCACGCCCAGTCCTGCCATTGGACCTGTGTTATGTCCATCATAGGGCGGGACTGGGCGTGACTGTGAGCGGCAACGAGAAGAGCCGAGTACACTCGGCTATGTGTATCTCCGCCGAGTCCTTCCGAACTCCGCGGCGCCATATTTAAAACTACACGGTATGTGTATGTCGGCAGCGATCTGTCCAAGCATGTAATGGACACTGGGGGAAAGGCTGCACTGACCACTGGGGCAAGGCTGCACTGACAAGGCTGCACTGGGGCAAAGCTGCAATGACAAGGCTGCACTGGGGCAAAGCTGCACTGACAAGGCTGCACTGACAAGGCTGCACTGGGGCAAAGCTGCACTGACAAGGCTGCAATGGACACTGGGGCAAGGCTGCACTGACACTGAAAAGGCTGCAATGACACTGACAAGGCTGCAGATGGACACGATAAGGCTGCATTGATGAGCATTTAAATGTAAGTTTTTTTTTTCCTTAAACTTCCCTCCTAAAAGTTTTTTTCCTTAAAATTCCCTCCTAAACTTGGGGTGCGTGTTATACGCCGGCGCGTGTTATACGCCGATAAATAAAGTATATATAGATATAGATATATAGATCTCTCTCTCTATATATATATATATCAAATACACTGCCACTAACTGAATAACCTGCCTGCTTAATCTAACTCAAACTAACTCTCTGTCCACGTCAACAACACTACACACGGCCGCTCTGTAAGCAGCCTTATATAGTGTGGGGCGTGGACTTAGTTCCCCTGAGCCATGATTGGCCAAAGGCACCCTACCTTTGGCCAATTATGGCTCTCTCAGCAGAGTGCGCTGTGATTGGCCAAAGTATGCAGGTCATGTGTATGCTTTGGCCAATCATCATACAGCAATGCACCGTGATCTCGCAGTGCATTATGGGGCATTCCGCAGAGCTCAAATTTTCCGCAAACGCCCCATATGTTTGGTTTGATTTACAACAAAAGAAAACCCATTGTTTGAGTCGAACTTACGCTCAACTCAAAGCGTGGGCTCATTCCTACTATCCAGTAGGGATAAAATAAGGAAAATCTGCTGCGCCAACCTAACAAACATCCAGCAGCCAACATCACCAATTAGACTAATTGTATAAATCAATGAAAGAAAGAAAAAGTGTAGCGCTATATTGTGCCAGTAAACATTAGTGTGGAATGTTTTATATAAACACCTGTGTATATATCAATACTAGGTCCAGCTAGACCTCGCAGAAAAACACTGGACAGGTTAATCGTGACATGTGTACAAAAGTCAAGTGATCTAAGAAATCATTAGTAGCAACATGCTGTATGGTATACAGTAATGTGAATTGTGTGTACACAGTAAAAATAATCCCAGACCCTCAAATCAAAAAACAAACATATATAGGAATTGGGGTGGGAATAAATAGTAAGTCTCTGGGGAATATTGAACAGTTCATTCAATCTAGAAGAGGAATCCTGAGCATAGATGTAAATCTCACAGTAGCATCTATTCCTGTCCCCAGTAGACTCTTCCAATATTCAACCCGGCGGGAAGTAATTTAAAATGCCCTTACCGGACGTGGTGGACTCACAGGCCGTTGGCGGTGAGTCATACGAGCTTGCACCGTTTGGTACGGTAAGGTTATAGCTGTCCTTGGTCCATGGCAAGAGGGTCACCCCAGTTGATGTCTTTGCAGACGAAACGCGTTGGGTGTATGATGCTACCTCAACCATCTGTTTACTGCGCTAAACGTATTATTTTTGCTTATTTGTACTTTGTTTTTACCCGAATTTTTATTGGAACTTTTTTACAATACAATAAAATTTCCTGGTAATTCGGAATTTACATTATGTTTAGCCTTTTTTCTCCTTTTTCCTCCGTCTCAATTGTATGAGACCCAAACGATCGCTGGAGGACGAATCCGTGGTACCGCTCAGGATTGGGAACCCATCTAGGACCCTCTCGCCATGGACCAAGGACAGCTATAACCTTACCGTACCAAACTAGCTGGACCTAGTATTGATATATACACAGGTGTTTATATAAAACATTCCACACTAATGTTTATTGGCACAATATAGCGCTACACTTTTTCTTTCTTTCATATCCAGTAGGGATGATTTGAGTTTGGTCTGAACCTGGGTTCAGACCAAATCTGGAAGAAAGCTGTCACTCCACCCACTGCTGCCCAACCAACTGTATCCAGGGCATTCCCCACTCCACAGCTGCAGGTATACAAAAGGATAGGGAAGCTTGTGACATTATTGACCTAATTTGGCCATAAGTAACAAATCATTAGTCATTGATATGTCACTTGTATTTTCACAGATCAGCAGGCATGCTGGTACATGTAGCTCCATGACTCTAACACGTAAGGATTTGCTGTTGCCTACTTTTCAGTAGGACAGGTGTTCAAGATTGGTAATTTACCTACTGTGGATTCAATCAACTGCACGCTTAGTCCCAGTCCACTCATGCCTTCTGGGCTCATTCCAAAAGGCATTGAACAACAACTTTCTGAGTGACCTCAAGATTCCAAGTTTCCTGGAGTCTCAAACTTTCTGAGTGATACTGATAATAGTGTTATTTATTTATTTATTTATTAAAATGCTTGACCTACGCAGTCTTACCCGAAGGCCTCGATGCGCAAAACAAAAGACTTTGACATTAAAAGACCTTAAGAGAGCCAGTATACCAGCATGGCAACATACAAAATCAAAACCTGTGGGTCTGTCCAACACACCCCAATAAAATTAGGTGACTCCAAAAGCTTGTACAAAAAGTTCGGTTTTCAATTTCTTTAGATATTTCAGAAAATCATTCTTAGTTTCAGAGGCAAGGAGTTCCAAAATTCAGATCTCTACTTTACATGTTCTCCCTCCGCATGTTTTTATTTTAAATTTTGGAATCTTTAACTACTTCAATACAGGGCACTTAGACACTTCCTGCCCAGACCAATTTTCAGCTTTCAGCGCTGTCGCAGTTTGACAATTGCGCCCACAAATAGAGCTTTCTTTTGGTGGTAATTGATCACCTCTGCGGTTTTTATTTTTTGCTAAACAAATAAAAAAAGACTGAAAATTTTGAAAAAAAATAAAAGTTTTGCTTTTGTTTCTGTTATAAAACTTTGTAAATAAGTAAGTTTTTTCTTTCACAGATGGCCAC
This sequence comes from Lithobates clamitans, assembly GCA_037952925.1. Taxonomy (NCBI): domain Eukaryota; kingdom Metazoa; phylum Chordata; class Amphibia; order Anura; family Ranidae; genus Lithobates; species Lithobates clamitans. The sequence continues at coordinate 2,949,980 of JBBGZY010000291.1, forward strand.
TGACAGGCACTGATAAGGTGGCACCTATGAGCGGGCACTGACATTGGGCACTAGTAGGCAGCACTGATGGGTGGCACTGATATGCAGCACTGATGGGCATTGATAGGCGGCACTGATGGGCACTCATGGGTGGCTCCGGTGGGCACTGATAGGCGACACTGGGCACTGAAAGGCTGCAATGATGGGTTCTTATGGGTGGCACTGATAGGTGGCGCCTCTGGGCACTGATGGGCACTGATAGGTGGCACTGATGGGCACTAATAGGTGGCACTGATGGGCATTGATACATGGCACTGATGGGCATCCCTGGTGGCACTGGCAGTGGTAGGCATTTGAGTAAGCACTGATTGGCAGCTGCCTGGGCATTGATTGGCAGCTGCCTGGGCACAGATTAATATTTCCCTGGTGGTCTAGTGTGGATGGCCATCCTGGTGGTCCTGGGCGGCATGATGGTGGTCCTGGGTGGGATCTGAGGGGGGCTGTGCTGATAAACAATCAGCACAGACCCCCCTGTCAGGAGAGCAGCCGATCGGCTCTCCTCTACTAGCGTCTGTCAGACGCGAGTGAGGAAAAGCCGATCACCGGCTCTTCCTATTTACATCACAATCAGCCGTGATTGGACACGGCTGATCACGTGGTAAAGAGTCTCCGTCAGAGACTCTTTACCTAGATCAGAGTTGCGGTGTGTCAAACTGACACACCGCAACAACGATCGCCGTGGTGCGCGCCTCTGGGGGCGCGCAGCGGCTTAATATCCTGAGGACGTCATATGACACCCAGTCAGGTTATTGAAACCACTTTGCCACCATCATTCTGCTATATGGTGGGCGGCAAGTGATTAATACCAAAAACGGCAGGGTGGAAACAGAACTATTGTTGCTCAACATTGTACGCTCCACATTAGCTTTCTTTAGGAAGGGTATAACCACCGCCTGCTTCAGAATACATGGAACGACCCCGGTAGCAAATGACATACTAACAATGTCTGCAATTTCCAAGTAACCCTGAGATTTCAAGTTTCCTAGTGGTCCTGTAGCCACCCCCCTTTCCTTGTTTCCAGTGACTAGTGCCTTGCAGTGTGATCTCAGCATCCCCAGTGTTCCCAGCATTGTCCAACCTATCCCCAGTAACTCCCATCTAAGCATTCTATCTTATTTGTGCCTCTGTTTTCCTTGTTTACTTCGGCCAGCTTCCAGCCTTTCCAAACCTCCGTGATTCCCTGTGTGTTCTATAGGGATGAGCCCGATGTTCGAGTCTAACGTAAGTTTGACTCGAACATTGGGTGTTCGCCTGTTTGCGGAACAGCGAACATTATTCGGTGTTCGCTGCAAAATCGAAAGCCACGGAACACCGTGAAAGTCTATGGGACACGAACATGAAAAACCAAAAGTGCTCATTCCAAAGGCTTATATGCAATTTATTGCTATAAAGTGTTTAGGGACCCGGGTCCTGCCCCAGGGGACATGTATCAATGCAAAAAAAAGTTTTAAAAACGGACGTTTTTTTGGGAGCAGTGATTTTAATAATGCTTAAAGTAAAACAATAAAAAAGAAATATTCCTTTAAATATCGTGCCTGGGGGTGTCTATAGTATGCCTGTAAAGTGGCGCAGTTTTCCCTTGTTTAGAACAATACCACAGCAAAATTTAAAACTGATCGCGGATGTAATGAATTGTCGGGCCTTGGCAATATAGATAAAACGCATTGAAAAAAAATGGCATGGGTTCCCCCCCATCCATTACCAGGCCCTTTGGGTCTGGTATGAATATTAAGGGGAAACCCGAACAAAAAAAAATACAAAATTGCGTGAGGGTCCCCCCAAAATCCATACCAGGCCCTTCAGGTCTGGTATTGATATTAAGGGGAATCCTGCGCCAAATAAAAAAAATGGCATAGGGGTTGCCCCAAAATCGCGCCCTCCTCCTGAACCGTACCGGGCCACATGTCCCCAACATGCCCTGCTCATTGGGGGTGCTTCTCTGGCACCCCCAACCCCCCCCGCGAGTGTACCAGGCCACATGCCCTCAACATGGGGAGGATGCTTTGGAGTAGCCCCCTAAAGCACCTTGGAAGTATCAGCCCTTCTGATTACTTTCCTAAGCGCGGACTTCTAATCTAGTATCCCTAAAGCACCTTGTCCTCATGTTGATGGGGACAAGGGCCTCATTCCCACAACTCTTGCCCGGTGGTTGTGGGGGTCTGCAGGCGGGGAGCTTATCAGAATCTGGAAGCCCCCTTTAACAACTGGACCCCAGATTCCGGCCTCCCCCTATGTGAATTGGTAACGGGTACATTGGACCCCTACTTTTTCACAAAAAATGTGTCAAAAATTGTAAAAAGACAGTAGACACTTTGGGACAAGTCCTTTATTAAAAGATAAAAGAATAAATATGTCCCACAATGTAGATACCTCTCACGCTGCCCGACAAGCTGAAAAAAGAAGAAAAAAGAAAGCCACAACAGCTCCGCCTCCATGGGAGGCTCCCACTGAGTGACAGTTCTTCTCGGTGACAGCTGTTATATAGCTGAGGGCTGGGCCACCCGGTGACCCCACCCCCCCGATGCCACGTGACTTCAGAGGAAGGCAGGGTCTCCCGTTTACGTCACCGAGTGGATCACACTCAGCTACATAACAGCTGTCATTGAGAAGATGCGTCACTCAGTGGGAGCCTCCAATGGAGGCGGAGCTGTTGTGGATTTTTTTTTTCTTTTTTCAGCTCATCAGCGACGTGAGATGGATTTACATCGTAGGACATTTTTATTTTTTTTATCTTTTAATAAACGACTTGTCCCAATGTGTCTCCTGTCTTTTTTACTATTTTTGACACTTTTTTTGTGAAATGGTAGGGGTACAATGTACCCATCACCAATTCACATGGGGGTCACTTTGTTAAAGAGGGCTTCCAGATTCCAATTAGCCCCCAGCCCGCAGACACTCACAACCACTGGGCAAAGGTTTTGGGGATGAGGCCCTTGTCCCCATCAACATGGGGACAAGGTGCTTTGGGGGGGCTACTCCAAAGCACCCTCCCCATGTTGAGGGCATGTGCCCTGGTACGCGCGTGGGTGGGTTGGGGGTGCTGCCAGAGAAGCACCCCCAACGAGCAGGGGGAGGCGGTGGGCACAGTGGCTGCATATGATTGGCACAAGTGGCTGCATATACTGGGCACAAGTGCCTGCATATACTGGGCACAAGTTGCTGCATTTGACAGAAACAAGTGGCTGCATTTGATGGGCACAATGGCTGTATATGATGGGCACAAGTGGCTGAATCTGATGGGCACAAGTGGATGCGTTTGACGGGCACAAGTGGCTGCATTTGACGGGCACAAGTGGCTGCATATGATGGGCACAAGTAGCTGCATATGATGGGCACAAGTGGCTGCATATGATGGGCACACACAGTTGCATATGATGAGCACGCACGGCTACATATGATGGCCACAGTGGCTGCGTTTGATGGGCACAATGGCTGCAATTGATGGGCACAGTGGCTGCATTTGATGGGCACAATGGCTGCATTTGATGGGCACAGTGAGGTTGCAATTGATGGGGGGGGGTTCAGTATTTTTCAGTTTGTTTGCGTCCCCCAAAAATTTTGAGCACCAGCCGCCACTGACCAAGACTACTCTGTTTCCCATCTTGTTTCTGTTAATTGAGTGCAAAGTAAAACCATTAGACTTGGCGTCAAGGTTTGTGAAACTAATTAATATCTGTCTATTTCACAGGATCCTGGAGTTCAGGTGAAATCATACCAATGAACCTATACACTCAAATGTCAGTTTATCTGTCAATAATCTGTTAATGTAGCACTGTATTGTTTTATAAGCACTTTTCACATTTCATATTTTAGAAAAATCTAAACGATTTTCTATGAACTCATTAACTATGTTTGGTCTAGGTCAAGAATCCTAAGCATTTTTAAAATAGTCATTACAGAGGTATGCTGTATGTTTTTTTTTTTGTTTTTTTTTCTTATTTATTATATTAATGTGCGTATCTCTTTAATCACTTTTTTATTAATTATTGGCTACCAATATTTTCTTTGGTTGTTTTTAGTCTGAAATACATTCACCAAACTGGAGACCAGTGTGTGTGTGTAGCCCACTTGACACCCAAGGTGGATTATTTTTATTATTATTTATTACATTTTTCTTTATTGTATTGTTGTTACTAAAGGAATATTATTAATGGGCATAAAAAAACAGACTGCACTACAATAATACACGAGAATAGTGACGGTGGACTAAAATAAATAACATGAAACAGAAGGGATTATCGGCAAATTTTAGTAGTATGGCTAATCTAAATATTGATGACTTGACAATACGCAGGCAAACCATGTCAATCCATACAATATATTCACGACAAATTAATAACTGTATATAATACACAGACAACAAATGGTCTAATGTTACAATAGGAAGGCAACAAATGGTCAAATGTGACAATGTGGACAACAGTCAATTGTGAGAATATATCAGTAAAAATTACTCTTCCCTCCCCCAAAATAATCTCCCCCAATTCATGAACAAGTCAGCACCGCTTACAAATCTTCTATGTTGACTTGGTTCTAATCCCCATGTGTTTTATCTTCTGACCATGTGCCTTATGATAACTTTTTATGAGCCACTATATGTTTTAAGCAGTTTGTAAGAAGTTACCATAAAGCACATAGGTAAGAATTATGGGGAAAGGATCTATCTCTTACATTGACTATGTCGTCACCTAATCCTCCTGACCCGACCCCAATACATCTAAGTCTGCTTGCAGGTCTTTGCAATTTAACTGGTGACAGATTCTTCATATAAGAAGACCAACATTTAGTAGTGTCCTCAAATAGGTCAAGTAAAAGAAACCATTGTGACAGAGGACAACAATATAATTTGCTTGGTCGGAACCCTTACGGTGGTGCATGTCTGATGGAGCTCACTGGTTCTCTCCTAGTCAAGGTTAGTAGGCTCTGGAATGCAGGGAGATAGGCCTGTGGCTCTGCTATGTGTCACTTGGGTAGCTGAAGTTGAACCAGTGCTCTGTGCCTCTAAAACAGCTGAAGTTGCCTCTGAGATAGCTGGATGGTGAATCCGCTCGGTGTCTCTGAACCACTGAGGATAAGCCGTGTGGGCACACAGGTACTCCAGGCCCAGCACTCTGTCCCTGCTTCCATCTCCTTACCCGGGCTGACACCAAGTGCCCCTGGCTCTACCAGGCAACTTTGTAAAAGTCTTTTATTCTCCAATGACCGAGTCCCTTGGGAGCTGTAGCTTCCTTTCCAACAGGAAGCAGCTCCATCTGGGGGGGGGGGTGGACTACATGTCTCATGATCCTCTTTCTTAACACACTTTCCCCCTGGCACCCAGTCTGGGTTATTTAGGGAGAGGCAATGAGAAAGCCAATAGGAACTTAATATGCAGACATGCTGGAACTTGCTGTCCCACAGTTGTTGGTGCAAACAGTAAGTCTTTAAAAAAGGAACTTTTTTTTTCTTCCACAAAAATGTTTTATTTCAAAAGAGTAAGACAAGACATACAGAACAAGAGTATTGTCACAACACATCATTTAACAGAATCATATGAAGAGTATGTATGTCACGATACAACATAAAGATCCTAACTGAGAATAAGTGAACATTACTGAGACATAAAATTGTAATTAAGCGTATGTGGGCGGAGGATCTTAATTTCTATTGTCCCCCCCCCCCCCCCCACCCAGTCACTCGAGTATGTTCACCGTCTAGATTACAGTGTATCCTGACAGCATGAGGACTAAGTGTCAATCTGGGGGAAAAGAGAATAAAGAGAGAGAAGAAGGAAAGAGAAAAAGAAAAGAGAAAGAGAAGAGAGAAAAGAAGAAGGACAAAAAAAGGGGGGGGGTGGGGGAAGGGGAAAAAAGGGGCAGGGTGAAGAGGGAATGAACCTTAGGTGGGGAATAGGGATGAAGGAAGTGAGAGGGGAAGGGTGAGTGGATCCGCACCTGCCCCCCCCCCACAAAACGTCGATTAAGACGCTGTTACACTCTACAGGTATCCCTACGATACGTACTGAAGGTATCGTTCAGTAGTAACAAAATGAGACCAGCAGGCCCATGTGGTTGAAAATTTATGCATCCTGTCTTGTGAGGTGAAGATTAGTTACTCCATTTCTTTTATGGAGGAAATCCGTGCAAACCATTCCCTGACTGTTGGAATGTTGGTGGAGCGCCAATGTCTGGGTATACAAAGTCTAGCGGCATTAACCATATGCATTGCCAATGATTTGTAGTAATCTTTTTTGGGTAGCGATGTGAGGTGCAGGAGAAATTGGGGCGGGGTGTATTCCAAAGTGTAGGTAGTGATATGTGAGATGAGACCGTGAACCTCCCTCCAAAAGGGTTGAATGTTCACGCAATCCCACCACACATGAAGCATAGTTCCCACCCCTAACCCGCATCTCCAGCAGGTATCAGGAATATTAGGGGAGAATTTGTGGATACGCGACGGAGTCCTATACCATTTTGTGATCACCTTGTAGCAATTTCTTGGATGGCAACGTTCAAAGAGCCCTTGTGTGCGTACTCATAGATAATGTTCCAGTCCTCCGTGGAAAAAGACCTTTTAAGATCTCCACTCCAGGAGACCTGTGAGGGGGTGGGGGTCTGCGTTGGGGCTTCTGAGAGAAAGGTATACAGAAGGGAGACTAAATGTCTTTGTGGCTGTTTACGATGGCATAAGGATTCAAAGGGCGTGAGTTGTCGTGTCCAGTCCGACTGACTGGCATGGGTTGTGAGGAAGTGACGGATTTGTCTATAAGTCCAAAATGAAAGAGAGAGCGTCTTGGTGTTAGACTTTACAGTTTCAAAGGATAAGGGCTTCTCATTGGAATAGAATTGGAGAGCTAGGACGTCTTCGAATGGCCACTCCTGACTTAAAAACTCTGCAGAGGTCCCCGGTGGAAAATCAGGGTTCCCCCGCAGGGTAGTTAGGGGGCCTGGGGGAGGGGTGGATGAACCCCTTATCATGGTCTTTCTGAAAGTCAGGAGTGTAGAGTGTATAAGGGGGTGGGTTAAGAGGGTATGGGGCCAGTTTCGAGGGGGTAACCATGGGAGAAGGTGTAAGGGTCCTGACAAGAAGGACTTCTCTAGGAAGACCCATGACTTTTTAAAGGCATGGATGTTCCAGTCAGCGATCCTTGTGAGATGACAAGCGGCGTGATATTTTTGGAGGTCAGGTAGACCTATTCCTCCTTTAGATTTAGCTAGTGTGAGTCTGGAGTATTTAATGCGAGGTGAAGAATCCTTCCACAGGAAAGCAGAGCATGCTTTCCGATAGGATTTAAAAAAAACTTGCTGGTAAGGAGATAGGGATCGATTGCATAAGATAAAGTAAGCGAGGCAGGATTATCATTTTAATTAAGGCAGAGCGTCCGAACCAGGAGACATTTAGGCCCATCCAATCTTTAAGGTGTTTTTGTGTCTGAAGGAGGAGCGGGTGAAAATTTTTTGAGTATAGATCTGACAGGTGGGTGGGGATTCGAATACCTAGGTATGTAAGTGTATCATGTTCCCATCGAAACGGGAATGAATCTTGGCAATGTGTCACTGTCTGAGAAGGGAGGGAGACGTTTAGGGCCTGTGATTTGGTATATTAATTTTGAGGTTTGATAAGGTACTAAAGTATTCAATATCTTTGAGGAGATTGGGCAAAGAGATATGGGGCGATTGCAGGGAGAGCAAAATGTCGTCGGCGAATGCAGCGACCTTAGGTTCTCTATTTTTCACAGTGATCCCCTGGATATTTGGGTTGCTTCTCAGCCTATTGAGGAAGGGTTCCAGGGTTAGGACGTATATCAGTGGTGAAAGTGGGCATCCCTGGCATGTGCCGTTGCTAATGAGAAAGGCGTCCGAAAGGTGGCCATTGACTTTTACTACTGCAGAGGGGCCCTTGTAAAGGGCCATAATAAATGACAACATGCGGGTCCCCAGACCTATGGCAGCGAGTACCTCCTGCATGTAGTCCCAGGCCAGTCTGTCGAACGCCTTTTCAGCATCAAGTGAGAGAAAGAATCCTTGTGTATTGGAAGTCGTGAGCCAGTGATGTAGATTCAGTGTGCGGATGATGTTGTCCCTAGTCTCCCACCCAGGGACAAAGCCAACTTGATCTAAAGATATAAGGTTGGGCACCAGTGGAAGTAGTCTGTTTGCTAAGATTTTCGCGTAAATTTTAATATCCACATTTAATAGAGATATCGGTCGGTAGTTTGTGACTAAGGAAGCGTCTTTGCCCCCTTTGGGAATCACCGCTATTTGCGCAGCTAGCATTCTATCAGATTTAGTCTGGGGATCTGAAAGGGCGTTGAATGTGTCCAGAAGTTTAGGAGCTAGGGAGTTAATGAAGGCTTTGTAATATTGGAGGGAAAAACCGTCCGGGCCAGGGGCTTTGCCCGTTTTCATTTGTTTCATAGCTGTATCTAGTTCCAACGCTGATACAGGACCGTCCAGGTCCCGGGACTGTTGGGTAGATATTGGTTTAGGACTGTAGTTGGAGAGAAATTCTTTGATAAGTGCGGTACGGGAGTCAGTATTGTTCCGTGGGGCACTGGTGGGTTGTAAATTATATAGTTTAAGATAGAACCTTTCAAATTCTTTGGCAATGTCAGCATTCTTGGCCAGAAGACCCCCCCCCAGGGTCACGTAAATGATGGATTGTAGAGGACAATTTTGAATTTTGGACTGTGCGCGCCAATAGACGGCCGCACTTGTTGCCCTGTTCATAGAAAATCCTCTGGCCAAGGATGTAGCGCCTCCTAGAGCGTTTGCACAGCTCCTCTAAGAGGAAGGCTCGGGGGTGTGTTAATTCCTGTAGGGTGGCTTATGCGTGTGTCAATTTATGGGAGGTTTCGAGGAAGCCAATCGTCCTGATGAGAGAGTTTATGTATTCTTGGCGCTGTTTCTTAGCTTTTGTAGCCAGGGCGATTAGTTCACCTCGAATCACGCATTTATGCGTTTCCCAAAGGGAGATTGGGGAAATCTCCGGATTCAAGTTTTCCGTGAAATATTGTTGAATTCTCGTGCGGACATGATCCATCACCAGGGGGTCTTTGAGAAGGGAGGGGTTCAGACGCCAGATCTTCGTTCTAAAATTGGGTTCGGGGAAAGATAAGGTCACTGTGATTGGGTGGTGGTCAGACAAAAACATCGGTTCTATAGTGGACTGTTGGAGTAAGGGAAGGTCAGTCTGGGAGAGAAAAAAATAGTCGATCCTGGAGTATTTTTGATGTGGGGCCAAAAAAACGGTGTAATCCTTATCAGAGGGGAATAAAGTGCGCCATGCGTCATGTAAGGTCAATAATTGCAGTTGTAGATTGATCTGACATAACGCTTTATAAGTTAAAGTAGATGTTCCTGTGGAGGAATCCAGTAAGGGGTTTAGGGGCACGTTAAAATCCCCTCCCAGGAGTACTATTCCCGATTTAAAAGAGGTCAGAAGGTCACATGTTTTCCTAAAGAAGGCGACTTGGTGGTCATTTGGGCAGTAAATATTGGCTAATGTGATTGGTGTGGAAGCATAAGAACCTTTAAGGAAAACATTCCTGCCGTCAGGGTCGATAAGGGAATCAGATACTTGGAAGTTAGCATTTTTTGATATGAGAATAGAAACGCCTTTAGTCTTAGAGTCAGGATTGGTGGAGTGGAACGCAGTCTGATAAATGTGGTTAGACAGTTTAGGTATGGTGTCTGAGCGAAAGTGGGTCTCCTGCAGAAATATGAAGTGGGCTCTGTGTTTGGTGAGAGAAGATAATACTTGTGACCTTTTCTCTGGTAAGTTCAGGCCCTTCACGTTTAGAGATAGGCATTTCAACGTCAGGGAAGACATGGCTTGGGTCCGGCAATATTGGGTAGATGAATGAGCGGTAAGGGGGTAGCACTAGGAGAGACAGGGGCGGATCCAGTCAAGGAAGGAAAGAGAGAGAGAAAGAGAAAACGGAAAAAAAAAAAGAAAAAAAAAGGGGACGGGTGGGGGAAGGAAGAAGCCAAGGAAGGAGATAGGGGAGGGGTCAAAAAGAGGTAGGATGGGAGAAAGAAGAAGTAAGAAGAATAGAGAAGGAACAGAGAAAAGATCAACCAGAGGTGGAATTAGGTTAACTAAGCCACCTTAGAAAAAGGAAAGTCTGGAGGGTCAGCAAAGAATTCCAATGGGACCACTGTGTGGGGACGTGAGAAGGGACGACGACCTCAGAGAGGTTGCAATCCAAGGAATGAGTAGACATCTTTGTTTAGAGTAGGGTGAGTATAGTGGGGAACCTACCACTAGTGCAAAAACAATAACTCAATAACCAAAATGCAATCTAAAGCCAGATTATTATGAACACTTTATACATCAACTGAGGTGAGTGAAACATATCAAACATATGTGCCCAATGCCGCCGCTGATTACCTTAACTTTTCTACAGTAAGAAACTGTAATCAGGAGGGGCAAAAGAAAGAAAGAAAGAGAGCTGGGAGTCAAAGGCGGTGTGTACTTGTCGAATGGCGGCTGCATGTGTCTGAGAGGTTTGTTCCATCTCGTCAATCCTGTGTACCACCGCGTGGATTTCAGCTTTAAGGTTAGCGATCGCCGCTGTGACAGTATTTTTGATGTCTGCAGCAACTGTCTCTAAATCAAACAGGCTTGGGGGGTGAGTCCGTCCCGCAGTTGCGACGGATCCCCCGGCCAGTGGAGTGTTAGGTTCCATGCTAGGCGAGGTCGGGGTTGGGGCCTGTGAGGCCGCGTGTGCAGCCAAGCGCTGGGTCCGGAATATGTCCGGTATGTTCCTACTCAGCTGCGTACCTGAGTAGATGGTTGCACGGGATGTCGAGGAGCTCCGGGTGGATCTGTTCATGATGTTAGCAAGGTGTAGGTTCCCCTAAAGGCTAGATTCAATCCCCGGATCGCAGGAGCTCTTGGCTTATGCTGCCATCTTAGTCTCCGTCCAGGCCACGCCCCCCTAAAAAAGGAACTTTATACCAGCACCTGGCTACATATAGGATTGCTTATGTGTTTGTGTGTATGGGTGTTTGTTGTGTGAATGTGCATGCAGAATGAGGGCCGTGCACCAATGGTTCATAACTGTCTGGATTTGCAATAGCAATGCTAATGCCTGCAAGGTGTACTAGGAAGTAGGGATGGGCGAATGGTTCGGCCCGAGCATGAGTTCGGGCCGAACTTTGGTTGTTCGGACGTTCGGCAAACAACAAACATTATGCGATGTTCGCGGCAGATTCGAAAGCTGCGGAACCCCGTTAAAGTATATGGAACACTAACCTGAAAAACCAAAAGTGCTCATTCTAAAGGCTTATATACAAGTCATTGTCATAAAAAGTGTTTAGGGACCCGGGTCCTGCACCATCAATGCAAAAAAAGTTTTAAAAGCAGCTGTTTTTTCGGGAGCAGGGATTTTAATAATACTTAAAGTAAAACAATAAAAATGAAATATTCCTTTAAATATCATGCCTGGAGGGTGTCTATAGTATGCCTGTAAAGTGGCGCAGTTTTCCAGTGTTTAGAACAGTACCACAGTAAAATTAAATTTCTAAAGGAAAAAAAGTTATTTAAAACTGATCGCAGCTGTAATGAATTGTCAGATCTCGGCAATATAGATAAAACTCATTGAAAAAAAAACAGCATGGGTTCCCCCCCAGTCCATTACCAGGCCCTTTGGGTCTGGTATGAATATTACAGGGAACCCCGAACCAAAAATGAAGAAAAAAAATTGCGTGGGGGTCCCCCCAAAATCCATACCAGGCTCTTCAGGTCTGGTATGGATTTTAAGGGGAACCCTGTGTCAAAAATTTAAAATAAAGGCATAGAGGTCCCCCAAAATCCATACCAGACCCTTATCCAAGCATTCAACCTGGCAAGCAGCAGGAAAAGAGGGGGGGTGAGAGAGCACCCCCCCTCCTGAACCGTACCAGGCCACATGCCCTCAACATGGGGAGGATGCTTTGGGGTCCCTTCAAAGCATCTTGTCCCCATGTTGATGGGGACAAGGGCCTCATCCCCACAACCCTTGCCTAGTGGTTGTAGGGGATCTGCAGGTGGGAGGCTTAGTGGAATCTGGAAGCCCCCTTTAACAAGGGGACCTCCAAATCCAGCCCCCCCCATGTGAATTGGTAATGGTTACATTGTACCCCTACCATTTCACAAAAAAGTGTCAAAAATGGTTAAAAAAAAAGACACAGAACAGGAGACGCTTTGTTAAAGAATAAGAAAATAAAAATGTCCCGCAATGTAGATCCATCTCACGCCGCCCGACGAGCCGAAAAAAATAAAAATTAAAAAACCACAACAGCTCTGCCTTCATGGGAGGCTCCTGCTGAGTAACGCTTTTTCTCAATGACAGCTATTAAATAGCTGAGGGCGGGGCCACTTGGTGACGTAAACGGGCGACCCCGCCTTGCTCTCTAGTCACGTAGCATCAGAGGTCACACATTCGAACTATCAGGTGTTATAGAAGCATCACAGCAATGTATGTTAACATTTAATAGGCTGATTTTGGATGTTTGTTAATAGTCCATGATTTTTGAAAACACATTGTTATTTTTATGACAAAAAAAAAAGAAAAAATACCTTACAAATATGCAAAAACACACAAATGCAATCATGGATGGTGTACTCTACATATTGGATATGTATATTTTACCACTATAGAAATGTATTTTATTTATGAAAGGCAGTAAAACAACAATCATGTAAAACAATCCCAACATAAACCATTGACAACCATTTTATTCTATAATTGGATACATTTTCAGTTTTTTTTTTAATATTTTACATTTGCACCACATCAGAAAATTATTTTATATCATCCGAGAGCAATGTGAAAGGAAATTAAGAGAGGAAAGAGGAAAGAGGAAAGAGGAAAGAGGAAAGAGGGAAGAGGGAAGAGGTTGTTATTGCCTTTGACTAGATCTATCCCACTATATCTTGCTCCATAATTATTTATGTTAAATGTAATTTGTGAAATTTTTACTGGATTGCGTGTGTGATCTTCCCCTTTTCCTTATTGCAAGGTTAAGGTTAAAATAGCTATAATATCAGAATTCACCCAAAAAAGTATCGAGCAGTGTATAGGGTTGTATGTTTTATCTAAGACACAGGTTTAATTTAATTTTCACATCATGTTGCAAAGATGATTTTCCACGCTTTACAAGTATTTAGCGATAAAGCACAAATTACAGATTTAAAAATTCACTAAAGCCACTCACTACTCAAACACACACACATACACACCCACACCTTTTGCCAACCCACCTTGTCAAGCCGTTATGGGCATGGGAATAATTGGGAAAGACAGTCTACCAGATTCTAGAGTTGTGCAATTATCTTTAGCACAGTTTAGCAGGTGTCACATTGGAATCTTTTTGTCATAGTTTATTTCAAGCATCTTGAATGTGCAGCAACATCAGGCATTACTTTAAATATTTGTCCATGTATTACAAAGACAATAGGTCCCCCTTTTGCCACCAAAACAGCCCTAACCCATCAAGTCTTTGATTCCACTAGACCTCTGAAGGTATGTGTATTTTGAATTTACCATCAAGTGTGGTTTGCTATGGAGTGGACACTTTTCTCAGAACATTTGATGACCAAGCTGATACATACCTTAAACAAAATGTGTTTTTTCTGTTCTTGGGTTTATCACAATGTTGTTAGGAGATTCACAAGTCTATTGTGGGGAAAAAAACACATGTTAACTGATATAATTAAAGACAACTGTAAAAATTTCATATGCAATTTCAACAAGTTTACAGTGTTGAATAAAGTTTTTTTTTTCCTTCAATAGCATGGTGCATGGGTTTCATAGTTCTGCTCCATTGCATATTTGCATTTTAGTTACCAGGTCACATTTTTTTTTTAATCTGCAGGAAAAAATGTTGACACATGCATGCTTTAGTGCACTTTATCAGGACAGGAACAAAAGCATAATTTTTTTCTGAATGTGCACAGTAAACCATACACAGATAGGTTTAGGTACAGTGTGCACATGTTGTATATGTGCTTGTTCATGCATGCCCATGATCCGTATATTAGTTGAATTTGTTTGTATAAAGGCTGTTTTGGTAATGATGAAGTTAATGGTTCAAGCTCAGAATATCAGGGTGCTTCTTGTTCCAACCACCTCTGGAGAATTGTCTGGGAATCATGGTGGGTCTAATATATCATTCAAAAATAGGGATGGAATTGGCATTACACTAGTGCTATTTAGTTTGTAGCAGATCAAGGTATGCCATGTTGGGTATTTTCTATGTTTCTTTTATTTATGAAAAGTTAAAATAAGTAAATGTGCACAGTTTTTTAGTTTTTTCTTAGAGTTTTTGTAAGTCTTCATAGGATGCCTGGGACATATTTTTCACATTGCTAACATAAAAAGAAAATATGCTATTTTTTCAGAGTTTATGAGGTATAGATATTTCTCTAATCTGTCTCTTACAGAGCCAGCCTATTGGCACTGTTTGCTTTGTTACATATATTGAATATATAAATATATTTGTGCTATCATAAAGTCAGCGATTTAGGGGATGTTTTTTACAATTAGCATGGATCAGTAAGCAATGATCACAGAATAACCTGTTACACAAATTAAGTATTCAAAATGAGAAATTAATTTGGTTTTCATCAGATTATAATGGAGCTAACTAGCTGGTAAATAGCCTTTTCTACTGAATACAAGACTTTTCTAACAAGGCATACTGTCATTTTCCTTTGCCGCCAGTGGGTATCTATGCTCCTTCATTGTGAATGTCATCTGGCTCCAATTAGTCTTTTGGTAGAAAACTTAGCATTCTATTACAGCCATTCTTTAAAGCATAAAATGCTATATATATTTTTAGAATATAGGATTTAAATATGAGTACAATGAAAAGAAAAAAGAATCCTTCTTTTTAATAAGTAAAGCTAAGTAACAGAGCTCAAAACACACTTTACAAGGCTCCAAAAATAACCTGTAATTGCAGTCTTATAATATGCAAGTATAGGAAACCAGGAAAGTCATGATCTGATATACAGTATTATTTCACACTTGAATGCCTGAATGTTAAAAGAAATGAAAATGTATAAGTAGACCTCTGTGGGAAGAAGAACAGAAAATGTTACCTTTATCATTAATCAGTATCATATGACCTGATTTTATTTGAAGATGTAGAAGTATTCAGTAGGACACATAAAAGTGGCAAAATTAAATGACTGTCAAGTGATTACACAAAAAAGTAGAAATACAAGAAAAAAATTGTGCACAAACAGCATCACTCATAAACACCAGGATACATAAATATCAGAAACTATATATATATAAAAAGTGTAATAAAAAACACTAATGATTTATCAATCCAAAGTAGATATATTCACACACATATACAATTTGTCCAATCATATAAAATATTAATTGACATAGAAGTGACATAAGACATCACAATAACTCTAGTGCTTTTGTGCTCCAGCAGTGCCAAAACATACTCAAGTGCTTCAACACCTCCACACAAGGCCACTTACCAGAAGCCTAGACCTCACTGCATAAGATGTCTAGCAGCGCTTTATGATGGAAGACATTTAGATCCAGGGGCGTAACTACAGGTGTTGCAGGGGTCACAACTCACTCCCATGCTCTAGGGGGCCTAGAGTGTGACTTCCCTGTACACCTGAACAGGAGGGGTAGTGAGGGTGGCATATAAAAGAACTGATCCCCTCCATTTTCCTCCTGCAGCCACTGAAAGTCTGCTTCTCCTCTTCTCCCTCCCGCAGCTTCCTGTTTTCTCTGCTGCCCCCGGGCCCCTGTGTGCTCCCCTGTCCCCCCTCATCCCCCGCAGCTCTGCCGGCTTCCCCCTCCTCTTTCTCACAGGCTGCTGCGTGGGATGTGTCAGGATAGAGAGTGGGGAAGGGGCCAGTAAATATGTAATTTACTACCCCTTCCTTTTCTGAATGGACACAGTGAGCGATTGGCACAACTATTACAAGTTCTACGAGCAATACATCTTGAATAAGACATCCCCTAGACTGTTTAATGGAGCCAGAGTGAATGGAGTTTTGCCTGTGTGATTGATAGCCTCTGCACTGTTTGAGGAAGTGGCAGTTAAAAATCAGCGGCTCATGTGCAATGATCTAAACATCACCCTTACACCCATGGAACAAACAGAAATACTAACTCTATCCTATAAATCTTCCATAAGTGATAAATATCAGGAATCTGGATATAAGATCATTACCTGCTAGTACCACATCAGAACAACTCTCCATAATATCTACCCTGCCCTACATGCAACATGCTAGAGATGCAGACAAGGAACGGATGACAATACACATTTTCTGGTCCTGTTCAGCCTAATAAATCTTTTGGTCACAAGTCCATGAGGTAGTTAAAAAATGAACTGACCAGAAAGTCCCAAAAAACCCAGAGTTCGTTCCCTCACATCTAAACTTGATACCCATGATAACTTACAAAAAATCTGTGATAAGACACTTAAAAAATCTGGTTCGCATCTTCATTCCAGAATGAATATCACTCTAACCTCTGTCTGTCCAGTAATAGATTAGGAGGGTGTAGGACATCAGACTGAAAGCCTAACCAGCTCATTAAAAGACATGCACTCAAATCTCCTCACCACATGGTTCTATGGGACTGAATATTTGTTTATGGATGAGTTTAACCAGCCTCTTCCTGGCTGAACGTTCATCTTGCTGTAACCTACTCTTGAGTATCTGTTCCTTCCCAAATCTTGTCCAACATATAGAACATGGGGGCCCATCTCCCTGCCTGGTGCATACTTTGTCCTCCCCCTGTTCATCACCTCATTCATTACTTAGAGGTGCCCCCCCCCCCCCCATTTCTAGTTTATGAACAACCCTGTGGTCCTTGTCTCTTCCCTGTCAACTTCTGACTATCCTCTTTTTAGCTGTGAGGGACCAGACTAACAAGCAAATCCGTGACCATCTGAAACTAATTGTAGTGACCCAAATGCAACATTTTATTAGGAGAAACTTGGGAACCCTCTGCTTTATAAGTGAACTTTGAAAGTACCCTATGCCAAGGTTCTCTTGCTTTTGTAATTGTCAGAATATAATGACTATTTTCTACATGAATAGAATATATACTGCTATTATTACTGACTGTGATGACAAATGTGTCTTATACTGTTTTCTTATCACTGTTTAGCCTGTCCTATATTATGATGAAAACCATAAATAAAGAATGCAGAACAAAAATTCAAGTTTCGGACTTCACACATGTGTTTGGTTGGCTAGCGAAAGGGCAATACCCAAGTGATTGAATAGTCAACAAATTAAAAGAGCCCTGTAGTATGGGCCTCTGCTGCCAATAGTATGGCTGCATTCTGCAGCCTCTGTTTACAGTATATCAGTCATTTTAAATGTACCAGTCATGTTCTGGAGGAAACATATGACTATGCACCAAAGGGCTGGGTAGAAACAAGCACCTTATTGAGAATCAGTGGCCTTAAGGTCCTTAAGCACCCCACTTCCCCCTCCTACTGAAAAGCTCTAGGCTCTTCTGTCTACCACTCAGCACAGCCTTGCCAGCACTCCACCTCCTCTTCATTCCTCACTGTAATCTCTCCACTAGAATCCCATCTGCATATACTGCAACATCTGCAGCCTCAATGAAGAAAGTCTGTCAAGGGTAGGCTTGAATCTTGCTATAAGTCCCCTTACCTCTACCTGTTAGTAGTAGGGGTCCATTTTCTAAGCTAATATGCTAGAGATTGTCAAACAATGGCATGGGAGCTGAGTATCTCCCTAGGGGATTCTACCAATGCAAAAAAAATAAATAAAAAAAAGTTGAATTCAGTTAGGTGGGGACTTGGGAGCAGTAAACTTAATAATGCTTAAAGTGCAACAGTAAAATTGCTAAATTCCCTTTAAGTTGAAATCTATCTAGCCCTGTATAGAAGAGATCACTATACTGTGCTTACCTATTCTGTGGCCTTCTGTGTTCCAGTCTCCAGTGGTAGCTGCTGTGTAGAGAGAGAGAAAGCCGACAATGACTGGGAAATGCCTGGAAAGTGACATCACCTATAGAGTTACTATGGGGCTTCCATTGTCTCCTGCCTCTCCTGCACACTCCCACACACTGAAGCCACCACTGGAGACTGGACAGGATCAGTTTCAGAAAAGGTTAGTAAAGCGATTATTTTTCTTTACAGGGATAGATAGATTAGGTTTAGAATGTGACTGGGAGTAGTTTTAACGTTAGGTTTTGGCTGAACTTCCTCTAGGCCTGGGGAATGCCCTAATCTTGCCTGTGAAGTAACAAATTTGTCTGATGTATACAACCTTCTGCAGCCACACTGACAGTTTCCAGTTGCTTTATTCTATTTGTAAAGAAAGCACCTGGAGATTCCATTCTTCTTTACCCACTTGAGCCCCGGACCATTATGCTGCCTAAGGACCAGAGGTCTTTTTCCAATTTGGCACTGCGTCGCTTTAACTGCTAATTGCGCGGTCATGCAATGCTGTACCCAAACGAAATTTGCGTCCTTTTCTTCCCACAAATAGAGCTTTCTTTTGATGGTATTTGATCACCTCTGCGGTTTTTATTTTTTGCGCTATAAACGGAAAAAGACCGAAAATTTTGAAAAAAAATGATATTTTCTACTTTTTGTTATAAAAAAAATCCAATAAACTAAATTTTAGTCATACATTTAGGCCAAAATGTATTCGGCCACATGTCTTTGGTAAAAAAAATGTCAATAAGCGTATATTTATTGGTTTGCGCAAAAGTTATAGCGTCTACAAACTAGGGTACATTTTCTGTAATTTACACAGCTTTTAGTTTATGACTGCCTATGTCATTTCTTGAGGTGCTAAAATGGCAGGGCAGTACAAAACCCCCCCAAATGACCCCATTTTGGAAAGTAGACACCCCAAGGAAATTGCTGAGAGGCATGTTGAACCCATTGAATATTTATTTTTTTTGTCCCAAGTGATTGAAAAATGACAAAAAAAAAAAAAAAAAAAAATATTTACAAAAAGTTGTCACTAAATGATATATTGCTCACACAGGCCATGGGCCTATGTGGAATTGCACCCCAAAATACATTCAGCTGCTTCTCCTGAGTATGGGGATACCACATGTGTGGGACTTTTTGGGAGCCTAGCCGCGTACGGGGCCCCGAAAACCAATCACCGCCTTCAGGATTTCTAAGGGTGTAAATTTTTGATTTCACTCTTTACTGCCTATCACAGTTTCGGAGGCCATGGAATGCCCAGGTGGCACAAAACCCCCCAAAATGACCCCATTTTGGAAAGTAGATACCCCAAGC
Source organism: Lithobates clamitans (assembly GCA_037952925.1). Classification (NCBI taxonomy): domain Eukaryota; kingdom Metazoa; phylum Chordata; class Amphibia; order Anura; family Ranidae; genus Lithobates; species Lithobates clamitans. Next base: position 2,969,266 of record JBBGZY010000291.1, read on the forward strand.
TATTTGCTGAGAGGCATATTGAGTCCATGGAATATTTTATATTTTGACACAAGTTGCGGGAAAGTGACACTTTTTTTTTTTTTTTTTTTTTTCATAAAGTTGTCACTAAATGATATATTGCTCACACAGGCCATGGGCCTATGTGGAATTGCACCCCAAAATACATTTAGCTGCTTCTCCTGAGTACGGAGATACCACATGTGTGGGACTTTTTGGGAGCCTAGCCGCGTACGGGACCCCGAAAACCAATCACTGCCTTCAGGATTTCTAAGGGTGAAAATTTTTGATTTCACTCTTTACTGCCTATCACAGTTTCGGAGGCCATGGAATGCCCAGGTGGCACAAACCCCCCCCAAATGACCCCATTTTGGAAAGTAGACACCCCAAGCTATTTGCTGAGAGGCATGGTGAGTATTTTGCAGCTCTCATTTGTTTTTGAAAATGAAGAAAGACAAGAAAAAATATTTTTTTTTTTTCTTTTTTCAATTTTCAAAACTTTGTGACAAAAAGTGAGGTCTGCAAAATACTCACTATACCTCTCAGCAAATAGCTTGGGGTGTCTACTTTCCAAAATGGGGTCATTTGGGGGGGTTTTGTGCCACCTGGGCATTCCATGGCCTCCGAAACTGTGATAGGCAGTGAAGAGTGAAATCAAAAATTCACGCCCTTAGAAAGCCTGAAGGCGGTGCTTGGTTTTCGGGGTCCCGTACGCGGCTAGGCTCCCAAAAAGTCTCACACATGTGGTATCCCCGTACTCAGGAGAAGCAGCAGAATGTATTTTGGGGTGTAATTTCACATATTTCCATGGCATGTTTGAGCAATATATCATTTAGTGACAACTTTGTGCAAAAAAAGAAAAAAAAAAAAATTTGTCTCTTTCCCGCAACTTGTGTCGCAATATAAAATATTCCATGGACTCGACATGCCTCTCAGCAAATAGCTTGGGGTGTCTACTTTCCAAAATGGGGTCATTTGAACTGTCCTGGCATTTTATGCACAACATTTAGAAGCTTATGTCACACATCACCCACTCTTCTAACCACTTGAAGACAAAGCCCTTTCTGACACTTATTGTTTACGTGAAAAAGTTATTTTTTTTTTGCAAAAAAATTACTTTGAACCCCCAAACATTATATATTTTTTTAAAGCAAATGCCCTACAGATTAAAATGGTGGGTGTTTCATTTTTTTTTTCACACAGTAATTGCGCAGCGATTTTTCAAACGCATTTTTTGGGGAAAAAACACACTTTTTTAAATTTTAATGCACTAAAACACACTATATTGCCCAAATGTTTGATGAAATAAAAAAGATGATCTTAGGCCGAGTACATGGATACCAAACATGACATGCTTTAAAATTGCGCACAAACGTGCAGTGGCAACAAAATAAATACATGTTTAAAAGCCTTTAAAAGCCTTTACAGGTTACCACTTTAGATTTACAGAGGAGGTCTACTGGAAAAATTACTGCACTCGATCTGGCCTTCGCGGTGATACCTCACATGCATGGTGCAATTGCTGTTTACGTTTGACGACAGACCGCCGCTTGCGCTCGCCTTAGCGCGAGAGCAGGGGGCGACAGGGGTGCTTTTTTTTTTTTTTTTTTTTCTTTATTATTTTTTTGCTTTTTTAATCTTACTTTTAAACTGTTCCTTTCATATTTTTTTTTTAATCATTTTTATTGTTATCTCGGGGAATGTAAATATCCCCTATGATAGCAATAGGTAGTGACAGGTACTCTTTTTTGAAAAAATTGGGGTCTATTAGACCCTAGATCTCTCCTCTGCCCTCAAAGCATCTGACCACACCAAGATCGGTGTGATAAAATGCTTCCCCAATTTCCCAATGGCGCTATTTACATCCGGCGAAATCTAAGTCATGAAATGCTCGTAGCTTCCGGTTTCTTAGGCCATAGAGATGTTTGGAGCCACTCTGGTCTCTGATCAGCTCTATGGTCAGCTGGCTGAATCACCGGCTGCATTCTCAGGTTCCCTGTTGAGACAGGAGAGCCAGAGAAAAACACGAAAGACGGTGGGGGGGGGCATTCCCTCCCACGGCTTGTAAAAGCAGTCTAGAGGCTAATTAGCCGCTAGGATTGCTTTTACATGAAAGCCGACCGCTGGCTGAAAAGAATGATACCAAGATGATACCTAAACCTGCAGGCATCATTCTGGTATAACCACTCAAAGTCGTGAATGGCGTACCTGAAGACAAAAAAATGGTTAACAATGGTTAACAATAAACAGTAAACAGTAAAGTATAAATAATTACATACCTGAAAAACAAACATGATAAAACATAATAACAATAACAATAAAAATAACAATAAAACATTGCAGAATAGAATACAGTAAAAAAAGAGCAGAACAATAGAGAGAGAGAATAGAGAGAGAGAGAACAATAAAACGACAACTATTTTTTTTTATTTTATATATTTTTTTTTTTTACACTTTTTTTGTAACTAACTTTTATAACGGTAACCGGTTCCAGGTTCGGGTCTCTCAAAATGCGATGGCATCTTGGGAGACCCTGTGAAAGTGCGCCTAGTATGTGCAATGCTGTACCCTACGCTATTACTCAACTAGTGTATAGTAGCGTTCAAAACATTCACCAATGCAAAGACCAGGATTGTCAGGACAGGAGGGACAGTAATAGCGGGTGTCACGCCTATATCCGCGCTTGCTGCAGACACGACATCTTTTTTTGGGGGGTTCGTTGGGTAGGGGTACTCGGGAGGACATATAAATGCCTCTCATGCAGCCGACTGCATTTGGTTGGGGATGTGAATGGGGGAAGTATGGGCGCTGCAGAAGCGGTGGGTTCCCAATTAGGATTGGCGAATGCAGCAGGAAGGGCATTATGGGCACGACGGGCCTGTGTTTGTCTTTTTGGTGGCAGCGGGACACTACTTGTGCTTGCCACCTCACCAGCTTGAACTGCACTTATGGGACTCGCCACGTCACCAAGTTTTACTGCAGTGCTGGTTTGGCTACGACCGGGGTGTACTAGGCCGCTGGTGCTTGCCAGTTCCCCAAAACGCTACCAAAAAAACTTTTAGCGATCGCAGGGATCAGGCCTGACTCTGCGAACGCTGCAGTTATGCGTTTAGTCTTTTGTAAGACTAAACGGGCGATCGGGGGGCTAAACCTTTATTCGGTAATAAACGGCGGGTGCCCTGACACTATAAAAAATAAACAAACTAACCAGCGTCAACCGTATCGGTTATACGGTGATCAGTGGTGAAAGGGTTAACTAGGGGGCAATCAAGGGGTTAAAACATTTATTAGGTAGTATATGGGGGTCCCTGACGCTATAAAACGCTGACGGCGAACCTAAATATTTACCTCACTAACTAGCGTCACCAGCGACACTAATACAGCGATCAGAAAAATGATCGCTTAGCGACACTGGTGACAGGGGGTCATCAAGGGGTTAAAACTTTATTAGGGGGGGTTAGGGGGGTACCCTAGACCTACAGGGGGGTAACAGTAACTGTGCTAACACAGTAACTGTCACAAGCTGACACTATGCAGTAATCAGAAAAAAAAAAAAAAAAACGGCTGGTGTCAGTTTGTGACAGGGGGGGGGGGGGGTGATCGGGGGGGGATCGGGGGGCGATCGGGGGGGGGGATCGGGGTGTTTAGTGTGCCTGGCATGTTCTACTGTGTGTGTGTGTGTTGGTGCACTCACTCACATGTCGTCTCTCCTCGGGCCGGAACGGAAACTACCGACCCGAGGGGAGATGACATCACTTCCTTTGCTGCTGTTTAGCATACAGCAGCAAAGGAGTGTTCCTATTGGCCGGCGGCGATCGCGAGGGGGGGGCCACGATCGGATGGCCTCCCCCTCGTCTCCGATCGCCGGGGGACAAAACGGGACCGCCTCGGGCGGCGGGGGGGGGGTCCGATCGGACCCCCCACCCGCGGGAGGCAAATCACGTACATGTACGTGATTTTGCCTGCCCGTGCCGCCTTGCCGACGTACATCGGTGTGAGGCGGTCCTTAAGTGGTTACCAGACCCTGATCATAGATTAAGGTCTGATATAGATGTTATTGTGTGATCCCTGCATGAAAAAATGACAATATGGTGTGAGGTGCTGCCTCACCCAAATATACAGTAGATATAAAATAGATTAGTTCCACAGATGCCATGTAAAATGTCACTTTCGGTTTCTGGCGTCACTTTCACTGATCTTTGAAGCCAGGGAAGAAGTTAATGGAGCACAAAAGTAGAAAAATAAAATTACACTCAGGCACTTAAAACCCCTCAAATAAATGTTTAGCCTACCACACCCCCAAGTATGTGCACGCACAAACGTAAACAAACCTAAAGGAGATACCTATGTATGAAAACATCACTTGTGATACACATGTTATATATTGCTGAGAATGCTGGAATGAAATCAATAATTCTAGGGCCAATATTCACTTTTACCTCTAAACTCATGACTTGTAGGGGCTTTTAAAACCTCACTTATGGAAAACATAGGATACCAAAGTTTGTCATTATTTTGTAGTTGAGAACAAATTTAAAGCTTGACATGTTGGGTATCTATTTATTGGGTGCATTCTCATCTTTTATATTTGACCAGAAATTGGGTAATAAATGGTTTGTGTGACCTGCACTTCAGTTTGTGTGTTTTTTACTGAAATTTTGCACTTGTTAAACTGTTGCAAATATCATGTGACATAAAAATTTGAAACTGACACCATTTTATTCTTCATTGTGTCATCTTTTAGATATAATGTTTAGGGGTTTTAACTAATCCTTTAGGCCTCAAATGATTTTTAAACACGTGGGCAAAAAATGCAAAAAAGTCTCTGGCAGCAAAAGGTTAAAGGATGGTGGGTGACAAAGAAAAATTTACGAAGTTCTGTTGGTAACAGGTTATACTGATTCTGGTAGGAGGCAAATGCAGGCTTGATTACAGGTACAGGGTGCAGCAATGGTCCCTTTGGTGACACAGGTAAAATTCCAGGAAGAGGCACAGGTAACTTAGATGATTGTAGTCACTGTTGGTGGACCAGGAAAACTTTAGTGCAACAAGCAAATGAGAATGACCATAAAGGACAAGGACAATGAAACACTCACCAGGTGGTATTTTTGACAGGTTAAGCAGACTCTAACAGGAGATGCAGGTTTAACTGCAGGTACAGGGTGCAGAAACGGTCTTTTGGATATCATGGGTAAAATTCCAGGAGGAGGCACAGGTACATTGGATGACTGTAAGGCTCACTGTTGGTAAATATGGAAGTAGTATGCATATAGAATACCCCCCAGGTGGTTTTGGTGACAGAGGTCTCAGCTTGGGCGTACTCTGGTAGTAGACTAGTAGACTATCTCTGATATTTACCAGCCATTCAACTCCTATTTTACAAAACTGCTCGCTTTTTCCACCTTGTTCAACTGGAGAAAAGACATTTTCAGACCATGAGCTTGCTGATAAACTCACTTACGGATACAATAAAGTGCAGATGCTGGTGACCAATGAGATCCGGAGAGAGTCTAATTTCAAACTAAATCTAAAACTAAAATAGAGTTTTAATACCCTTCCCAGCCAAGAATAACCCTCAAACCTCCACCTATCCTATGTTCAACTCTTATAGACCTTCTCTTGTACATCATTTCTGGTCATGCCCGTTATCACCAATGTTTGGGACAAGGTGGCTAGCTATATATATGGTGTCACCAACTTTCTTAATCCTATGGATCCATTGTTACTATTGTTTGGCTATGGCACATTAGCTTTGCATCTTACCTCTGGTCATTCTGGGAGACCGTCACAATACCTGCAATAGGCTTATCTTTGTCTATTCGTAGCTCATAGAGTTATGCTCAAGAAATGGGCATCCCCTGAAGTGCAAACTATCTCTGATATAAAACAATGAGCTAAAATGGTTCATGCACAATGAGAAGCTAGACATGGAACTGCAAAATGTTATCTCCATCTCTAGATGGATTACTTTCATGGAATATACCCCACTGAGCTCAGAATTGATGGCTCTTTTATCCTCTTTCTGTTAAACAGAATTGCATGATTCCTGGCATCTCTTAAAACAGCTTGCCTGCCTCATTCCAATTTCATGTCAACCTGCTCAACCATTATTGAGTTTCATGTCCTATGCCTATATTTTGATTCCAGATAGGACTGCAAGCATATAGCCCAAATATTCCTCTGTGTACGGTTGTACAATCTCTTTTACAAAACTCAATAAAAATTTATATTGAAAAAAAATCCCAAACAGCACCCCTCATTGTAAATCCATCAATCACAATGCCCGCCATCTGCTAACTTGCCAAAATTAAAACCCTGATTAACCTGATGCACACAACCAATACCAATACCAATGGTACTACTCATAGGGGTTGATTTACTAAAGGCAAATCCACTTTGCATTACAAGTGCAATTGGAAGTGTACTTGGAAGTGCAGTCACTGTAGATCTGAGCGGAAGTTCTGAAATGAGGGAAAGCTCTGCTGATTTTATCATCCAATTATGTAACAAACAAAAATGCTGTTTTTTCTTTTCCTTGCATGTCCCCCTCAGATCTACAGTGGCTGCATTTCCAAATGCACTTGCAGTGCTCTTGTAGTGCAAAGTGGATTTGCCTTTAGTAAATAAACCCCATTGAATGACAATGATATAAAATAAGAGGCGGGGATAGTATTGACATTGTTGACCAAATGTGGCCATGAAAATGACCATATAACAATGTCATTGCCCAAATTTAGCCAGAGACCATATGTGGGCCATGATGTCAATGCTATCCCCACCCTTTGCTTACATAGGCTGGAATTCCTGGCTATGTATGGCAATGTGCCTGAGACTGTGGCAGTTACTAGGCATGCAGTGGGTGCTGCTTCCTTAGGAATCACTGACAGCAAGAAACGATCATATATAGAAGCGGTAGAAATACAGTTTCTGCTGCAAATATGATATATTGTTCCTACCAAACCAGAGACCAAACATGAAAAATGGGAAACCTAGGATCAGACTGAACCCCCAGCTTATCCCTAATGCCATGCAAACATCTCGAGTGCATGTGCATGTAAACTGGACATGGCTGAAAGAGGCAGCAAGAAGCCATCAGCACTAAAGTGCTACAATGAGTAAAAATATGTGAAGACAGAATTTTATTAAAAAAAATAAAAAAAAAGGGGGGCGCATGCGCGAAGCTTTACATGGCGGACGTCTCCCTGTGAAGCTCCGCACTCTCCGCCGCACACTCGGGACCTTAAAGCACCTTTAACGCAGCGATCCGGCTCCCGTTTTCCAGGGATTACCTCCCCCGGACATCAGTGCTTCCTCCGGTATGGTACTCACGGGTCATCGCGGCAAAACAAAGCCGAAACCCATAAAAGAAGCGTTGGCCCGTGCTTCTTCCAAGATGGCGGCGAAGGCCCGAGCCCTGGCTGATCAAGCAGCGTCCTCTCCTGCACACTCAGAGGTGCTGGAGAGCGAAGACGAGACAGACATGCAATCTCATTCAGGCGGCTCTCCCTCCTTACCGCAAGCAGGTATGTCACAGACTGCTTTTATAAGGCTGATGGAAACCATGCTTCATAAGGCATTGAAAACAACCTCTGATCAAATCACTAACAATCTGACACGAGAGATCCGTGAAATAGGCCAACGCACTGCAGACCTTGAGACCAGGGTCGATGACATAGAACTCACACTGCAAGAACAGGCCCAAGAACATATTACCCTCCGTGAGGAAAATGCTATGCTGTTATCGCGTCTGGAAGACGCTGAGAACCGTTCTCGCAGGTCCAATTTGCGACTCAGGGGTATACCAGAGGCAATTGATGATTTACAATCACTTACCACTGCTTTATTTCAAGAGCTTGAACCCTCTATACCCATCGAATGCCTGGAGTTTGACAGAATTCACAGGGCATTAACCCGCCGTCAAGCAGACGGGCCACCGCGAGACATCGTAGTCAAACTACACTTTTTCCGCACGAAGGAACAACTACTAGCAGCAGCACGGAATAAGAACTCCCTTCAGTTCCAGAATCATGACTACCAACTGTTCACGGACTTAGCGCCCATCACCATCGCTAAACGGCGTGCTATGAAACCACAGCTGCAAGTATTACAACAGCACCATCTCAAGTACACATGGAGATTCCCATTTGCCTTGCAATTCTCCTATCAAGGACAACAACATACCTGCACCACTCCTGAGTCGCTGCAACGCTTACTAGAATCTCTGCACTTGTCGCCCCAGACGCGTCATCCTGAAACATCTCTGCCTCGCACACCAGCCAGATCAATCTCCCAACCATACAACATGACCCCGAAGAGAAACAACCCCGATCCACAGTCCATCCGGAAAGAAACCCCAGCACGATCATCTGGAAACTACCATCCCAGCCCAAAATCTCAAGCCCTCCGCTGAAAGCATGACAGACATATATTCTTTTTTCCCCTTTTTTTTCCTTCTCCCCTTGTCTCTTCCAGCATACAGTTCCTCGGTTGCATCTTCCATGACTCTCTTCACATAGAACGCTTCAGTGACCAGGAGCTGCTGGACGACATCGGTTGGTTTAGGAACTAATACAGCTTCCTGCAAGCCTTCTCTACAGAGCTTCTAGGCCTTTTAAGGCCTACCCAGGTTCAGTTACGTTACCTTTTTTAAAGGTTTTCTTTAGTGTTTTTTTTTATTTTTTTTTCTCTCTTTTCGTTGATTTGAAAGGTCTAACCTTCAAACTGTATTTCTACCTGCCTGTATAATGTATAATGTATACACATATTGTATTTTGGCTCATACGCTTAAACTGGTATACACAAAGTGTGCCAGGTTAACCCTAGTATCCTGCCATTCCCACTACTATACCACCACAATATAGCAACCATAATCTTACGAGATTTTACCCTGAATACAAGTCATGTCAGGAGTAGAAAAAAGAGAAAAAATGACTGATTATGTTGTATGTCTCAATTCCCTTAATTCCCTTATTCCCCCCCCTTTTTCCCCCTTTCCCCTCCCCCCTCCCCCTCCCTCCACTCCCAATTCCCCCCCCCCTCCCTCATGTTCTGTGTTAGGTTTATGCCTTAATATATGTTACAACATTGTGGGCTTTAACTTTAAACTGTTTTGATTAATCCCAACTGCGGCGGGGAGCTGTCATTGTGCTCCCTCTCTATGGTGCGCCCTCTCTCTGATTGGTCAGTTGATCGCAGAGATGGCGCATTTACTGGTCGGGCGCCACTGACCGTTTGCCTCCCTGATAGGGGGCGATCTCGGTGGCGTACCCTACACCATATGCCCTCTCCTTTCTTTATTCCCTCTCTTTTTCTTCTCTCACTCTCTCCCTCTACTTTTCCCCATTTCTTTAGTCGGTCGGCTCGCACGGGCTCGGTATCCCTGGCTAATAACTCTCCACTAGGGATGAGCTTCGAGTTCGAGTCGAACTCATGTTCTACTCGAACATTGGCTGTTCGCAAGTTCGCCGAACAGCGAACAATTTGGGGTGTTCGCGGCAAATTCGAATGCCGCGGAACACCCTTTAAAAGTCTATGGGAGAAATCAAAAGTGCTAATTTTAAAGGCTTATATGCAAGTTATTGTCATAAAAAGTGTTTGGGGACCCGGGTCCTGCCCCAGGGGACATGGATCAATGCAAAAAAAAGTTTTAAAAACGGCCGTTTTTTCAGGAGCAGTGATTTTATTAATGCTTAAAGTCAAACAATAAAAGTGTAATATCCCTTTAAATTTCGTACCTGGGGGGTGTCTATAGTATGCCTGTAAAGGGGCGCATGTTTCCTGTGTTTAGAACAGTCTGACAGCAAAATGACATTTGGAAGGAAAAAACTCATTTAAAACTACCCGCGGCTATTGCATTGCCGACAATACACAAGTTCATTGATAAAAACGGCATGGGAATTCCCCACAGGGCAACCCCGAACCAAAATAAAAAAAAAAAAATGATGTGGGGGTCCCCCTAAATTCCATACAAGGCCCTTCAGGTCTGGTATGGATATTAAGGGGAACCCCAGCCAAAATTAAAAAAAAAAATTGACGTGGGGTTCCCCCTAAATTCCATACCAGACCCTTCAGGTCTGGTATGGATTTTAAGGGGAACCCCGCGCCAAAAAAAAAAAAAAAACGGCGTGGGGTCCCCCCAAAAATCCATACCAGACCCTTATCCGAGCACGCAACCTGGCAGGCCGCAGGAAAAGAGGGGAGGACGAGAGTGCGCCCCCCCCCCCCCTCCTGAACCGTACCAGGCCACATGCCCTCAACATTGGGAGGGTGCTTTGGGGTAGCCCCCCAAAACACCTTGTCCCCATGTTGATGAAGACAAGGGCCTCATCCCCACAACCCTGGCCGGTGGTTGTGGGGGTCTGCGGGCGGGGGGCTTATCGGAATCTGGAAGCCCCCTTTAACAAGGGGACCCCCAGATCCCGGCCCCCCCCTGTGTGAAATGGTAAGGGGGTACTTACCCCTACCATTTCACTAAAAAACTGTCAAAAATGTTAAAAATGACAAGAGACAGTTTTTGACAATTCCTTTATTTAAATGCTTCTTCTTTCTTCCTTCATCTTCTTCTTCTTCTGGTTCTTCTGGCTCTTCTGGTTCTTCCTCCGGCGTTCTCGTCCAGCATCTTCTCCGCGGCGTCTTCTATCTTCTTCTCCTCAGGCCGCTCCGCACCCATGGCATGAGGGGGGAGGCTCCCGCTCTTCTCTTCATTTTCTTCTCTTCTTCATCTTCATCTTCATCTTCTTCTTCTTCTTCTTCTTCCTTCTTCTCTTCTTCCTGTCTTCTCCGGGCCGCTCCGCAGCCATGCTGTGGCATGGAGGGAGGCTCCCGCTGTGTGACGGCGTCTCTTAGTCTGACGGTTCTTAAATAACGGGGGGTGGGGCCATCCGGTGACCCCGCCCCCCTCTGACGCACGGTGACTTGAGGGACTTCCCTGTGATGTCACGGGGAATGCCACAGGGAAGTCCCGTCATGTCACCGTGCGTCAGAGGGGGGCGGGGTCACCGGGTGGCCCCGCCCCCCGTTATTTAAGAACCGTCAGACGAAGAGACGCCGTCACACAGCGGGAGCCTCCCTCCATGCCACAACATGGCTGCGGAGCGGCCCGGAGAAGACAGGAAGAAGAGAAGAAGGAAGAAGAAGAAGAAGAAGAAGAAGAAGAAGAAGAAGATGAAGAAGAAGATGAAGAAGAGAAGAAGATGAAGAGAAGAGCGGGAGCCTCCCCCCTCATGCCATGGGTGCGGAGCGGCCCGAGGAGAAGAAGATAGAAGACGCCGCGGAGAAGATGCTGGACGAGAACGCCGGAGGAAGAACCAGAAGAGCCAGAAGAACCAGAAGAAGAAGAAGATGAAGGAAGAAAGAAGAAAGAAGAAGCATTTAAATAAAGGAATTGTCAAAAACTGTCTCTTGTCATTTTTAACATTTTTGACAGTTTTTTAGTGAAATGGTAGGGGTAAGTACCCCCTTACCATTTCACACAGGGGGGGGCCGGGATCTGGGGGTCCCCTTGTTAAAGGGGGCTTCCAGATTCCGATAAGCCCCCCGCCCGCAGACCCCCACAACCACCGGCCAGGGTTGTGGGGATGAGGCCCTTGTCTTCATCAACATGGGGACAAGGTGTTTTGGGGGGCTACCCCAAAGCACCCTCCCAATGTTGAGGGCATGTGGCCTGGTACGGTTCAGGAGGGGGGGGGGGCCGCACTCTCGTCCCCCCCTCTTTTCCTGCGGCCTGCCAGGTTGCGTGCTCGGATAAGGGTCTGGTATGGATTTTTAGGGGGACCCCACGCCGTTTTTTTTTTGGCGCGGGGTTCCCCTTAAAATCCATACCAGACCTGAAGGGTCTGGTATGGAATTTAGGGGGAACCCCACGTCAATTTTTTTTTAAAATTTTGGCTGGGGTTCCCCTTAATATCCATACCAGACCTGCAGGGCCTTGTATGGAATTTAGGGGGACTCCCACATCATTTTTTTTTTTTAATTTTGGTTCGGGGTTGCACTGTGGGGAATTCCCATGCCGTTTTTATCAATGAACTTCTATGTGTATTGTCGGCAATGCAATAGCCGCGGTAGTTTTAAATGTGTTTTTTCCTTCAAAATGTCACTTTGCTGTCAGACTGTTCTAAACACGGGAAACATGCGCCCCTTTACAGGCATACTATAGACACCCCCCAGGTACGAAATTTAAAGGGATATTACACTTTTATTGTTTGACTTTAAGCATTATTAAAATCACTGCTCCTGAAAAAACGGCCGTTTTTAAAACTTTTTTTTGCATTGATTCATGTCCCCTGGGGGAGGACCCGGGTCCCCAAACACTTTTTATGACAATAACTTGCATATTAGCCTTTAAAATTAGCACTTTTGATTATTCATGTTCGTGTCCCATAGACTTTAACGGCGTTCGCGTGTTCGAACAAATTTTTTTCCTGTTCGCATGTTCTGGTGCGAACCGAACAGGGGGGTGTTCGGCTCATCCCTACTCTCCACATACCTAAACATGGCACCACTTAATGTACTCACATTAAACGTTAAAGGGCTTAACTCTCCACATAAACGGGTCAAAGCCTTTCAAACGTTCGCATCCCTAAAAGGCAACATAGCGGCTCTTCAGGAAACCCATTACTCAAAGCGCCACACCCACAACTTCTTTAGCTCTAAATATCCGCAAGTCTTTACCGCCTCAGCAGACACAAAACACCGAGGGGTCCTTCTAGCTTTTCATCACACCACACCATTCACCCCCTTAACTGAAATAAAAGATCCAGAAGGTCGTTACCTACTTCTTGTAGGTCTGTTGCAGGATGTTACAACAACTTTTGTTTCTTATTACGCCCCTAATTGAAACCCAAACCCCTTTTTCTCACATCTACTACAAATAGTGAAAACCCACTGTAAGGGAACCCTATTCCTATGTGGTGACTCCAACTCTGTTTTACAACCACATACAGATAAATCCCCCTATGCCCCTGAACATCACACCCCCTCTATCCAATTCCGTAAACAAATACTTAAGGCCTCCCTTTTAGACACATGGAGAGAATCCAATCCCACTAAGAAAAATTTTAAATTTATTCACACCCCCATAAATCTTTCTCTAGAATCGACCACATTTTTATTCCTATAGCATCCGCCCCACTCCTCCTCCATTCACATATTCACCCAATCACATGGACAGACCATTGTGCTGTTATCACCACAGTATCTTCTTTAATACCACAGGCCCCTCAAAAGTGGTGGTCCATGAATGACTCCCTCCTAACCAACCAATCATACTGCTTAGATATCCAGATAGCTTTCAAAGATTACTTAACTCATAATGCCACTCCCGATATCTCCCCTATACTACTCTGGGAAGCCCATAAGCCAGTCATACGAGGCACATGCATTTCAGTGGCGTCACACCTCAATAGGGATAAAAATCTCTGATTACACCAACTTGAATCAGAATACCAGAACCACTTCCTACAATTTCAAACTAACCCAATTGAAGCCCATAAAATAACTCTAGAAAAGACTAAACTCGAACTAGACCTACTTTTGGCTGAAGCGGCTGATAAGACTATCCGTAGGTCTAGTCACACGATCTACACCAAAGCAAACAAACCTGACACATATCTGGCCTTACGCCTTCGTAGACCAGACCGTGCTCGTGTCCCGATCAGACTTAGACTGTCTAAAGATAATGTGACTAGCAATCCAGTTAAAATTCTCGCTGAATTCCGTAAACAACTAGCAAACTTGTACGAGTCTAAAACGGCATTTTCGCCGAATCAGGCGGAAAGGCTTTTTAGCAATCCTCCCATTCCTACATTATCTAATGCTAGTCGTGAACTTATGGAGAGCACGATCACCACGGAGGAAGTCTTATCAGCCATCAAGTCACTTAAACCTCATAAACGCCCAGGCCCGGACGGTCTACCGAGCCTTTATTATAAAAAATTTGCCAGTGAATTAGCCCCCCTCCTTACCAACTCCTTTAACGCTATACTTAAACAACACTCCTTCGGCAGGGACACATTGATGGCACTCATATCGATGATCCCGAAACCAAACACGGACACCACCTCGTGGTCTAACTACAGACCAATTTCACTCTTAAATGTCGATATCAAGATTCTAGCCAAAATTTTAGCCCTACGTCTCAACCCTATAATTGGAGGATTGATCCATAAGGACCAAGTGGTTTTATACCTAAACGACAGGCGAGTGACAACATTCGCCGTGTAATTCTCCTCCAACACCTAGCCCGCTCCCGTAAAGTCCCGATGCATCTCCTTTCCTTAGACATCCGGAAAGCTTTCGATACTGTCTCCTGGCCTTACTTATTTTATATTCTCCAACGTTGGGGCTTCGGCTCACATTTTCTGGGGTGGGTCAATGCACTGTACAATCAACCACAAGCATATGTGCATTACTCAGGCTTCCGCTCAGACCCCTTTCCCATTTTACGAGGAACTAGGCAAGGTTGTCCCTTATCCCCCATTTTATTTGCACTCGTGATTGAACCTTTAGCTGCCCTGATAAGGAGTAACCCTGATATTCGGGGTTTGGAGATTGCTTCTACCTCACATAAACTTTGCCTTTTTGCCGATGATGCTCTTATGTTTATCACATCTCCCCATACTACCATCCCGATCCTTTTGCACACTCTAGATAGATTTGCCAGGGTCTCGGGGCTCGAAATCAATCAAACTAAATCGAGGGCTCTCAATGTGTCTCTGCCGCAAGCTGACTTAGAAATGATACGCAAAAATTTTCCTTTTCAATGGTCCACTACATCTATTCCCTATTTAGGGATTAAGCTGACAAGTGACCCATCCCACTTGTTCCAATACAATTACCTCCCATTGCTAACCCAACTAACTTCCCTTCTTAACCTTTGGTTACCCTTATGTATCTCCTGGCTCGGCCACATTGCGGCTGTTAAGATGTCTTTGCTTCCGAAGTTATTATACCTATACAGAGTTCTCCCTGTCACAGTCCCTTCATATTATCATAGGATCATACAAAGTAAAGTTTTTAAATTTATCTGGGGCTCTAAAAGACCCAGAGTGGCTAGATCCATTCTTCTTCGTAACAAGTCTAATGGAGACCTTGGCATCCCAAACTTTCAACACTATTACCAAGCTGCAAGGCTGGCCCAGACGGCTCTCTACCACTCGAAACTCGAAATACCACTCTAGGTTAGCCTTGAAGCTATTGACTCATTTCCGCTTACTATAACTAATTTGCTATGGCTTTCCCCAGCATCACGAGGCCCCATATCTAACCCAATCACACAACACACTCTCAGACTTTGGGATAAAATTAAAACACCCTTCAAACTGATTTCCCCGCACTCCCCCCTCTTGTCATTTCTAGGTCACCCACAATTCTACCCAGCCTATACTGAACCATTATCATTTCAGTTCTGGGAGCGTGCGGGCCTGACTCGCATATGTGATATAGTCAATACGGACGCTATTAAATCATTTGCCAGTATCCAAGCACAAACACAGCTCCCCAGTAGAGAATGCTTCCGTTATCTCCAAATTGCGCACTTTACTCAATCAACAATAAAATCTCTCACTGGATTGGATACTATGACAGAGTACGAGGCTATGTGTGACTCGGACCCGCACTCTCCAGGTGCTATCTCCCGTCTCTACGCCCATCTCACTACACCATCCTCACGCCTCCCCGCGTATGCGCAGAGATGGTCAAACGATCTAGATATTAATATTGAAGCGGAGTATTGGGTGACTATCTGGACCAACACAAAAAATTCTTCCCAAAACATGATTGCCTCAGAGGCAAATTACAAGGTGTTGATGCGGTGGTATCTAGTCCCGGCTAGAATTGCTAAATTTTTACCTGAATTTTCCCCAAACTGTTTCAGGGGATGTAGCGACAGAGGTACTCATCTACACATCTGGTGGACTTGTCCACTGGTGCAACGCTTCTGGGAAACTATATTCCAAATGGCGTCCACCCTTCACCAAGTCACCCTAAAACCCAGCCCAACGATAGCCCTGCTTAGTTTAATCCCCCAGGACTACACAAGAGCACAGCTTCGCCTCCTTCTCCAGCTATTCACCGCAGCTAAGCAAACAATCGCTAAGGCTTGGAAAACACCCACGCTCAGTATAACCGAAACTAAAAACCGGGTCACACAAGCAATGGTGCATAGCAAGATTGAGGCGAAAATCTTGGATAAGGTCCCCCAACACGTCAGAATCTGGCAACCATGGATGGATCACTGCCTGCCGGCTGGTATTGATGAACATTTGTTGGGACTCTGAATCTATTCGGTCCTAAACCTGAGACAATGATACCACACCTCTGCCCGTGCGACCCGGCCGACCCACACCCCTCCTTGCTCCTCTCTTTTCTATCTATTTCTTCTCTTCCCTTCCCCCCCTTTTTTTCTCTTCTCTTTTTCTCCCTTCTTCTACCATTAATACCTATTGGTATTGTACTTGGTCTTATACAATGGTCCTGGTGGCTCCCACGTCTGTTTTCTGGGGAGTAACTCGGAACCGTTACATTTAATACTCATTTGGGGGACCCGGTTCCCTCCAAAACTTCTAGCTATTCAATCTTATTCGTTTATACTTGCGATTTGACTGAGTATTCACTTGTTGGTATAATCCATTATATCCCATTTTGTTAATGATATAATCTATGTAAATGAAAAGCACTGTCTTATGCTACCTGGCTATCTTCATTGTAATGTATGGAACAGTTGCTTGTTAATTACCAATAAAATATTTGAAAATAAAAAAAATAAAATAAACTATACCAATTATTTATGATATTTGTGATATGCAATGCCAGAGCAGTCGAAATGTCATTCATTTTGGGTTCAAATGTACTTTAAAAATTAAATTATGGCTTACACACCATATGTTTACTCCACATACACAAGTCTTTAAAAATCATGAAATGTATTGAGCTTTATTGTCACTTTCTGTAATCTCCTACACAGCAGGATTTAGAGAAGGAGGGTCAGCCCTATAAGTCAGTCAGGTTCCACTGTATTGAAACATGCTGGGAGTCTAAAACTTGAAGTTTATTGAAAGGTGAAGAAAGCAGTGTGATGATGCTTCTTTATTGTCCAATAGCAGGAAAGTGGTAGATTGGTGATAAATTTGCACTGGTTAAGCCCCCATTTAAACCGAATCCGACTTTAAAATCATGCAACTTCACTTGAAATCACACAATTGCAAAGCTGCAGGTCAGTGTGCCTTCAGGTGCGACTTGGCTGACATCTGTGCTAATTTATGCACAGATGTCTATGTAAGTTGCACCTAAAATCGCTAAAAATAGTGCTGAAACTTTTTTTTTTAATTGGTGCGGCACCGCAAAGTCAGCATGGTTCCTCTGAAGAAGTCACGTGACGTGACAATACGCGCCAGGATTGGAGCACGGGACGTTGCCACAGACCAACAACAGGAGACAAGCTCGGCGCTCATGGTTGCTATACTTTGTAGCTGCTTTTAAATGTAAGTTGACTGGACATTTCTTTACCTAATAAATTTATTTTTGATATGGGATCACGCTATGTGCGCTTTTCTCTTCCTGTACCTTATACCGTCACTCTACCTGACAAGCACTGAGGAGTGAGGCACGGGGACAGACAGTAGATTGGAGACACCCCTGGAGGCATGCGAGCTCGGCGCTCGTGGATCGATGCCCACACTGACGTTGTAAAAGTGAGTGCAACTTCCCCTCTTTTGTGTTTTGCCCCCCTCCACTGCGGTCGTCACAGAGTCACATTACATGCTGTCCATTTTTTGTGTTTTTATATACCGCCTGGCATTCTTACCATCTTCATCACCTGCCTAAACTGGACTCCCATGCCTGCTAGCTATTTGCAACACAAGCTGTATGCCTTACAGCTGTAAGGTAAGCGGCTTGCAAACATGGAGGTGTCCTCACTGAAGATCCCCCTCCCCTCACTATCAAACTATTTTTTGTCTTCTTAGCTACAAGTTTTTTTACCTGGTGACAGGACTGTTATTTATCTACACCTGGGGACTTGTCACTCGCAGCTCGTCAGAGTTGTCATTCATGTGCTAGTGCGACACTAGTCCATACCCATTCTGGACTTATTTTATGTTTTATTTATTTTAGATTGTTATTCATTCACTCATATTCATTTGTGCCATTAGATTGTTGGTGTTTTCTATTCTGTCAGCATTTTTCATTCATCCATTTATAAGGTCTGTTTTATTTAGGAAGTTACTTTTATTTGATTCACTGATTCCCCAGTGTTATACATATGTATTTCTTGCCTGCAGTTTATTTCTTATTTTGGTGTCAGCATTTCTGTATTTTTAATTTTCCACTTATTTATGTTTTCTAGCATCCAGAGCCCACTAGGGCATTTGGCTCATTTTTCAGGTCACTCTGCTTTACCTCTTCATGCAATTTATGTAGCCCCTCCCCCACCCCCTTTTTTCCCCACTTTCCCTTTATCACAGCGCAACCACCACCTCTTTTATTAGTTATAAAGTCAGCATTGATTTAAACAGTTCCCTTGCTGGCTATTGGTACAACTTATCATGCAATTTGGACCTGTCAAATCAAATGACAAGTCGCACCAGTATGAACGGAGGCTAAACGCATCAGACACAGGGAAGTCACTAACCTGCTGCATCTGCTGTCTAGCAGGATGAGAAATGTCATTCACACACAATGGTTCTCCAAAAAATGGATCCAAAGCTTTATTCAGCGATCGCATAGTCACATGCCCGATGAAGGGGTCCTTCGAGGCTTCGAAACGTTGCTGTTTGCTGTAATTACAGTTGTGTGAAAAAGTATTTGCCGTCTTTCTGATTTTTTTTTTTTTTTGCATATTTATCACACTTGTGCCCCGTACACACGGTCGGATTTTCCGACGGAAAATGTGCGATCGGAGCGTGTTGTCGGACATTCCGACCATGTGTGGGCTCCATCAGACTTTTTCCATCGGATTTTCCGACACACAAAGTTTGAGAGCAGGCTATGAAATTTTCCGACAACAAAATCCTATTGCGTCAATTCCGACCATGTGTGGCCAGTTCCGACACACAAAGTGCCACGCATGCTCAGAAGAAATTCCAAGATGGAACAGCTCGGTCTGGTAAAATTAGCGTTTGGAATGGATACAGATACTTTCGTCACACTGCAATGTTTTAAATTGTTTAATACAGCGCACTCTCTTCTTCTTTATAATGTGAGAAGAATGAAGTAGTTTTGCTGCTCATATTGACACAGACTTCTCACAAACATATTTCTTTATTATTTATCAGGATTCCCTCAATATATTTTGATTTGTCACATCTGACCAAATTTCTTTTTGGTTGTTTTAAATATTTTTTTTTTCAAGGCTGTTTTTTTTGTTTTTTGGGTTTGTATTTTTTTCAAGGCTATTTTTTTAATTTTTAATTTTGTGTTTTACTCCATAATATTTTTGTGTGTGTTTTGTGTGTCAAGTTACCACAACACCATTATTATCTTGTTATTATTAAATTATTATTTAACCTGTCATAGTACCAGAGCCTGGGGACATAGATGTCATCTGCAGCTCCTGATCTATGGGAATCCTGGACCTTCTTGTGCTCCCTTAGATAAGTGCTCCTCAGGCCACCAATTAGAACCTTCAAATAGATGATGTCTGCTGTGGGGATCACCAACCTCACAAATTGCAGCAAATTATCTAGTGCTGCCTTCGTCTTTGTTTGATTCTTATATTCCAGGTGGTTTATCTGCTACAGACAAGGCAGCTCCCTGAACATATCAATGAAGATTGGCATAAAGTCCTTTTCTTTCAAGATATGCATTTTCACTGCAAGACACAACACAAGACAAACCCTAATGTCAGCCTAAAGTCTACTAAACTTGTGCAAATACAGGCCTCAATCTAGAAGCAGTATAGGCCCAATGTTAAATCTTACCTTCGCTATCAAGATCGGCGCCTCCGTTACTCCCTCCTCCGCTCACAGATCGTACGTACTACGCACGCGTGTTACGCTTTATAGACACTGCGCATGCGTGAAACTCCGCCCTCTCCTGATGTTCTTTCTAGTCTATTCCCCGCCCCTTCTCATTCGTCGCAGTGGGGAAGACCACATGGCGGAGTCAGAGAGGTGTCTGATAATTACACCAACGAGGAGGAGGAAAGCCTGGAGCCTGAAATGTCCCGATCCAGAAGAAGATTTAAGGCATCAAATATGTCCTTTGGGGAGATGTTGGAGATGGTCAACATAATGAAGAGGGCAGACTATGACGGGAAGTATGGATCTTACCCCAACTCCAATGTCCGAAAGGCCAAGATTATGGCGAAAGTGGTTAAGAGTCTGCACCGGAATTTTGGCGTACGACGATCGAAAGATCAGCTCAGGAAACGGTGGTCAGACCTCAAATTAAGAGAGCATGAGCAGTACAGAAAGATCCGTAGAGTGCTGCAAAAAAGTAAGTAGTTGTGCTGTGTTCCTATTCTTTATTTGTTATTACGTCCGTGCTGCTCCATGTGCTTTTCTTAACTGTTGTCCAGTTTAAAATGGCAACTTTCATGTTCATGGGCACATTATTCGTTCGTATCAAACATTGTTCGTTCAGCCTAGAAAACACAATGGTTTTGGCCATATGCATTTGGCCACATTTTTTAGGGCCTACTTGTCTGAAACTAATTTGGTTGTGTAGATGGGTTTGTAACTAGAATGAAATGCAAACTATATTCTGTGTAAGGAGAGGACACTCAGCAGCAGTTTTCACATCTGGACGCTGGAGCTCTAGTGTGGGACACATGAACACCCTTTTTATTAGGGGGCCCACACAGGTGCTCCAGTGAATACTATAGGGGTGTCTCCATCTGTGAAGCTTGTACAAGACAGGTAAAGTATTCAAGCTTGACAAAGGAAAAGAAAAATGCTACATCTTGGAACTCTGCCCACAAAAAAAAAATTGTACCCCATTTCCAAACAATGTTTCATATTTATAGTTCTGCCATCAAATATCTGTGTGCCAAGTATACCTATTTTTTGTTACATAGGGGATAAAAGACTCGGAGGACACCCCTCATCCGAGGAGACCAGAGACCCCCACCTCTGGAAGAAGGGGAGATCCCACAAAGACAAACAGAGCAGGAGGAGGGAGACGTGGTGGAAATTGACACCACAACAGGTGAGTGTCTGCGACCACAGGCTCAGGTAAGAGATGGATGCCGGCATATTTATAATACATGTTTTTTTTGGTTTCTATCTTTTTAGGTGATTGTGATGTTGTGGATCCTGATCTTTTCACCTCGGAAAGTGCACAGATCCTGATCGGGAAGATCATAGGGTGTAATAGGGACTTGGAAAACATCAAGAAAAACATCAATGATGTTCTTCAAAAAAATAAGAACATCATTGATGTTTTAGGGAGAGTTTAAAACCCCTCCAAATCCCTTTGTTTTTGGTGTGCTACAATTTTTTTACATTTTTTGACAAATTGGAGAAAAGCCAAATTTTGAAGATGCACAGTGTGTCAACATGTGCTATCTGCCATCACGGGAGATCAATGGACGCGTTTTGGGGGTGCAACCCCTTCCTCAATGATAAAGTAGCTGAGAGGAAGGGGTTGCACCCAAAACACGTCCCTTGATCCCCCATGATGGCAGCTAGCAAATGTTGACATTCGGCTATTTGTGTGCATCTTCAAAATTTGGCTTTTCCTGGGGTGACTTCACCCCATCTGAACGCAATATCAAACACAGTTTGTAAATACTCATGTCTGATATTGCTTTCAAGTTCTACCAAATGTGAACTTTGTAAGTTCAAGATTTGCGTCTTTCTTGTTGGTTTTAAACATGCCTGTTTTACCCTAAATGGACATTTCTACGTTTTCTAATGTGACCCTAAAAATTGTTCTACAACAAACATGTTTGTTTGTTTTAAAAACCTTTTCTAAATGCACATGTGATTGTGCTGGTATTAAAAAGATTGTTAATCAAGAATGTGTGGATTATTGTCTCAACGCTACAACACTTTTGTGGTGCTCTAATTGCTGTTTTCTGTGACAATGGGTGTTATTTCCTAAGGGCAAATCCACTTTGCACTACAAGTGCAGTTTCAAGTGCACTTGTAGTGCAAAGTGTCTTTGCCTTTAGTAAATAACACCCAACAGTGCTTTTTAATGTTACACAATCACGCCATTTTAAGGACTCACCACATTTCTCTCAGGGTCAGCTAAAACAAACACAAGCAGTAAATGTCACCAAAGATTTGATTATTTTTTGTTTTTTTTATTTGAAAAAGGTTTTAGACATTGTCTGGCATATTGATAGCTCCCCTACCCACAAAGAATTCAAGGTATCTTAGCTGGACATCACGGGCACTCGGGGGGGCAAGCCAGGACGGCCACTTTCAAGCGCCGTCAGGGTTGGATCATTTTGAATTCCGGCCTCAGGCCCAACTGAGCCAGCATAGTTGGCAGAATGTTGCCGTAAAAAGTTGTGTAGAACACAGCATGCCAAGATAATGTTATTCTGTTTGTACTCCGCCATATGTATGGGTGTAAGAAATAGGCGGAACCGGCTGGCCATGATTCCAGACGTGTTCTCCACCACTCTTCTGGCTCTGGCCAGCCGGTAATTAACCACTTACCAACCGGCCCATAGCCGAATGACGGCTGCAGGGCGGTTGGATAACTCTGGGAGGGCGTACTATGACGTCCTCCCAGAATTCCCCTCTCGCGCGCCCCCTGGGGCGCGCACCTGAACACATCCGTGACCGCCGGGTCCGGAGGACCTGGCGCATCACGGATCCTGGTAAATGGCTGATCGCGGCCGTTTACCATGTGATCGCGTCGTCAAATGACGGCGCGATCACATGTAAACAGACCGGCGTCATCTGATGACGCCGGTTCCTCTCCTCCCCTCCTGTGTACCGATCGGTACACTGTGAGCGGGGAGGGGGATGGATGGATGTCTGCAGTGCTGTGGGCTGTATGTGTAGTGCCCACAGCGCTGCACAGAGACATCCAGGCATCCATCCATCCATGCTCAGCCATCCCCACTACACTGCAATGCTGTGCAATACTCTGCAACACCCCCACAATACTCTGCAATGCTGTGCAATACTCTGCAATACCCCCACAATACTCTGCAATGCTGTGCAATACTCTGCAACACCCCCACAATACTCTGCAACACCCCCACAATACTCTGCAACACCCCCACAATACACTGCAATGCTGTGCAATACTCTGCAATACCCCCACAATACTCTGCAATACCCCCACAATACTCTGCAATACCCCCACAATACTCTGCAATGCTGTTCAGTACTCTGCAATGCCCCCACAATACTCTGCAATGCCCCCGCCATACTCTGCAATGCCCCCACAATACTCTGCAATGCTGTGCAATACTCTGCAATTCCCCGCAATACTCTGCAATGCCCCCGCCATACTCTGCAATGCCCCCGCCATACCCTGCAATGCCCCCGCCATACTCTGCCATGCCCCCGCCATACTCTGCCATGCCCCGCCATACCCCGCCATACTCCGCAATACCCCGCCATACTCCGCAATACCCCGCCATACTCTGCCATACTCTGCCATACTCTGCCATACCCTGCAATACCCCGCCATACTCCGCAATAACCCGCCATACCCCGCCATACCCCGCCATACCCCGCCATACTCCGCCATACTCTGCCATACTCTGCCATACTCTGCCATACTCTGCAATACCCCGCCATACTCCGCAATACCCCGCCATACTCCACAATACCCCGCCATACCCCGCCATACTCCGCAATACCCCGCCATACCGAGCCATGCTCAGCTGTACTCAGCCTCTGTATGTGGCCAGGCTGTGGAAGTCTCACACATGTGGTATCGCCGTACTCAGGAGAAGCAGGGGAATCTATTTTGGGGTCTCATTTTTGGTATGTACATGTTATGTGGTAGAAATATTGTATAAATGGACAACTTTGTGTTAAAAAAAAAATGCGTTTTAACCACTTCCCGCCCACCGGCCGTCATACAACGTCCTTGACTTTGTGCGGAGATATCTGAATGATGGTTGCAGCTACCGGCATCATTCAGATATCAGCTTTTTCAGCCGGCGATTCCCTACACCATGAGAATGATCATAGCAGCTGTTCCACTGCTTGATCGTTCTTACGGGAGGCGAGAGGGGATGTCCCCCCCTCCCGCGCTTCTACCGACTCACCGCTACGATCGAAGCCAGGATCGTTTTTTTTTTTTTTTTAATTTCAGGCTTCCCAGCCTAGAGGTGAGATGTAGGGTCTTATTGACCCCATATCTCACTGTAAAGAGGACCTGTCATGCCATATTCCTATTACAAGGATGTTTATATTCCTTGTAATAGGAATAAAAGTGGTCAAAAATTTTTTTTTTTGGAAAAAAGCATCAAACTAAAATAAATAAAGTAAAATGAACAATAAAAAAATAAAAAAAATTTAAAGCGCCCCTGTCCCTGCGTGCTCGCATGCAGAAGCAAACGCATACGTAAGTCCCGCCTACATATGAAAACCGTGTTCAAACCACACATGTGAGGTATCGCTGCGATCGGTAGAGCGAGAGTAATAATTTTGGCCCTAGACCTCCTCTGTAACTCAAAACATGTAACCAGTAAAAAATTTTAAAGCGTCGCCTATGGGGATTTTTGAGTAGCAAAGTTTGGCGCCATTCCACAAGCGCGTGCAATTTTGAAAGGTGACATGTTGGGTATCTATTTACTCAGTATAACTTCATCTTTCACATTATGCAAAAACATTAGGCTAACTTTACTGTTTTGGTTTTTGTAAAGCACAAAACAGTTTTTTTCACAAAAAAAACGCGTTAAAAAAATTGCTGCGCAAATACCGTGCGAGATAAAAAGTTGCAACGACCGCCATTGTATTCTCTAGGGTCTTTGCTAAAAAAACATATATAATGTTTTGGGGTTCTATGTAATTTTCTAGCAAATAAATGATGATTTTTACATGTAGGAGAGAAATGTCAGAATTGGGCTGGGTGCTCCAGAACGCCTGAAGGTGCTCCCCTGCATGTTGGGCCTCTGTATGTGGCCACGCTGTGTAAAAGTCTCACACATGTGGTATTACCGTACTCGGGAGTAATAGCAGAATGTGTTTTGGGGTGTAATTTGTGGTATGCATATGTGGTGTGTGAGAAATAACCTGCTAATATGACAATTTTGTGGGAAAAAAAAAGTAAAAAAAAAACCTTGATTTTGCAAAGAATTGTGGGAAAAAATGACAACTTCAAAAAACTCACCTTGCATCTTTCTAAATACCTTGGAATGTCTTCTTTCCAAAAAGGTATAATTTGGGGGGTATTTGTACTTTTTTGGAATGTTAGGGTACTGAAATTAGATAGGCCGTCAGTACTTCAGGTGTGATCAATTTTCAAATATTCGCACCATAGCTTTTGGACTCTATAACTTTCACAAAGACCAAATAATATCCACCGATTTGGGTTAATTTTACCAAAGATATGTAGCGGTATAAATTTTGGCCAAAATATATGAAGAAAAATTACTAATTTGCAAAATATTATAACAGAAATTAAGAAAAATGCATTTTTTTACAGATTTTTCGGTCTTTTTTCTTTTACGGCGCAAAAAATAAAGAACCCAGCGGTGATTAAATACCACCAAAAGAAAGCTCCATTTGTGTGAAAAAAAGGACAAAAATTTCATATAGATACAGTGTTGCATGGCTGAGTAATTGTCATTCAAAATGTGAGAGCACTAAAAGCTGAAAATTGGTCTGGTTAGGAAGGGGGTTTAAGTGCCCAGTTGTCAAGTGGTTAAAACCCTCTGGTCCGGGGTGAGGGTCCTTATCGGGAATGGCTGCATACGATGGTCCCCCAGCGCAAATGCTTCATCTGCAATGAAGACGAATGGGAGTCCTTCCACATTGTCTTCTGGAGGTGGCAAGTCCAAGCTGCCATTCTGAAGACGCCTGTAGAACTTGGTCTGGGTGATGACTCCACCATCGGACATCCGGCCATTCTTCCCCACGTCCACATACAGGAACTCATAAGTAGCCGACAACACCGCCAACATCACAATACTATTGAACCCCTTGTAGTTGTAATAGTACGACCCCGAGTTTGGTGGTGGGACGATGTGGACGTGTTTCCCATCAATTGCCCCTCCGTAGTTAGGAAAGTCCCACCGCTGGGCAAAGTGGGAGGCCACAGTCTGCCATTCCTGTGGCGTGGAAGGAAACTGTGGAGTCAAAACCAAAAAAAAAATAGTCATCTTGCACATAAACAGGGAAAGCAGATTAGACACAAACATTCTTGGCCAACATCAAGATAACATTTTTTTGGAGTGAGTTTTTAAAGACCAAAATATAAGGTACAACTATCATATTCCCCCCCCCCCTCTCATGGGCCATTTCTAACATTATAGGGGGGAGCTCTTGGACAGGTAACCCTCTCCACTTCATTGAGAGATGAATGCCTGAATAATGTGTATTACTTTGGCCAGCCCCTCCTTAGTTACACTATTGACAGCCCACTGGAAAGGTAAGAAGTGTCATAATACAAAGATATAAATACACACTGTACACATTTGAGCACATTTGGACATCCTGCTATTACCTATCAAGATAATAATAGTATACAAAAACTTTAAACAGTACCATTTGAAAGTATACAGGCAGGCCCTTGCACTACATGCTTTGGGGAATTCATCCATAAATCTGACCACAAAAGAGATGGGTATAGTGTGTATGGGCTTGGCAAAGTCAGCAGATAGATGATTGAGGATAGATAGAGAATTGTTATCAGCTGACTTAGCAGTTGGGGGAGGGAGGGTTCCAAATGATTTGGGGAACCCCAAAAAAAAGCCTCTGGCACTCTGCCTGAATTTAAAGCACAGATCACATTTAAAAACATTTTAGGGGGTGTTTGGGGTAAAGCACTACTATGGAGTAGGGATGAGCTTCGTGTTCATGTCGAACCCATGTTCGACTTGAACATCGTCTGTTCGCCCGTTCGCCGAATTGCGAACGATATGGGCCGTTCGCGCCAAATTCGTGTGGCGCGTCACGGCCCATAATTCACTGCGGCATCACAGTGCATTGCTGGCTGATGATTGGCCAAGCATGCACTATGACCCGCATGCTTGGCTAATCACAGCGCCGTCTGAACAGAGAGCCGTAATTGGCCAAAGCCAATACACAGGGCATGGCGGCCCTGTGTAGTGTGTGTTCTGACGTTCATAGATAGAGAGAGAGAGACAGACAGTGTCATTTGCTTTGAGTTAGATAGATTAGGCAGAACAGTCAGTCAGTTAGCTGCACTTACAGTGTATTGTATAAATATATGCATCCCAGGTGTTGCATATATATATATACACACTGTATTCATTTTAGCTAGATCCGTTCCTGTTATCTTCTTACTGACAGGCAGGCTTGTCTTGTTACAGTATTTACAGCTACCTGAAGAAAATTGCTGGTGTTCTTTTGATCCTATTAGTACCACAGTCAGGCAGCTAGACTATTTACAGTTAGTGCAGTGCGTCCTTCTCACAGTGTTCAGCTAAAACTAAAAGTTAGTGGGGTGCGTCCTGTTCACAGTGTTCAGCTAAACCTACAAGTTAGTGGGGTGCGTCCTGCTCACAGTGTTCAGCTAAACCTACAAGTTAGTGTGGTGCATCCACCCCACAGTGTTCAGCTAAACCTACAAGTTAGTGCGGTGCGTCCTGCTCACAGTGTTCAGCTAAAACTACAGGTTAGTGCGGTGCGTCCACCTCACAGTGTTTAGCTAAACCTAGAAGTTAGTGCGGTGCATCCTGCTCACAGAGTTCAGCTAAAACTACAAGTTAGTGCTGTGTGTCCTGCTCACAGTGTTCAGCTAAACCTACAAGTTAGTGTAGTGAGACCTCTGCACAGTGTTCATCTAAAGCTACAAGTTAGTGCAGTGCGTCCTGCTCACAGTGTTCAGCTAGATCCATTCCTGTTATCTTCTTACTGACAGGCAGGCTTGTCTTGTTACATTATTTACAGCTACCTGAAGAAAATTGCTGGTGGTCTTTTGATCCTATTAGTACCACAGTCAGGCAGCTAGACTATTTACAGTTAGTGCAGTGCGTGCTGCTCACAGTGTTCAGCTAAAACTACAAGTTAGTGGGGTACGTCCTGCTCAGTGTTTAGCTAAACCTACAAGTTAGTGCGGTGCGTCCTGCTCACAGTGTTCAGCTAAACCTACAAGTTAGTGTAGTGAGACCTCTGCACAGTGTTCATCTAAAGCTACAAGTTAGTGCAGTGCGTCCTGCTCACAGTGTTCAGCTAAAACTACAAGTTAGTGTGGTGCGTCCACCTCACAGTGTTCAGTTAAACCTACAAGTTAGTGCGGTGCGTCCCGCTCACAGTGTTCAGCTAAAACTACAAGTTAGTGCGGTGCGTCCACCTCACAGTGTTCAGCTAAACCTAGAAGTTAGTGCGGTGCGTCCTGCTCACAGTGTGCAGCTAAACCTACAAGTTAGTGTAGTGAGACCTCTGCACAGTGTTCATCTAAAGCTACAAGTTAGTGCAGTGCATCCTGCTCACAGTGTTCAGCTAAAACTACAAGTTAGTGCTGTGCGTCCTGCTCACAGTGTTCAGCTAAAACTACAAGTTAGTGCGGTGCGTCCACCTCACAGTGTTCAGCTAAATCTACAAGTTAGTGCGGTGCGTCCTGCTCACAGTGTTCAGCTAAAACTATAAGTTAGTGCTGTGCGTCCTGCTCACAGTGTTCAGCTAAACCTACAAGTTAGTGTAGTGAGATCTCTGCACAGTGTTCATCTAAAGCTACAAGTTAGTGCAGTGCATCCTGCTCACAGTGTTCAGCTAAAACTACAAGTTAGTGTGGTGCGTCCACCTCACAGTGTTCAGCTAAACCTACAAGTTAGTGCAGTGCGTCCTGCTCACAGTGTTCAGCTAAAACTACAAGTTAGTGCTGTGCGTCCTGCTCACAGTGTTCAGCTAAACCTACAAGTTAGTTTAGTGAGACCTCTGCACAGTGTTCATCTAAAGCTACAAGTTAGTGCAGTGCGTCCTGCTCACAGTGTTCAGCTAAAACTACAAGTTAGTGTGGTGCGTCCTCCTCACAGTGTCCAGCTAAACCTACAAGTTATTTTTTTGCGAGCTCTGCACAATGTTCAGCTAAAGCTACCTGTCGAAGGTTGGTGGTGTTTTCCTAATCCTATCACTACCGCAGGCAGCTAAAAAAGCTACAAGTTCGTTTTTTGCGAGCTCTGCACAGTGTTCAGCTAAAGCTACCTGTTCTCATACTACAGGCAGGCAGTTGATTTTGCTAGCTGCAGTATCAGTACATATATGTATATATAT
The DNA here is from genome assembly GCA_037952925.1 of Lithobates clamitans. NCBI lineage: Eukaryota > Metazoa > Chordata > Amphibia > Anura > Ranidae > Lithobates > Lithobates clamitans. The sequence goes on from JBBGZY010000291.1 coordinate 2,998,575, forward strand.
ATATATATATATATATATATATATATATATATATATATATATCCCAGCTTAGTGCAGCTACAGGCCATTAGTATGTCTGGAAGGCCAAGAAGGAGAGGCAGACAGTCACAAGCCAATAAGAGAGGGCAAGCAGGCTCTGTGTCTAGTGCTGGTCGTGGAGATGGTGCATCCTCATCAGCACGTGGCCGTGGGACACGCTTGGCCTTTTTTTTGGCAGCTGGCCGTGTTGAGCCGCAACATGTGGAAGACTTGGTCGAGTGGATGACCAAGCCGTTCTCATCCTCCTCATCCTCTCTCACCCATGCCCAGGGTACTTTGTCTGGCAAAGCAGCGGCCTCTTCCCTTGGCTCAATGTCATCAGTGACTCCTTCCCTAGCCCCACCATGTCCTCCTGAGGAGTCCCTCGAACTGTTTGACCACAGTGTTGGGTACATGCTCAAGGAGGATGCCCAGCGTTTGGAAGGCTCTGATGATGATACTGAGCTCGATGAAGGCAGTAACGTGAGCACGGACAGAGCGGGTGCCCAAGAAGGACAGCAATCTGGCAGTCATGCTCCCCCTGCTGCAGCATACTGCCAGGTTTGCTCCAGTGATGAGGAGGGAGGGGATGATGAGGTCACTGACTCAACGTGGGTGCCTGATAGGAGAGAGGAGGAGGAGGAGGAGGCGGCACATCACCAATGAGGCAGGATGCCCTCCAGGGGCCAGCTTAAGGGCAGCACATTGACTGCATCACACCCCAAAGCTCCACATGTGCAGGGCACTGCAGTGTCTGTGCGTTATTCAAAAAGTTCTTTGGTGTGGGCCTTTTTTGAGACGAGTGCATCAGATCGCACCGCTGCTATTTGCAACATATGTCTCAAGCGTATCTCGCGTGGCCAAAACATCTCCCGCTTGGGTACCACATGCTTGACCAGACATATGTTGACCTGCCATGCAGTTCATTGGCAAGCATATCTAAAAGACCCACACCAAAGAACAAAGAGGACCTCTCCTTGCTCCTTATCAGCTGAGATCTCCAACCTCACTATACCTTCAGTCCTCTCTGAGACCTGCACTGAGAGGAATGAAGGTGTAGAATTAGGTGTGTCACAGCCAAGTACTTGTGGGCAATCTGCTTTTGGTACACCAACGTCAGATTGTACCAGGCAAATTACCCTGCCCCAGCTGCTGCACCGCCGAAAGAAGTTTGCTCCCAGCCATCCACATGCACAGCGGTTGAATGCTAGCTTGGCAAAATTGCTAGCACTTCAACTGCTGCCTTTTCAGTTGGTAGACTCTGCCCCCTTCCGTGAGTTTGTGGAATGTGCGGTTCCTCAGTGGCAGGTACCCAAACGCCACTTTTTCTCACGGAAGGCGATTCCGGCTCTCTACCGGCATGTGGAAGGCAATGTCCATGCCTCGCTGGACAGGGTGGTCAGTGGTAAGGTGCATATTACCACTGACTCATGGTCCAGCAGGCATGGACAGGGACGTTACCTAAGTTTCACGGCGCATTGGGTGACTCTGCTGGCAGCTGGGAAGGATGCAGGACAAGGTGCAGTAATGTTGGAGGTTGTTCCACCACCACGCCTCCAAAATGCTAATGATTGTGACACACCTCTCTCCTCCACCCCCTCCTCTTCTTCTTCCTCCATGGCCTCTTCCTGTGCTTTGTCCTCGGAACCAGCAGTGCTCCGTAGCCGTTCAAGGGGCTACGCAAGTACGCAGGCCAAAAGATGCCATGCGGTGCTTGAGCTGGTGTGCTTGGGGGACAGGAGTCACACTAGGGCAGAGGTTCTGTCAGCTCTGCAGGGGCAGGTTCAGAGCTGGTTGACGCCATGCCAACTTAAGGCAGGAATGGTGGTTTGTGACAATGGCACCAACCTCCTCTCTGCCCTCCGACAGGGACAAATGACTCATGTGCCCTGTTTGGCTCACGTCCTTAACTTGGTGGTGCAGTACCAAGGGCTGGTACCCGGGCTTACAGGATGTCCTGAGGCAGGCCAGGAAAGTCTGTGTGCATTTCTGCCGGTCATATAATGCCAGTGCTCGGCTGGCAGACCTCCAAAAGTAGTTTAACCTGCCCAAGAACAGCCTAATCTGTGACATGCCCACCAGGTGGAACTCAATTTGGCCATGCTGCAGCAGCTGCACATGCAGCAGAGGGCCATCAATGAGTACCTGTGCGACTATGGCACCAGGACAGGGTCAGGGGAGCTTGTTTTTTTTTCCCCACGCCAGTGGGCCATGATCAGGGATGCATGCACTGTCCTGTCACCATTTGAGGAGGCCACGAGGATGGTGAGCAGTGACAGTGCATGCATCAGTGACACTGTCCCCCTTGTCCACCTGTTGGAGCACACGCTGCGTGGAATAATGGACAGGACACTTGAGGCAGAACAGAGGCAGGAAGAGGAGGACTTCCTTAGCTCTCAAGGCCCCCTTTATCCAGACAGTGTTCCTGCGTGCCCGCCGATCACACAGGAAGAGGAGGAGGAGGAGGAGGAGGAAGATTGTGTCAGTATGGAGGTGGAGCCTGGCACTCAGCATCAGCAGCAGTCTTTAAGGCATCAGTCCCAAGAAACACATGGACTTGTACGTGGCTGGGAGGAGGTGGCTGCGGACCATGTCGTCCTTAGTGACCCAGAGGACTCCGGACCGAATGCCTCAGCAAACCTAAGCTGCATGGCCTCCCTGATCCTGCAAAGCCTGCGTGAGGATCCTCGTATTTGTGGTATCAAGGAGAAGGACTAATACTGGCTGGCAACCCTCCTTGATCCACGTTACAAGGGTAAGGTTGCAGACCTTATCTTGCCATCGCAGAGGGAGCAGAGGATGAAACATCTTCGGGAGGCCTTGCAGAAAGGTCTGTGCAACGCGTTCCCAGAGACTGGGAGGTTACAAACTCCTGTTTCTGGACAATGTGTTGCTGAGGCTTCAGTCAGTCAAAGAAGGAGCGGTGGAGAAGGTGGCCGTCTGACCGATGCGTTCAGACAATTTTTTGGTCCGCAGCCCCAAGGTATGATCAGTTCCAGCAACCATCGCCAGCGTCTGTTTTACATGGTGCAGGAATACCTAGGGGCAAGATCTGACTTGGACACCTTTCCCACCGAAAATCCTCTGGGTTACTGAGTCTTGAGGATGGACCACTGGCCAGAGCTTGCACAGTATGCAATTGAACTACTGTCCTGTCCTGCATCCAGCGTTCTTTCGGAACGCACATTCAGTGCTGCTGGAGGCTTTGTAACCGATCACAGGATGCGTCTGTCCACCGACTCGGTCGATCGACTGACCTTCATAAAAATGAATCAGTCTTGGATCACCACCAGCTACCAAGCACCTGATGCTGATGTAACCGAATAATTTTTTTTGAAATCTCAGATCCCTTCAAAGACTGCCTATGCTGATGCTGAGTGACTATCCCTGAGAAATTATCCTCATCCTCCTCAATGATCACGTTGATAGCTTGTAAGAACATTTTTGGTTCTGGGCGCCACCACCAGTGCCTAAGGCCCAATTTTTCAGCCCCTGTTTAACAGGGGCATGTAATTACAATTTTTGATGCAATACTTTGCAGCAGGGCTCATTTCTGCATTCCAACTAGAGTATCTGTGTCAGTACTAGGATCCCTTTAGGACCCAGCACAACTCACCTGACACAGCCTTTACCTGGGAAACAACAATGATTGGCCAGCTCACCTTTAAATAACTTGCATCAGCATTCAATCATTGCTCGTGTTAGAGTTTACCTTGTGTTTGATCCAGTTTATATCTGCTCTGTGTATTTCATGTATGACCCGGCTCGTTTGACCCTGTTTGCTTGCTTCTGATTCGGTACCGTTTGGACTCTGATCTTCCTGTGTATGACCCAGCTTGCCTAGACTACGTTTTTGCCTGATACCACTAGTACCTTCATCTGCAGCGGTGAACTACAAGCACCAGACATCTATCCTCCACCTGCAGCGGTGAACAACAAACATCAGACACCATCAATCCTCATCTGCAGCGGTGAACTACAAGGTCCAGCAAACATCTACCTACATCTACAGCGGTGAACTACAAGTCCCAGCTGACCTGCTCTGCTCAGACCTACTCATGGTATGTGCTCTTGTTCTTTGAACTCTTTGCATAATCAGAACACCTGAACTGTTACCATGCTCTAGCCTGACAATCTGTGAGGGGTTGCAGTGTTGTGGCACCAGCACCAGTGCCTAAGGCCCAATTTTTCAGCCCCTGTTTAACAGGGGCGTGTAATTACAATTTTTGATGCAATACTTTGCAGCAGGGCTCGTTCCTGCGTTCCAACTAGAGTGTCTGTGAGGGGTTGCAGTGTTGTGGCACCAGCACCAATGCCTAAGGCCTAATTTTTCAGCCCTTGTTCAACAGGGGCATGTAATTACAATTCTTGATCTAATATTTCACAGCAGGGCCCTGTGAGGGCTTACAGTGTTGTGGCCACAACAACACCTAAGGCCCAAATTTCCGCTGAGTATATAGGGCAGGACCCTACTTTCAAACATCTAACTTACAAACGACTCCTACTTGCAAACGGAAGGAGACAACAGGAAGTGAGATGAAATCTACCCCTAGGAAGGGAAATTCTCTCCTGTAAGAGTTAATATGGGAAAAACATTTCTCCTTTCCACTGATGCTTTCCAATCCTTGTTCCACAAAAAAACCCAAATTTTCAAAAAACATTTGTCATTGGGACAAAAAGTGAGGTGAAATCTTCTGAAGAGGAGGAAAGACAGCAAAACAAATGTCACAAGGGTGATAACCCTTCCCTATGTTTTCCAAAAAGCTTAAAAAAGATTTTTTGGCTGGAGCTAAACACGTTAAAAATGTACCCATTAAAAATTACAAACAGATTCTACTTAACAACAAACCTACAGTCCCTGTCTTGTTTGCACCGCCTGTATACTGCTGTTCAGAGTATATAGGGCCTGGTGGCCCCACACCTTTCCTTATTTTAATTTGGGTGTGGGGTTCCCCTTAATACCCATACAAGACCCAAAGGGCCTGGTAATGGACTGGGGGGTACCCATGCCGTTTGTCTCACTGATTTTCATCCATATTGCCAGGACCCGACATTACATTAAACCCGCAAGTAGTTTTAAATGAGATTTTTTCCTTTAAAAATGACATTTTGTGCAGGGACTGTTCTAAACACGGGAGACACGCGCCACTTTACAGGCATACTTTAGACACACCCCAGGTACGATATTTAAAGGAATATTTCACTTTTTTTTTTTTTACTTTAAGCATCATTAAATTCACTGCTCCCGAAAAAACGTCCGTTTTTAAAAGTTTTTTTTGCATTGATACATGTCCCCTGGGGTAGGACCCGGGTCCCCAAACCCTTTTTAGGACATTACCATGCAAATTAGCCTTTAAAATGAGCACTTTTGATTTCGAACGTTCGAGTCCCATAGACGTCAATGGGGTTCTATCGTTCGTGCGAATTTTCGGTCCATTCGCAGGTTCTGGTGCGAACCGAACCGGGGGGGTGTTCGGCTCATCCCTACTATGGAGCTGATAAAATACATTGTTAAGTGACTACATGAGTTGAATATAGGGCCAGGAGACAATGCTGGGGAGGTAAGTGAAGGCAAATATGTATGAAGGACAAAAAAAAATTATATAAAAATCCAGCATGAATGAGGACAAAGGGGACATTCACAGCATATTACAATCATGGTAATTAGGGAATGAGGAAAGAAATACTAAAATATTAGCAAACATTATATACAATAAAATGTGATATTAAAGGATAAAAATCTTACCTTAATATACTCCTTCTGCAGGACCTGAATGATGGCAGAACAGGTCTCTGGGATAATGATCCCCAGAGCCTGGGGGGAGATGCCTGTCCAGAACTTCAAGTCCTGCAGGCTTCTCCCCATTGCCAAGTACCGCAGGGTGGCGACGAGCCTCTGCTCCGGAGTGATGGCTTGCCTCATGCAGGTATCTTGCCTGCTAATATAAGGGGTCAGCAAAGCCAGCAAACTGTGAAATACGGAGTCCGTCATCCGGAGAAAGTTCCTGAAATCATCAGGATTATTCTCACGGATCTCACGGAGCAAAGGCATATGACAGAACTGGTCACGCTGAAGCAACCAATTCTTGGTCCATGAACTCCTCCCCACCCTGTTCATGGACTGGGCTTGTGTCAAGGTCAGGACCCCAACACCAAACCCCCGCACAGCACGAACTCTACGAGGAGTACGTATACGCAACATGGCTAGAAAACGGTCAGCTGCTCAGAATGAAGTAACAGAACGCACTAAAGAACAGCAAGGCCTGTGAAGAGCGACCTGAAAAACAGTAACGAACTAACAAGAACACAATGACTGAGTCACGCGTAGCTTGCTGCACGCACTGAAGAGCAGATACAAACCCACAAGCACAAACTGAACAGCAGAAAACGATCTGAAAACCACGAGTCTGAAAAAGTGCGAATCGTCTCTCACCAAAAATTTACTAACACGAAATTAGCCCAAAGGGTGCCGCGCTTGGTTCTGAACTGGCCTTTTCTATTCTCGTCGTACGTGGTGTATGTCACCGCGTTCTTAGCGAGCGGAAATTCTGACAAGTTTGTGCGACAATGTGTATGCAAAACAAGTTTGAGCCAACATCCGTCAGAAAAAATCCATGGATTTTGTTGTCGGAATGTCCGATCAACGTCCAATCGTGTGTACGGGGCATTAAATGACTCAGACCATCAAACAAATGTTATTATTACACAAAGATGACACGAGTAAATACAAAATGCAGTTTTTAAATGATGGTTTCATTTATTATGGCAAAAAAGCTGTCAAAACCTGCCTGGCTTTATGTGAAAAGTCCGGACTTTGACTAGGCCACTCCAAAATCGAAATTTTGCTTTGTTTGAACCATTTGAAGGTGGAATTGCTGTTGTGTTTAGGATCATTGTCCTGCTGCATAACCCAAGTGCACTTAAACTTGAGGTCACGAACTAATGGCCTGACATTCCCCCATTTAGGATTTTCTGGTAGAGCTCAGAATTCATGGTTGCATCAATTATGGTAATTTGTCCAGGTCCTGAAGCTGCAAAGCAGCCCCAGACCATCACGCTACCACCACCATGTCTGATTGTTGGTATGATGTCCTTGTTATGAAATGCTGTATTAGTTTTATGCCAGATGTAACGCATGGGCGCACACCTTCCAAAAAGTTTAATTTTTGTCTCATCAGTCCACAGAATATTTGCCTAAAAGTTTTGCGATTTATAAAGATTTTTTTTAATAAATGTGAGATGAGTCTTTGTGTTCTTTTTGTTCAGCAGTGGCTTTGGCCTTGGAACTCTACCATGGATGCCACTTTTGCCCAGTCTCTTTCTTATTGTTGAATCATGAATAGGGATGAGCCGAACACCCCCCTCTTTGGTTCGCATATAGAACATGCAAACAGACCGAAAGTTTGCGTGAACTTTCGAACACCGTTAAAATCTATGGGACTCGAACGTGAAATCAAAAGTGCAAATTTTAAAAGGCTAATATACAAGTTATTGTCCTGAAAAGGGTTTGGGGACTCGGGTCCTGCCCCAGGGGACATGTATCAATGCAAAAAAAAGTTTTAAAAACTGACGTTTTTTCAGGAGCAGTGATTTTAATGATGCTTAAAGTGAAAATATAAAAGTGAAATATTCCTTTAAATATTGTACCTGGGGGGTGTCTATAGTATGCCTGTAAATTGGCATGTGTTTCCTGTGTTTAGAACAGTCCCTGCACAAAATGACATTTGTAAAGGAATAAAAGTCATTTAAAACTGCTTGCGGCTGTAATGTAATGTCTGGTCCCGGCAATATGGATGAAAATTATTGAGAAAAACTGCATGGGTAACCCCCCAGCTCATTACCAGGCCCTTTGGGTCTTGTATGGATATTAAGGGGAACCCTGCACCCAAATTAAAAAAAGAAAAGGTTTGGGGCCCCCAGGCCCTATATACTCTGAACAGCAGTATACAGGCGGTCCCAAGAAAGACAGGGACTGTAGGTTTGTTCTTAAGTTGAATCTGTTTGTAATTTGGAACAGGTACATTTTGTAAGTGTAGCTCCAGTCAAAAAATCTATTTTTAAGCTTTTTGGAAAATATAAGGAAGGGTTATCATCACCCCTGTAACATTTGTTTTGCTGTCTGTGCTCCTATTCAGAAGATTTCACCTCACTTTCTGTCCCAATGACAATTGGATTTGGTTTTTTTTAGGGAAACAAGGATTGGTGATAAAGCATCAGTGGAGGAAACACCTTCTTCCCATATTAACTCTTACAGCAGAGAATTTCCCTTCCTAGGGGTAGATTTCCTCTCACTTCTAAGTAGGAGTCGTTAGTAAGTCAGATGTTTGAAAGTAGGGACCTTCCCTATATACTCTGCAGAAATTTGGGCATTAGGTGTTGGTGGTACCAGAACACTGTAAGCCCTCAGTTACTCTTGGTGGCCACCGTAACAGGCCTTGCTTTGAAATATTATATCAAATCAATTCAAACTTATGATCCAACTAATAACAGCTGCAAAACAAACAGTGGCCAAGGCATGGAAATCTCCTACATTGGTACTAGCAGAAACAATTCACATAATGAATAATACAATGTCCCATGCTAAGATGGTAGCCATCGATCAAAATCAAATTCCAAAATTTGAAAAACTTTGGCATCCTTGGATAAAACAACAGTTCCTGTCAAATTTCAATGACTCTGTCCTGTTGCCATGGTAACAGATTAAATGACTTACAGAGACACCCATTCTAATGCCCCGTACACACGGTCAGATTTTCCGATGGACAATGTCCGATCGGAGCGTGTTGTCGGAAATTCTGACCATGTGTGGGCGCCATCGGACATTTTCCATCGGATTTTCCGACACACAAAGTTGGACAGCAGGAGATAAAATTTTCCGACAACAAAATCCGATCGCGTCAATTCCGACCGTGTGTGGCCTGTTCCGACGCACAAAGTGCCACGCATGCTCAGAAGAAATTCCGACACGGGACAGCTCGTTCTGGTAAACTTAGCGTTCGCAATGGATACAGCACTTTCGTCACGCTGCAATGTTCAAAATGGTTTAATACAGCGCACTCTCTTCTTCTTTATAATGTGACAAGAATTAAGTCGTTTTGCTGCTCATATTCACACACACTTCTCACAAACTTTTCTTTGTGTTTTTTTAGTGGGATTCCCTCAATATATTGTTATTAGTTGTCACATCTGATAGTTTTATATTTTTTATGGGGTTTTTTTTGGATTTTAAGCCTTTTTTTTTCTTTAATGTTTGGATTTTTTCCAAGGCTGATCTTTGTTCAATGTTATTTTTATTTTTACTCCAGAATATTTTTGTGTGTTTTGTGTGTCAAGTTACCCCAACACCATTGATATCTTTTATTATTTAATCTCCAGGAGATTTTTTGTTGTTGGTGTCCCTTGTTCATTTCACATTGTATATTTGAAATGTACCTGAATCCTCACAAACAAACTGTCATTTTTGAAGTAAAACACATAGGAGAGTATAATTCAAAACAAAAATCCTTTATTAAGGGATCAGAACCAGACAAAGAGGAAGGCAACACTGGATCAACAGCAGAAATTAGTGAAGCCTGGGACCCCCACGGCAGACATCAATTCTTCAACATCAAAATTGGTGGCCATATCTAAGGGAGGGCAGTCTGGTCCGGGATTCACAGAGACTCGGATAGCAGCAGATGACATCTGTGTCCCCAGGCTGTGGTACCACAAGAGGCTGAATCTTTTGGCTGACCAGACTGGATCCAGGGCAATCACTGTCTAGTCTTCCTTTCACGCTTCCTTCCGGGCTGTGGCTGTGCAGTTGGAGATGTGGCAGGAGGAGGACCTGGAGGAGGAGGAGGACTGGGGGGACCTGGAGGAGGACTGGGAGGACCTGGAGGAGGACTGGGAGGACCTGGAGGAGGACTGGGAGGACCTGGAGGAGAGGGAGGAGGAGGAGGAGGACCATCCCAAAGCTGTGTGTGAGGTGTAATTTGGCCCCTCATACCTTTCTCCAGAGCCTCTGATATGAGGGCCTGACACATGGCTTTTTGGCCCTCCTCCATCCTCTGCATTTTATATGCTATGAATGCAGCAATGTTCTCCTGCATGGTGTGGGGTGCTCCCAGGACCTCTGTAGCCCTCCAAAAGAATCTGATAGCAGCCTCCTCTAGGGCACTCGTCCTACTGCCACTTTCTGTTTTCAGGTGTGGTGGAGGGACCTTGATATCAGCCAGCCGGCTCGGCCCGGCCACCTCCTGGCTGGGACTTCCCTGTGTATGAAAAAGGGACATAGTTGTAATGTTTTGCATCATCAATCACAATCCTAAATTAGTACTCCCAACTAACATCTAGTTAACATCATTGATTGGACAAGCAGAAATATTTAGAGGAATGCTATACCTGGCTCAATCTGGGCTCCTCCACATGCGGCCTGGAAGGCCCAGGTTGGGCGTCAGGAGCCTCAGCCAGGGGGGAAGGAAGCGTGGAAGGAAGACTTGAGAGGGATGGCCTGGGTTCAGTCTGGCCTGCCAGAAAGTGCAGCCTGTCGTAGTACAACAGCCTGGGGACATAGATGTCATCTGCTGCTCCCGATCTCTGTGAATCCAGGACTTTCTTGCGCTCCCTCAGATATGTGCTCCTCAGGCAACCAATTAATATCTTTAAATAAGTGATGTTTGCCGTGGGGATCACCTGCTTCACAATTTCACACAATTGCTCCAGTGCTGCCTTCCTCTTTGCTTGGTTCTTGAAATGGGGGTGGGTAATCTCCCACAGACAGGGCAGCTCACTTAGCATATCAATGAATAGTGACATGAAGTCAGTATCTCTCATTAAGATATCCATGTTCACTGCAAGACACAACACAAGACAAAGCCTAATGTCAGACAAAACTCTCCTAATCTTGTTACAATATAGGCCTCAATCTAGAAGCAGTATAGGCCCAAGTTTGTCTCTTACCTTCGTTCTTACGATCGGCGCGTCCAATGCTCCTTCCTCCGCTTACAGATCGTACGTAATACGCACGCGTGTTACGCTTTATACACACTGCGCATGCGTGTAACTCCGCCCGCCCCTGACGTTCTTTCTAGTGTATTCCTTGCCCCTTTTCGTTCGGCGCAGTGGGAGAAGAGCATGATGGCGGAGTTACAACAGGTGCGTGATAATAATTCTAACAACGAGGAGGAGGAGGAGGAAAGCCCGGATCCAGGCACGTCTCGATCCAGAAGGAGACGTTTTAAGGCCACAAATATGTCCTTTGGGGAGATGTTGGAGATGGTCGACATCATGAAGAAGTCCGACTATGACGGAAAGTATGGGCCTTACCCCCACCCCAACATCAGAAAGGCCAAGATCATGGCGAAAGTGGTCAGGAGTCTGGAGAGGAATTTCGGGGTACGAAGATCAAAAGATCAGCTCAGGAAGCGGTGGTCGGACCTGAAGTTGAGAGAGCCAGAGCAGTACCGAAAGATCCGGAGAGTGCTGCAAAAAAGTAAGTAGTTGTGCTGTGTTCCTATTCTTTCTGTCTTTATTCCGTTCGTTCTGCTCCATATGCTTTTAGTAATTGTAACGTTTAAAAAGGTCAACTTTAATTTTCATGGGCCCATTATTCGTTCGTATCAAACATTTTTCTTTCGGCCTCTAGAACACCATTGCATTTTCACACATTTTTGGGGGCCTTCTTGGATGCCAAATATTTGTTTGTGTGGATGGGTTTGTTACTAGAATGAAATGCCAACTAGATTGTGTGTAAGGAGAGGACACTGAGCAGCTGTTTTCACATCTGGACACTGGAGCACTAGTGTGGGACCCCAGAACACCATTTTTATTAGGGGGGGCACACAGGTGCTCCAGTGTATACTATAGGGGGGGCTACATCTGTGAAGCTTGTACTAAACAGGTAAAGTATTGCAGCTTGACAAAGGGCAATAAAAAATATACATCTTGGAACTCGGCTAAAATAGACAATTGTACCCCACTTCCAAGCAATGTTTCCTATTTCTAGTTCTGCCATCAAATATCTGTGTGCTAATTATACCATTTTTGTTTTACATAGGGGAGAAAAGACTCGGAGGACACCCCTCATCCCAGGAGACCAGAGACCCCCCACCTCTGGAAGAAGGGGAAATACCAACACAAGAAGCTGAGCAGGAGGAAGAAGAAGATGTGGTGGAGATTGGCACCACAACAGGTGAGTGTCTGCAACCACAGGCTCAGGTAAAAGAGATGGATGTTGGCAGATTTTTGAGACCTGTTTTTTTTGTTCTTTATCTCTTTTTAGGTGATCGTGATCCAGAACGCTTTACATCAGAAAGTGCCCAGATACTGATCGGGGAGATCATGGGGTGTAATCTCCAATTGCAAAACATCCAGCAACAAATCAGTGATGTTATTAAAAAAAATAATAACATCATTGATGTTTTGGGGCGAATTTAAACCCCACAAAATCACCTGTTTGATCTTACTAAAATTTTTACAATGTTTAGAAAAGCCAAATTTGGAGGATGCACACAGTGTGCCAACATGTGCTATCTGCCATCACGGGAGATCAATGGACGCGTTTTGGGGGTGCAACCCCTTCCTCAATTATAAAGTAGCGTTGAGGAAGGGCTTGCTCCCCCAAAACACGTCCCTTGATCCCCCCTGATGGCAGATAGCACATGTTGACATTCGTAAATTGGTGTGCATCTTCCAAATTTGGCTTTTCCAGGGGTGATTTCCCCCCATCTGAACGCTATATCAAACACAGTTCCTAAATACTCATGTCTGATATAGCCTTCAGGTTTTACCTAATGTGAACTTTGTAAGTTCAAGTTTTTTGGCTTTCTTGTTGGTTTTACACAGGCCTGTTTTATCTGAAATGGATATTTCGATTTTTGATAATGCCCCCCCAAAAATTGTTATACAACAAACATGTTGCTTTGTTTTAAAAACCTTTCGTAAATGCACATGTGATTGTGCAGGTATAAAAAAGTGCCTTACTCAAGAATGTGTGGATTATTGTCTCAACACTACAACACTTTTGGGGTGATGTAATAGCTGTTTTATGCAAAAATGGGGGTTATTTCCTAAGGGCAAATACACTTTGCACTACAAGTGCAGGTTCAGTGCAGTTGCAAGTGCACTTGTAGTGAAATGTGTTTTGGCATTTAGGAAGTACCAGCCAACACTATTCTTTATAAGGTTACCCAATCACGACATTTTCTGCACTCAACACATTTCTGTCAGGGTCAGCTAAAACAAACACAAGCAGTAAATGTCCACCAAGAATTTCTTTTGGTTGTTTTTTATTTGAAAAAGGTGTCACAGATTGTCTGGCATATTGATAGCCCCCCTACCCGCAAAGAACTCCAGGTATCGTAACCGGACATCACGGGCATTCAGGGAGGGCAAGCCAGGACGGCCACTTTCAAGCGCCGTCATTGTTGATGTATTTGGGATTCCAGCCTCAGGCCCAACTGAGCCAGCATAGTTGGCTGAATGTTTTCTTAAAAAATTATGGAGAACACAGCACGCCAGTATTATATGGTTCAGTTTATACTCCGCCATATGGATGGGTGTCAGAAATAATCGGAACCTGCTGGCCAGGATTCCAAATGTGTTCTCCACCACTCTTCGGGCTCTGGCCAGCCGGTAATTAAAAACCCTCTGTTCCGGGGTGAGGGTCCTCATCGGGAATGGCCGCATCAGGTGGTCCCCCAGCGCAAACGCTTCATCAGCAACGAACACAAATGGGAGACCTTCAACATTGTCCTCTGGAGGTGGCAAGTCCAAGCTGCCATTCTGGAGACGCCTGTAGAACTCCGTCTGGGCGATCACTCCACCATCGGACATCCGGCCATTCTTTCCCACATCCACATACAAGAAGTTGTAATTAGCCGACACCACCGCCAACATCACTATACTATTAAACCCCTTGTAATTATAATAGTACGACCCCGAGTTGGGTGGTGGGACGATGTGGACGTGTTTCCCATTAATTGCCCCTCCGCAGTTAGGAAAGTCCCACCGCTGGGCAAAGTGGGAGGCCACAGTCTGCCATTCCTGTGGCGTTGAAGGAAACTGTTGAGGAAAAAAAAAAAAACATTACTATTTTTATTCAGAAACCTGGCAAGCAAATTAGACACAAACATTATGGGTCAACCTCCAGATAGCATTTATTAAGGGGAATTTAACAACAACAACGTATAAGGTACACCTATCATATTCCCCCCCCCCTCTCATGGGCCATTTCTAACATTATAGGGGGGGAGCTCTTGGACAGGTAACCCTCTTCACATTTAGAGATGAATGCCTAAATAATGGGTATTACTTGGAACAGCCCCTCCTTAGTTACACTATTGGTAGCCACTGGACAGGTAAGAAGTGTCATAATACAAAGATATAAATACACACTGTACACATTTGAGCACATTTGGACATTCTGCTATTACCTATCAAGATCATAATAGGATACAAGAACTTTAAACACTACCATTGGAAAGTATACAGGCAGGCCCTTGCACTACATGCTTTGGGCAATTCATCCATAAATCTGAGCACTAAAGAGATGGGTATAGTGTGTATGGGTTTGGCAAAGTCAGCAGATAGATGATTGAGGATAGATAGAGAATTGGGATCAGCTGACTTAGCAGTTGGGGGAGGGAGGGTTACCAAAAATTTGGGGACACCACAAAAAAAAGCCTCTGGCCCTCTGCCTGAATTTAAATCAAAAATAACATTTCCAAACATTTTAGGGGGTGTTTGGGGTAAAGCACTACTATGGAGCTGAAAAAATACATTGTTAAGTGACTACATGAGGTGAATATAGGGCCAGGAGACACCATGCTGGGGAGGTTATTGAAGTAAGTATATGAAATGAAATATGTATGAAGGACCTAAAATAATAATTATATAAAAAAAGCATGCATGAGAACAAAGGGGACATTCACAGCATATTCCAATCATGGTAATTAGGGAATGAGGAAAGAAATACAATATATTAGCAAACATTCAATACCATAAAATGTGATATAAAAGGATAAAAATCTTACCTTCATATACTCCTTCTGCAGGACCTGGATGATGGCAGAACAGGTCTCTGGGATAATGATCCCCAGAGCCTGGGGGGAGATGCCTGTCGAGAACTTGAGGTCCTGCAGGCTTCTCCCTGTGGCCAAATACCGCAAGGTAGCGACCAACCTCTGCTCCGGAGTGATGGCTTGCCTCATGCAGGTATCCTGCCTGCTGATATATGGGGTCAGCGAAGCCAACAGACAGTGAAACACGGGGTCCGTCATCCGGAGAAAGTTCCTGAAATCATCAGGATTATTCTCACGGATCTCACGGAGCAAAGCCATATGAGAGAACTGGTCACGCTGAAGCAACCAATTCTTGGTCCATGAACTCCTCCCCACCCTGTTCATGGACTGGACTTGTGTCAAGGTCAGGACCCCAACACCAAGCCCCCGCACAGCACGAACTCTACGAGGAGTACGCATACGAAACATGGCTAGAAAACGGTCGGCTGCTCAGAACGAAGTAACAGAACGCACTGAAGAACAGCAAGGCCTGTGAAGAGCGACCTAAAAACCAGTAACGAACTAACAAGAATACAGTGACTAAAGTCACGCGGAACTTGCTTGCACGCACTGAAGAGCAGATACAAACCCACAAGCAAAAACTGAACGTCAGAAAACGATCTGAAAGCCACGAGTCTGAAAAAGCGCAAATCGTCTCTCACCAAACTTTTACTAACACGAGATTAGCAAAAGGAGCCCAAAGGGTGCCGCACTTGGTTCTGAACTGGCCTTTTCTAGTCTTGTCGTACGTGGTGTACGTGACCGCGTGGTTGTCGATCGGAAATTCCGACAACTTTGTGCGACCGTGTGTAGGCAAAACAAGTTTGAGCCAACATCCGTCGGAAAAAATCTGAGGATTTTGTTGTCGGAATGTCCGAACAAAGTCCAACCGTGTGTACGGGGCATTAGGCTTCAAAGAGAACTAAAAAGAATAATAAACTGACGAGCGGGACAACCTTGTGGACCATACCTCTGCCTTTCTACCTTTTTTCTTCTTTCTCTTTTCTTTTCTCCACCTTACGAATAAAGCTCATTATCAGAATTTATTTGACCTATATACACTCTACCTGTAAACAATATGTATAGTAGGTATAAATCATTTAAATACCTACAAAAGTAACTAAGGAAATGATATATATCTTTAATTTAGGTTTACGTGAACCCAATGTTTAATAGTTGAAATTTCATGATATTTACCTATATAAACCCTACTGTAAAACAATGAGCTTACTTCATAGATCCTTGTAAACTTACTTTATGTATCTTTATAATATTGTATACTCAATAAACTTCTTTTGACAAGGAAATATTATATCAAGAATTGTAATTACATGCCCCTGTTGAACAGGGTCAGAAAAATTGGGCCTTTCGTGGTGGTGTGGTGGTGTTGCCACAACACTGTAAGCCCTTACAGTTACTCTTGGTGGGCGCAGGAACGGGCCCTTCTGTGAAATATTAGATCAAAAATTGGAATTACATGCCCCTGTTGAACAGGGGCAGAAAAATTGGGCTTTAGGCACTGGTGCTGTTGCCACAGCACTGCAACCCCACACAGATACTCTAGTTGAGCGCAGGAACAAGCCCAAATATTAGTCCAAATATTACAGCAAAAATTGTAATTACATGCCCCTGTTGAACAGGGGCAGAAAAATTGGGCTCTAGGCACTGGTGCCACAACACTGTAACCCCTCACAGATACTCTAGTTGAGTGCAGGAACAAGCCCTGCTGCAAAATATTACAGCAAAAATGGTGATTACACGCCCCTGTTGAACAGGGGCAGAAAAATTGGGCCTTAGCCACTGGTGGTGGTGCCCAGGACCAAAAATGTTCTTGCAAGCTATCAACATGAACATTGAGGAGGAATAGGATAGCCACTCAGCATAACTGGATAGTCACTCAGTATCAGCATAGGCAGTCTTGACAGGATCTCACATTCATAAAAAAATTATTCGGTTACATCAGCATCAGGTGCTTGGTAGCTGGTGATCCAAGACTGATTCATTTTTATGAAGGTGAGCCAATCAACCGAGTCGGTGGACAGGCGCACTCTGTGATCGGTTACAAAGCCTCCAGCAGCACTGAATGTGCGTTCCGAAAGAACGCTGGATGCAGGGCAGGCCAGTAGCTCAATTGCATACTGTGCAAGCTCAGGCCAGTGATTCATCTTCAAGACCCAGTAACCCAGAGGATTTTTGGTTTGAAAGGTCTCCAAGTCTGATCTTGCCCCTAGGTATTCCTGCACCATGTAAATCAGACGCTGGGGATGGTTGCTGGAACCGATCAGACCTTGGGGCTGCGGACTAAAAAATTGTCTGAAGCATCAGTCAGATGGCAACCTTCTCCATCGCTCCTTCTGTGACTGACCGAAGCCTCAGCAACACATTGTCCAGGACCAGGAATTTGTAACCTCCCAGGCTCTGGAAACACATTGCACAAACCTTTCTGCAAGGCCTCCCGAAGATGTTTCATCCTCTGCTCCCTCTGCGATGGCTGGATAAGTTCTAGAGGGTTGCCAGCCAGTACTGATCCCTCTCCTTGATACCACGAATCTGAGGGTCCTTTCGCAGGCTTTGCAGGATCAGGGAGGCCATGCAGCATAAGTTTGCTGAGGCATTCGGTCCAGAGTCCTCTGGGTCACTAAGGACAACCTGATCCGCAGCCACCTCCTCCCAGCCACGTACAAGTCCTTGGGTTTCTGGGGATTGTAAATGATCCTTTGAAGGCTGCTGCTGATGCTGAGTGCTAGGCTCCACCTCCATGCTGACACAATCCTCCTCCTCCTCTTCCTTTGTGATCAGCGGGTCCGCAGGAACACTGTCTGAATAAAGGTGGCCTTGAGAGGTAAGGAAGTCCTCCTCTTCCTCAAGTGCCCTGTCCATTATTCCACACAGCGTGTGCTCCAACAGGTAAACAAGAGGGTTAGTATTACTGATGCATGCACTGTCACTGCTCACCATCCTCGTGGCCTCCTCAAATGGTGACAGGACAGTGCATGCATCTTTGATCATGAGCCACTGGCGTGACGAAAAAAAGCCAAGCTCCGCTGACCCTGTCCTGGTGCCATAGTCGCACAGGTACTCATTGATGGCCCTCTGCTGCGTGTGCAGCCACTGCAGCATGGCCAACATTGAGTTCCATCTGGTGGGCATGTCAGATTAAGCAGTTCTTGGGCAGGTTGTATTCCTTTTGGAGGTCAGCCAGCCGAGCACTGGCATTATACGACTGGCGGAAATGCACACAGACTTTCCTGGCCTGCCTCAGGAGATCCTGTAAGCCTGAGTACCTGCACAAGAACTGCTGCACCACTGAATTAGGGACGTGAGCCAAACAGGGAACATGGGTGAAGTGTCCCTGTCGGAGGGCGGAGAGGAGGTTGGTGCCATTGTCGCAAACCACCATTCCTGCCTGAAACTGGCATGGCGTCAACCACCTCTGAGCCTGCCCCTTCAGAGCTGACAAAATTTTTTCCCCCGTGTGGCTCCTGTACCCTAAGCACACCAGCTCAAGCACCACATGGCATCTTTTTGCCTGAGTGCTTACGTAGCCCCTTGAATGCCTACAGAGCACCGCTGGTTCCGAGGAGAAATCAGCACAGGAAGAGGCCATGGAGGAAGAAGAGGATGGGGGTGGAGAAGAGGTCCTCTCAGTGAAGGTTTCTGAGAGAACTGAAAGTATAGTGGGGTTGGAGATCCCAGCTGATGAGGAGCAAGGAAAGGTCCGCCTTGTTCTTTGGTGTGGGTCTCTTAAGTACGCTTGCCAACGGACTACAGGGGAGTTCGACACATGTCTGGTCAAGCATGTGGTGCCCAAGCGGCTGCTGTTTTGGCCACGCTTGATGCCCTTCAGACATATGTTGCAAACAGCAATGGTGCAATCTGCTGCACATGTCTCAAAAAAGGTCCACACCAAAGAACTTTTGGAAAAACGCGCAGAGTCAGCAGCGTCCTGCACATGCGGAGCTCTGCGGTGTGATGCAGTTGGTTGGCTGCCCTTAAGCTGGTCCCTGGAGGACATCCTGCCTCATTGGAGATGTGCCTCCTCCTCCTCCTCCTCCTCCACCCTCCTATCAGGCACCCACGTAGAGTCAGTGACCTCATCATCCCCTCCCTCCTCATCACTGGAGCAAACCTGGCAGTATGCTGCAGCTAGGGGAACATGACTGCCAGTTTTTTGTCCTTCTTGGGCACTCCCTCTCTTTGGGCTCACGTTACTGCCTTCCTCAATCTGGGTACCATCATTGGAGCCTTACAAACACTGCTCATCCTCCTGCAGCATGTACCCAACACTGTGGTCGAACAGTTCAGGGGACTCCTCAGGGCATGATGGTGGGGCTAGGGAAGGAGTGACTGATGACATTGAGCCGATGGAAGAGGCCGCTTAGGCAGCTGCATTGGCAGCCAAAGTATTCTGAGCCTGGGTGTCAGAGGATGAGGACGGCTTGGTCATCCACTCTACCAACTCTTCTGCATGTTGAGGCTCAACAGGGCCAGCTGCCAAAAAAAAGGACAAGCGTGCCCCACGGCCACGTGCTGAGGATGCACCGTGTCCACGACCAGCAATGTTGGCTGCAGACACAGAGCCTGCTTGGCCTCTTTTCCTGGCCTGTGAGCATCTGCCTCTCCTTGTTGGCCTTCCAGACATACTGTATTTGATTTATTTGTAATGTATTTGAATAAGTACACCAGGAATGGCCTGCAGTGAGATGCAGCTGCACAAAGCTGGGATGTTTATATATACTGATTCTGAATATACTGCAGCTAACTGAATCAACTGCCTGCCTGTAGTATATGAGGAAGAGAACAACAGGAATGGTCTGCAGTGAGATCTAGCTGCACAGGATACAGTACTGAATATACTGCAGCTAACTGAATCAGCTGCCTGCCTGTAGTATGTTAGGAGCAGAGCAACAGGAACAGTCTGTAGTGAGATCTAGCTGCACAGGATACAGTACTGAATATACTGCAGCTAACTGAATCAACTGCCTGCCTGTAGTATATTAGAAACAGAACAACAGGAACGGTCTGCAGTGAGATCTAGTTAAACTGGACCAACTGCCTGCCTGAAGTAGATTACAAATAGTACAGCAGGAACGGTCTGCAGTGAGATCTAGCTAAACTGGATCAACTGCCTGCCTGAAGTAGATTAGAAATAGTACAGCAAGAATGGTCTGCAGTGAGATCTACCTAACTGAATAAACTGCCTGCTTAAAGTAAATTAAATTACACACTCTCTCTCTATCTCTCTATAACGCCAGCAACACACCACACAGGGCCATCGTGCAGGCATCCTGCCTTTGGCCAATTGTGGCTCTATTTGCTTATGGCGCTGTGATTGGCCAAAGCATGTGGGTCATAGTGCATGCTTGGCCAATCATCAGTCAGCAAACCACTGTGATGACGCAGTGCATTATGGGCCATGATGTGCCGCTCGAATTTGGTTCATGAACACTGATCTTACCTGAGGTTAGTGAGGCCTGCAGTTCTTTAGATGTTGTTCTGGGTTCTTTTATGACTTCCAGGATGAGCCGTCATCATGCACTTGGAGTAATTTTTGTAGACCGGCCACTCCTGGGAAGGTTTATCACTGTTCCAAGCTATCTCCATTTGTGGATAATGGCTCTCCTTGTGGTTCACCGGAGTTCCAGAGCCTTAGAAATGGCTTTGAAACCCTTCCTAGACTGATACATGTACATTACTTTTGTTTCTAATCTGTTCTTGAATTTATTTAAATTGTGACATGATGTGTGGCTTCTTGTGATCTGTTAGCGTGCTTCACTTTGTCAGACAGCTTCTATTTATGTGATTTCTTGATTCAACAGGTCTGGCAGTAATCAAGTAAGTAAGTGAAATTTACCTTGGCTATCCAAAAAATTGTGGTTAATCACAGTTCATTCATGATTCAGCTTGGGAGGGGGCAATTACTTTTTCACATAGGGCCAGGCAGGTTTGAACAGCTTTTTTCCCTAAATAAATAAAATAATATTTTAAAAACTGCATCTTGGATTTACTCAGGTTATCTTTGTTTAATATTAAAATTTGTTTGATAATCTGAATCCTTTAAGTGTGAGAAATACGCAAAAAAAATAAAATATCAGGAAGGGGGCAAATACTTTATCACACAACTGTATGTGATCGCTGAATAAAGCTTTGGAATAATTTTTTGGAGACCCATGGTGTGCTGGTGACATTCCTTGTTCTGATAGCTCATGGTTCCAGACGGTGGTCGGTTCAGCACCCACTTAGACATGCAGCCACTTTCACAGGAACGTGTGCGTTGGGAAGAGTGTGTTGCTGTCTAGCAGGGGTTCCAGGATCACAAGACTTGCCAAATAAAATTACAAATCTTTTGGTGGGTAAAACAGATCACACATATGAATTTAAACTGTGTCTGTAGCAATTTGTCTGGAAATCAGCATTTATTCAGCAAAAAAAGCTCAGATTGGTTAATATGGATTATTTCACTTTTCATTTTTACATCTTTGCCTGATGGTATGTCGACACCTGATGTTTTATGCTTTTGTATACATTTTATGCATTTTATGTATACATTTATTTACCATTTATTTTGTTCATCATTATTATACATTTTTCAATAAGCCAAATTGTTAAAGCTTTTTTGCAGTATTCAGCATTTTTAAATCCTATTTATGAGAATGATAAACATCTAAAGTTTTGTAAGACAATTTCATCATATAATGCAGTTTTGGTCTACAGGGAAAATGCTAAATAGAAGAGAGCTTGGTGCTATTAATTCTTATTAAGCCCAAAAGGTCATTTTTTGTGTGTGTTAACCTCATGACAACTTCTGATAAGAAAACGTGTAAGGTCACCCTCGAGACAAGTAATATAAATTGGTTCGGTAATACAATGGCATACAATAACAAAGGTTTTTTGCTCAGGTGAGACTTGGTGCATCTGCCCAGATCAGGCTGTCAAATTTCCGTGTATTTGCTCAGAGACTGAGACCTGAAATAAGGTGCGCAGAGAATGACACATGCAGGCTTGGCAAGTTTCTTTATATGTTGAAAAATGATCCTTGTCTCACTGCAGCTAAATGTGCTGGACTAGTAAAGAATTGGAGCTAGATGAAATAAGCAGCTTCTTGGACCAAATCTCTCAAGCATTTCCATTAAATCAAACTACTCAACTTTGTCAAATGTAAATTTACAGTATTGATGGTATTAGCCTGTATTAGTACAGAGCTGCGGATAAATGATGAAAATTAGGATCTGATGGTAGAGTAATATAATAAGGGTATGGGTTGTGGTATGATTTAGCAAAGTAATCAAAAAGGCACACACATCTCTGAAGGTTTTTGTTGGGATTGTAGAGGTGCCAAAAACAGAATAAAACAGAAAATCTATAAAAATACATCTTTATTGGTACAAAGTTAAAAACTTTTTGGTGATATAAAAGTTGAAAAAATAACTTGTCTTTTGGTTGTACCGTCACCGTTTCTGTGAAAGAGAAAATAAATTACCATTTCTGTGTGACACAACCAAAAGACAAGTTGCTTTTTCAACTTTTATATCACCAAAAAGTTTTTTACTTTGTACCAATAAAGATGTATTTTTATAGATTTTCTGTTTTGTTCTGTTTTTGCCACCTCGAAAATCCCAACAAAAACCTTCCTGTACATACATAATATAACAACTTGGTTTTGACATTATCTCTTTGCATTGTGTAAAAGGTTATACATTTATCTACACTTTCAGTTGAGGAACTACTACTAAGGCAACCCTCACACCTGCAGTGAGATTCTACAACACAGTGTGAGATTTCTTTGGGCATCTATTTAGAAAGTGGAGTTGGGCCAAACACCCCCCGGTTCAGTTCGCACCAGAATTCCCAAACATGCAAAAAGTTCAGACCTGAACCACAAACCCTATAAAAGTCTATGGGCTGCGAACTTGAAAAATCAAAGGGCTTATATGCAAATAAGCTGCAGAAATCTCCCTCCTAAGTCTGGCTGCAGCCATTTTAACTGTGGATAGCTGAAGCTGCTACCTGTTTACTTCCTGGATTTACACAGACACACAGAGGCACACCTCTACCCCCTACCAATACCCCCCCTCTCTGCCCTACCTCATGCCAACAAAACCGTCTGAGATTTTTATCCCATTTCAACTGAATACCCCGTTCTTCTGTCAGCTTATTACCTCAACATATCTCCACGTCTTTTTAAACTGTTTCCAGCTTTCCTATTTGTCTGTTCAGTCCTCACCTTCTTCCTCCCCATTATATTTTAAGGTCTCCAGGTTGTTGTATATTTCTTCTATACTAAATATCCAGTCCCGGATTTTGGGACTTTCTACTTCTTGACATTTTTTGGGTATAAGACTTTTCGCTGCGTTTATCATGTGGGGGATTACAGATGCTTTATATTGTCTTATTGAACATGTCTATGGTATTTCAGGTATTGTTTTATTAGTGATTTCCTTTATTAATTGTAAGACCTCTTTCCAGTACTTTTTAATTCTAGGGCATGCCCACCATAAATCGAAAAAGCCATCAATCCTACTATTTTACATCCTCTCCAACACTCTGGGGGTTTCCCTGGTTGATATTTACTTATTTTATCTGGTGTTGCATACCACCTTGACAGACATTTATAGTTCATCTCGGCCGTCTTTATATCAACGGCAGAGGTGTGTGTTAATTTCAAATTTTTTTCTATAGTGTGTTTATTTCCATAGCTGAAAGTATTTTGTAAATCCGAGATATGTCATTTCTCGTTTTTACCATCGTGCAGAGGCGCTCCAGCGGCCTTAAGTCTTCCCCCGATCTTATTGGTTAAGGCAATTTCCCCACAAAGTGCCTCAACTGGAGGTACCGCCATTCATTAATCAGCATTATATCAGTGTTCAATTTTAACTCCTGGTATGTGCTTATTTTTCCCATATTTATTATGTCTCTCAGTTGCGCATTTTCCTTTTTTATCCAGTTCCCACCTATTAACCTTTTCCCGGGGATAAAATAATCATTTTCCTTTAGTGATATTATAGGTGAGTTACATTGCCATTTATTGTGTTTGTGAATCCAATTCCAAATTTTAATTGCATTACGGGTCATTTCGTGCGTGTTTTCCCCCAGTGCCCTATGTTGTGGGGGATTCCATATTATACTTCTTAATTGTGTACCACTCATTTCAGATTCTAAGTTAACCCACCTTTTTTCATTTTTTTCCTTAGCCCATTCCACCACTTGTGTAAGTGCCACTGCATTATGATACTTTTTGAAATCTGGTACGGCTAAACCCCCTTGTTTTTTCCCTTTTCTTAATACCGAGAATGCTATTCTAGGTTTTTTATTTTGCCAAATAAACTTTATCATAGTTTTTAGGGTTTTAAAATATGACTGCATTCGAAACTTGTACAATATTTTCGGAACTAGTACCATCTTTATGGTATTGATTCGCCCTATCCATGAGAGAGGTCTTATTGCTATTCTTTTTATTTCATTTTTAATTTCATCTAACAGAGGGATGTAATTAAGTATATTTTCTGGACGGAGGTAGTTAGTCTTATCCCTAAGTATTTTACGTCTTTCCTCCATGGGAAATGGAATTCTTTTTGCAAGTGCAATTATTCCTGTTTACTTATGTTTATATTTAAAATCTGACTTATTGAGATTTATTTTAAAGTTGGATATTTCTCCATACTGTTTTAATGTCTTTAATAAATTTGGCATTGTAATCCTAGGATTTGATATATAAAACAGTAAGTCATCGGCAAAAGCTGCCAGCTTATGCTCTTTGTCCATTATCTTAATGCCTTTTATGTCTGGGTGGTTATGAATCGAATCAAGGAGAGGTTCAAGGGACAACATGAACAGGAGTGGTGAAAGGGGACAGAACTGTCTAGTCCCGTTTTCCATCCCGAAGGAAGGGGATGACACCCCATTCACTTTTACAGTTGCCGTAGGATGAGTATACAGTACTTTAATCCATTGGATCATTCTTGGGCTGAAGCCCAGTACTTCCAATATTCTTATCGTAAATCCCCAGTCTACCCTGTTGAATGCTTTTTTAGCATCGATCGACAGGAATAGACCTGGGGACCTGCTTTTTTTTATCGACTGTAGGAGGAGCAGCGTTCACACACCGTTGTCCCTCCCTTATCTCCCCGGGATGAACCCCACCTGGTCGGGGTGTACCAGGTCGATCATCAGCTTTTTCATCCTGGTCACTAGTACTTTCACGTACAATTTAGTGTCCGCATTCGGTAAAGTGATTGGCCTATAGCTTGAACACAATGTACTGTCTTTCCCCTCCTTCAAACTGACCGTTATTGACACAGACAGGGCCTCCCCTCCCATCTTGTATTTTTCTCCCAAACCGTGCATGTATTGACAGAGCTTTGGCACTAAAATCTCTTTATACTTTTTATAATAATAAATTGTATACCCATCTGGTCCTGGGCTTTTGCCCAGGGCTGAGTCTTTTAGTGCTTTATAAATTTCCTCCTCTGTTATAGGTTTTTCTAGCAAGGACCTTTCACTTTCGGATAAGAGGTGTCATCTAGCCTTTTTTAAAAATTCTTTTATCTTCTCTATTTTTTCTATTACCTGTTGTCCCTTCTGGTTTACTGAGTAAAGGGTCCCATAATAGCTTTTAAACACCTTCACTATTTCTTTTGTCATGGATACCATTTTCCCGTTCTTATTTTGGGTTTTTTCTACATAATTTAAGAATTTTTTCTTTTTTAACATTCTCGCTAGGCGTTTACTAGGCTTTATTTCCCCATTTATGTCTTTCTTTTACGATTCTGCTGAATGTCCTTTTTGTCTCCTGTTCCATGATGTCCCTTAACTCATCTCTCTTAATTACTAGTCGGTGGAATATCTCCTGCTGTTGACCTTGATATTTTTTTATGATCTTGTTCCAATCTATATATCTCTTCTATTAAGGTATTCATATTTTTAACTCTCTCTTTTTTCCCCCTGCCCCTATAGAGATAAGAATACCCTTAATAAAGGCTTTATGGGCCTCCCACAGGGTAGCTTCTCAAATATCCTTTGTATCGTTGATAAGAAAATATTGTTTTATTTCTTTTATGACTATGTCAGCAACTTTCTGGTCCTGTAATAGGGCTTCATTCAGTCGCCATGAGTAAGGTTGTCTTTGGGTTCCTGGTATCCTCATCTTCCTTGTCACTGGGGAATGGTCAGATAGCGTAGCTATTTCTATATTTGTTTCAGTTACCCACTCCAGTAACCTATGGTCCACCATAATATAGTCTATCCTAGAGTACGTCCTGTGCACAGAGGAGTAAAATGTATAATCCTGTATTTTCGGGTATGGGACCCTCCATAAGTCCATCATTTGGCATTGATGTATTATCTGCTTTATCATTTTTAATAGGACATTTTTTGTACCCTGTAGACGGGACATACTGTCCAGTTTAGGGTCCATACAGAAATTCAGCTCACCGGTTAATATCACCTCTCCCTTCTTGAAGTCCATTAGCTTACCCAAGGCACCTTTCAAGTACTTTATAGAGTTTCTATTGGGGCAGTATATATTTGGCAATGTACTTGTCATTTCGCCCAATCTACCCTTGAGGAAGAGATATATCGACCTTCAGAGTCTGTCATCCTGTCCTCAAGTGTAAACCTCATCCCCTTCACAAAGCCAATTGCCACCACCTTAGCCCTGTTAGTTGTTGAATCCCCGTAATACCAGTTTGGGAAGTCTTTGGAGTATAGTTTCATGTTTGTTTCATGGGAGAGGTGGGTCTCCTGAAGAAACACCACTTCTGCTCTATACTGTTTAAGTTCTTTTAAAATTTTCTGTCTCTTAGCTGGTGTATTTAGACCTCGAACATTATATGTCAAAAAATTTGTGTCGGTCATCTGTGTTTAGTATAGTATAATGTCACTAAATAGGATTGAAATCTCTCCTGGCGGGTCCTTGTTCTGTTGAAGGTCTGGGTGTATTGACTTGTAATCAGGCTTTTGTCTACTATGGGTAGTTGCTGTTTTTTTGTGAGGTACTTCTCCCACCTCCCCCCTCTTGGACACTTACTGGCCCCTGAACCATGGGTGGGACTATATTCCGTCCCGGCTCCAGATTCTCCAGTCTTGAGGTGTGGCTCCAGCCGTGCCCCAATTTCCACCCCTCCACCCCCAAACCATGGGTGGAGGCGCGGGCCAAGAGCACCCAGGTAAACCCTCTATTACCCGTTTCGGACCCCACTATACTCTTCCCCCACCCGTCACCCTCCCTCCCTCCCCCATCCCCACATCCTCCAGACCCCTCTGGTCAGTTCTCTCCCCTTTCCCTTATTCATACTTTTCCCTCCAGGCTGATTTGCCACTTATTTACTACTGTTCGCTTTTTATCATATCATTACTCCCTCTGTCCATCCTGGAATAGCTGGGACCTGGAGATCAAGTTGGTTACAAAAATCAAAAAGAAAAAACTGCGCTTGGAAAAGAAAAATAAAGCTGCGGTTATAAGTGTGGTACACCAATAACAAAATAATAAACAAAAACCACGCTAAGATAATAATGGATTACTAAAAATGTGTAATCTTAGTATAATCCGTGCAATCCCATATAAATGTCCACAACAAATGAAGGAAGTGGAGCTGTTATACGTGAATAACATGAAAGTTCATCCAATGTAATAAAATGTTAAACAGCAGTGGAACTGGAGAACACCAAAATGTTGAGCTTACCAGACGTAAGCCAAATAGGAACAGATGGCTTAAACCCAGCCTGGGCCTTTAAACAGATGATCTAGCCGAATCAGGATGATCACACTCATCTCATATGTCCAGTCCATAGAGGTATTTATCCAAAAATATATAACACAAACATAGCGTAATACTGATATTTATAAGAACACTCAAAATGTGAAAGAAAGTGCAACACTCAACAGAAAACTAATCATGTGTATCATATATCATCCAAAGTTGACGCAGCAACTAGGGATGGTAAGTGAGTGTCATGCAATCATGCAAAAAAGTGAAATAGGGTGAAATAGGTAAATGGAATTTGCAACACCCAATATCTATTTACAGATTTAGGTAATGGTAGGACCGTACCAAATCACCCAAAAATAAACATATGCAAAAGAAAAAATTTACAAAAATAAACGTGAAAAAAAAGGGAGAAAGCAGAACCCTTTACAGATAGCACATTGCATGCACAAGCTGCTTACCAGATGACAAATTCAAATAGGCAAAGTGTCACACAACCCAACGTGTAAATAGAATAGGATTACACCAGCGAAGCTAGGGGATATTCTGCTTACCAGACATCCTCATAGAGTAGGCAGATGGGATGGAGCGCAAACAGGCTCCTATCTGGAGTGGCGTAGACGCATCCTGGCCAGTCAAGCCAAAGCTCAGCAGTGCATAAGAAGTAAAAATACCCAATAGTATAATACTGTATGATCCGGTTTATTCAAATAAAGAGTTACACTTACATAAGAAGAAGTTAAAACAGCGAGAAATTGGAGCCGGCCGGCACTCAAACATACTCCCGTCCTCACAGGGAAAATGTGGTGACGTCAGCACGTCCCTCCCAGGCGCGTTTCGTCACACGCTGACGTTTTCAATGGGGAACGGGCAGCATGCTGAGCCACCACGTTAAATACACACACCAAGCCTCGCCCTGAGTTCTGTAATTCCATCTTGAATGTGGGCATCTATATACATTACTGCCAGGAATGGGATCCAGTGGACAATCAGAAGTGCTGCAGGATCAACATCCCTCAAATTAAATGTTGCTAAATCAAAAAACACTAAAATAACATGTACCTGCATACATTATTACAAGAAATGCTCAAACATATTCTAAAATACCATCTGTATGAAAAATAAACAAATATTATGGCAAATGGGTAATATGTGTACAACCATTGCCAAACTCTAGAAATCCAAAGTACTGCACCCCCTACAGCACTAAACATGTAACATAGGTCTCAATAGTAAATAAATATTTTGCCCATGCAATTAAAAATAATATAAAATCTAAGTATAGATTTTATAAGGTGTTGGCAGGGTTCCTGTCGTGTACCAAACGGTAGTGTTTGGAAACTGAGTGATTTTTAAAACCCGTCAGAATATTAGTGACGTGCTCATTAAGCCTCACTTGGAGGGGGCGCTTAGTCCGTCCCACATATTGCAAGCCACAAGGGCATTGCAACATGTAAACCACCCCTATGGTAGAACAAGTAATAAATGGGGTGATAGAGTGGGTTCGCCCGGTTACCGTGGACACAAAGGACTGAGTCCTCCTGTTGAGACAGGAACTGAGAGAACACACCCGACACTTATTACATTTGTAGAAACCCGTCAATTGGTTGAAAAAAGTTGTCTTGATAGTTGGAGGATCAAGTATCCCAGGGGCCAATTGGTTCCTCAATGAAGGAGCCCCTCGGAAAACAACTTTGGGTTTAGATGGTAGAGCCTCCTTCAACACTTGATCATTGGTGATGATATGCAATGTTTAGAAACCAATAGTTTTATTTCCTTGTGCTGAAGGGAATAGGTGGTAATAAAAGGTACCCCAAAATTGTGATCCAAAACCTGGGGCCTGGGTTTATCACACAATAGGAGCTCCCTGTCCATATCCTGTACATCCTTCAAAACAGGCACAAGGCTCTCTCTGGAGTAACCTTTTTCAAGGAATCTTTCCGTGAGAGTGTCGCTCTGCAATAAGAATTTATCAGGATCCGAACAATTCCTACGTAATCTCATATATTGGCTTTTTGGTATTGCATTAAGCCAAGGTCTATAGTGACAGCTTTCTAAAGATATGTAGGAATTGCGATCACTTTCCTTGAAAAAGGTGGATGTAGATAAACGACTATCCTCTATGGTCAAGGTAAGATCCAGAAATTGAATCTGGGTCTGACTCGCCTCAAAGTTCAGATGAATGCCTCGATCGTTTACATTCAGGGAGGATAGGAACTGCTGAAGGTCCTGGCCATCACCGTCCCATAGGAGGAGGATGTCATCTATATATCTTGCCCACAAAACAAGATGGGGACTACGGTGGGCATAGATGATATCCTCCTCCCACTTGGCCATGAAAAGATTCACCAAGCTAGGGGCATACTTAGCCCCCATAGCAACACCACGACTCTGACGGTAAAATTTGTTGGCGAACCAAAAGTAATTATGGGAGGCCGCAAACACAAGCAGCTCCATAATAAAAGAAACCTGATCTGGGGGAAGACCTGATTCCCTTACCAAAGTATCCTTTACCGCATTCAAACCCATTTCATGGGGAATAATAGTGTATAGGGAGGATACGTCGGCACTAACCATCCACATTCCTGGTTTAATAACAATATTAGAAAGGAGGTTAAGCACATGGCGTGTATCCTTAATGTAGGAACAAGGGGCTGAAGAAAAAAATCAATGTATCTGCCCACCCGGGACGTGATTGAATCAATGCCACTCACAATGGGGCGTCCCGGGGGGAAGATAAGATTTTTATGGACCTTGGGTAGGTAATATATAATGGGAGTTTTGGGGGCTTTCGGAATTAAATAAAGACTCTCCTTCTCCCCCAAAATCCCCAACATCGAACCCTTAGAGATGATCCTACGGAGTTCCTTTGTATAACTCTTTATGGGGTCAGCAGGTAGAGGAGTATAAGTATCAACATCCCCAAGGATCCTAGCCATTTCAGCCAGATAATCCTTCCGATCTAATACCATCCCTCCCCCCTTATCCGCAGGACGGATAACCAAATCTCTATTTTTACATAAAGATTCTAAACCCTCTTGCATAATTTTTGAGTTTTTGGCATTTTTTATTTCTAACCTCTCCAAGTCCCTAAGGACCACGTCCCTAAACACTTTCAATGGGGGAGCAAGTCTTCCGGGTGGGTTAAAAAGGGATGCATTGGCCAGGCCAGAGTGGACGAATTGGCCTGTTGGTTGAGAATTCCTAACAATGGGATTACCAATCATGTACCTTTTTATGTTGAGTTTGCGAACAAACTTGTGCACATCCATATATGTTTGGAACCTGTTAAGGCTCCTAGGGGGGGTCAAACTTGAGGCCTTTGTCTAAAATGACTTTTTCAGAATGAGATAATTCCTTTGGTGCTCAAGTTAAAAATACCCTGCCCAATTACATTCTGGCTCTTTTTTGTTCGCAATCTCCTCCCCCCTCTAGTTCCTCGCTTCTTTCTACTGGTCTTTTCAGGCCTTGACCTGGCCTGGAAAAACCCCAAGGTCCTGGACCGTTGGTAGGTGGGACATTATGATTGGATGTGGACAGATTCTGAGAGGGGTAGGTGATAGAGGGATCGTGATTGCCCCGTTGCTGTTCATATGATCCCTGAGGGTCTGACCCCCCTTCATATGGATTCATATCACTCATAGGAAAAAACCTATTTTGAATAGGTAGATTGTATTCCCAATCGGGGATATATGGGTCTTGATATGGTGGTTTCTGAATTGGGTTATCCTCCTGATTAGATCTCCACCCTTCTTGATACCCAGTATTAAAACCCCGGCCTCTATTGGAATTAGGTGGACCACGCCCTCCCCCACTATTTTGATGGTTACCCCTCCATGGGGGTGGTGGCATATGTCGTGTCCACCCCCCCCTTTGGCCATAGTTGGACCTAGGGGGCTCTGAATTATGGGGATATTGAGGGGGAAAAAATTGGGTTTAGTGGGCCCCACTGGTCTTTGAGGGGACTGATATTTTTGGGGGCCTTTAAGAGTTTTTTCAAGGGGACCCTTCTTGGTGTTCCTACTAGGTTGGGGCTGTCTCGGGGGGACCCCTAGGTTATCCCCATGGCCCTGATTGGACACCTTCATCTTGGTGGTGGCCTGACCTGCTGAGTCCTCAAGCATTCTTTTTTGCCACTCAAACACCATATTATTACAGTAATCATTTAGGTCCCAATTATATTTTTTCTTTTTTTTGAGCTTCTGATCTTTGTCCTCTTTCTCAAGGACTTTCAACAAGATTGCATGACACTCACTTACCATCCCTAGTTGCTGCGTCAACTTTGTATGATATATGATACACATGATTAGTTTTCTGTTGAGTGTTGCACTTTCTTTCACATTTTGAGTGTTCTTATAAATATCAGTATTACGCTATGTTTGTGTTATGTATTTTTGGATAAATACCTCTATGGACTGGACATATGAGACGAGTGTGATCATCCTGATTCGGCTAGATCATCTGTTTAAAGGCCCAGGCTGGGTTTAAGCCATCTGTTCCTATTTGGCTTATGTCTGGTAAGCGCAACATTTTGGTGTTCTCCAGTTCCACTGCTGTTTATCATTTTATTACATTGGATGAACTTTCATGTTATTCATGTATAACAGCTCCACTTCCTTCATTTGTTGTGGACATTTATATGGGATTGCACGGATTATACTAAGATTACACATTTTTAGTAATCCATTATTATCTTAGCGCGGTTTCTGTTTATTATTTGGTTACAAAAATCTCCTAATTCTTCCAGGAACCTTAATCTCCTTGATCTTCCATCGTTTTGACCTATTAGGCACGCTGGAAATCCCCAGCTATATTTGATCTTCTGAACCCGCATTTGCTCCAGTAGGGGTTTTCGAAGTCATCGCCTAGCGAGTGTTTCTGGGGCCAGGTCAGTGAAAATTTGGAGCTCAGCCACTTCATATTTTAAGGGTGGTCTTCCCTGCATTACCCCCGTATTTCTGCTTCATCTTTGTACAGTTGAAATCTAATGATAATATCTCTCAGCTATATTTTTAAGGTTTTCTAAGCCAGTGAACTCTCTCAATCTTGAGACTGTCTTCGGCCCCGTTCTTCCGTAGAGGATTCAATATTATATTCATGATTTTTCTCGAATCCTCTCTTCTTTCCTCTGGGAGTGCACAAACTCTCAGATTTTGTCTTCTATTTTGATTCTCTTGATCTTCTAATTTGTATAAGATTTTCCTCTGGTCTACTTGCATTGTTTTGACATGTTCATTTAATTCTCTTAATTCCTGAGCTTGTATATCCGTTCCCTCCTCTGTCTCCTCTACACGTTTCAGCAATTGTCCCAGATCGACTCGTAAAGTGGAGATTTCTAGTTCTATAGGATTTTCCAGTCTCGAGAACATCTCGGACATTTCTATCTTAGTCGGCATTTGAGCATCTGTATTTCGTTCATCCATTTTACTTATTTCCATTTCGCTTTCTGCACTTGTTTAGTCTCTAGATTGATCTGAGATCTCTCCTTGCCCTATCAGTGTCCTTTACCTTCTCCTGTGGCACTTTTTGCTGTTTTCTTAATCCTGGGCTAGCCTCCTTAGTCATGTATTGTTTAATCGTGCAGGTATTTGCTTTCCCTTTTGGGGTTTTTACTTCAGTACCCTTCGTAGTTTTCCCTTTCATACTTGTTTTTTTATGACTTTCCGCCTCCCCAGTTTTAATTCCTTATATTTCTTATGATAAATACAAGTCTTATGCAAGTGTTTGAGCACTGAACCCGACTATTAAGGGTCCTTCCACCCCTTAGCCCAGTCCTGTTGCAATGTGATGTTATATGTATATATACAGTGGGGACGGAAAATATTCCGACCCCCCTTAAATTTTTCACTTTGTTATATTTCAGCCATTTGCTAAAATCAAGTTAATTTTTTTTCCTCATTAATGTACACACAGCCCCCTATATTGACAGAAAAACACAGAATTGTTGACATTTTTGCAGATTTATTAAAAAAAAAAATGAAATATCACATGGTCCTAAGTATTCAGACCCTTTGCTCAGTATTTAGCACCCTTTTGATCTAATACAGCCATGAGTCTTTTTGGGAAAGATGCAACAGGTTTTTCCCACCTGGATTTGGGGATCCTCTGCCATTCCTCTTTGCAGATCCTCTCCAGTTCTGTCAGGTTGGATGTAAACGTTGGACAGCCAAGTCAGGACTCTGGCTGGGCCATTCAAGAACAGTCAGAGTTGTTGTGAAGCCACTCCTTCGTTATTTAAGCTGTGTACTTAGAGTCATTGTCTTGTTGGAAGGTAAACCTTCAGCCCAGTCTGAGGTCCTGAGCATTCTGGAAAAGGTCTTCATCCAGGATATCCCTGTACTTGACCGCATTCATCTTGTGTAAACAGGTTGCTGTACAGACGAACGAAATGATCTCTCCACGTCTCACCTGACTAACAAATGTAACAGCGGATCCAAAGCTCCTCTAGATTGTTTTCTAATTAACCAAATTTCTTACAGTCCTAAAAAGAACCCCGAGTTTCCAGCTCCCCTTTCTCAGGGTATTGTATTTTTGTGTCCAAAATGCCCTATTTTTATATAGGAGTCTTACCCTCCTTTATTGTCCTGGGGTTGTCACAGACCATTCATGGGTGGATGTATGCCCTATTGCCCTTTACCACAGTTCTTTATAAAAAGTAAGCAGTATCTGTAGACAGTTCACCCCACTCTCACACAAAATTTACCATATGATTAAGACTTAAGTCTGAAGAGTTTGTAAATGTACAAAACAGTGCATTTACAAGCCTTAATGAAGTCTACAAACTTTGCAAGTAGACCCGTTTTGCGGGTAGGTAAGTCTATATACTTTGTGAGTAGATCCGTTTTACGGGTAAGAAAATCTGTAGTCCGACTAATAAGAGGGGAAGTATACAAACCAGCAATTATAACGGCTAGCTCCAGTATATAGAGTCTGGTGTACAAGCCAGCAGGTGTCTACTCCAGCCAATGTGACTTTAGACAGGCTGCGAACAAACTCTTAGTGGGAGTAACCAGTATATATAAAAACAAAAAATAAATTAAAAAAATCTTCCGGAGGGTCTGGGGTTGGACCGGTAAGTGTAGTGCTAACTCTACTGGTTTGGACGAGCTGTTAAGCGGGACACAGAAATCTCGTCACAGTTCTTAGTGCTTAGCGGGTATGCAGGAATACAGACCGTTCTGATAATCAGCTGGAAAGGATGTGGTAAGCAAATGGCCTGATGTTTACTCTAGCGTTTCCTCTTACAGTTCTAATTCAGCCATGTAACCATACCTCCGTGTTCGCGCCCGTCTGATTCCTCACGGTTTCTGTGTATGCTCCAGTGTTACCTGCTATACTATTTGCATCAACTTTCTTTCGCCGGGCCCCTCAGGGATAACCTCGTTGCTACTTGTTTACGGATCCCTTTCGTCCTCCAGGCAATCTGTCCACCAGTGAGTCTGTGCAGGGCAGCAGGGGAAGATAGCCGTGAGACTCCGTCCTCCTTTTTTTTGCCGCTCTGCTGTCACTGCAGTACATGCTTAGATGACCGGCTCACTAAATAGCTCGCTACCCGGGCAGGCTCTGAGCAGCAGGGGGTCCTCATTTTAGGCGGTACTGCAGCCTCACAAGTTGCGGATCAGCCACAGCATTTCCTGGGTCTTCCATCATACTCTAGTCGGTGGCACGTTCAGGCCCCTCCCTGAGCAGGAGAGCGTCACGTCCTCATCCTGCCGGTGAGCTGATGGAGTTCTAAGTCTTGTATTTCGTAAATCTTTGTGTTTAATTTTAATGCAACTTTAAACAGGAAGTTGGACCAATCAGGATGTACTCCAATGTTCACACCCATGCAGGTGGACAGGATGCCTGAGTCTTTAAAGGAGACTGAATCATGCATGTGAACTCTAAGAGGAGGTATGCAGTGTGGAAGGACCCAGTAGAGGAAGCCAAAGAGCAAGGGGACCCAAGAATCACATCAGAAAGAATTTGAGCATATGGAGATGAATAAATGTATCTATAGAATGAGCCACTGAAGGCTAATTGTGAAGTGCAGGCACCTTATCTGTCTCCCTGAATGACAGCCCTATTTGTTTGCATCTGTCATTAATGTATACAACCCCTCTGCTTTTATGTAGTATTGGTAAAGGGGCTTTATAGCAAAGTTATAATTACAATGAGTTTTATGGAAAAATTGATCATCTGAGAGACCCAAAAAGTGTTGCATAACACAAGGAACCACCTTATCCATATGTAAACTCTTATCTTTCCTTCATACTTGCTGTCTTTCTTCAAATTTTTCTTTCGCTATTTATGAACGGGAAGTGCAGCTATCTATATCAGCTAAAACCCCAAAGCGAAAAGAGGAGAGAACTCCACAAGAATGGGAATGGGGAGTGAGGGTTCCTGTCAGTGGGTGCTGAAAGAACAGGTAACATGTTCAATGGAGAAGACTGTGTATCTTCACTCGGGGCTAATGTGGGGTAGTTGAGTAGTAGTACTAAAATGACTAAACGGTCATAGTACCCCTTATCCGTGTATCTGTGGGTTTATGTTGGATTCAGAAGCAAGCCTATATTTTTGAAGACTCTCCAGTACACCACCAACATCTGAAGACATGTCTGAAGACTGCATTATGTGGGATGATGCCATCACATTCACATATTTAAATTCAATAATTTTATTAAGTTTTCCACAAAGAAGTACAGAAAAATAGGAAAACGATATGAATTCCTATTATGCATTAGAACATATAATAGAGGATTACTTGAGTGGTTAGATTGAAACAGAAGTCACGCTTAAGCTTGAACAGTAAGTATAGTATTAGCATTGATCGATCGGTAGGGGTATTTACTCCAAACCCAGACACCCCATCTGGGAGCAAGCTATGTCATAGGGTGGGAGACAATATGGCCAACCAACTTTTTTTTTTTTTTTTCTTTAATTCTAATGAATAAGAGTGAATTAGAACCATCAAACAAAGAATGTATAGTTCCATAGAGTAACAATATGCCGCTTAATGAGTATATATTAATGAAAGGAATTTTTGATTGCTACATTGAACCATAATTTCAAACAAAAAGAAATAATTGCATCAGAAACAGAATTAATAATCTGACTGAACATTTCTTATAAGTATTCAGGATTTCCAAAGAAACCAATTGAGCTCATATTTAGCTAAGTTTCCGTCTTTATAGGCTAGTATTTTTTCGTATTCAGCTATCTTGTTGACCTGTCTGATTATCTCCCTCACATTAGGTACGTCATTTGTTTTCCATTTGAGCATTATTGCCGAAAGAGCTGCCATAATTATTTGCAAGGCTATTGATCTAACTGAAACATGGAAAAACATCATATTAATACCTAGAATGGCTTGTTCAATGGAAGCTAGTAACCTTTGGAGATTAGTTTAAAGATTTCAGCCCATAAACTAAGAAGATGCAGGCAAGACCTCACCATATGTGTTAGCGTGCCTACTTGATCACATCCTCTCCAGTAGAGGTTTGAGTTAGTAACAGAGAATTTAGACACAATATATGGAGTGTAGTGCCATCTAAAGAGGATTTTTTGTGCCAATTCCCAATAGTTAGTGCAGCGAGAGTATTGTTATAAGCACTTGATTTCTCCTAGCCATTGGTTGTTGGAGTAGACCTTCCCCAACTCTTTTCCCCATTTTTGTAATAAGGTTAGTTTTTTGAATGTCATTTTAGAATTGAAAGTGTTATAAATTAACAAAATGCCTTTTTGCTTGGAATCTTGTGAGTGACAGAATTTCCAGACACTTTCTGGGACTAGGCAGAGTGTACCTCCCAGGGCATGACATAATGAGGATATCCGCAGGTATGAGAAGTTTTGTTTATTGGTAATAAAAATTTGTGGGCTAAGTCTTAAGTCTGTGGGTTAAGTCTTTCAATGGAAAACAAGTCTTGTAAATTACGAATACCCCCATGATGCCAAGGCCCCAGAGATATCTGGTATAATCCATTTAAGAGATTCTAAGGGAATGGGAATCTCCGACCAGTATAGGTTGGGGTCCCCCATTTTAGAAGGTATATCCAGGCCTGAAAGGAGGCTAGAATAGTGGGGTGATCGATAGTTTTCCCTTGGTGTTTAAGGGCATGGGACATAAGCAGGGATAAAGGAGAATTATTGTCCATCCATGCACTCTATAGTTGACACCAAGGCTTTAGTGGAGGGCTGCTGAACCAAAATTTGAGTTAATCTAATAATGATGCCATGTAGTAGTCTATCAGCACAAGAAGGCATATGCCTCCCATCAATCTGTGTTTCTGTTGGATTTGTGGGGAGCATCTCGCTTTGCTCCTGCCCAGATAAATTGTGATAGTTGTTTTTGCATGACTGTGAAAAAGGAAGTGGGCACAGGTATTGGAAGTGTCCTAAATAGGTATAACATTTTAGGAAGCAGTACCATCTTTTATGCCGCCAAGCGGCCGGACCATGATAAAAGGTGTTTTTTAAGTTTTGATTTTTCTTGTTGAATGTTGGAGATGAGTGGGATGCACATTCACATATTAAAATATGAATACTCACTACCCTAAGTGGAGGCTCCTTCATCTATCATCAAGAGCCCAGGATTTTAAAGTTAGGCACATTTTCAATCAAAAAACAGAATGTAGATCTTTTTGAACGAGTAGCAATTATTTTACCAACTATTTGAACGATAAATGTGGTACTTGTCCCTTAACTATCTTGTTTCCCTTTCACCACAGAAAAGAGAATGACTTAAATATTCTCCAACAGTTGTTTGATAATGAGTTCTCATATTTGGAGGTATTATTGCACTCTGGGGAATCCTTTGGCCCACTCTTCATATGTGGTGATTTAATGGGACTAAGATTGTGGCCTGGGAAGCCACCATTACTTTGTGAACAGGTACAGTCTACTACACATTTTTGATTATCCTAATTTCTTTACTGGCTTTATTAACACCCGATCCTTTTTTATGGAACAATGGGATATTAAGTGCATTTCTCAAACAGTACTCTGAATGTATAACAGGAGAAAAAAAATTAAAGTAAATTATCATTTTAAAGGATACAGGGACTGAACAGGCTGGCAGATGCCCACACGAAAGTTAAAGGGCCAATCTATCCATAACAGACACTCTGGATTTTAGGTATGTTGGAGAAATCACCTAATGTATCTTACATCTTTTGGGAATTCTGTGCTTGAGCTTCCAGGTGTTTCCACCTGCTGCTGTGATTGTAAATTTTAAATCATCCTGCTTAATGCATTTCATAAAATCAAGAATAATAATTGGAGGAACGTAAAAAGGTGGAAATAGAGTCTGGAACTTTGGCTGTCATTTTTAGTTTTTTGAAAGCGAAATCACTGAGGTAAAGAGGCCCATTCTGCTCCAGAAATTCAAGGTTAATGACAGGCACCTGCAACATTCAGGTACCTGCAACAATCAGTAAAGTATTGGAGATCTTTCCATGACTGTGGCTTTGACTTTGCCCATTCTATGCTGCTTAATACTGTGGAGTTGGGCGAACAGTTTGAGCCCGAGCAAAGGTTCAGCTTGAACAATAGTAAAACAATATTAGTGTGGCGCTTAAACTATGATGAGGAAAAGAAAAATAATTGATATAGATTAGGTTAATAACGTAACATATTACTCCATCTTGAAAAGCAGGGGAATTGTGATGTTATTCACCCACCTTACAGCGAAGCTGTGGGCAGGCAAGAAGGGGTTGGATACAACAAAGCTCATAATCCACAATGGCCTAAAAGTATGTCAGTTTAAACTGGACATAAAAACAAGTATTGGGGTGAGAAACTAAATGGCTAATAAAACAATAAAATGTAAGTGTGCTAACTGAACTGAACATTTGGGAAACCACACTATCATGAAAACCTAAAGTAACTGAAAACCAGGCGCATATAGGAGATATGCAACCAATAAATTGCCTAAAGGTGTACATGATGAATTACCCCTTAATTGGCTAGAATAGGATGAATGTACAAGCAAAAGCAAAGACAGAGGACAATTCCAGCAATGGAAAACAATATATGAAAAGTAAAAATAAAAATAGTAAATGACAAATTAGGTTCTGTTAAAGTTAAATTGGAATCATAGACAGTGCAGACACCAGGGGGGAAAGGGAGCATACTAGAGGGACATCAGTCTTTATTAATAAAAGCATTGATGTCACACTCCATATTCATGTCGTGGAAAATACGATTTGAGCTCATATATCCAGTAGTTTTCGAGTTTGGATACACCCCGTTTAGCTGAACCTCCCCACCAAGGGGAGATAAACCGATCTATTGCTAAAAACTGGGTACTTGTTGGATTTTTCTGATGAAATCGGGCATAATGTTTGACGACACTGTTTTTTTTCAAAACTTATATTGGAAATATGGTCGTTACCCTAATGGAGAAACTTCATGTGGTTCTACCCACATAATGTTTCCCACACGGACAAGTGATTAAATAGACAATATTAGTTGTGGTGCACATAATGAACGGCTTAATGAAATAAGATCTCTGAGTAACGTTCGATATAAAAGAGATGGTTTTCTTCCTCCCCAGAAAATTGTGGAGGCAAACATTACA
The DNA here is from genome assembly GCA_037952925.1 of Lithobates clamitans. NCBI lineage: Eukaryota > Metazoa > Chordata > Amphibia > Anura > Ranidae > Lithobates > Lithobates clamitans. Next base: position 3,038,894 of record JBBGZY010000291.1, read on the forward strand.
TTTCTTACATGGGTAGTAACCCTTCAAGTTGTGAAAAAACGTGGGTTGGGAGGGGGGCTTGATAATGCAACCCGCATCTGGAGTGACGGAGCCCCTATATAGATTACATCCACCTTATCGGATAACAGCGGCCCGATAATATGGTCTTCCTTCACTACCTGCCATTGTTTACTAAAGATACAGTATGTTTGATTTCTCAATGTTGTATAGAGAAGGACATGAAGAGTGACCACCTAAAATCCTTTGATTGTCTATTAGTTCTGCATTATTCTGAAAAAGTTCACTCCTATCAAGTTCTCGTACTCTATGTATTTCTTGATCACGATCAGATTGAAGATAACCCCTTTTCAATAAATTTATCTCTAACCAGAGATGCCTGTATCTAAAAATCTTGAATATTGGTACAGTTGCATCTCAGCCTTAAAAACGACTATGCGGAACGGAACCAGTTCTGATGGTGGCAGCTGTCGACAGGAATGTAAGAGTTATATCAGTTGGTTTAAAATAGGTACTTGTAATTAATTATCTGTTACTTTAATGACCGGATCTAAAAAGTGAATTTCTGTAGGGCTAGTTTCAAATGATAACACAATACCTCCATTATTGCTGTTAAGAGTGGCCATATATAGTTCAATTGAATCTAAGCTACCGTTTCAAAGGAGGTCATCTATATAAGGTGCCCAGAGAACTATCTCAGATCTCTTATGGGCATAGACGGCATCCTCCTCCCCATTTGGTCATAAATACATTGGCCAAACTGGGGCAAATTTAGTCCCTGTAGCCACCCCTTTCTCTTGGAGGTAAAATTGGCCGTTAAACCAAAAAAAAAAAGGGGCAAAGATTAACAATTTCATAATAAACAATTTATGGCTATGAGGAAGAGATGAATCTTAAAATAAGTAATATTGGCCTGCTTCAAATCCAAGTTGATGTGAGATACAAGTATAGAGAGATGCCACATCAGCCGTAACCAATAGGCAGCCCTCAGGAAACTTGATACTGCACAACAATTGAATGGTGTCCTTCGTGTCCTTCAAATAAGAAGGCATTTGTTTGTCCAAAGGTTGTAAATAGAAAATCGATGTATCTGCCTATTCTTGAGGTAACTGAATCTATCCCACTGACAATGGGAAGTCCAGGTGGTTTAGTGGCATGCTTGTGTATCATTGGAAGATAATAGATGGTAGGTATACGAGGAGCTAGTGGAACTAAAAAGGCATGCTCATTTTTATTCAGAATAGAATCCAGAAGATCCTGTTTAGCAATAATCCCTAGATCTCTTTTGAATCGATTGGTAGGACCACAGGGTAGTTGACTATATGTTTCACGATCACTTAAGATTTTTAACATCTCATTTTCGTAGTCACATTTGTCTAAAACAACAATGCCATTTGACGACCTACTTGTGTCATTTGCACTTTCGAAGTGGGTATTATTAAGTTTATTGGTTCATGCTATATTATATTTGTACAACATATCTTTTATTCAGTATTTTAGTGTTTTTTTCTCATATGAGATTTTCACTTCATGCTTGCAGCTCATTTTTAAAGTGTGTACAATATTTTATTTACTAAAATGACACAAGTTGCGCATCATAGAGTGTTTTTAGGCCTGGTTCACGTGGATGTACTTAGGCATACATCTATGTAAGGGCTGTGTTTTGTCCAAACAGGGATGCACAAGTGTTCTGTGTATCCGCATGGAGGCAGTCCCATTCATGTCAACTGAGATGCAGTGGCTACAGAGATGCAACTGCTGTTCTCAATTCTCTAAACTCTAAATGCCTTATTTCATTTTTTTGCTGGTCAGTCACTTGACCTTCGGCCACTCTCCTCCCCCATTTAAAGGCTACATGTGACCGGCCAGAAAAACAAACTGAAATAAGATATTTAGAGACATTATTTTATACAAACATGTACACTGTGTAGTATGGCTTGGGGTCCCAGATGACCCCAAGGGGTCCCTGGGTCCCAGATGACAACTGTGCAGTCAAAACACGTTGGGTGGACCTTCCGCTAACATCGCCTCATGCTTTTACATGCTGTATCAATTTCTTCCAAATGTGAGTGTTGAATTTATATTTTTAATAAACCACCTTTTTTTTAAACTGTATCACGCTATGTCAGCCCCCTTTTTCTATTACATGATACCCTTCCTGTGACAATAAGTTTTCATGCTCCCTGAGACTCCTGGAGCCTTCAGCTAACATCTCATGACCGTCTAAGGCTGATCGACTGATGGAGTTCCAGGATCTACTGTCCCCCATTGGGTGATTTGACCCCAAGAAGCCTTGTTGACTTGAGTGGTATATGCCCCGCCAAGTCAATAATATCTGGTAAGCCTCCTCCCTCTTTCACGGTGGTGGTGTTTGCTTCCATTTTTTCACTCCAAGTTTCCCAGGAATGCCAGGAACTTCTCACATGTGTATTGGATCACAAACCTAATTGGACTGTATTTCATCATTTAGTTCAATTTGGACATTTGTGTGTAGTGCAGTCACTATATTAGCACATTTCTTAATATCCATTCACATCTATTATGTTAGAGTTTGTGTCATTTTGTCACATATATGTTTGAATCACATGTCAACATATTGACAGCAGGATTCTTCAGGAGGATTATTCAACTCTGTATTTGCAATTTTGTAAGTATATCTAAAATATAATCTACTAACCATTCTTTCTGTTAACAATTCCTTCATTTGTATTTTAGCATATCCACGATATTATTTGATTTACGCTGTCCATTTGCAGAACAAAGTTGATCAAATCATGTAATCTTGAAAGCAAGAATCGGCACTAATAACTTGAGTGTGCTTTAATGAAAGGATAAAAGGATTAAATAAGAATATGCCCTGTCTCTGACTGCACAGACATGGTATTTGTATTCCTCTCCACTCTAGCGGAGTAGAGGCTTTCATCTTTGTAATTAATAATACGTTTCTCACCTTTCTTTTAATTGTATCTTAGGGTGATTGAACACCTTTCAGCTGGTTGTCCTTCAGTATTTCATTAAAATCTATTCAAAAGAATACAAGTCTATGTTTCCTGGAATATAGTGAACATTTTAGCAGCTGCAGCAGCAGTCTTGTGCAGTATATCTGTGCATGATCAGAATGTATGCTTCATGGCAGAGTTTTGTCTTGCTTTATTTGTATTTAAAAAAAGTTATGTGCATTTAAACATTAATTCTTATTGTTTTCTAAATTATTTAACACAACAAGCCAAATTGCAAACTACATTTCAACATAATATTATATATAATAATTATCTATCTAAAATCTATAAAAATATTATATATATATACACACACACACACACACACACACACATACACATACATACATATATATATATATATACACTTTATAGCACATATATATTGTACATTAACATCAGTCCCTGCCATCAAGGAGCTTACAATTTACAGGTCCCTTACTTATAATACATATGGTCTTCCTTCTTCCAGCAGACCTCTACGGCAGTGTTCCTCAACTCCAGTCCTCAAGGCGCCCCAACAGGTCATGTTTTCAGGCGTACCATTATTTTGCACAGGTGATTTGATCATTTTCACTGCCTTAGTAATTACCACAGCTGTTTCATCTGAGGGAAATCCTGAAAACACGACCTGTTGGTGTGCCTTGAGGACTGGAGTTGAGAAACACTGCTCTATGGAACCCCACAACCTCAGGTGTGTTGCGGATCAAAATGGCTGGAGGCTCTACTGCCAGAGCGAACAGCAATGGGGATAATGGGCAACCCTGACGGGTGCACCTATGCAAAGTGAAAGATGGAGAAAGATTATTATTAATACAGAGTCTAGCTCTAGGCTGTGAGTATAGGACCTTCACCCATTCTATAAAATTACTCCCCAGACCAAATTTTTACAGGATCTCCAGAAGGTAGGGCCACTCCACGCTGTCAAAAGCCTTTGCGGCGTGCAGCAATAGAATGGTTCTCCCTCCAGGATCATCCACTGGTATTCGCAGATTCATGAACAATCGCCGTATGTTATCGGCCGTGGAATGGGTGGGAATAAACCCAGATTGGTCGCTATGAATTAGTCTGCCTATCACCTTAGAGAGTCTGGTGGCCAGAACTCACACCAGTAACTTAACATCCAAGTTCAACAAAGAAATCAGATGGTATGAATCCGGCAAGAGTCTATCCTTACCAGGTTTGGGAAGCACCACTATAATGGCCTCCTGCATACTATCCGGCAAGTAGCCTGTCTCAACAGCTTCGGATAAGGCCTGTAGCAGAGGTGGAAGAAGGATTTCACCATAACGTGAGTACACCTCAGCCAGCAGGCCATCTGAACCTGGAGATTTATGGTGCGGGGCCTCCTCCAATGCTTTCGTTTGAACTCTCCAATTACATTGGCGGGGCTGTGTGTCTCTCTCAGCATCAGATAGTTGGGGAAAGGGATACGCCTGTAAGAAAAATGTCAGATCAGATGGCGGATACCTAGCTTTAGAGGCATAGAGGTCATTGTAAAACTGGTGGAAATCATTTAATATGTCAGGGTTAAAAGTGAGTATTTTCCCCTGTTGTAGACCTAATAGCTGTAATAATATAGGAGTCCCGTTGCTCCCTGGCCACCAGTGCCAGGAGATGCTCAGTATTTTCCCCCTCCTCAAAATAGCTTTGTTGGAGAAAGTATCTCCTCTTCTCTGCTGCGGACATTATAACGGAGTTATACAAAGATTGAGCCTCAGTCCAAGTCTCATGATTGGACTGGGAAGGGTCAGTGATCAGTGCCTGTTCCCTGCTCTGCATCTCATTCTGTACTCTATCCTCCCATTCCCTGGAGCGGTTCTTAATGCCTGTAATCTCCCAAATAAGGCAGCCCCTCAGGAATGCCTTGAGTGAGTCCCATATCACTGCTGCACTGGCAGAGTGTCTATTAAATGTCAGGAATAGGGATGAGCCGAACACCCCCCTGTTCGGTTCGCACCAGAACATGCGAACAGGAAAAAAGTTCGTTCGAACACGCGAACACCGTTAAAGTCTATGGGACACGAACATGAATAATCAAAAGTGCTAATTTTAAAGGCTAATATGCAAGTTATTGTCATAAAAAGTGTTTGGGGACCCGGGTCCTGCCCCAGGGGACATGGATCAATGCAAAAAAAAGTTTTAAAAAACGGCCATTTTTTCAGGAGCAGTGATTTTATTAATGCTTAAAGTCAAACAATAAAAGTGTAATATCCCTTTAAATTTCATACCTGGGGGGTGTCTATAGTATGCCTGTAAAGGGGCGCATGTTTCCTGTGTTTAGAACAGTCTGACAGCAAAATGACATTTTGAAGGAAAAAACCCATTTAAAACTACCCGCGGCTATTGCATTGCCGACAATACACATAGAAGTTCATTGATAAAAACGGCATGGGAATTCCCCAAAGGGGAACCCCAAACCAAAATGTAAAAAAAAATGATGTGGGAGTCCCCCTAAATTCCATACCAGGCCCTTCAGGTCTGGTATGGATATTAAGGGGAACCCCGCGCCAAAAAAAAAAAAAAAAAAAGGAAACGGCGTGGGGTCCCTCCAAAAATCCATACCAGACCCTTATCCGAGCACGCAACCTGGCAGGCCACAGGAAAAGAGGGGGGGACGAGAGTGCGCCCCCCCCCCCCCTCCTGAACCGTACCAGGCCACATGCCCTCAACATTGGGAGGGTGCTTTGGGGTAGCCCCCCAAAACACCTTGTCCCCATGATGATGAGGACAAGAGCCTCATCCCCACAACCCTGGCCGGTGGTTGTGGGGGTCTGCGGGCGGGGGGGCTTATCGGAATCTGGAAGCCCCCTTTGACAAGGGGACCTCCAGATCCCGGCCCCCCCTGTGTGAAATGGTAAGGGGGTACTTACCCCTACCATTTCACTAAAAAACTGTCAAAAATGTTAAAAATGACAAGAGACAGTTTTTGACAATTCCTTTATTTAAATGCTTCTTCTTTCTTCTATCTTCCTTCATCTTCTGGTTCTTCCTCCGGCGTTCTCGTCCAGCATCTCCTCCGCGGCATCTTCTATCTTCTTCTCCTCGGGCCGCTCCGCACCCATGGCATGGGGGGAGGCTCCCGCTCTTCTCTTCTTCATTTTCTTCTCCATTACTTTCTTGACATATCTATGTCCATATATATCATTGATGATAACATCCTTACAACTGGTTTATAATTGTTCTTTCAATTTATAGACATACCTTTTGCTCGCTGATTCCAATCTGATACCCCTGAGGAAGAGTATATCTCGAAACGCGTCGGGTACTCCCCGCATATGTGTTCCATGTGTTTTGGAGTTCTATGTTTGTGAATTATTCCTTGCATTGTATTGCTACTTTTTTGTATGTATCACGTATGCTGCATATTTACCCCATGTAAAAAGATCCTTTTAAAGATCTATACCACTAATAAACACTTTATCATACAACCTCTGTATGTCCCACACTCTTTATGACCTGTGAGTAGGTGTTCCCTTTAATGCCCCGTAAGAGGATAAATTTCCATGTAACTAGTTTAATTTGGGATGTGGGTTCACCTACCCCTTAGACCAATTCAGCACCAACCCCTGCCTAGTTAAACTTCTCCGGGTAGCAAATACCCACGATTCCTCGCTAGGTGCCCAGTTGGTCTATCCAACTATATGTATTTACATTTATATTACTGCAAACTACGTTTTTGCACCATTACTATGACTAACTATACCCATCAAAACTGGGACAGTTTTCACACAGTTTTCACACAGAAAGAAAAAATTGACTCTGAATTATTCTCCACTTTCTCCGAACTGAGGAAATTACTGGAGAAAAAATCCCTTAACCACTGGCATATCCATTCTTTTCAACAATACCTCACTAACCATATTAATCCCTTTGGCCTAAGGATCCAGATTTTCCCCACAATGGAGAACATCGGATCCAAGTTTAAAAAGGATTGGGAAGATAACCTTTCCACATGCTCTAACAGGATGATGTCACTTCTCATTGATGAATACAAGACCACCATTACACAAATAGATAGAGAACTAGAACCCCTTTACACCAAACTATCCACCCTGAAGACTCATGCCCAATATAAACAACAAGGCAAAGAACTCAACGAGCATTTAGAACGGTTTAACCGCGATGTCCTTATAAAAAAAGAAAACAAATTCCTCAGGGACTCAAGGGCCTTCCAGGAACTTAAAGCGTATCACTGGAAGACCCCCAACCCCAGAAACAGACCCCACCCTAGAACCAAATATAATACTCAGGACCCAGCTTTCTCTGGTGCATCTTCTGTATCATCCACCTCCTCCCATAAACCATTTCACTATAATAAGTCAAGAAAAAACAAGAGAGACTCACAAGGCAATAGCTCCCAGGAAAAATCACATAAAATACGCATTACAGAACCTTCCTTAGATATACATGACACCCCCATGCCTAGCAGCAATTTCACTCCTTTCAGTTTTCAATTTGAGACTAACACCCTGCTTCCAAGGATTATACCTTCAGGTACCAAGGCACCGCCACTACAAGCCCACTCTGACAATCGCAGCAGTGCACTCCCTTCGAACCGCTATGACTCATGGATCAGGTAAGGACTGAACCTTCTCCCACTACTGTTTCCACCACAGACAACCTCAATGTCATCAATCTGTCATCTTACCCCCTATCAGATATGCAGACCAGAGTCCTAGCCAAGGGCTTAAGCTTTTGTCCCAACCAAGACCTAGACCAATTTGAGGTCAGCAAAGACATTCAATTGTTTGCCAGAAAGCTAATACTTAAAACTAATGTATACAAAAGAGACACCCACCAAACCCAATTTTGAGCAACATGAACTAAAAGCTCTTGACACGCTTGTCGAACTCCTTGAGGAGAACGACACACCAGACCTAATTGATCGCATTGACTTGGAACAGCTGCTCGGTCGTTTCGATCAATCGGACCTCCCTCCCCCCCCACCATGTGTATTTAAAAACAAATCTGACAAATTTCCCAATCTTAACACCAACCCCAATGTTGCTGCTTTTGTCAAACTCACCACTAGGGACATATGCAAAATTAAGTCCCCAGACCACAAAAAGGACAACTTGATGTGACATGAGCGTGAGGCTCTCCGCTTACTCAAGGACCACCCCACAATAACTATCAAACCCTCCGACAAAGGGGGGAACATTGTAGTGATGGACAACGAGCTGTACATCAACATGTGCACTCAAATACTTGATAACCACGACTGGTACTGCAAGATACCGGCGATGAAAATTGAAAGATATCACAGGGAGTTTTACAGCTTGATTGACCGCGCCTACAGTGAGGGTGTTATCAACAAGGCTGAATGGGACTTCTTACGCACCCCACACCCACCTACATTTTATGCCCTACCCAAGGTGCATAAAAATCTCACATGCCCACCCGGGAGACCGATCATCTCAGGCAACGGCTCCCTGACTGAGCGACTCAGTCAATTCATAGACAGATACCTACGCCCCCACGTCCTCAAGCTTCCTAGTTACATCCGGGACACTCCGCACCTCTTACAGAATGTTGATGGCCTCTGCATCCTTCCCGAGTCAGCACTCGTGGCAGTGGATGTGGAGGCCCTCTACAGTTCCATTCCACATGACAAGGGCCTTTCCTGTATACGGCATATACTCTCACTTAACAGTCAGTACAACCAAAAGACAAATGAGTTTCTACTAGCAGCACTCGAATTCATTCTTACCCACAACTTTTTTACATTTAATGGCTCCCACTACCGCCAGGTGCAGGGCGTCGTGATGGGGACCTCTTGTGCCCCATCGTACGCCAACCTGTACCTGGGGGAGTGGGAACATATGATACAGGAATCCACGCATCTCGCCCCATACATGGAGAATGTTGTTGTGTGGTACCGCTACATCGACGATGTTCTCCTAGTGTGGAACGGACCCACATCCTTACTACCTGCGTTCCTTCAGTCACTCAACAACAATAATTTTAACCTATCTTTCACCATGACTTGGGACCACGAGTCGATCACTTTCCTTGATGTCACCATCTACAAGGATAGTGAGGGCTCCCTCAGCACCATTCTCTTCAGAAAATCCTCTGCAGGCAACTCCATACTTCATGCCAGCAGCTTTCACCCTCAACCACTCATTGCCTCCATTCCATACAGCCAATACCTTCGCACTAGAAGAAATTGCACTGACGATACAACCTTCATCAAAGAAGCCAAAATCCTACAAACACGATTACGCGCCAGAGGCTATTCCAATTCCTGTCTTAAAAAAGCATACAAGAGGGTCTGTGCCAGAACACACAACGACATACTGTACAACCCCTCAATAAAAAAACCCAAACCCCAACCCATTTCCATCACAAGGTTTTCTAACCAACACATGGCTATCAAGAAAACCATATCTAAATACTGGCACATGCTTACCATGGACCCTCTCATTGGCCCCTTTGTACCCCCCACACCATCACTCACTTACAGACGGGCTGGCTCTCTCCGAGACCAACTGGTCAGGAGCGAGTTCAAAGGTAGGGGAAAACATGACCCATGTAAGAACAAAGGTACTTTTACATGTGGCGGATGCAATTATTGCAGGTTTCTCAACACCTCCAAACATATTATCCTACCCAATGGCGAACCCTTCACACCTAGACACTACACCAATTGCAAAACATGTGGGGTAGTATATCTACTTACATGCGAATGCACATGTTTCTACATAGGGAAAACCATACAGGAGTTCTGGCGTAGGGCTTACAGACACATTGCAGCCATGCAAACCTGCAACCCCAACCTACCCTTGGGTCGCCATGTTACCAACATACATGATGGCATTTGCCCAAAATTCTGGTTCATCATCCTTGATCGTGTACATCCCGGTATACGTGGAGGAGATATGAATAAAACACTTCTACAATTAGAACAGAGGTGGATTTTCAGACTCAGAGCCACCCAACCCCCAGGATTAAACACATGCATCTCCTTTAGACCATTCCTGGAGGGTTTCGCGTCTGGAGGCTCTGAATGGGAACCAGATGAGACCCCCCTCCAAACTTGAACATACACACATTACCCTTTTTTTTTTTTCCTTTTTTTTTTTTTTCACATATTGTATATTATGTATATAGCAATTTTGGGGAGCCCTCTTATTTATGTCCATAAGACTCCTGAAGTATACCTTGCCTTTTTTTTTTTTTTTATTGGGCTCATTACAAATATTGTCTTCATTACTCCTCCTATAACTCGCTGTTCCTCCTCCCCCTTTCCTTCTTCTGGCCAACCCCAGTACTGCCATGTCTTCCCTGTGTGCTCTCTGTTTACAGTTCCTGACTTCTTAACACCACCACTGGATCTGTCCTGCCCCTTCTCCTCAGGCTGCGGGGCCATCCCGCTCCGGCCCGTGCTGCTGGATTTTTTCCTCACTCGGCACGGGGGGGGCCATCGGCGCGGGTCTCGGCTCCACCCCCTACGGCGTACATCATCACGCCGGGGGTTATACGTCACCGCACCTGGAGGCTCACATGCACTCCAGTGGCAGTGTCCTATGGGGCCGGTGCGCGCGCCCCCAGGCTTGGGGGGCGTCTACCTCTCCACCCATTGGCCGCGCCCGCGACCAATCGCGGGCGCTGCGTCACTATATGACGAGGCATTTCTCTTCCATACATCCCACGGCGTCCTTCACCGCTGATCTGCACCACACGTAGCCCGCACCTGGAACCCCATCGAGGTAAGACTGCCTTAACATTGGACTTATATTCACCATAGGGTTCACACCTAGCTCACTGTCCTCCTTACCTCCTGTCAGACTGAACTCTGCAAGTCCTTCCTGGCCTGGCACTCTTGTCCCCTCCAGTGCCCTGCAACACCCTTTGGCTGGCACCATACTACTTCCCTGCCTGCAGCAACAGGGACCCCCCTACTTTGGGGGTTATCCGGCTGGAGTACTACACCAAACCATACAAGACCCAGGCCCAGACGTCCTTTGCCCTCAAGCGCCCCCCCTAGTTTTTACACCAGAAAACCACCGACGGATTTACCCAGGTATGCTAACTATGTCTATGCCTATCATCTCTTAGTGGGTACCACACACCTGTGGTCCAACCTATATCCATGTAACACATATCCACATGTATTTATACATACCCTCCCCTTTGCCTCTTCATTACCCTACCCTCCCTTCCACTTCTTACTCCTTACAGACTGGAGCTTCTTCCAGGACCTTCCCACTCACCGGTGGCCTTTTTTGACGCCCTCTGCTGAGGAATTCTTCCCTGGTGGCCGCACCTGGGGTAGGCACTGTGGCCTTGCGGGTTGTGGACCAGGAGCAGGACATACCTTTACCTCCAGTGGTGTTACGTCCCCCCCCCAGGACACTTCTTTTTAACATGAATGCAGCATTTGACACATGCTCTCCAAGCAATACTATATGGTTAGTAACCGTTTTGCTTTTTCATGTATATTGTATACTTGTATTTTAACTATTACTTTCTTGACATATCTATGTCCATATATATCATTGATGATAACATCCTTACAACTGGTTTATAATTGTTCTTTCAATTTATAGACATACCTTTTGCTCGCTGATTCCAATCTGATACCCCTGAGGAAGAGTATATCTCGAAACGCATCGGGTACTCCCCGCATATGTGTTCCATGTGTTTTGGAGTTTCTATGATTGTGAATTATTCCTTGCATTGTATTGCTACTTTTTTGTATGTATCACGTATGCTGCATATTTACCCCATGTAAAAAGATCCTTTTAAAGATCTATACCCCTAATAAACACTTTATCATACAACCTCTGTATGTCCCACACTCTTTATGACCTGTGAGTAGGTGTTCCCTTTAAAGTCCCGTAAGAGGATAAATTTCCATGTAACTAATTGGGATGCGGGTTCACCTACCCCTTAGACCAATTCAGCACCAACCCCTGCCTAGTTATTCTTCATTTTCTTCTCCGGACCACTCTGCACCCATGCTGGCATGGAGGGAGGCTCCCGCTGTGTGACGGCGCTCCTCGTCTGACAGTTCTTAAATAACGGGGGGCAGGGCCACCCGGTGACCCCGCCCCCCTCTGACGCACGGTGACTTGACGGGACTTCTCTGTGACGTCACGGGGAATGCCACAGGGAAGTCCCATCAAGTCACCGTGCATCAGAGGGTGGCCACCCGGTGACCCCCGCCCCCCCCATTATTTAAGAACTGTCAGACGAGGAGCGCCATCACACAGCGGGAGCCTCCCTCCATGCCAGCATGGGTGCGGAGCGGTCCGGAGAAGAAAATGAAGAAGAGAAGAAAAGAAGAAGAGAAGAAAAGAAGAAGAGAAGAAAAGAAGAAGAGAAGAAAAGAAGAAGAGAAGAGGACAATCTAAATTCAGAGGTCGTACGTGATGACGTATCGCGCATCACGGAGGGAGGGAGGTGAGAGTGTCTGCCGGAGAAGCGGACGCTCCTGGGATCCCGGAAGTGTGTGCTATCCCGCCGCCGCACATGGAGAGCTATGCACGGCTATAGTGCGTAGTGGAAGACCCCCGATCACCACCCCGAAAGCCGCATCGGAAGATCCTAGAACCCACCGAGAGAGGAGGAGAGGGAGCTCCATGTACCGCTGCGGAGCTACAGAAGGAGGTGCCGAGTGAAAGCTGACGGCGCCTGAGAGAGGGTTTGATTGGTGTCCCCTCCCCGCGGCCCCCCCCCCCCCTGGTCTATCGTCAGATACTGTGGAACCCGCACGAACCCCCGCCGAGTCTGGGACTGGTAAAGTAGGAACAGTTTGCTTTTCATTTGCATTGTTTCCTTCCCTACCCATGGGATATGGGACACACTATTACACTGCCTGATTCCCGAAAATTAGAAGTTAATTAGTAAGAAAGGAGTTGAGGGTACTACCATGTCTGTTTTCCCCTTGTTGCATGGAAAATGAAGCCTGCTTGAGCTTGCAAGGGAGGGACAGGGCTACTGTGAAAGTTTTGGAGTAAACAGAAGAGGGGGAGGAAGAGGAGGCGTATATATATATATATATATATATATATATATACACACACACACACATGGAAGTAATCTCAGCTTATACTGTGATATTTTCTAAACAAGAGTGTAAAGTAATATATCAATCAAAAAAGATCTGAGGATAAATGCAAAGAAGAAGAACGCAAACTATATTCATTTGGAAGGCAAATAAAAGATCGCAGGGGGAAGATACTCAAATAGAGGTTTCCCTGAGATACGTGTGCAGGGAGGGGGGTGGGAGAGGGTGAGGGGATGGGGAAACTCTGTGTACAAGGAAGTAAAAGGGAAAGAGGAAGGGGAAAGAAGAAAGTTAAAAAGGGAAAAGTTCGGAGTAGTTCAGTAATGCAGGTCCAACAAAAGAGTGAAAACGGATGAGGAAGTTAAATTTTATGACCTATAATGTAAAGGGTCTTAATGAGCCTTCAAAGAGATATAAGATATTGAAGGAACTGGAGAGATACAAAGCAGGGGTAGTATTTCTCCAGGAAACCCATTTGACATCCTGCTCTAAGAGTAGGATATGGTCAAATGCATATCCAAGTTGGTTTTATGGGGATTCAATTACATCAAGGGCAAGAGGAGTGGCAATAGTAATAGCAAAAGGGGTAAATTTTAAGGTAGATGAGAGAGTAACGGACCCGGGAGGGAGGTACATATTCCTGAAGGGCTCCCTGGAGGGTTGGAGCTGCACACTGGCCAATATTTATGCTCCGAACCAAGAGCCAAGTGCTTTCTTAATGAAAATATTGGAAAAATTGATGGAGTTTAAAGAGGGAGGTCTGATAATGATGGGTGACTTTAATATATGTATGGTACCAGAGGTAGATAGTACGTCGCGTGCGCTGGGGACAATGAACGAGAGGCTAAGGAAGTTAAAACGGAAGCTTCACTCATGTCAACTGGTGGATATATGGAGGGTTAAGAACCCAAAACAAGAAAGATTTCTCGTTCTACTCCTCAGCGCACGGGACATACTCTAGGATTGATTACATACTGATAGAGCATGTATTACTGGACAGAGTGGTGGAGTCTAGGATAGAGGTGACTACTTTGTCGGACCATGCTCCGGTTAGTATGGAAATGTATGTCTCAGAAAATCAGAGAACCCCAGTAACTTGGAGATTAGACGAAGATCTTCTTCAAGAAGCAGAAAATGTATATTTTCTATTAAACGATACAGGAGAGATCACTGGGTCCTCCTTGTGGGAGGCCCACAAGGCCTACATAAGGGGGATATTAATGAAGATAGGGGCAACGGGGAAAAAGAAAGCAAAGGAGCAAATTAAAAAACTAACTGAGGAAGTATATAAATTAGAGCAGGAACATAAGAAGGGCTCGGGTCAAGGGAAGAGAGTTTTCCAAAAATTAACTCAGAAAAGAGAGGAATTAAAAGATCATATAGACTTAGAAACAAAAAAGGCATTTTTCAAGGTAGCAAAAGAAAGATACCAGAGTAGAAACAAGAGCAGCAGATCACTAGCAAAAACATTAAGAAGGAAAAAGGCTAGAAATTACATAGAAAAAATTCAAAATAGTAAAGGAGTAATGCTCCATACAACGGGAGAAATAGGGGAATCCTTCAGGGAGTACTATAGGGAGCTATACTCACTACCTAAATGTACAAGGCAAGATGGGGCACAAGTTAGGAAGATAGAAGAGTTTCTTAATAAAGCGAACCTTCCAAAGATCATTGAGAACGATAAAGATATCTTAGAAAGCCCGATAACGATAGAAGAGATTAATAGAGCGCTCTCTGAATCAGCTCCAGGTAAAAGCCCGGGTCCGGATGGATTTACCAATATTTACTATAAAAAATTTAAAGAAATATTATCCCCTAGACTCTGAGTACATGAATGGGTTGGGTAATGACTTCGAGCTGAGCAGAGATGCGCTCAAAGCGGAGATCACGGTTATCCCAAGAGGGGAAAAATGCTACGATATGTTCTAGCTATAGGCTGATCAATACGGATGTAAAACTATATGCCAGAGTCTTAGCAAACCGGTTAAAAGAGACACTCAGAGACTTGATACACCCAGATCAAGTGGGGTTCACCCCAAAAAGAGAAGGGCGAGACAATGGCGTGCGAGTGCTTCTCTTGCTTCAGCATATCAAGGACAGGGGACCCCCAGGTCTACTCTTGTCTATAGACGCGGAAAAAGCGTTTGACAGAGTAGACTGGGGGTTCATGTTCCAAACTCTGAAATGTATGGGACTGGGCCCGAAAATGATTAATAGGATAATGACTCTCTATAATCATCCCACGGCCTCGATAAGAATTAACGGTTCCCCATCGAAGGTTTTTGAAATGGAGAATGGGACGAGACAAGGGTGCCCCTTGTCCCCCTTGCTCTTTGTCCTATCCTTGGAGCCACTGTTGGCAGTAATAAGGGCGGATCCAGATATTCGGGGTTTCTGGGTTAGGGATGAGGAGCATAAGGTCGCGGCTTTTGCCGACGACGTTCTGCTTTTTGTAACCAACCCGAGAATCACAATCCCAAATATCCTCAGAGTTTTGAGTCAGTACGGAGACGTGTCAAACTTCAAAATAAACGCGTCAAAATCGGAAATCCTGAATATAAACTTAAGTAAGAGAGAGGAAAGTAAGATGAAACAGGAATTCAAATTTATTTGGAAAAAAGAAATAAACTATTTGGGCATAAAACTGGCAAACTCACTGGGGAAGATCTTTAAATTAAATTTTATCCCACTATTAGATGAAATTAAAGCTCAGAGCAAAAAGATAACAAGCAAACCGCTTTCATGGATTGGACGCATCAATGCCATTAAGATGATAATACTACCTAAAGTCACTTATAAATTACAGATGCTCCCATTAGATATCCCACAGTACTATTTTAGAAAACTTAAATCAATTATCACGAGAACTGTCTGGAAAAACAGAAGGGCAAGAGTGTCATTTGACATCCTAAAGCAGGAGAAGGAGAGAGGGGGTCTGGCGTTGCCCGATATCCAGGGGTACTATAAGGCAACACTGGTGTCAAGAGCGATAGAGTGGTTTCGAGAAAATACACAGAAAAGATGGGTGAATATAGAGAATAGTTTGAGTAAAGCACACTTAGGGCACACGATTTGGAACCCTCCACACTATAGAGTACTAGATGTCAACACTAGGGATGAGCCGAACACCCCCCGGTTCGGTTCGCACCAGAACCCGCGAACGGACCGCAAGTTCGCACGAACGTTAGAACCCCATTGACGTCTATGGGACTCGAACGTTCGAAATCAAAAGTGCTCATTTTAAAGGCTAATTTGCATGGTATTGTCCTAAAAAGGGTTTGGGGACCCGGGTCCTACCCCAGGGGACATGTATCAATGCAAAAAAAACTTTTAAAAACGGCCGTTTTTTCGGGAGCAGTGATTTTAATGATGCTTAAAGTAAAAAAAAAAAAGTGAAATATTCCTTTAAATATCGTACCTGGGGGGTGTCTATAGTATGCCTGTAAAGTGACGCGTGTTTCCCATGTTTAGAACAGTCCCTGCACCAAATGTCATTTTTAAAGGAAAAAATCTCATTTAAAACTGCTTGCGGGTTTAATGTCATGTCGGGTCATGGCAATATGGATGAAAATCAGTGAGACAAACGGCATGGGTACCCCCCAGTCCATTACCAGGCCCTTTGGGTCTTGTATGGATATTAAGGGGAACCCCGCACCCAAATTAAAATAAGGAAAGGTCCCTATATACTCTGAACAGCAGTATACAGGCGGTGCAAACAAGACAGGGACTGTAGGTTTGTTGTTAAGTAGAATCTGTTTGTAATTTTGAACATTTTTAATGTGTTTAGCTCCAGCCAAAAAATCTTTTCTAAGCTTTTTGGAAAACATAGGGAAGGGTTATCACCCCTGTGACATTTGTTTTGCGTCTTTCCTCCTCTTCAGAAGATTTCACCTCACTTTTTTGTCCCAATGAAAAATGTTTTTTGAAAATTTGTGTTTTTTTGTGGAACAAGGATTGGAAAGCATCAGTGGAAAGGAAAAATTGTTTTCCCATATTAACTCTTACAGGAGAGAATTTCCCTTCCTTAGGGGTAGATTTCATCTCACTTCCTGTTGTCTCCTTCCGTTTGCAAGTAGGAGTCGTTTGTAAGTTAGATGTTTGAAAGTAGGGTCCTGCCCTATATACTCAGCAGAAATTTGGGCCTTAGGTGTTGCTGTGGCCAAAACACTGTAAGCCCTCACAGGGCCCTGCTGTGAAATATTAGATCAAGAATTGTAATTACATGCCCCTGTTGAACAGGAGCTGAAAAATTAGGCCTTAGGCACTGGTGCTGGTGCCACAACACTGCAACCCCTCACAGACACTCTAGTTGGAACGCAGGAACGAGCCCTGCTGCAAAGTATTGCATCAAAAATTGTAATTACACGCCCCTGTTAGACAGGGGCAGAAAATTGGGTCTTAGGCACTGGTGCTGGTGCCACAACACTGCAACCCCTCACAGACACTCTAGTTGAAACGCAGGAACAAGCCCTGCTGCAAAGTATTGCATCAAAAATTGTAATTACACGCCCCTGTTAGACAGGGGCTGAAAAATTGGGTCTTAGGCACTGGTGCTGGTGCCACAACACTGCAACCCCTCACAGACACTCTAGTTGGAATGCAGGAACGAGCCCTGCTGCAAAGTATTACATCAAAAATTGTAATTACACGCCCCTGTTAAACAGGGGCTGAAAAATTGTGCCTTAGGCACTGGTGGTGGCGCCCAGAACCAAAAATGTTCTTACAAGCTATCAGCGTGATGATTGAGGAGGAAGAGGATAATTACTCAGGGATAGTCACTCAGCATCAGCATAGGCAGTCTTTGAAGGGATCTGAGATTTCAAAAAAAATTATTCGGTTACATCTGCATCAGGTGCTTGGTAGCTGGTGGTGATCCAAGACTGATTCATTTTTATGAAGGTCAGCCGATCGACCGAGTCGGTGGACAGACGCACCCTGTGATCGGTTACCACGCCTCCAGCAGCACTGAATGTGCGTTCCGAAAGAACGCTGGATGCAGGACAGGCCAGTAGCTCAATTGCATACTGTGCAAGCTCTGGCCAGTGATCCATCCTCAAGACCCAGTAACCCAGAGGAT
Source organism: Lithobates clamitans (assembly GCA_037952925.1). Lineage (NCBI taxonomy): Eukaryota > Metazoa > Chordata > Amphibia > Anura > Ranidae > Lithobates > Lithobates clamitans. The sequence continues at coordinate 3,056,985 of JBBGZY010000291.1, forward strand.
TTTCGGTGGGAAAGGTGTCCAAGTCTGATCTTGCCCCTAGGTATTCCTGCACCATGTAAAACAGACGCTGGCGATGGTTGCTGGAACCGATCATACCTTGGGGCTGCGGACCAAAAAATTGTCTGAACGCATCGGTCAGACGGCCACCTTCTCCACCGCTCCTTCTTTGACTGACCGAAGCCTCAGCAACACGTTGTCCAGAAACAGGAGTTTGTAACCTCCCAGTCTCTGGGAACGCGTTGCACAGACCTTTCTGCAAGGCCTCCCGAAGATGTTTCATCCTCTGCTCCCTCTGCGATGGCAAGATAAGGTCCGCAACCTTACCCTTGTAATGTGGATCAAGGAGGGTTGCCAGCCAGTATTGGTCCTTCTCCTTGATACCACGAATACGAGGATCCTTACGCAGGCTTTGCAGGATCAGGGAGGCCATGCAGCGTAGGTTTGCTGAGGCATTCGGTCCGGAGTCCTCTGGGTCACTAAGGACAACAACGTCCGCAGCCACCTCCTCCCAGCCACGTACAAGTCCATGTGTTCCTTGGGACTGATCCCTTAAAGACTGCTGATGCTGAGTGCCAGGCTCCACCTCCATACTGACACAATCTTCCTCCTCCTCCTCCTCCTCCTCCTCGTCCTCTTCCTGTGTGATCGGCGGGCACGCAGGAACACTGTCTGGATAAAGGGGGCCTTGAGAGCTAAGGAAGTCCTCCTCTTCCTGCCTCTGTTCTGCCTCAAGTGCCCTGTCCATTATTCCACGCAGCGTGTGCTCCAACAGGTGGACAAGGGGGACAGTGTCACTGATGCATGCACTGTCAGTGCTCACCATCCTCGTGGCCTCCTCGAATGGTGACAGGACAGTGCATGCATCCCTGATCATGGCCCACTGGCGTGGGGAAAAAAAACCAAGGTCCCCTGACCCTGTCCTGGTGCCATAGTCGCACAGGTACTCATTGATGGCCCTCTGCTGCGTGTGCAGCCGCTGCAGCATGGCCAACGTCGAGTTCCACCTGGTGGGCATGTCACAGATTAGGCGGTTCTTGGGCAGGTTAAACTCCTTTTGGAGGTCCGTCAGCCGAGCACTGGCATTATATGACCGGCGGAAATGCACACAGACTTTCCTGGCCTGCCTCAGGACATCCTGTAAGCCCGGGTACCTGCCCAAGAACCGCTGCACCACCAAGTTAAGGACGTGAGCCAAACAGGGCACATGGGTCAGTTGTCCCTGTCGGAGGGCAGAGAGGAGGTTGGTGCCATTGTCGCAAACCACCATTCCTGCCTTAAGTTGGCGTGGCGTCAACCACCTCTGAACCTGCCCCTGCAGAGCTGACAGAACCTCTGCCCCAGTGTGGCTCCTGTCCCCCAAGCACACCAGCTCAAGCACCGCATGGCATCTTTTGGCCTGCGTACTTGCGTAGCCCCTTGAACGCCTACGGAGCACCGCTGGTTCCGAGGAAGAGGCCATGGAGGAAGAAGAAGAGGAGGGGGTGGAGGAGAGAGGTGTGTCACAATCAGCATTTTGGAGGCGTGGTGGCGGAACAACCTCCAACACTACTGCACCTTGTCCTGCATCCTTCCCAGCTGCCAGCAGAGTCACCCAATGCGCCGTGAAACTTAAGTAACGTCCCTGTCCATGCCTGCTGGACCATGAGTCAGCGGTAATATGCACCTTACCGCTGACCGCCCTGTCCAGCGAGGCATGGACATTGCCTTCCACATGCCGGTAGAGAGCCGGAATCGCCTTCCGTGAGAAAAAGTGGCGTTTGGGTACCTGCCACTGAGGAACCGCACATTCCACAAACTCACGGAAGGGGGCAGAGTCTACCAACTGAAAAGGCAGCAGTTGAAGTGCTAGCAATTTTGCCAAGCTAGCATTCAACCGCTGGGCATGTGGATGGCTGGGAGCAAACTTCTTTCGGCGGTGCAGCAGCTGGGGCAGGGAAATTTGCCTGGTACAATCTGACGTCGGTGTACCAAAAGCAGATTGCCCATAAGTACTTGGCTGTGACACACCTAATTCTACACCTTCATTCCTCTCACTGCAGGTCGCAGAGAGGACTGAAGGTCTAGTGGGGTTGGAAATCTCAGCTGATGAGGAGCAAGGAGAGATCGTCTTTGTTCTTTGGTGTGGGTCTTTTAGATACGCTTGCCAACGAACTGCATGGCAGGTCAACATATGTCTGGTCAAGCATGTGGTACCCAAGCGGGAGATGTTTTGGCCACGCGAGATACGCTTGAGACATATATTGCAAATAGCAGCGGTGCGATCTGATGCACTCGTCTCAAAAAAGGCCCACACCAAAGAACTTTTTGAATAACGCGCAGAGACTGCAGCGCCCTGCACATGTGGAGCTTTGGGGTGTGATGCAGTCAATGTGCTGCCCTTAGGCTGGCCCCTGGAGGGCATCCTGCCTAGTTGGTGATGTGCCACCTCCTCCTCCTCCTCCTCCTCCTCCTCTCTCCTATCAGGCACCCACGTTGAGTCAGTGACCTCATCATCCCCTCCCTCCTCATCACTGGAGCAAACCTGGCAGTATGCTGCAGCAGGGGGAGCATGACTGCCAGATTGCTGTCCTTCTTGGGCACCCCCTCTGTCCGTGCTCATGTTACTGCCTTCATTGAGCTCAGTATCATCATCAGAGCCTTCCAAACGCTGGGCATCCTCCTGGAGCATGTACCCAACACTGTGGTCAAACAGTTCGAGGGAATCCTCAGGAGGACATGGTGGGGCTAGGGAAGGAGTCACTGATGACATTGAGCTGAGGGAAGAGGCCGCTGCTTTGCCAGACAAAGCACCCTGGGCATGGGTGAGAGAGGATGAGGAGGATGAGGACGGCTTGGTCATCCACTCGACCAAGTCTTCCGCATGTTGCGGCTCAACACGGCCAGCTGCCGAAAAAAAGGCCAAGCGTGTCCCATGGCCACGTGCTGATGAGGATGCACCGTCTCCACGACCAGCACTAGACACAGAGCCTGCTTGCCCTCTCTTATTGGCTTGTGACTGTCTGCCTCTCCTTCTTGGCCTTCCAGACATACTAATGGCCTGTAGCTGCACTAAGCTGGGATAGAACACCTGTAATTTTCTTCAGGTAGCTTTATATACTGTAACCAGACAAGCCTGCCTGTCAGTAGGAAGATAACAGGAACGGATCTAGCTGAACACTGTGAGCAGGACGCACTGCACTGAATGTAAATAGCAGGAACGGATCTAGCTGAACACTGTGAGCAGGACGCACTGCACTGAATGTAAATAGCAGGAACGGATCTAGCTGAACACTGTGAGCAGGACGCACTGCACTGAATGTAAATAGCAGGAACGGATCTAGCTGAACACTGTGAGCAGCACGCACTGCACTGAATGTAAATAGCAGGAACGGATCTAGCTGAACACTGTGAGCAGGACGCACTGCACTGAATGTAAATAGCAGGAACGGATCTAGCTGAACACTGTGAGCAGGACGCACTGCACTGAATGTAAACAGCAGGAACGGATGTAGCTAAACACTGTGAGCAGGACGCACTGCACTGAATGTAAATAGCAGGAACGGATCTAGCTGAACACTGTGAGCAGGACGCACTGCACTGAATGTAAATAGCAGGAACGGATCTAGCTGAACACTGTGAGCAGCACGCACTGCACTGAATGTAAATAGCAGGAACGGATCTAGCTGAACACTGTGAGCAGGACGCACTGCACTGAATGTAAACAGCAGGAACGGATGTAGCTAAACACTGTGAGCAGGACGCACTGCACTGAATGTAAATAGCAGGAACGGATCTAGCTGAACACTGTGAGCAGGACGCACTGCACTGAATGTAAATAGCAGGAACGGATCTAGCTGAACACTGTGAGCAGGACGCACTGCACTGAATGTAAATAGCAGGAACGGATCTAGCTGAACACTGTGAGCAGCACGCACTGCACTGAATGTAAATAGCAGGAACGGATCTAGCTGAAAACTGTGAGCAGGACGCACTGCACTGAATGTAAATAGCAGGAACGGATCTAGCTGAACACTGTGAGCAGGACGCACTGCACTGAATGTAAACAGCAGGAACGGATGTAGCTAAACACTGTGAGCAGGACGCACTGCACTGAATGTAAATAGCAGGAACGGATCTAGCTGAACACTGTGAGCAGGACGCACTGCACTGAATGTAAATAGCAGGAACGGATCTAGCTGAACACTGTGAGCAGCACGCACTGCACTGAATGTAAATAGCAGGAACGGATCTAGCTGAACACTGTGAGCAGGACGCACTGCACTGAATGTAAATAACAGGAACGGATCTAGCTGAACACTGTGAGCAGGACACACTGTACTAAATGTAAATAGTCTAGCTGCCTGACCGTGGTACTAATAGGATCAAAAAGAACACCTGTAATTTTCTTCAGGTAGCTTTATATACTGTAACCAGACAAGCCTGCCTGTCAGTAGGAAGATAACAGGAACGGATCTAGCTGAACACTGTGAGCAGGACGTACTGCACTAAATGTATATAGCAGGAACGGATCTAGCTGAACACTGTGAGCAGGACGCACTGCACTGAATGTAAATAGCAGCAACGGATCTAGCTGAACACTGTGAGCAGGACGCACTGCACTGAATGTAAATAGCAGGAACGGATCTAGCTGAACACTGTGAGCAGGACGCACTGCACTGAATGTAAATAACAGGAACGGATCTAGCTGAACACTGTGAGCAGGACACACTGTACTAAATGTAAATAGTCTAGCTGCCTGACCGTGGTACTAATAGGATCAAAAAGAACACCTGTAATTTTCTTCAGGTAGCTTTATATACTGTAACCAGACAAGCCTGCCTGTCAGTAGGAAGATAACAGGAACGGATCTAGCTGAACACTGTGAGCAGGACGTACTGCACTAAATGTATATAGCAGGAACGGATCTAGCTGAACACTGTGAGCAGGACGCACTGCACTGAATGTAAATAGCAGGAACGGATCTAGCTGAACACTGTGAGCAGGACGCACTGCACTGAATGTAAATAGCAGGAACGGATCTAGCTGAACACTGTGAGCAGGACGCACTGCACTGAATGTAAACAGCAGGAACGGATGTAGCTAAACACTGTGAGCAGGACGCACTGCACTGAATGTAAATAGCAGGAACGGATCTAGCTGAACACTGTGAGCAGGACGCACTGCACTGAATGTAAATAGCAGGAACGGATCTAGCTGAACACTGTGAGCAGCACGCACTGCACTGAATGTAAATAGCAGGAACGGATCTAGCTGAACACTGTGAGCAGGACGCACTGCACTGAATGTAAATAGCAGGAACGGATCTAGCTGAACACTGTGAGCAGGACGCACTGCACTAAATGTAAATACCAGGAACGGATCTAGCTGAACACTGTGAGCAGGACGCACTGCACTGAATGTAAATAGCAGGAACGGATCTAGCTGAACACTGTGAGCAGGACGCACTGCACTGAATGTAAATAGCAGGAACGGATCTAGCTGAACACTGTGAGCAGGACGCACTGCACTGAATGTAAACAGCAGGAACGGATGTAGCTAAACACTGTGAGCAGGACGCACTGCACTGAATGTAAATAGCAGGAACGGATCTAGCTGAACACTGTGAGCAGGACGCACTGCACTGAATGTAAATAGCAGGAACGGATCTAGCTGAACACTGTGAGCAGCACGCACTGCACTGAATGTAAATAGCAGGAACGGATCTAGCTGAACACTGTGAGCAGGACGCACTGCACTGAATGTAAATAGCAGGAACGGATCTAGCTGAACACTGTGAGCAGGACGCACTGCACTAAATGTAAATACCAGGAACGGATCTAGCTGAACACTGTGAGCAGGACGCACTGCACTGAATGTAAATAGCAGGAACGGATCTAGCTGAACACTGTGAGCAGGACGCACTGCACTGAATGTAAATAGCAGGAACGGATCTAGCTGAACACTGTGAGCAGCACGCACTGCACTGAATGTAAATAGCAGGAACGGATCTAGCTGAACACTGTGAGCAGGAAGCACTGTACTGAATGTAAATAGCAGGAACGGATCTAGCTGAACACTGTGAGCAGGACACACTGCACTGAATGTAAATAGTCTAGATAGAAGATAACAGGAACGGATCTAGCTAAACTGAATACAGTGTATATATATATATGCAACACCTGGGATGCATATATATACACAATACACTGTAAGTGCAGCTAACTGACTGACTGTTCTGCCTAATCTATCTAACTCAAATCAAATGACACTGTCTCTCTCTCTCTCTATCGCTCAGCACACCGGAACACACACTACACAGGGCCGCCGTGCAGGCGGCCTTATATAGTGTGGGGTGTGTACTAAATCCCCTGAGCCATAATTGGCCAAAGCCACCCTGGCTTTGGCCAATTACAGCTCTCTCTACTGACGGCGCTGTGATTGGCCAAGCATGCGGGTCATAGTGCATGCTTGGCCAATCATCAGCCAGCAATGCACTGCGATGCCGCAGTGAATTATGGGCCGTGACGCGCCACACGAATTTGGCGCGAACGGCCCATATCGTTCGCAATTCGACGGACGGTCGAACAGCCGATGTTCGAGTCGAACATGGGTTCGACTCGAACACGAAGCTCATCCCTAGTCAACACACATTCACTGACAAAGGTGGTTTTCAGAACATGGGACACTATATATAAACACGTAAATAAAACATATAATTCTCCTCTAATTTCACTATGGGAAAATGATTTTTTTGCACCGGGGAAAAGGGAAATTGGGGGGAGTTGGATTAAAAATGAAAAGGTACAACTGGGAGATATAATTAAAGATGGGAAGATTGTCACATTTCAGGAATTGAAACATAAAACAGACACATGGGTCTTAGACCATTGGAGATATCTTCAGTTAAGTCATTTTGTCAATCACTTACCGCACCCAATAAGGTCAAGGGAGGAGTCAACAGAGTTGGAAAAGATATGTTTGATGAACACTACCAAAGGCATAATTTCAAAAATTTATAAAATGGGATTGAAGACGGGTGTTAGGGAGGTACCACCATTTATTACTAAATGGGAAAAAGAATTAGGTTTAGAGTTAGATAATACTAGGTTAAAGAGAGTGTTGGAACTGACCCACAGTTCATCGATTGACACCAGTGTTGCCGAAATGAACTATAAAATTCTAATAGGTTGGTATATTACCCCGGATAAGGCGTGCAAATACCAAATAGACAAAACATCAGAGTGTTGGAGGGGGTGTAAAGGCTTAGGAAACATGGCCCACATATGGTGGGAGTGCCCTAAAATTAAAGGTTACTGGGTAAAAATCTTGGCGATTATTAAAGAAATAACAAAGATAGAAGTGAAAACAGACCCCTGGACAGTGTTACATCACGGAATAGGAGGGGAGGTAAAGAAGTATAAAAACACCCTAGTTCCACACCTGCTGAATGCAGCTAAAAAGACTATCTCAAAAAAATGGCAGAAGGTAGAGTGCCCGTCCATCTGGGAGTGGGTTGACGTAGTGGAAGGTATTAGATATATGGAAGAAAGAGGATTTGGGAAAGAAGCTGAATTAGCAGGAGGGGGGAATAACTGGCAAAACTGGAAGGATTTCAAGAAATTATGGAGCATTGCTGAGGGCTTGAGAACTAGAGGTGATTAAAAAGAGAAATATCGACTAAGGTGCACAGAGGAGCGGGGGGAGGGGAGGGAAAATGGGAGAGGGTGACGGAGAAGGTAAAAAAACAAAAAAAAAAAAAAAAAAAAACCTTTTTTTGGATGCGGATTTTTGTATAGATTAATAAAAGTTATGTATATCTGTAAAGAAAGCTACAAATGATGTGAAAAAAGGAGAGACACTGACGACACTGAAAAGTGGATATAGTCTCGAATAAAATCACTGAGGTGGCAAAAAAAAAAAAAAAAAAAGAAGAAGAGAAGAAAAGAAGAAGAGAAGAAAAGAAGAAGAGAAGAAAAGAAGAAGAGAAGAGCGGGAGCCTTCCCCCATGCCATGGGTGCGGAGCGGCCCGAGGAGAAGAAGATAGAAGACGCCGGAGGAGATGCTGGATGAGAACGCCGGAGGAAGAACCAGAAGAACCAGAAGATGAAGGAAGATAGAAGAAAGAAGAAGCATTTAAATAAAAGGAATTGTCAAAAACTGTCTCTTGTCATTTTTAACATTTTTGACAGTTTTTTAGTGAAACGGTAGGGGTAAGTACCCCCTTACCATTTCACACAGGGGGGGGGGCCGGGATCTGGGGGTCCCCTTGTTAAAGGGGGCTTCCAGATTCTGATAAGCCCCCCGCCCAACCCCACAACCACCGGCCAGGGTTGTGGGGATGAGGCCCTTGTCCTCATCAACATGGGGACAAGGTGTTTTGGGGGGCTACCCCAAAGCAACCTCCCAATGTTGAGGGCATGTGGCCTGGTACAGTTCAGGAGGGGGGGGCCGCACTCTCATCCCCCCTCTTTTCCTGCGGCCTGCCAGGTTACGTGCTCGGACAAGGGTCTGGTATGGATTTTTGGGGGGACCCCACGCCGTTTTTTTTTTTTTTGGCGCGGGGTTCCCCTTAAAATCCATACCAGACCTGAAGGGTCTGGTGTGGAATTTAGGGGGAACCCCACGTCATTTTTTTAAAAATTTTGGCTGGGGTTCCCTTTAATATCCATACCAGACCTGAAGGGCCTGGTATGGAATTTAGGGGGACTCCCACGTCATTTTTTTTTTAAATTTTGGTTCGGGGTTCCCCTTTGGGGAATTCCCATGCCATTTTTATCAATGAACTTCTATGTGTATTGTCGGCAATGCAATAGCCGCGGGTAGTTTTAAATGGGTTTTCTCCTTTAAAATGTCATTTTGCTGTCAGACTGTTATAAACACAGGAAACATGCGCCCCTTTACAGGCATACTATAGACACCCCCCAGGTACGAAATTTAAAGGGATATTACACTTTTATTATTTGACTTTAAGCATTATTAAAATCACTGCTCCTGAAAAAACGGCCGTTTTTAAAACTTTTTTTGCATTGATCCATGTCCCCTGGGGCAGGACCCAGGTCCCCAAACACTTTTTATGACAATAACTTGCATATTAGCCTTTAAAATTAGCACTTTTGATTTCTCCCATAGACTTTTAAAGGGTGTTCCGTGGCATTCGAATTTGCCGCGAACACCCCAAATTGTTCGCTGTTCGGCGAACTTGCAAACAGCCAATGTTCGAGTCGAACATGAGTTCGACTCGAAGCTCATCCCTAGTCAGGAACTCCCTCAATGCACCCGGGACGCCGTCCAAAGGCAGGAATAGTGTCAGCCAAAACAGGTTCACTCTCCACAGTGGTCAGCCCGAGGAAACTTTAATATCCAGCCGTACCCAGAATGGGGAGTGATTAGACAGGAGACGCGGTTCGTAAGCCGAATCCCGAACCTGTTGCAGAAGCATCTTATTACCCAGTCCCATGTCAATATGAGAGAGCCCACCTTGTGTGGCCGAGTAGCATGGGTCAGCGGCATGTCTCTCGTGCCACACATCACGGAGTACCAGTTCCACAAGCAGAGAGGCAAAAGCAGTCTTACCCACATTGGGTATAGTGGATCTGGGAGTCACAGACATCCTGTCTAGGTGTGTGTCCAGAGTGTTGTTAAAGTCCCCCAAGGCCAGTACCGGTAAGTTAGGGTCCAGTGCCATAAATTGAGCTAGAAGAGGGACCGCTGAAAATATACATTGCTGCAATTAATACATCTGAACCCATTTAGCTTGCATAGTAAGAAGACAAATCTACCTTCTCTGTCAATCTGCTGTTGGATGCATTCAAAGGAAACGTTGGCTGAGATCAACACACTGACGCCTCTAGAGTAAGAAGAGTGGAATTGCGTTGGGAATTTGTGGGAGAGCAGCAGATGGACAGAGTCAGGCTGCAGATATGTCTCTTGGAGACACACACCAGGTGGGGTTGCAGTCTGCTAAAATACTTAAGTATTGCATTTCTCTTAACTTTATCCCCCATACCTCTTATATTCCATGACAGGAGTAATAAGCCCTTAGCAACTATATTTGTCATTTTGCATATTGTTAGCTAAGGAGAAGAAGCCCGCAGGTCCCCCATCTCTATGTAATATATGTACTGCAATAAACATGGTAAACCTTAGGTAGAGGTATATGTAAAAATTGCTTAAGCACAACGAGAGAAAGAGGAGAGAGAGAGGAGAGAGAGAGGAGAGAGAGAGGAGAGAGAGAGAGAGAGAGAGAGGAGAGAGAGAGGAGAGAGAGAGGAGAGAGAGAGGAGAGAGAGAGGAGAGAGAGAGGAGAGAGAGAGGAGAGAGAGAGGAGAGAGAGAGGAGAGAAAGAGAAAGAGAAAGAGAGAAAGAGAGAGAGGAGAGAGAGGAGAGAGAGAGGAGAGAGAGAGGAGAGAGAGAGGAGAGAGAGAGAAAGAGAGAAAGAGAAAGAGAAAGAGAGAAAGAGAGAGAGAGATTTTCACACATATTAGGTCTGAATAAGTGCAGGTTGTGGCCAACAGGGCCCAAATAAGAACCAAATACCACCCTCAGAAACATGAGGGGCAGGGTCCGCTCAGGACCATATTGTGGGGGCACAATAGCAGCCTCGGGGCTAGTAACCAGTTTGTGCTGTAAAACCAGAACACAGTTAGAACAGTGTGCAATAACTTTGTGCAACTTGGGGAAGTTAAGCTGCCAGAGCTGTCCCCGCTGGGAAACATCAAAAGTACCATGAAGAAAAATGTAGGGAGCTGCTGTCATCTTGATGAAGCTAAGGTGGTTGCTGTACAAGGTGTCCCTCCTCTCTGTCCAGCCAGTGCAATGCACATACAGGATTCTCAAAAAAGTGTGTGTTGCCATTGGCCATGACCTTTAGCTTTGCAGTATAAAGCATGAAGTATTGGACGTTGAGGGTGCGTAATCTTTTCTTTATGTCCATGAATTTAGATCTCTGCCTCTGTACTTCCACCAAGAAATCAGGAAACAATGAGACCCGTGCATTATCAACTTTAAGGGTACCAGCCGCTCTAGCTTTATTCAGTATGGCATCTCGGTTTTTATAGTTCACCAGGCGGAACAAAAATGGATGCGGTGGGGCACCTTGTGGTGGCGGCCTTGCAGGGCGCCCTTTCCACTGCAAACATTAAGGAGAAGGCATCACGGCCAAATGTGTCTGAGCCATGCTTCAATAAAAGCCACTGGGTTTTTGCCCTCTGCCCTTTCAAGGACCCCCCACCGCGCGGATGTTATTTCTGAGTAGGCGATTCTCTGTGTCCTCCAAATGGGATGCATTAGCAGAGGCCACTGATTGTATGTGTCTGACATTCCTCTGTAATGGCTGCCATTCATCCTCTAATGTACTAAGGCGTCCCTCCAGAGCAGAGGTGCGCTTCCACTGTTTCTGCATGTCATGTCTGATCAGGGATATTTCAGCTTTCATACCCTTCACCTCCCCTGTTAAATCTGCAATAGAGGAGCTGCATGTGGTCACAGCAATCAGTATGTCCCTTAGTGTAGGCTCCAGTTCAGCTCCATCCTGCTGGGACGGCGCCGCCATGTTAAAGGCCTGAGGCCTGGTACTCACATAGGATGAGGCCTGTGTATCAGCCAGCAGCCTGGGGACGCCATCCAATGATCCCATGTCCGCCTCGCTGCATTCTTCCCCGGGATCCAGCAGCCGGGGGGGGGGGGGAATGACAGGTCCTGCATGCAGAGGCTTTTGCCAAACATGTGTTGCGCTGCCTCCTTCGCCAAACAGGGCGGGAGGCCGCCATCATAACCGGGGGTGTCTGGCAGCATTTTGAGTCCCGCTCCTCGTTAGGACATGGCAGCTCAAAAATAAACCCAGCTAAGGATTGTGCAGGATGGTTAGCGGAGCTAGCCCCAGCACGTCTTACTGCATGCCGTGCATAGCCACACCCCCTCCCAGTTCAGTTTTAATATACCAAGAATTCTCCAGTCAATCCCATTATGTATTAATAGGCTCTATAGAAGAGTACATTGCAACCCTGATAAAATCCTGGCATAACATATGTACTACCAGGTTTTCAAAAATATTTACAGTGCACCTTAAAGCCAAACTTCACTCTCTCAATCAACATAAACAGATTTTATTCCTTTTGTTGCTAGCATAGTAAATAGATAGGAAAGTATATTATATTTACTTTTTTTTTTTCAAAAACATTTTTACATTTCTTTAGTTACTTCCTGGTTTCCAGGCCTAGGCAAATGATATCATACATCCCATGAGTCTTTAAAAAAGGAGAGGAGGGGTCTTCTCAGCTAACACCCTCCTGCCTGCATGTCTGAGCTAACGGTAGATGGATTCCAGGAAGTAGATTCTACATTAAACATCTGCCCTTACTCAAGGTGGCCATGGCCAGAATTGCCAGGGGGTGTTTTTCAAAGTGATTTATTAGCAAAATAAAGCATAGAGACATGGATGGATATATAGATGCGTTTGTATTGAATATTAAACATTAGTTAAATAGCATTTTTGGTTTGTGATGCACATGAAAAAGATGGGCTAAGCCCCATTGAATGTCAGACATTAAATGTTTGGTCCTGTGGGTATAATTGAGAAAAAGGCGCCACTACTCAAAATACCGCCACTCCGCCTCTGGATAGATACAGAGTATGTGGAAGCTGCCACTTAATAAATTCAAATATAAAAGCTGAATTTAAACTACTGGTCAATCTGGGATAATGACACAAAGTCAAAATAGCGGCGCTAAATGTTTGTGCACAAGGAGTATTAAATCCCCTGACTCACAATTTACAAATGAGAATATAACTGACATGTGCTAAAATATAATAAATGCTATAGCACTATAATAGCACTAACTAATTGACAAATAGCACTAAGCACCCTGTGACAAGTGAAGTGATATGATGTAGCTAGTGAAGCTACAAAAAAAAAAAAAAAAAAAAATTTTTTTCCAAAATATAAAAAATAAAGTCCATAAAATATTGAAGAGGATCTATAGTCGATGTGAAGATCTCTTAATCCATTCACCACACCAATGTGTCTGTGATTCCACTCCGCATTGTCATGTTAGGCTAAAGCGCATTTAAACCACATGGATAGGGTTTTAGAGCAAGCATCCAAACTCCAGCCGTGCGTCTCATATAATAATAGCTTACCTTAGTCACTTTTGCTGTCCTTTAAATTGTACCACATTATATGAGACGCACGGCTGGAGCTCGGATGCTTGCTCTAAAACCCTATACATGTGGTTTAAATGTGCTTTAGCCTAACATGAGAATGTAGGCATTGGAATTTGGTGAGTGTGTTTCTTTAGGGGAGTGGAATCACAGACACATTGGTGTGGTGAATGGATTAAGAGATCTTCACATCAACTATAGATCCTCTTCAATATTTTATGGACTTTATTTTTTATATTTTGGAAATTTTTTTTTTTTTGTAGCTTCACTAGCTACATCATATCACTTCACTTGTCACAGGGTGTTTAGTGCTATAGCATTTATTATATTTTAGCACATGTCAGTTATATTCTCATTTGTAAATTGTGAGTCACATGTCACTTTAGGGGATTTAATACTCCTTGTGCACAAACATTTAGCGCCACTATTTTGACTTTGTGTCATTATCCCAGATTGACCAGTAGTTAAAATTCAGCTTTTATTTTAAATGTTTGCTGTTTGCTTTAAAAGGAGAAGGATAGCCAAAGCTTGTTTGGCTGTCCTTCTCCTGTGGGTCACAGGAGTGCAGGTAATTCTCCACTCCTATGACCCATTTTCAGCAGACAGTGGGCTGAAGCCTGCTGTTGGCTGACGTCACAGAACTAGTGTGTGCTGGGGAAAGATGGTGACCATATGGTTGGGAAACGCCCACATGCCTGCACCAGCACCCAGCTCAGCCTTTCAGCAATCCACAGAGCCTGAACCAGCGGCTTCCTCCCCCTCCACAGCTCTGCGTTCCAGTGAGTGTAGGGGGGGGGGGGGGTGGGCAGAGCAAATAGCTGGTGATACCAACTCTCTGCTCATGGAGCTGTGTGAACCAAGCGATGGGCCGTGTCTGATCGCTCGAATCTCAGCCTTAGAGTCGGCTGGGGACAGATGCAGCATCGGACCAATGCTGCATGCACCAGGTAGGCATGGTTCTGAAAAGAAAAAAAAACACTGCTCTTTCAAATTTTGCTGCTAGACCTATAAATGCCTCAAGACTTACTTGCTTACTTGTACATACACACACACATACACCCCTACAGTTGTGCTCATAAGTTTACATACGCTGGCAGAATTTAAGATTTAAGCCATTTTTCAGAGAATATGAATGATTACACAAAAACTGTTCTTTCACTCATGGTTAGTGTTTGGCTGAAGCCACTTATTATCAATCAACTGTGTTTACTCTTTTTAAATCATAATGACAACAGAAACTACCCAAATGAACCTGATCAAAAGTTTACATACCCTGGTGATTTTGGCCTGATAACATGCACACAAGTTGACAAAAAGGGGTTTGAATGGCTATTAAAAAGGTAACCATCCTCACCTGTGATCTGTTTGCTTGTAATTAGTGTGTCTATAAAAGGTCAATGAATTTCTGGACTCCAGACAGACCCTTGCATCTTTCATCCAGTGCTGCACTGACGTTTCTAGATACTGAGTCATGGGAAAAGCAAAAGAATTATCAACGGATCTGTGGGAAAAGGTAGTTAAACTGTATAAAACAGGAAAGGGGTATAAAAAGATATCCAAGGAATTGAGAGAGCCAATCAGCAGTGTTCAAACTCTAATCAAGTGGAAAATGAGGGGTTCTGTTGAAACCAGGTAGACCAACTAAAATTCCAGCCACAACTGCCAAGAAAATTGTTCAGGATGCAAAGAAAAACCCACAAATCACTTCAGGTGAAATACCGGACTCTCTGAAAACATGTGGTGTGGCTGTTCCAAGATGCACAATAAGGAGGCACTTGAAGAAAGATGAGCTGCATGGTCGAGTCACCAGAAGAAAGCCATTACTATGCAAATGCCACAAAGTATCCCGCTTACAATACACCAAACAGCACAGAGACAAACCTCAAACCTTCTGGCACAAAGTCATTGGGAGTGATGAGAGCAAAATTGAGCTTTTTGGCCATAACCATAAATGCTACATTTGGAGTGGAGTCAACAACGTCTATGATGAAAGGTTCACCATTTGTACTGTGAAACACGGAGGTGGATGTTTTGGGGATGTGTGAGCTACAAAGGCACAGGAAATGTGTTCAAAATTGATTGCAAGATGAATGAAGTATGTTATCAAAAAATACTGGAGGGACATTTGAATTCATCAGCCAGGAAGCTGTGCATAGGACGTACTTGGACATTCCAACATGACAATGATCCAAAACACAAGGCCAAGTCGACCTGTCATTGGTTACAGCAGAATAAAGTGAAGGTTCTGGTGTGGCCATCTTAGTCTCCTGACCTCAATATCATTGAGCCACTCTAGGGAGATCTCAAATGTGCAGTTCATGCAAGACAGCTCAAGAATTTACAGGAACTGGAGGCTTTTTGCCAAGAGGAATGGGCAGCTTTACCATCTAAGAAGATAAAGAGCCTCATCCACAAATTTCAAAAAAGATTTCAAGCTGTCATTGATGCTAAAGGAGGCAATACACGGTATTAAGAGCTGGGGTATGTAAACTTTTGATCAGGGACATTTGGGTAGTTTCTGTTGTGATTATGATTTAAAAAGAGTAAAACACAGTTTATTGATAATAAATGGCTTCAGCCAAAACACTAACCATGAGTGAAAGAAACGTTTTCATTCTTATTCTCTGAAAAATGGCCAAGAAATCATAAATTCTGCCAGGGTATGTAAACTTATGAGCACAACTGTATAATATATATATATATATATATATATATATATATATATATATATATATATATATATATATATATATATATATATATATATATATATATATATATATATATATATATATATATATATAAAATGTGAGGTTTAGGGGTTGTTTAGCTCAAGTGTAGCACCCGCTAGCGAGAACAGTCCATACAGATAATTCCTTTTCAGGGCTTTTTTGCCCAATTTTATTAAAGAAAATCAAACAAGGTTCCAGCAAAAGTGGATTTCCCTCGCAGGGGGGGGGTTTACGGCCAGCAACAAATAAAAGGATATTCAGCCTCCTGGCTTACACATGCAGCATTGCAAACAAAAATACAGAGCCACCTGGCTCTCTTCAGCAGCAGACACACCACTGCTCAGGCTCCCACATGGAGCTCTGACTACTGTCAGCAACCTCAGACTCAGGTCTCTGGTTTTTACCTTACAGCCTGCACTCTCTGGGTTCTCCCTTGCAAGTATAGACTCCTGGAGACCTCCTGTCTCTCTGGGTGGAGCCCAGAACCATGGTCCTGACTCTGCTATCAGGCCCACACACACCTGAACAATCAGTGTGCCGGTGAGTCCCAAAACCTGGACCCAGGACTGGGGATTTCATCCAACCCAGATCTCTAAGAAATCCCCAGGCTCCAGGTCCCAAAATGGACCTTACTAAATAATAAGGAAACTGAAAAGCCAGTTTCCTCTCAAACAAGCAAATACCCTGGAGCCCCTCAACCTGCCTGGTTGAGAATCCTGGACCAATACACTGGTGGGGTACCACATTATCACATATCCCTCCCCCTTGTTTCAACCCAGAGGATGGAACACACCAGTACAACCTCCTCACTTTGGCATGACCATGCAAGCTACCACCCACATGGGCCAAATCTTGTCCCATCAGGTGACTTTCTCCACGTCCCCCTGCTACATTTCCTCAGGCTCTACAAAGACACTCCCATGCCTTTTTGCATGCACGCTTCCAAAAGCGAGGTTTTTCTATTTCCCTTGGGCCTACACTAGCCACCTTGACAGTAGGGAGTTTACTAATCTTGGTACCTTTAACATGAGGTGGACATCTGAGCTTTAAGGGTCAGATATTAGTAAAGTTATAAAGTGCTCCCTTAATTTCCACTAGACCACCCTTTTTCTCTTTAATTAATTTGGAAGGAATCTGATTTTTAAACTCTTGTTTAGTGATAAGCAGGGGCTCTTTTATTGGGGTGACACTGGTCCCTCTCTGCGCTCTATGTACGGGCACCCTCTTACCGTCCAAACTCAGCGTCACTTGTTTCCTGTGCACTGCATGCTTCCTTTTGTCAGTTTCATCACTAACATCCTCATATGACTGCAGTCCCATCCTAGTCTCCCTCTGAAGGACATCCTGACTGGCTTGCCACTCTAAGGTTTTTAAGTCCTGTGACACCTTGCTGCGCTTTGGGCCATTTCCTTCTTACCATTGTTTACCACGGTTCTTCTCAGACCTTAGAAAATCTTCCCCAGACCTACCCTCCTGAACCTGTAGGGGGCCTAATTCTGCTGTATCTTTTACCTTTTCTGTGTCAATCATACCATTCCCTATCTCATTACATTTTTCAGGGTTTGCTACAACCAGATCAACTTGACCAAGACCATCAGGTCTGCCATTATTTTTGTTGTCACCCATGGTAACCAAACCATCAAAAATTGACAATGTGCGCTGCACTTTTCATCACGGTCAGAAATATCCATGCATTTGTTGTATTTCATTTCACTCATGTTCAGCAGAGCAGTGTCTGAAGAGATACTGCACCCAGCGGAAGGGTTGTCTATGGCAGCTTCACTATACACCAACTCCACTGGCATTAGATCCTCTGCCAACAACTGTCCTGACTCCTGACCATCATCGCATAAAATAACAGTTGGAGCTGTGACTACAATCACTTCATGTATTGCTGTGCCATCTGGCACTTCCACCCACACCAGCTCATTTGGCACATCATTATTCATTACCACATCATTAGGCCCTTTGTGGATCACAGACATGACCTCTTCTGTGCGTTCGCCCTTACTTGGCGTTTCAATCTCATGAGCAACATCGTTTGCAGTAGCAAGTGCACCCTTGCATATAAGTGGCTCTGCAGGTCCTTCATCTGGCACCGCAGAAATCATGTCTGCTCCACTTTTACCAACAGAGGCCTTTTCCAACAAAGCTAACAGGCTTTATGTCCACCTGTCCCAGTCTGTTATCTCCGTGCTCCCAGAGGTACCACGCAGTACTGCTCCTACTGCACAAGGAGACCCAGAGGGACAGAGTGGTTCAGCAACAGACACATTGCACATATCACTTTGGTTCACATAAGATTGCGGCACTACATTTTTAACCATAGCAGACTGCAATACCACACCTTCACCACCTTGCTCTGGTGGCGCTTCATTAAACGCATGAACGCTTTCACATCTGTCATTGCCAGACTGCATTAACCCCTTTCCACCATGAGTGTTTTCAAACATTTCAGTTTTAACATTTAACATTATGTGATCACCATGTTCAGGTACCCTCTTATCCCTCAGAGCAGCACCATAGTTGTCCCAGGCAACCTCTAGCTCCAAAATGCAGAGCTCCCTGGGGGTTTCTAGGGACATCTCTGCGGCATTTCTCACCATTGCTAGGGGAGATAGCACATCTTTAACTGCATTCATAGCAATGTTTTTACCTCTAGTGAGCTGCACTAGCTCATTAGCAACTGGACCACCAACTTTAGCCAACACAATATTAGCAGCTTTACCCATCACACTGTCACATTCAAGTTTACCACTTGCCTCCCCACTGGACAAGGCACTGCAGCGAGGCAAGTCCTTTTTCAGACAGTGGATCTCCCATTTGGGGTCACCTCTACTCCAGTGTGCACAGTCACATACTCAGTCCCTTCTATGCATTTACCAGAACCAGTCTAACCCATCACTGTAACAGGAGTTGGCATGTTCACTTGAGTATGTGGTCTATCCTTTGTTGCACTTTCACTGGCCAACTTTCCCTGGTGGCAATGGGATGAAATTGCAGCAGCCATTTCTGACTCTGTAGCACCCCCTGCAGGCACAACAGGTTCTTCCTCACTGTTGCCAGAGGTGACTGAAAACATTTTTAAACAGGAACCTGGGCTTGCAGAAAAAGACTTTTGACCAGTAGCACTATCACCAGCTATGTTCCACAACCTGGGACAAGAAAAGATTCCATACCCCAGTTGACCACATTCCAGGCATGGTACATTTCTGCACATATCTTTAGTGGGTCGCTGCTCCACATCTCCAATGTAGCTCCTCCTTCCGGTTAACACCCGATCTCTCATTGCTAAGGGAGATGGCACTCTTCAAGCTGTACTTTGCTGACTCTCCCAAACACAGCGACTTTGCGCTCCTTGTAGCATTGTTGCTTTCAACTTGCCTTGATCCTCTGTCGGCAATGCGTTTCTCATGTGGGCTGCAGACATGACATCACCACTGTTTCTATGGGCAACCACATACCTCTCAAACTTCCAGTCAGCCTGTTGGTCACTTCTGGCATTCAAATCAGGCTTCCCAAACATTGTTGCAGACCTTTGTCTGGCCATGTCACCTTGTCTTGGAGACAGACAAAGGGCACTTGGAGACAATGTGACCCCACTCTCTGCACCGCAAACAGCGCTCTTGCTTCAGAGCCTTAACAGGGCTTCCCCAATTGCATCCTCTTTCAAACTTAAGCCTCTGCACATTGATAACTGGCCTGCTTTCCGCAGCGTTGCCAGCGGCAACAGCATGCACTTCCCCTTTAACTGGAGTTGGTGAAGCAAAAAAAACAGTCTGCAATACTCGCCAGCAGGCTCGAACCCTTGCTTCATCTTCACAGTCACTCCACAACACTTTTGCGCAGTCCAGCAACAAAATAGAGCACTGGCACTTTAAAGCAAGTTGTTTTCCTCTTCATGCAAGCTTTCCTCACCTGCACACACAGATTGTGCTGTCTCATGCACACAAACAGTTCATATAAAACAGACGAACTTAGTTTTCCAGGGATCTCCTGGTCTGCCTGCATTCAAACACCACTTGTGAGGTTTAGGGGTTGTTTAGCTCAAGTGTAGCACCCGCTAGCAGAACAGTCCACACAGATAATTCCTTTTCAGGGCTTTTTGGCCCACTTTTATTAAAGAAAATCAAACAAGGTTCCAGCAAAAGGGGTTTCCCTCGCAGGGGTTTTTTACCGCCAGCAACAAATAAAAGGATATTCAGCCTCCTGGCTTACACATGCAGCATTGCAAACAAAAATACAGAGCCACCTGGCTCTCTTCAGCAGCAGACACACCACTGCTCAGGCTCCCACATGGAGCTCTCCTGACTACTGTCAGCAACCTCAGGCTTAGGTCTCTGGCTTTTACCTTACAGCCTGCACTCTCTGGATACTTTAGTGCACACCTACACTCTCTGAATACTTCAGTGCACACCTGCACTCTCTGGATACTTCAGTGCACACCTGCACTCTCTGGATACTTCAGTGCACACCTGCACTCTCTGGATACTTCAGTGCACACCTGCACTCTCTGGATACTTCAGTGCACACCTGCACTCTCTGGATACTTCAGTGCACACCTGCACTCTCTGGATACTTTAGTGCACACCTGCACTCTCTGGATACTTTAGTGCACACCTGAACTCTCTGGGTTCTCCATTACAAGCCTAGACTCCTGGAGACCTCCTGTCTCTCTGGGTGGAGCCCAGAACCATGGTCTTCACTCTGCTATCAGGTCCACACACACCTGAACAATCAGTGTGCCGGTGAGTCCCAAAACCTGGACCCAGGACTGGGGATTTCATCCCACCCGGATCTCTAAGAAATCCCCAGGCTCCAGGTCCCAAAATGGACCTTACTTAATAATGAGGAATCTGAAAAAACAGTTTCCCCTCAAACAAGCAAATACCCTGGAGCCCCTCAACCTGCCTGGTTGAGAATCCTGGACCAATACACTGGTGGGGTACCACATTATCACAATATATATATATATATATATATATATATATATATATATACATAGTGGGGATGGAGAGTATTCAGACCCCCTTAAATGTTTCACTCTTTGCTATATTGCAGCCATTTGCTAGAATCATTTAAGTTAATTTTGTTTTCCTTATTAATGTACACACAGCACCCCATATTGACAGGAAAACACAGAATGGTTGACATTTTTGCAGATTTATTAAAAAAGAAACTGAAATATCACATGGTCCTAAGTATTCAGACCCTTTTGCTCAGTATTTTGTAGAAGCACCCTTTTGATCTAATACAGCCATGAGTCTTTTTGGGCAAGATACAACAAGTTTTTCACACTTGGATTTGGGGATCCTCTGCCATTCCTCCTTGCAGATCCTCTCCAGTTCTGTCAGGTTGGATGGTAAACGTTGGTGGACAGCCATTTTTAGGTCTCTTCAGAGATGCTCAATTGGGTTTAAGTCAGGGCTCTGGCTGGGCCATTCAAGAACAGTCACAAAGTTATTGTGAAGCCACTCCTTCGTTATTTTAGCTGTGTGCTTATAGTCATTGTCTTGTTGGAAGGTAAACCTTCAGCCCAGTCTGAGGTCCTGAGCACTCTGGAGAAGGTTTTTGTCCAGGATATCCCTGTACTTAGCCGCATTCATCTTTCCCTCGATTGCAACCAGTGGTCCTGTCCCTGCAGCTGAAAAACACCCCCACAGCATGATGCTGCCACCACCATGCTTCACTGTTGGGACTGTATTGGACAGGTGATGAGCAGTGCCTGGTTTTCTCCATACATACCGCTTAGAATTAAGGCCAAACATTTCTATCTTGGAGTCCTTCAGGTGTTTTTTAGAAAACTCCATGCAGGCTTTCATGTGTCTTGCACTGAAGTGAGGCTTCCGTCGGGCCACTCTGCCAAAGAGCCCCGACTGGTGGAGCGCTGCAGTGATGGTTGACTTTCTACAACTTTCTCCCATCTCCCGACTGCATCTCTGGAGCTCAGCCACAATGATCTTTGGGTTCTTCTTTACCTCTCTCACCAAGGCTCTTCTCCCCTGATAGCTCAGTTTGGCCGAACTGCTAGCTCTAGGAAGGGTTCTGGTCATCCCAAATGTCTTCCATTTAAGGATTATGGAGGCCACTGTGCTCTTAGGAACCTTAAGTGCAGCAGAATTTTTTTGTAACCTTGGCCAGATCTGTGCCTTGCCACAATTCTGTCTCTAAGCTCTTCAGGCAGTTCCTTTGACCTCATGATTCTCATTTGCTCTGACATGCACTGTGAGCTGTAAGGTCTTATATAGACAGGTGTGTGGCTTTCCTAATCAAGTCCAATCAGTATAATTAAACATAGCTGGACTCAAATGAAGGTGTAGAACCATCTCAAGGATGATCATAAGAAATGGACAGCACTGAGTTAAATATATGAGTGTCACCGCAAAGGGTCTGAATACTTAGGACCATGTGATATTTCAGTTTTTCTTTTTTAATAAATCTGCAAAAATGTCAACAATTCTGTGTTTTTCTATCAATATGGGGTGCTGTGTGTACAATAATGAGGAAAAAAAATGAACTTAAATGATTTTAGCAAATGGCTGCAATATAACAAAGAGTGAAAAATTTAAGGGGGTCTGAATACTTTCCATCCCCACTGTGTATATGTATGTATGTGTGTATATATATATATATATATATATATATATATATATATATATATATATGGCCAGTATGGTGGCCAGAATTTATGGGAGGAGCCCGGAGGGTATTTAAGCAGCCCACTCGACAGTGCTCTATATCAGTTCAGTGCGCAATTCTACACGTCACTGGGCCAACTCTTCCCAGCTCACCTCATGTTCATTCGTGAGTCTGTGCATTTGATCGCAAGTGCATTGCAGCTTCTCTGTTCATGGTCTTCATTGGCGCTCACTGTCGCAGGTAGTATTCAAACCTTTTTGTATCATGTGCAATCTTGGGATTCGTTATGCTTCCTACCCGGCATCCCTTTTGTGAAAATGCTGCCTCCGAGTTGTTGTTGGCCATGTCCCGACATCATTTGGCACAAGCGTAGTACATTCGTAAGTTCCTTCTGCCAAACATACAATTCATTTGTAAATCCAAGCCTCCGAGCCGCTGTCGGTCATTGTCAGATATCACTCAACATAGGCTTCATTAGTTATAACATTCACTGTCCATGGGGTTGCCGTCACATCCATTTGGAGATGAACATGTATTGTTTGTATGGGTTCAGTGGCTGATTGAGGTGGTAATTAGACCCACCTGGTGCCATGTCTGTACTTTGATTAGCCTGTGGGGGACTGGGTGGTTGTTATGTGTTCGGTTTCAGAGTAAGGGGTGGCATACACTCTACAACCAATATGAATCAGATGCATTTAATTCTCGTTACTATCGGTTTGTAGCAGATTAATTTCATACATTTTACAACCAATTCCTATTGGAGTCATTTCTCTGTACAACCAATTCCTATCAGAAACATTGCATACTTTCTACCATTACCATTCGTTGTATCCCCTATGCCGTCTGTTTTAAATTCCGCAGCAGAACTTACAAATCATTTGTACGCGGTTCTTCTCTCATTTATTTACCAAGTTATTTTCTAGGCGTCATGCATGGCTCCACTCCACACTCTTCAGATGTATTGCACACCCGCTCCAGTACAATGCGAACCCAGTCACACGGTCACTGTGGCATGTAGGATTTGTTACCGTCTTTTGTCATGTCAAAATTTGTGGCCACTAGCGGTGTCGCCCGTACTATGTGTTTGGTTCCCACAGTGGAACTTACGAATCATTAGAGCGCACTTCTTGCGTTCTATTTTCGACACCAAACCTTGTTGTTTTGCCCCGTGCATGGCATTACGCCGTACCTTCCCGATATGTTGCGCTCCAGCCACAGTCCTCCGCGAACTCACTTGCATGGCCCACTGTCGCAAGTAAGATTTGTTACCACATTCTTTATGTCCTATTAATTCATTACCATTAGTTGTCTACCATATTGTTCGTTAGTTCCCCCTACGGAACCTACTAATCAAATGGACGTCGACCTTATCCCTTGTACTGCTTGCTTAAGGGTACAGTAAGCCACCAAACAAACTAGGTGTTTCTATCCTTTTCTCAGTAACCCAATTCTCATTCGTTGAGACCCTTGCAGCCATACCAAACCGTCTTAGCAGCCTTTCACTCTTGTTGAGACCCTTGCAAAATGCAATATCATCTCAGCTATCCCTCACTCATCAAAAAAAAAAAAAAACCCTTTGCCACCACGCAATCTTGGCCCAGCAACCTGACACCCGCTGAGACCCTTGCAACCATGCAAATCGTCTCAGCAGCCTGAGACCCTTACAAAGGGCAATCTTGTCTCAGCAAACCTCTCACTCATCAAGAAAAAAAAAAAAACCTTTGCCACCACGCAATCTCGCCCAGCAACCTGACACCTGTTGAGAATACCACACAAATCGTCTCAGCAGCCTGACACCCTTGTTAAGACCCTTGCAAAATGCAACATCGTCTCAGCAACCTCTCACTTGTCAAAAAATAAATAAATATAATAAAATATAAATAAATAAAAATAAATAAATCAAAGCCCTTTTGTCATCACACAATCTCGGTCCAGCAACCTGACATCTGTTAAGACCCTTGCAACCACTCAAAATTGTCTCAGCAGCCTGACAGCCCTGTTGAGACCCTTGCAAACGCAATACCGTCAGCCTCACACTCCTCGAGATCCTTGCAACCACACAATACTATCTCAAGCAACCTCCCACTCATCAAGACCTTTGTGACCACGCAGTCTCGCCCCATCAACCTGACATTCATTAAGACCCTTGCAGCCAGACAAATCATCTTAGCAGCCTGGCACTCTTGTTGAGACCCTTGCAAACGCAATATCGTCTTAGAAGCCTCACGCTCACCGAGACTCTTGCAAAAGCAATAATGTCTCTGCAAACCGGACACCCATTGAGACCCTTGCAGTCATGCAATATTGCCTCGGCAGCCTGATACCCATTGCAGCCACTCATTTGAGACCCTTGCAAAACGCAATCTCATCTCAGCAACCTGATACCCGTTGCAGCCATACAAAATTGTCTCAGCAGCCTGACACTCATTTGAGACCCTTGCAACCACGCAATATCATCATAAAAAAAATAAAGAAAAATGAAATAAAAAAAACCCCTCATACTCATTGAGACCATTGAATGAATGAATGAATGAGTGACTTGTATAGCGCTACCTATGCGAACTGAATCACCTCAGGGCGCTTTTTGCTGCCGGTGTCCATCTGCGGTATAGCGCGGTCCTTTGCCCCATGGGGTCCCGACGCGCTTATAAACACATACACATACAACATACACATATTTGTCCAAGTTCAGAAATATGGTCAGCAATGAAATCAGTTTATGACAAATGCTTCATCTAGAGTCATCTATCATGAAATCAGTGCAGTCCTCCAGATGGGAGAAAGATGTCCCGTATTTAGTCCTCTTCCTCATCAATCTGGCCAGAAGGAGCAGTAGAGACATTGGTGATACAAGTGTATTTGTACCGCGAGAACTGCGCTCCTGTTCCATGTTAGAGGATATAGAGGCCATGCTGAATTTCTGAACTAAGGAAGGAGGAATACCAGAAGGCACGGTCAAACTGTGGCTTGTGCCATTGCAATCACGCAATATCGTATCAGCAGCCTGCCACTCACTGAGACCCTTGCAACCATGCAAGATCGTCTCAAAACAGCCTCATACTCATTGAGACCGTTGCAACCACGCAATATCTCAAACTACCTCATACTCATCGAGACCCTTACAACCACGCAATATCGTGTCAAGCGACCTCATACTTATCAAGACCTTTGCAACTACGCAATACTGTCTCAGCAAACCAGACTGAGACCCTTGCAACCACGCAATGCCGGCTCAAAACAAACCTCATACTCATCGAGACCCTTGCAACCACTAAATATTGTCTCAGCAAACCAGACTGAGACTCTTGTAACCACGCAATATCATCTCAGCAAACCAGACTGAGACCCTTGCAGCCACACAATGTCATCACAAAAACAAACCTTCATACTCATCAAGACCCCTGCAACCACGCAATATCATCCCAGCAACCTGACACTCACTGACACAACCACGAAATATTGTCTCCAGTAGTATAAAACACTTTGTGGCACGCACCTACATGCAAACCTGCATACAAACTAACTTGCAAACACACTTCAGTGGCAAACAATCAGCCACACAAAACGCAGCAGCACTCAGTTGGCCATTCATTTCCAGTGGCACGCGGGCCACTCATTTTTCCTCTGTCTTTCTCCCTGAGGTTAGTTCAGGTTTCCATCCGGCACCAGGTTGGACTTTATCTCCCCAGATAAAAAATAGGAGGGGAAGAATGTACAGTTCGCAACTTCACCAGGGTCAGTTGCATGACAGGGGTAAGCCAGTTCATTTCAGGTAACGTCACACCAGGCCCACTGTCAGACGGTTATCCACCACCTCGATGACTTCTGGCTCACCGAACAACCGGTCATGCCACCGGCGGATCTGGACAGGTTGAGAATGGTGTTCAGCAATCTCATGGCCGAGCATAGAGTGGAAGGTCCAGGCACACGGATGGTCCTTTAAATCACAGCTTTTAGTCTTTCTCACACCAGTGCAAGATCCACACTAAGTTCTCAAACTAGACCAAGCAGCAGTAGCAGACTTAGCTATGTGGGACAAGTTCTTCACCAGCTGGTATGGCATTTCAATGTTCATCCCAGCAGTATCAGCAGGGTCACCACCAGTAGTCACCGATGCCACAGCCTCCACGGGCTTCGCGGACATTTTTTGGCCACACTGTTTAGCCGAAACTTGGCCCCTAGAAATTCTCTTAAATTTCTACTTTCATCCAGTCTTTATGACTCTTTGAGCTGTATCCCATTGTGGCAGCTGCACATGTCTGGGGCCAAACTTGGACAGGACAGATGATGCTCTTCATCACAGACAATCAGTCCACGGCTGACATAATCAATAAGGGTAGATCCAAGTCACTCCCCATCATGTCCTTCCTGCGCAGGCTTGGGCAACTGTCACTCTGTCACCAGTTTAATATCTTCTGTAGACATATTCCAGGCAAATGGAAAATTGCAGCTGATGCACTGTCCCGTTTTAACCTCACTTTGTTTTTCTAGAGGAGCCTAGAGCCGACCCAACAACTACTCCTGTCCCACCCTGGTTGTTGTTGACAATGGACTGAAGTTGCATCTTGCCAATGCAACTCAGCTCATTAACCACTCCTTGGCACGCAACACACTGAAGACCTATCGCACTGCGATTGGAACACTTACCGCAAGTTTTTGGCCTCTTGCCCCGGAGCAGCGATAGGTGACTTAAGACACATCCTAGCCTTCATATCGTATTGCCACACGCAGCTGGCCCTTTCTCACAATACTATCAGGCTATACCTAGCCGGTGTCCAACATTTCCTGTCCTTACAGGACCCCAGTAAACCATCAGTATTCTCGGCCCATGCAGTCAAGTCCCTCCTACAAGGCATACAGAAGCCCGTAGTCAGTGACAAACGCCTACCTATCACGGGTGCCCTCTTCAGGGACATGTCTGAAATCCTTATTCGTTCTCTGTTTTGGGGGGTTGCCCAGCCTAGTCATCCAGACGGCCATCTACCAGGCCTGCTACAGTTTCCTGTGACCTAGTGAGTTTACCGTTACCGGCTCCGTCAGTCAGATACTGCTCCGACACCACCTGACTCGCTTTCCGAACCATTACACTCTTCATCTTACAGTCTGCGAAACACAACAAACCGGGCCCTGGGGTTGACGTGAACCTGTTTCAGACTAACAACTCCTGGTGCCCAGTGACAATGCTCGAACGACTACTGTCCCATCTATCTAGCCAATCTGATGGTAGCTCGTTGCTACCCTTTCTAACCAGCCCCCTGATTGGCAGCCAGTTTATCAAGCATGTCAGGATCCTCCTAAGCAACTTGGGCTTCAACCCCAGTCAGTTCTCTGGACATTCCTTCCAGAAGTACTAGATCACATAATCAAGAAACTAGGCCGATAGAAGTCCGCTCGTTTTGCCACCTACATCCCAAATCCTCAGGAAGAAATGGCACAAGCCTTAACCAAGCTGGTTCAATAACAACAAGATTCAAATTAGGAGTTATTCCACTATCTGAGTCTTTTGCCCCCTTTTTTTGGCATACCGACCAGACCACCAAGACACACTTCAGGTCTATTTATGTTGTAAGTCTTGTCGCGTGTTTAGGTAATCCACATCTCTCTCGGTCATAGGGTCATGACCATAAATAAGAAGGCCAGTATGGTGGCCTGAATTTATGGGGGGAGCCTGGAGGGTACTTAAGCAGCCCACTTGCCCATGCTCTTTGTCAGTTCCATTGCGCGATACCCTCCCGCCCTTCCCTTTTTCTGGGCACTTCTCAGCACATCCTTCTTCATAAACTACCAATTACTTACCTTGTGTATGCCCCCTCTTCTTGGCATACCGACCAGACCACCAAGGCACATTTCAAGTTTATTAATGTTGTAAGTCTTGTCACGTGTTTAGGTGATCCACATCTTCCCACATTAGAAAATATACATTTATACATTTAAAATGACCATAAATACAATACAAAAGTTACACAGATAAAATGTATTGTTCAATTATTTCTAGACAGAAAAAAAACACCTGTCTGTATTTTGCTTTTGTTAAACAGGTTTTAGGTTTCATAAGTATTCAAAAAAGTTCCCAAGGCCCAGCAAAGCATATTCTGGAACATGGTCATCATGCACCATAATTCGGTAAATCGCCATCTAAATGCAAGATGCAATGTACTTTATAAAAAAACAGTCATTTGATCAGTCACACATATCAAAATATAATTGCTTTCTTCATAAGAAGCGAGACAAAAGAACATTATACTATGCAGGGGACATAATGTCTCATTTTGAGCACTGAGCTGCAATTAAAGCTATTCCATAGTACTGACCACATTCACAATGCAAATAACCCCATTCTTTCAAAATTCTTGTACCAAAATACACAATTTTGTATTCTTATTTAGCACTACAAGCAGCCCCCCACCAACTAAGTTTAATTTGTGCAAATTGTAACTTATAGTACCTGTAGATAACATTATAAAATACATTAAATGCACAAATAATCTTATGGAGGATTATTGCCGAAATGAGTGGTTAGGGTGAGAGTGCCTGCATAGTTCCAACACTGAAGTCACCCAACAACCAAAGTTGGAGACCAAGTGGTAAATTTACTAAAGCCGCATAGTCTGTTCATTTTGCAGGAGAAATTGCACTATGCAAGGGAACTTGCCGCAGAGCTTTGTAAATGTGGTGAAGTTTGAGTTTACAAAGAATACCCAATCATGTGCAAGGAAAAAAGAAAACAATATTTTTGATTGCACATGATTGGATAATGGAAGTTAGTAGAGCTTCACCTCATTCATTAAGCGTTGGGGCAAATTCCTTTAAGTTTCCTTGCAAAGTGAACAACCCTTTATCCTTCATTAAATCAATCTCATAGGTCATGAAGCCTACAATAAGTAACTAATTGACACCATTGCTCGGGGATGCTTCCTTCCCCAACCATCAGTGCAGTGGTTCATGGCCGGTAGGAGGAATGGCTAGTCTACTATTATTGGTGAAAAATTAATAAAATCGCACTAAACATTAGCATAAATAAGAATGTATACATACATTAATCCATACATTATTATTTATAATAATGTATACATTATTATTTATGCTAATGTTTAGCGCGATTCTAATAATTTTTCATTTTTAACACTGTATTTTTGTTGTGCAGAAGAATTGCTGCTTTCATCACTTTATTTAATATTCAATATTTAATAATTATTTAACACTTATTAGCACGGTTTGTGTTTAGATACACAATTTAATTTCACCCTAGCGCAGTTTTTTTCTTTTTTCTTTTTACTATTATTGGTGGTCATTGGTAGGAAAAATACACCCTTGTGTTGGAATTCAAAGCAAAATGAACTGTGAATCCTAAGTTAAAATAAACCCTTTTAAGTGGCTCTAAAGATAGGACATTTTAATGCATTCCCTGCATTAAGGTAAAAATGTCCTATTGGTTATATCACCCCTTCACCTCCCTAACTACTTGCCTATCTAGATCCAGCACTGTGCCTGAGTGCAGCAGCTCTGCTCTCTCTCTTCTTGACCTCATAGGCTGCAATGATAGCAGTGGGAGAAATTGGCTCCTGCTACCGTCAGTCGAATCCTGTGTGGAGGGAGCAGAGGCTGGGCCGAGCCATTATACACCCACACAGCCTGACTCAGGAGTGAGCCTGCAGGTGTGCCTCCCAAAGAAAGCAGATTCTTATGGTGGCACACCAAAAAGAGGAGGAGCCGAAAGGGATCCAAGAAGAAAAGGTTTGGGGCTGCTCTGTGCAATGCTATTGCACAGAGCAAGTAAGTATAACATGTTTATTATTTTAATAAAAAAAAATAAGGTTTCACAATTCTGCTCCTTTGAAGACATCTGAAAACGCTGAGGGCAGGGCTAGGACGCTGTCGTCCACACGCAAGCCGACATCGCTTTCGTGGCTCGGAGCTCCGGCCAGAGCTGATAGAGCAATAAGAACAAGCTATCATACTAGTGTCGGTGAGACACCGCCAAATGTGAGGGTGATATTTGCAGACTTTAACCACTTGCCGACCGCCCACCACAGATGTACTACGGCAGGTCAGCTCTATTGCCGAAACAACTTACCTGTACGTAATTTCGTACAATAATCACTGGGGCTCCCGGCGGCGCACGCAATCGCAAATTGGACAAAGGGGGAGACAATCAGCGGGCCACCTCTGATCGTTCCAAAACGAGGCAGAGCGGCAATCTGCCTATCTAAACAAGGCAGATCTCCGTTCTGACAGGGAAGATGGTCGAGATCTTGTGTTCCTGCTAAGCAGGAATACGGATCTCTGTTTTCATCCAGTTAGACAATCCCCCACACAGTTAGCATGCACCCCCTAGGGACACACTTAATCCTTTGATCACCCCTGATGTTAACCCCTCCCAAGCCAGTGTCATTAGTACAGTAACATATGCATATTTTTAGCACAGATCACTGTAATAATGTCACTGTCAATTTGTCGACCGCAAAGTCGCAGGCCCGCTAAAAATTGCTGATCGCCACCATTACTAGTAAAAAAATTTAAATGCCATAAAAATATCCCATAGTTTGTAGACGTTTTAACTTTTGCACAAACCAAAATACGCTTATTGGGATTTTCTTTACCAAAATTGTCGTTATTTTTTTGTTTATAGCGCACAAAATATAAACTGCAGATGCAGGGCCGGACTGGCCTGCCGGGATACCGGGAGATTTCCCGGTAGGCCGCCTGAGTTGCTGCGGCTGCAGTGCTCCCCTCCTGCTCCTGTGTGTCACGGAGCTGGCTGTGTCTGTGTTCGGCGGCCGCGCTGTAACATGGTCCCGCCCCCCTAGACCGGCTTGTGTGATAGTGGATAGAATCAGTGTTCCGCCTATCACACGAGCCGGTCTAGGGGGGCGGGACCATGTTACAGCGCGGCCGCCAAACACAGACACAACCAGCTCCGTGACACACAGGAGCAGGAGAGAGGGATACTGTAGATGCCCGCCCGTACAGTCCGCCCTGTGTGCCTCAGCCTGTATAGGAGGATCGGCGGGGGGAGAGGAGGGGGGCCGCATATAGAGGAAATGAGCTTTCTATATTCCTCCATGCAGCCGCTGAATACTTGCAGGAAGGAGAGGAGGAGAATCAAGTATTCAGCGGCTGCATGGAGGAATATAGAAAGCTAATTTCCTCTATATGCGCCCCCCAGCCGATCCTCCTATCCAACTTCTTTTACTGGCCCCCCCAGTTCCTCTTGTGTTCCCCCCCATGCTCTCCTCCCCTCACCACACTCTCCAGCCCCCCCCCCACAATTCTCTCCACCCCTGTTTTTTCTGCCCCCCCTGCTCTCCAGCTCTCCCCATCCTACTCTAGCCACCATCCCAGTGCTCTTCACTCCCCCAGTGCTCTCCACCCATTTTCTTTCCCCCCCCCCAGTGCTCTCCAGCTCTCCCCATCACTCTCCAGCCCCCACCCCAGTGCTCTCCGCCCCCCACAGTGCTCTCCAGCCCCCCATTCTCCGCACCCCTGTTTTCGGTCCCCCCGGTGCTCTCAAGCTCCACCCATCGCTCCCCAGCCCCCCCGTGCTCTTTGCCCCCCGTGCTCTCCACCCCTGTTTTTTTTTGGCTCCCCCTCCAGTGCTCTCAAGCTTCCCCCCCAGCACTCTCCGCTCCCCACCCCTGTACTCTCCACTCCCCCGCCAGTGCTCTCCAGTCCCCCGTGATTTCCACCCCTGTTCTTTCTGGCCCCCACTGGTGCTTTCAAGCTCCCCCCATTGCTCTCCACTCCCCCCTGCTCTTTGTACCCCCCAGTGCTCTCCACCCCTGTTTTTCTGCCCCTCCCCCAGTGCTCTTCGCCACCCCACACTCTTAGCCCCCCCGTGCTCTTTGCCCCCGTGCTCTCCACCCCTGTTTTTTTTGGCTCCCCCTCCAGTGCTCTCAAACTTCCCCCCCAGCACTCTCCGCTCCCCACCCCTGTACTTTCCACTCCCCCTGCATTTTGCCCCCACCCATGTGCTCTCCAACCCCCGCCAGTGCTCTCCAGTCCCCCGTGCTTTCCACCCCTGTTTTTTCCGGCCCCCACTGGTGCTTTCAAGCTCCCCCCATTGCTCTCCACTCCCCCCTGCTCTTTGTACCCCCCAGTGCTCTCCACCCCTGCCCCTCCCCCAGTACTCTTCGCCACCCCACACTCTTAGCCCCCACAGTGCTCCTCACCTCTGTTCTTTTTGGACCCCCAGTGCTCTCAAGTCCCCCCCCCAGCGCTCTCCGCTCCCCATCCCTGTGATCTCCACTCCCCCCTGCTCTTTGCCCCCACCTATGTGCTCTCCAACCCCGCCAGTACTCTCTGCTCCCCCTTCTTTCCAGCTCCCTCCCAGTGCTCTCCACTTCCCCAGGACCAGAGGACAGGCTGACTGGGGCTGGAAAATGAGGATGGCTGAAGGTGCAGGTGGCCAGGGACCACTCCATCTCACAGCAAACAGATCCTCTGGAAGGAGCACTGTCCCCATCCAAAACGAGAACAGACCCTGCCTGCTGTTGGCCATCATGGATATCCTGCTGGCATGCAAGGTACCGTACCGAGCATCAACAACACACCTTTCCACAGACAGGGACTGCTGACTGGGCCATGGGGCACAGGAGGGGCTGCAATGATGGGCACAGTGAAGCTGCATTCCTGGGCACAGTGAGACTGCATTCACGGGCACAGTGAGACTGCATTCACTGGCACAGTGAGACTGCATTTGATGGGCACAGTGAGGCTGCATTGATGGGCACAGTGAGGCTGCATTGATGGGCACAGTGAGGCTGCATTGATGGGCACAGTGAGACTGCAATGGTGGGCACAGTGAGGCTGCAATGGTGGTCACAGTGAGGCCGCATTCATGGGCACAGTGAGACTGCATTCACGGGCAGAGTAAAGCTGCATTTGATGAGCACAGTGAGGCTGCATTTGATGAGCACAGTGAGGCTGCATTGATGGGCACAGTGAGGCTGCATTGATGGGCACAGTGAGGCTGCATTGATGGGCACAGTGAGGCTGCATTGATGGGCACAGTGAGGCTGCATTTGATTGGTACTGATGAGGCTGCATTTGATGGGCTCTGGTGAGGCTGCATTTGATGGGCACTGGTGAGGCTGAATTGAGCTCCTGTATCATGTCTGCAGTCTCTGACCATCTCCTATATCATGTCTGCAGTCTCTGACCATCTTCTGTATCATGTCTGCAG
The DNA here is from genome assembly GCA_037952925.1 of Lithobates clamitans. Classification (NCBI taxonomy): domain Eukaryota; kingdom Metazoa; phylum Chordata; class Amphibia; order Anura; family Ranidae; genus Lithobates; species Lithobates clamitans. The sequence continues at coordinate 3,090,675 of JBBGZY010000291.1, forward strand.
TCTCTGACCATCTCCTGTATCATGTCTGCAGTCTCTGACCATCTCCTGTATCATGTCTGCAGTCTCTGACCATCTCCTGTATCATGTCTGCAGTCTCTGACCATCTCCTGTATCATGTCTGCAGTCTCTGACCATCTCCTGTATCATGTCTGCAGTCTCTGAGGGAGTCTGCAGAGGAGTCAAGAGTGGGAGCACTGCCGGGATGGGGGTCATGGGAGAAGTCAGACAAGTGTGGACTGTGGAGAGGAGACTATAGGATAAAACCAGAGCCACCGAGCTGGAGCCGACTGACTGAGCCCTACACGGTGCACCTGAGAGGAGGTCAGTGATAGCACCGCTAGGCCAGTCTGAAGGGGGGGTCACTGATGTAAGGGGGGAGTGAATACGATAATGTAAGGGGGCACCGATATAAAGCACAGCCTTATATCAGTAACCCACCCCCCCTTACCTTAGTGTATTCTTTCTGCGGAAGGTGGTTTCCCCCCCCCCCCTCCCACGTTCTGAGTTCCTTTGGTCCCCCTTGATGATTGATCACTTACCACTTTTAACTGGAATTTGCTTATATAAAGCCCTATGTGATTTCATATCTGTCTTATCTATATATAATACACTCTTCAAATGTGCATTTTATGGTTTTCCCTTTCATGAACAAGAAATCAATGACGTTATGCTGTTGCGGTGGTATAATAATGCTGTGGGGCTGGTATGAAATTTTTTCCAGGGCTGGATGTTATTCCCAGTCCGGCCCTGTGCAGATGTGATCAAATACCACCAAAAGAAATTCTATTTGTGGGAAAAAGAGGACATCAATTTTTTTTTGGGTACAGCATCGCACGACCGCGCAATTATCAGTTAAAGTAACGCAGTGCCGTATCGTGAAAAATGGCCTCATCATTAAGGGGGTAAAACCTTCCAGGGCTGAAGTGGTTAAATAAATAGGAGTTTTTAATACAATTTTACACTATGGGAGCTTCCTTTTTGCTATTCTCCTGTATCGAGTGGTGGAGCTTATTAGGCTGCCAAGGTCCTTTTGGATGGAATCAGCAGCCAGGAAGTTGGTGCCACAAAGCACATTAGCTGGATTATAATCTGACCAGCATATACTGTTGGTGAGTTCATTTAGTGCTAATGGTGGGGAAAGCATTGGGGACAACACATATTGAATTTGGAAGAGGTGGAAGAACAGAAGCACTTTCTTAAATGAAATGTTAGGACTGTTTTATGGACATTGTTTTCTGAGCTATTTATGGTCATAAGGTTGGATAATAGCAACTTCTAACACATCTAGCAAATGTACAATAACATATATTTTTGCACTAGCACTTTAAGTTGATGTTATTTACATAGATATGTTTTCTTTAATACTTAATATTTTTGTATTCTGTGTGCACATTATATGAATTGGATGTTTAATATATATTGATAATTGCACTTACACTTTATCGGCACATATATAATTGTTCGTGGTAATGATTGAATAGATCATAGGTAGAAAATAGGGAGGATTGTTGCACATATTGTGATATAGGGAAGGGAGCTGTTTACTTACCCTTTATACAAGTTTCACAATCACTTTAAATGTTAGCAGAAGTTGCCAACATTTTTTAATATTAGATTGCCATAAATAAGATGTATACTTTTATGGAATATAAAGATGGAAAGTACCAGTGGCGTAACTAGAACCTTCAGAGCCCTGGTGCAAGAAACCATGGAGGGCCACCCTGACCTCCGGGCAGAGCCCTTTCCACTGATCCCGGAGGCAGCAGGACCTGGGAAACAAATCCCCTCCATTTTTCTCCTGCAGCCACTGAATGCCTATCAGAGGGAGAGGAGGAGAAGCAGACTTTTAGTGGCTGCAGGAGAAAAATGAAGGGGATTTGTTCCTCTAAATGCCCCCCCATCCAGGTGTTCAGGGGCAACATGTGCGCTATTGCAATTGTGACCCATGTAGTTACGCCCCTGGAATGAGTGGCAGTGGTGGTGGTGGGGGATGGGGTCAGTGACAGCAGTGGTGGTTGGGGAGGGATAAGATCAGTGGCATCGGTGGTGGTGGGGGTAGGATGAGTGGCAGCGGTGAGGGAGAGATGGGATGAGTGGCAGTGGTGGGGGGATGGGATCAGTGGTGGTTGGGTGTGGATGGGATCAGTGGCAGCGGTGGTAGTGGGGGGATGGGATGAGTGGCAGTGGTGAGCAGGGATGGGATGAGTGGCAAGGGTTGTGGTGGGGGGGTGGGATCAGTGGTAGGAGGGATTTAATGAGATGAGTGGCAGAGGTGGTGGGGGGAATGGGATCAGTGACAAGGGCGATGGTTGGAGTGAGATAGGATGAGTTGTAGTGGAAGGGGGGGATTGGATGGGATCAGTGGCAGCGGTGGGGGGCATTGGATGAAATGAGTGGCAGAGGTGGTGGGAGGATGGGATCCATGGCAAGGGTGGTGGTTGGGGGGGGGTGGGATGTTATGAGTGGTGAGGAGGGAAATGGTATCAGTGGCAAGGATGGTGGTTGCAGGATGGGATCAGTGGCAGTAGTGGTCATGGTGGCAGGGATCAGTGGTAGCAGTGGTTGTGTGAGGGGTATCAGTGGTGGTGATGTGGGGGGAATCAGTGGCAGTAGTGGGGGGTATCAGGGTATTAGTGGCAGCAGTGGTGGTGGTGGTGTGGGGGGTATCAGTGGCAGTGGTAATGGTGGGGGGTATCATTGGCAGTAGTAGTGGTGGTGTGGGGGGTATCAGTGACAGTAGCGGTGGTGGTGGTGGTGGGGGGTATCAATGGTGGTGGTGGTGTGGGGGGGTATCAATGGCAGTAGTGGTGGTAGTGTGGGGGGTATCAGTGGCAGGAGTGGTGGTAGTGGTGGGGGGGTATCAGTGGCAGTAGTGGTGGTGGGGGGTATCAGTGGCAGTAGTGGTGTGGGGGGAATCAGTGGCAGTGTTAATATTGAGGGATGGGTGCCACTCACTTGCAGATCACTTGGTCCCCCCTCCTTGCTAGGTCCTGCTTGGACGAGCAGAGAGGATGGGCAGGGCCTGTGAGTGCAGGCGGAGCCAGGGAAGTTGGGCGCAACGGGCAGGGACAGTGCCCATGAGTGGGGGCGGAGAGTATGGGCAGAGAGGTAGGGCGGAGCGGGTAGAGCGGGTGGAGAGGATAGGGACTGTGCCCTTGAGTGCGGGAGGAGAGGATGGGTGGAGAGGATGGGCGGAGCAGAGGGGGACTGTGCAGTGTGCCTGTGAGTGCGGGCGGGGAGGATGGGCAGACGGAAGTGACTCCCCGTGAATGACCAGTGTAGTAGTGTACTATCTCCCGGGCGGTGGCGGGCCCCCCTACAGTGGCTGAACTCAAGGGCCCAGTCGCAAATGCGACTGGTGCGACCCTAATAATTCTGCCACTGGAAAGTACAAATTAGGAATAAAGTGTATGCTGTATTGAATACATGAATATAGTATTCTTGTTATATTGTTTTACTCAATTCAAACAATAGTAAATATTTAGTTTATTTTAATGTTTTTCTCTGAAACAAATCACAGTTTTAAAAATGTACATTTGCTGTTCCACTTACTCAAAACTCACAGAACACCCCCTGTAAGGTTGTAATATCAAGAGTCCATTATACATTATATTGCTGATTTTATAATCAATGGGGAGCTGTGCTGTTTTTTTTCTTTTTTGCCTTTTGTCTAATCAGACAGAAAGTAAAACTTCCAACAACTAGGTCACTTATTCTCTTTTTGGCAACCAGCATTGAAGGATTTGGAAAAGTACATCTTGGCTTCTCTGTCAGTTCACAGAAAATCCTGCTAGGGCTAGAACAGCACTCTACCTGTATGAAGAATTCCCGTGTAATATTTCTGAAATATACAGCTGAAAGCACTATAATTGTCCAAACCAGCAACTAGCAGGAACAGTGATTATATAGCAAAGGAAAAAAGACTTATTAAACAGCTGAATGTGCCCTGAGGTTCTGTCTTCGTATTTTTAAAGGGACCCTAACATTATTTTATATTCCAAATATATTCAGTTTATTTTAATAACATACTTTTTTTACTTTTAGCACAGATATTTTTAGTACTCATGTATGAAAACATGTTGCACTAATAAAATGAGGTATAAATATATTACAAAAGACCAGTGGCTGCTGGGGGCCGTAAACAAACCCCCCCTTCCACCCGCCAGTCCCGCACTTACCCCATCCAGGTCACGGGCGGCTTCCCCGGCTTCTCCTCCTGGCCAATCCGGTCACTTGTCTTCCTGGCCAATCCAGTCTTAAGACCCGCTTCCTGTCCTGATTGGCCGGGAGGAGAAGCAGGAAGACAATAGCGAATGTTGATTCGCTAATGTTACAAGTGAGCCCTGAGCCCAACTTTTTTGAAGCCAATGAGAGCCTCAGGCTCTAATCATGTGCTTTAAAAATAAAAAACCTTCTAGAAATCTATGCATCTGGCGCCCTGCTTGGAGATTAGGGGGCTGGTGTCCCTGTGCCCCTTTTGGACCAGCCCTGCTAAGAATCCTGCGTTGCATCAGAGGGGGGCGGGGTCAGCCGTACATGTCACTGGGAAACCCCGGCGTTTTCCCTTGTCAGAGGGGAACGGGGGTCACGTAATCGGTGGCCCCGCCCTCAGCTACATAAGAGCTGTCAAGCTAGCGCCGCGTCATTGGCTGGGTGCCTTCGGTGGAGGCAGGATCCTGTGCGTGTTCGTCACTGGAGATCATCAGTCGCTGGAGATCGAGAATTGGATTACATCGCTGGAGTAGGAGCATGGATTTATTGGATTACATCGCTGGAATCTCTTTTTTATTTTTTATTTTTTTATTTTTAATAAAGGACTTGTCCCAAGCCGTCTGCTGTGGTTTTTTAACATTTTGACATTTTCTTTTTGTGAAATGGTAAGGGTACAATGTACCCCTTACCAATTCACATAGGGGGGCGGGATCTGGGTGTCCCCTTTGTTAAAGGGGGCTTCTAGATTCTGATAAGCCCCCCGCCTGCAGTCCCCCACAACCACCGGGCAAGGGTTGTGAGGATGAGGCCCTTGTCCCCATCAACATGAGGACATCCTCCCCATGTTGAGGGCATGTGGCCTGGTACGTTTCAGAAGGAGGCGGTGCTCTCTCATCCCCCCTCTTTTCCTGCGGCCTGCCAGGTTGTGCGCTCGGATAAGGGTCTAGTGTGGATTTTTAGGGGGAACCCCACGCCATTTTTTTTTTTATTTCGTCGCGGAGTTCCCCTTAATATCCATACCAGATCTGAAGGGCCTGGTAATGGAATTTTGAGGGACCCCCACGCATTTTTTTTTACATTTTTCAATGACTTTCAATGACTTGTATGTGTATTGTCGGGACCGACAATTCATTAATAGCCAGCACTAGTGCTAGTACTTTTAAATGATTTTTTTTCCTATAGAAATGTCATTTTACTCTCGGACTGTTATAAACACGGGGAACTACTTTATAGGCATACTATAGACACCCCCAGGTACGAAATTTAAAGCAATATTTCACTTTTATTGTTTCACTTTAAGCATTATTAAAATCACTGCTCCTGTTTTTTAAAACTGTTTTTTTGCATTGATACATGTCCCCTGGGGCAGGACCCAGGTCCCCACTTTTTATGACAATAATTTGCATATTAACCTTTAAAATTAGCACTTTTGAATTTTCATGTTCATGTCCCATAGACTTTAACGGTGTTCGCGTGTTCGAACAAATTTTTTGCCTGTTCGCATGTTCTGGATGCGAACCGAACGAGAGGGTGTTCGGCCCACCCCTACCTATCACACTTTTGAAGGTCCTTGAGCACAATGACAGTGGAATTACCCACAAAATGACCCCATTTGGGAAAGCAAACACCCCAATGTATAATCTATGAGGCATAATGAGTCTTTTGAACGGTTCATTTTTTTCCAGAAAGGTTTTCATTTTTTTCCACATTTTCCAAAAAAGACTCATTATGCCTCATAGATTATTCATTGGGGTGTTTGCTTTCCAAAATGGGGTCATTTTGTGGGCAATTCCATTGTCCTGGTGCTCTAGGGCCTTCAAAATTGTAATAGATGGTTGAGAAATGAGATAGTAGGAATAGGTAGGAATGAAATGAGATGTGCAATTTATGCTCGTAGAACACCTGAAGGTGCTTCCACATGTTGGGCCTTTGTATGTGGCCATGCTGTGTAAAAGTCTCACACATGTGGTATTGCCATACTCAGGAGGAGTAGAAGACTGTATTTTGGGGTGTCACCTTTGCTATGTACATGCTATATGTTGAAAATATCTTATAAATGGACAACTTTGTGTAAAAAAAATGGGTTTTCATTTTTTTCCACATTTTCCAAAAACAATTTTTTTTTTACACAAAGTTGTCCATTTATAAGATATTTCCAACACATAGCAAATGCATAGCAAAAATGACACCCCAAAATACATTCTGCTACTCCTCCTGAGTATGGCGATACCACTTGTGTGAGCCTTTTACACAGCCTGGCCACATACGGAGGCCCAACATCTAAGTAGCACCATCAGGCTTTCTAATGCCGCGTACACACGGTCGATCTTTTCAGCTACAAAAGTCCAACGGACGCTGACGGACTAAAGCTGGCTGGTAATCCGATCGTGTGTGGGCTTCTCCGGACTTTCAACGTACTTTTTTAGCCTCAAATCCGACGTACTTTAGATTTGAAACATGCTTCAAATCTTTACGTCGTAACTACGACGGACCCCGAAGTCCGCTCGTCTGTATGCTAGTCCTACGGACAAAAACCCACGCTAGGGCAGCTATTGGCTACTGGCTATCAACTTCCTTATTTTAGTCCGGTGTACGTCATCACGTACGAATCCGTCGGACTTTTGTGTGGTCGTGTGTAGGCAAGTCTGTTCGTTAGAAAGTCTGCCGCAAGTCCGCCGCAAGTCCGCCGAAAGTCCGCCAAAAGTCTGTCGGACAGACTTTTGTAGATGAAAAGTCCGACCGTGTGTACGCGGCTTAAGAGCATAAATTACATATATAATTTCCTGGCAATCTATCTTTTGAGGCAGTACTTTTGAGGTCACGCGATTACATCACATCAGGTCCCCCTGGTTGTTCAACCATCATAGGTGGAACGCACGTTGTTGTTGCCAGTATTCATTGCGGGACATTCATTGACACGCTACGCTTTCCAGCCTCAGTGTCGGGCGATGGCACCATCAATGTAAGCAGCCATTTGGCTTTGTTTGTTTTTAATCTTTTTTAAAATAAAACACTATTTTGGTTCCTTCTACATTTGTTTCATATTCCATTCGCAAGGTTCTTATTGTGTGAGGGCAGGATTCCAGTCTACAGATTTCTCCATTGCAGCAAGCAATATCTTGCTAAAGCCTATTTTACCTTTTTTCATTAATTAGGTCAACTACATCTGGTAAGCTGACAGACATTTCTTGAGCACTTTTGGGTGATATCCCTAGGTGGTGAAGGTGTTTCACTGTTTGTTTGAATACAAGATCCAGGCACAAGATTTACTCACCTATGGACTTTTATGGATACACGTTTTATGTGTATTTTATATGTTATATTATATGGTACACTATGGGACACATATGACCATCATGCTATTTGAATTTGTGAATTTTAGCACATTGTTTTGCACATTACTGGTTATCAATACCATGGGACTATTTAGGCACAATACCCATTTATCAGATATTGGTGTCTTGGTTTCATTATGTAGTTTATATTAGGCAGGCTGGTGTGCAGTGGTTTTCCACTTTCTTCAACTATTTAATTTTTTACCATTTATTGTAATTTAATGTATGTAGAGGCCCTGGCTCATGGGGACGTGACACTCCAGTAGTTGGGGGATTTGAATTTCCTGTGCTGGTACTCAGGATTGATGTGGCAGCACTGGTACTGGGCCTGGGCATTTGTTCCTGGGGCCTATCACCAGCAGCAGCACTGGTACTGACCCATTCTTCCTCCCAATCATTTGCAGATTCACTATTCTCAATCGGTTCAAATGCCGAATTTGATTCGGATTCAGAATTGGAATCTGATGAGAACTCCCCGCTGCTCTCATCAGTCATGGAGCGGATCTGGAACACCTCCTTACTAGTATATAATCTTTTGGACATGATGCTGATGGCTGTGTGACAGGTGGCAGGGGAAAGTCACTGATGGGCTGTGCGATGGGTGGCAGGTGACGTTCACTGATAGGTGATGACGGTGTGACGGGCGATGGTCACTCATGGGTGTCAGGCGATGGTCACTCATGGGTGACAGGCCACGGATGGTGACGGGTGATGGTCACAGATGGGTGACAGGCCACGGTCACTGATGGGTGATGGGTGCACCGCTGATGGTCACTGATGGGTGACGTGTGTTGGGTGACAGGGCACGATCACTGATGGGTGACGGGTGCACCGCTGACGGCCATTGATGGGTGACGGGTGTTGGATAGCAGGGCACGTTCACTGATGGGTGACGGGTGCACCGCTGATGGTCACTGGTTGGTGACGTATGATGGGTGACAGGCTATGGTCACTGATGGGTGACGGGTGCACCGCTGATGGTCACTGATGGGTGACGGGTGACAGGGCACGATCACTGATGGGTGACAGGTGCACCGCAGATGGTCACTGATGGCAGTCTCTTATCTGACAGGTGCACTTTATGGGGTGACTGTGGTGACTGTTGGGTGACAGATGATAATGGGGGGGGCGATAGGACAAGTGTTGTGCTTGGTGCATACAATACACACACAGATCGGTAACTCACTGCTCCTGGAAACGATGTGTGAGGAGAGAAGAGCTGGTAACAGCTAGTTACCGCTCTGTATTTACATTTACCTTTCACAGCCGATCACGTGGCATACAGCCACTGGTTAATGGCTGTTTGCCAGCGTCGGTGATGAGCAGTGTTCCCGAAAACATGCTGTCACCGACGTGCACGTGTAGCGCGATTGCGCACATGCGCCGTGCACAGTGGGGAGGTACCATCTGTGTTCGGCCGTGACTTTATCACGGCCAATCACGTAGTAAACAGCCATGCCCAATGGCTGTTCACCCCCTCGGTGGCGAGCGGTGTCTCCGTGACACGCCTCCACCGAAGGTACAGGGCTGCACGCACACTATGTGCGTGCATGCCCTGTTTAAATGAATGGGCGTCATATGACGCCCACCCAGAACGAGAGCCGCGCCGCCTGGCCGTCATATGATGGCCAGCGGGCAGCAAGTGGTTAAACATACTGTCATCCGAGCAGTGCAGTGTCACCATATGGCTGGCTTGGCTGAGATCAGGGACACTGACTGGTGAAAGTATGTAGAGTAACTGATCCTGTACAGAGATCATCACAACAGTATACTGCACAATGGCTATGAATAAAAGCCATTGCTTGCAACTGGTATGTGATCACTGTGATTGGTCACAGTGAACACATGCTACCAGGGTCACACACAGCAGCATGGTACAATGATCTGTGTTCTGCTGTGTGGTGAATATGCTACAGTGGGAATAAAAGGACAAAATACAACAGAGCAGTATAGGATTATATTAAAGTGGTTATAAACCTCAGACATGAAATATGAAAAAACACATCCTTCTATACTGTGTATTTGCCTCTCCAAAGTTCTGAGTGTCATTTCTCATTGCTGTCTGGTTCCTTTGTTATCTGCATGGCAGCTTGTCCTGACATCAAGAGTTAAAATGGTGATGAGGGAGAGAGTTACAGCACTCAGCCTGTGACTGTTATCCACAGCTGTGCTTATTCTCCATACTGTGTGAAGGGGGTGTGTCCTTTCCCTCTGATCAGGGCTCAGCGCTGTGTGAAAACTTTAGATCCCTGCCCCCTGTTCCTAGAACTATAGAGAGATCCTTTGTTCTGTGTGTTTTCGGAACAAACTACACTGAGGGTTGGAGAGAGGTTGAGCACAGCTGGCTTTGGCTCTCAGCCTGTCAATAAGGCAGCTGACAGGGTGCAATAGCCCTCTATAAGCTCACTCTCACAGGTGAACAAAAGTAAGTGCACTCCTGTGCCCCAGAAGATAAGTATGGCCAAAAAAAGCTTAGGCCACACTTCTCTTAAGTTTATTTAAAGGAAAGTATAGTAGTATAATTATGTTTGGTGACTGATCTCATTTACAAATGGTGCTTATAAGGCTTCATTCACTTGACTATAACTGATGTTACTACACATGTTTTTTTTCTAGGAGAGAAGTTGCGCGTAACGATCAGTAAAATACTTGCGTATAGATGTTTTTAAATGCGTGAAGACGGGTATGCGTACATAATGATGATTTATTTTTCTCCTTTATTTAGACTTAATTTAAATGGTTACAAATGCATATACATGCATTTATAAGTGTAAGCGCGTATAAAGCATGTTCTTAATGCAGATTTTTGAATTCTGTGTTACGGATTTGAATGCAATATATGTTTATGCACCTGTGTGAATGGTTCCCTTGAAAACAATGCAGATCCGTAAATGGAAAAAAAAAACACTTGTATTTGCATTTTTTATGGCCATGTGAATAAAGCCCAAGAGGGTGGCAGTGCTGCCTTTGATGGTTTAGAGAAACACATTTTCCTTTTTTTCAAGTTAAAGGGTAAATTCACCTTTACAGAAAAATCTTTTATGCCGTGTACACACTGACGGACTTTTTGACCGGACTCCGGTGGACAATCCGACCATGTGTGGGCTCCATCGGAGCTTCAGCGGACTTTTTCGGTCAAAAATCTGACGGACTTTAGATTTGGAACATGTTTCAAATTTGTCCGACGGACTCGAGTCCGGTTGAAAAATCTGCTCATCTGTATGCTAGTCCGACGGACGAAAGCCCATGATAGGGCAGCTATTGGCTGCCGGCTATCAACTTCCTTATTTAGTCATCAGGTATGAATCCGTCGGACTTTGGTGTGATCGTGTGTAGGCAAGTCCGTTCGTTCAAAAGTCCGTCGGAAGTCCGTCAAAAGTCGGTCGAAAAGTCCGCCCGTGTGTACGCAGCATAAGGTGAACTTACACAGGAACCCCCCTAGCCCCCCTCCCCTGTCCCACTGACCTCGACCGCAGAAATCTCTCGTTCTAAGCCCCGGTATATCCGCTTCAGGAGTCTAGGGTTCGAAATCCCCTGAGCTAAATGTCCAAAATGCACTTCGTCAGGAGGGACGTTTCAGAGCATTCTAATTGGTCAGCGCCGTCACATGGGCAGCGCCGACCAATCAGCAGCTGCATAGCCCGTCCTGTGAGCGATGAAGAAATTGCGTGGATGCCGGATTTCTAAGCCCTGGACTCCTGACATGGATATACTGGAGATCAGAATAGGAGATTGCCGCAGTCCAGGTCAGTGGGATCGGGGGGGAGGGAGGTTGGCGAGGAGGGGGTCCTGTGTAAGTTCACCTTAAAGATTTTTCTGTAAAAAGGCGAACTTACACTTTAACCAAAATCTGATTGTGAGATATGTCTGTATTCATGCAGAGAACAAGGCAAGCCAACAAAACACCTTGCAGAGTTACTTCAGTGTACAAGACAGAATACAAAAGTTGCATCAACTACCATAGCTGTGGCAGATTTATTTTCCCACTTCCTTTCAATTTCACTATGACAGCTTCAAGCAATCAGGATTAAAAGTGGTCTTACCAGGGCTCAAAGGCCATTAAAGTAAGCTGACTCTGGGTGTCACAGGTGAACAAAAGTAAGTGCACTCCTGTGCCCCAGAAGATAAGTATGGCCCAAAAAAGCTTAGACCATACTTTTCTTAAGTTTATTTTATGGAAAGTATAGTAGTATAATTATGTTTGGTGGAAACACATACACAATATTGGTATAATGTTCAGCGCTAAACTATCTGATGAAAAAGATTAAAGTTTAACATTTAAATGAAAAGGCATGCATCTGCATGCTGATACACGAAGGTGCAACCATGTGAATGGTGAGTGGATTAAAAGTTCTGGGGGATGAACCCCTAGAAATTGGTCTCTAAAAAAGTCTCTAAATGGAGGCTGTAAAGGGAAGCGAGGCTGCTTCAGGTGCGGGCTGGGGAACCCGATTGTTGTGAACAAAAGGAAAGCAAAAGGAGGAGAGAGAAGCGCCAAGCCAAACTTTTAAACAGCTTAGGAATTTATTCAGTTTCTAAGTATAAAACAACACTAAAAACTTGCGTGAAAAATGTTGGAGCACTTGCAGAGTGCTAGAGCAGCAGATGGGAGCTTCCACGTGCAGTGTCACAGAAGTATGGAAGGACAGCCGGAAAGTCTCTATTGAGGGATCCACTAGCGCTGTGTGTTAGCTGCAGCTGGAGCCTCGATAAGGCTCGGCTGTATGTCTCTGGGTGGGAGTGGTCCAGGGCTGTCAAACTAGGGAGCTGCCCACACACGCTGTCTGGCCAATCAGAACACGTTTCGAAGTCACAGCCTCGCCTTCTTCATCAGCTGATCCTCTAACCGCCACATCACATCTCCACCCAAAAACTGAAACACTGCTATCTGCTTTTGCTTATGTGTATTTAATAATTGCTGGTATGTGCCACTGAAACATCTCCACCCAAAAACTGAAACACTGCTATGTGCTTTTACTTATGTGTATTTAATAATTGCTGGTAGGTTACTTTTGCTTAGCCATCTGTAGACCTGTCCACATTACAATACTTTATTATCTCCCTTGTCTTACCCAAAATTATGGCCCATTAACTTTTTAGTGCCCTCTTGCTAGTCTGTTTCTGAAGTAAGAATTTTGCCCTGTTAACCAGCCAACCTTTATTACCTCCTGATTGATAATTGAAATGCACCATCCTCCATCCCTATCAGTATAAATATAAGCTTCTTTTGGGGGAAGCATTTGCAGGGGGCACATTTGCAACTGGGGCTCTTTCTCAAAGTGGAGCTATTTCTATAAGTGGGAGCACTTCTGACTCTGCACTTCGGAAAATGCACAAAGCAAATAAACACAAGAAAATACTTTTAAAAACACCACACAGACATCAGGTGACCTTGTTTATTCCTTCAGCTCTTTCTCCTTGTAACATGCACTCTCTACCACTCCTTTTGACAGCTCTGAAATCTATCCTTAAACTATCTCTCCTTCACCCCCTCCCCCCCCCCCACAGCATATATATATATATATATATATATCACCCTCACCTCTGTCCTCTCCTTATTACTGCACCCGCCAACTCCTGCTAATTCCAAATTTACACACACAAGAAATCTCCAGGACACCCTGGGTGTCAGACTTCCACTTACCAGACTGATGAGTCCCTGGTAGAGCAGACAGGAGGCACGGGAGTGTGGAGTGGTATGAGAACTTGCTGAAGGGATCCAAGTACTGGATGAGAGATGATCTTCAAGCAGCAGGTCAGTAGTCAGGAACACAGGCTAACAGGTGCTGAGCAGGAGCAAGGCAGGCTGGTCAGGGCACAAGCAGGGTTTGGCAACAGGCTAGCAGCAAAGGTACAATAGGAGCAGGCAGAAGCGGAGTCAAACAGGTCGAGGTCAGGTACAGGCAGCAAGCAGGAGAATCCAAAGGCAATCCGGGTCGTAAGGAGATCAGGTACACAGGAACACAAGACAGGCAATGGGAGCAGAGTGCATAGCAAACCTAAATAGGCCGGTTGGCGCCAAACGGTGTAAGAAGATGAAGAAGAAGATGAAGAAGAGAAGAAGATGAAGAGAAGAGCGGGAGCCTCCCCCCCCATGCCATGGGTGCGGAGCGGCCCGAGGAGAAGAAGATAGAAGACGCCGCGGAGAAGATGCTGGACGAGAACGCCGGAGGAAGAACCAGAAGAGCCAGAAGAACCAGAAGAAGAAGAAGATGAAGGAAGAAAGAAGAAGCATTTAAATAAAGGAATTGTCAAAAACTGTCTCTTGTCATTTTTAACATTTTTGACAGTTTTTTAGTGAAATGGTAGGGGTAAGTACCCCCTTACCATTTCACACAGGGGGGGGGGCGGGATCTGGGGGTCCCCTTGTTAAAGGGGGCTTCCAGATTCCGATAAGCCCCCCGCCCGCAGACCCCCACAACCACCGGCCAGGGTTGTGGGGATGAGGCCCTTGTCTTCATCAACATGGGGACAAGGTGTTTTGGGGGGCTACCCCAAAGCACCCTCCCAATGTTGAGGGCATGTGGCCTGGTACGGTTCAGGAGGGGGGGGGCTGCACTCTCGTCCCCCCCTCTTTTCCTGCGGCCTGCCAGGTTGCGTGCTCGGATAAGGGTCTGGTATGGATTTTTGGGGGGACCCCACGCCGTTTTGTTTTTTTTTTTGGCGCGGGGTTCCCCTTAAAATCCATACCAGACCTGAAGGGTCTGGTATGGAATTTAGGGGGAACCCCACGTCAATTTTTTTTAAATTTTGGCTGGGGTTCCCCTTAATATCCATACCAGACCTGAAGGGCCTTGTATGGAATTTAGGGGGACCCCCACATCATTTTTTTTTTTTTTATTTTGGTTCGGGGTTGCCCTGTGGGGAATTCCCATGCCGTTTTTATCAATGAACTTCTATGTGTATTGTCGGCAATGCAATAGCCGCGGGTAGTTTTAAATGAGTTTTTTCCTTCCAAATGTCATTTTGCTGTCAGACTGTTCTAAACACAGGAAACATGCGCCCCTTTACAGGCATACTATAGACACCCCCCAGGTACGAAATTTAAAGGGATATTACACTTTTATTGTTTGACTTTAAGCATTAATAAAATCACTGCTCCTGAAAAAACGTCCGTTTTTAAAACTTTTTTTTGCATTGATCCATGTCCCCTGGGGCAGGACCCGGGTCCCCAAACACTTTTTATGACAATAACTTGCATATAAGCCTTTAAAATTAGCACTTTTGATTTCTCCCATAGACTTTTAAAGGGTGTTCCGCGGCATTCGAATTTGCCGCGAACACCCCAAATTGTTCGCTGTTCGGCGAACTTGCGAACAGCCAATGTTCGAGTAGAACATGAGTTCGACTCGAACTCGAAGCTCATCCCTAGTTCCTATTTCTATCCTTCCCAAGACCAGACTCCCTTTGCCCTGTCCCCCTTGGAATTCCCGCTTTGTCTGTAACAAACTCAACTCTCTCCATGACCTCTTTATTGCCAACTCATTTAATCAACTCGCCATTACCGAAACCTGGCTTCACGAATCTGACACTGTGTCTTCTGTTGCACTCTCATGGTGGTTTCTCTGGACTCACTCCCCCAGATCAAGTGGACGTAAGGGAGGAGGTGTTGGAATCCTTCTAGCCCCACACAGCACCTTTCAGGTATTTCAACCACCTCCCTCTCTGTCACTCTCCTCTTTTAAAGCACACTGTATTCGTCTTTTCACTCCAGTTTCTCTAAGGATAGCTGTGATTTACAAGCCACCTGGACCAGTATCAACCTTTCTTGATAACTTCTCTGCCTGGCTACCCTACTTTCTTTCTTCTGAAATCCCCACAATCATTCTCTGGGACTTAACATCCCTATTAATACTAACACTCCTGCCACTTCCAAACTTCTCAGCCTAACCTCCTCCTTTGACCTGAAGCAGTGGATACACGCTCCTACTCACTCTGAAGGCAATACCCTTGACCTCGTTTTGTCTCACCTTTGCACTCCATGCCACCTCTCTAACTATCCATTCCCTCTCTCTGATCACCACCTTATTAATTTCACTCTCTTTCTTTCTTCCACCTCCTCTCCCTCCAACCGCCTAAAAGTTACCCGCAGAAACCTACCTCAACTTAACCCTTCTCTTCTCTACTCTGCTATCGACAACCTCTATGACAAAATCTCACCCCTATCTTGCACCAACCTAGCCACTTCTGTCTACAACGCTTCACTTCTAGCCTCACTGGACTCACTGGCCCCCCTCACTACACATAGGACCCGACCCCTTCAACCTTGGCAAACAGATGATACTAGAAGTCTGAAAAAACTTAGTCGTGCTTATGAGCGCCATAACACTAAGTCTCAGAGAGATTTCAACCAATATAAATCTGCCATCTGAAAATACAATTCCAGCCTCCTCACTGCCAAGCAGACCTATTTTATCACTCTCATTAGCAACTTATCATCCCATCCCCGTCAACTCTTCTCTACCTTCAACTCTCTACTTTGTCCTCCACCACCTCAATCCGCCAACTCACTCACTGTCCAGGAGATCGCCAATCACTTTAAACAGAAGATTGATACAATTCGCGAGCAGATCTCTACTGTTCAGATACCCTCCACGCTTTACACTTCATGCCCACAGGTACAATCATTACTTCCCTCTTTCAACCCCACCACTATAGACGAGGTTGCTAAACTACTTGCTAATGTCCACCTTACCACCTGCCCTCTGGATCCTGTTCCCTCACAAATGCTACTTTCACCGTCTGGCTCTATGCTATACTCTCTAACCCACATCTTCAACCTCTCCCTCTCTTCTGGCATCTTCCCCAACTCTCTAAAACATGCACTTGTCAGACCCATACTTAAAAAGCCCTCACTGGACCCATCCAATCTTAGCAATCTACGCCCAATGTCCTTGCTCCCCTTCTTGTCCAAACTCCTTGAACATCAGGCCTACAACCGACTGAGTGTCCACCTCGCTGATAATACCCTTCTTGATCCCCTTCAGTCTGGATTTCATCCTCAACACTCCACAGAAACTGCTCTCCTAAAACTAACAAATGATCTACTATTGGCCAAAATCAACACTATTCTGCACTCCTACTCCTGGACCTCTCTGCTGCCTTTGATACGGTTGACCACCCCTCCTCCTCAAAAAACTCCATGCCTTTGGTCTCCATGACTGTACTCTTCACTGGTTCTCTTCCTAGTTATCCAACCGCACCTTTAGCGTTTCTTACAACTCTACTTCCTCCTCTCCTCTTCCTTTCTCTGTTGGGGTCCCCCAACGTTCTGTTCTTGAACCTCTCCAATTTTCGATCTACACCTCCTACCTTGGTCAGCCTCTGATGGCTTCCAATACCACCTCTACGCTGCCGACACCCAAATCTATTTCTCTACCCCTCAGCTCACTCCCTCTGTCTCCTCACGTATCACTAAATTACGATCAGAAAAATCAGTCTGGATGTCACACCACTTCCTCAAACTCAATTTATTCAAAACCAAAATTATAATTTTTCCTCCCCCATATGCCCCTTCCCCTTCCCCTGATCTCTCTGTCAAAATCGATGGCACAACTATAAGCCCATCCCCACATGCCAAGGTTCTAGGTATAGAACTGGACTCTGAAATCTCCTTTAAGCACCATGTCCAAACACTGTCCAAATCTTGCCGCCTCAACCTCTGCAACATCTATATAGATATATAGTTGCACATGGAAAATTACACATGTGTGGGAGCAACTGCGTGTTTGTCTGTTGTTGCAAACCAGATACGCTGTGCCCATAACAAGAAGCGTGCATGTGAAAATGCCCTGGGGGGTATTTTCAGGGACAGCATGAACTGGGGAGAGAGGAGGGGAGGGGGGAAGGAGTGGGAAGGGGGGGTCCTGGGGATCATCCAATGGGAGGGCGGAAGATGATGGTGCTGACTTCCAACTCTTCATTCAGGCCTTCAGGTGTGAGATTATTGAGTTTGAATATCCAATAAGTCTCTTGGGCACACAGTTTTTTAAATTTTTCTCCATCAGGTAGGGAATAGGGAATAGATTGAATGGCTGTGACCTTCAGTAATGCAGGGTTTCTTTTGTGATGGGCTAGAAAGTCTCTTGGAATACTGCATTTGGGGTAGTTCTTTCAAGCTTCTCCTGTGTTCCCCAAATCTGGTACAAAGAAATCTAATGGTACACCCTACATAGCACATTTTACACGGGCAAGTGATAAGGTAGACCACAAGTTTTTCGAACATGTCAGGAATTCATCAATGGCAAAATATTGCCTTTATGGTCAGAAAAGGTCTTTTGTCCATGGGTCACATGTGCACAAGTAAGGCATTTTCTTTTGTGACACTTATACATTCCAACAAGTGAGAACATTTTGGGAATGGAGTGCAGAAGGGGTTTCTTGTTATTGTGCAATTCACTGGGGGCTATGATGTTTTTGACATTGTTGGCTCTTTTGAATACCAGTTTAGGTTTAGAGGCAATTTGTGGTCTTCAGTTTCGGATCATTGCACAGGATCCCCCAATGTTTACTGAGGGTCTTTTTGATGGCCCAGTGCTTATTATTATATTTGGTGATGAACATGGGACCTTTGTGAGTAGGAGATGGGTCTACTTTGTGACTTTCCGCGATAATGTTATCCTCAGCGAGACTCAATTTAATATTTTTGGAGATATTTTTGAAAGGCTGAATTGATGTCTTCTTCTTCATGACCTTTCTCCAGGAACTTTTTGCAAAGGACTTGACTCTGATCTTTGTAGTCTTCAATAGAGCTGCAGTTGCGTTTTAAACGGCAAAACTGACTATATGGTATGTTGTTAATCCATTTTTTGTGGTGGCAACTTTTCTTGTGTAGGTAGGATTTCCTGGAAGTGGGTTTGAAGTGAGTCCTTGAACATATTTCCAATCTTTGTCATGAGAAAGTTCAAGGCTTAGGAAGATGAGCTCATTAGGGTCGGTCACAGATGTGAATCATATACCAAAGGGATTGTTATTGCAATACAGGAGAAATTTTTGAATGAGGTCTATGTCTCCTTGCCAGATGACGTCATCAATGTATTGTCCATAATAGACCACATGACGTGAAAAGGGATTATCAGCCCAGATGTGGAGATCCTCCCAGTATGCCATTAAAAGGTTGAAATAGCTAGGGGCAAAGCTAGCCCCCATAGCGGTTCCTCTGATCTGCAAATAGTATTCCTGTTCAAACTCAAAATAATTGTTATGAAGAATGAACTTGATGGCTTGAAGAATAAACATTGCTTGTGTGGGATGTAGGATTTCTTCTTTGCCTAGGAAGTAATTGACTGCCTCTAATCCAATATTATGTGGAATGGATGTGTAGAGCGAGGTGACATCTAACGAGACCCAAAGGTAGCTGGTGTCCCAAGTATATTGATCCAAGGTGTCAAGTAGGTGGCTCGAGTCCCGTATATAAGCAGAAAGTTGTTGAACAATAGGTTGGAGGAAAAAATCTACAAAGTCAGATAGGTGGCTGATGAGGCCGTCTATAGCTGCTATGATGGGTCTCCCAGGGGAATGGAGTGGGTCATTATGGACTTTAGGTAAGTAGTAGAAATACGGGGTGGCAAAGAAGTTAGCACATACAAATGATTTTTCACTGGGATTCAGAACCCCATCATCACAGGCTATGTCTACTATGAGTTGAAGTGCTCTTCTGAAAGCTTGGATGGGGTTTTTTCTCAACTTGGTATATGTCTCCAGATCAGATAGTAGTCTATGTGCTTCTGTTATATAATCCTCCTTGTTTAGGATAACTATTCCACCTCCCTTGTCAGCTTGTCGGATGACGATGTTAGGGTTGGATTGTAATTTGCGGAGTGCGTGCTGTTCCTGTTTTGTCAAGTTGTTAGGTTTATTCTTTTGAGCACAAATAATTTTTAGTTCATTGTAGACCAAGGAGTAGAAGGTTTCTACATATGGTCCTTTATCCTGATAAGGATAGAACTTGGATACAGGTCTGAAACCTGTCTCAATCATTTTCCTGGGGTCCTCTAGGTCTGGGTATTCCACATTGGATAGATCTCCTTGATCTTGTTCTGTCCATAGCTCTTGTAGGATGTCCAGAGCAATGGCATCTTGGGGTTTCAAGGCCTCCATGAGTTCTGGAGTATCTTTCTTCTTAAGGGATAAGAATGGAATTTGGTTGGTTGTTGCTCCCCTGATTGTAATAGAACCTAATGATTGAGAGGGAGCATATGAACCTGTTCAGGTCCTTAAATAAGTTGAATAAGTTGGGGGGGGGGACTGATGGAGCAAAATTGAGTCCTTTCTGTAATAAGGAGAGTTGAGATTCTAATAAAGAACTCAAAAACAGGTTGAAGATTTTCACAGTTGATCAGAGAGGGGGGAGATGTCGTGTCTGATTCTTTTTGTTGCCTCCTCTGCAACCTTGTCTGGTTTTTCTAGCCATCTCTTTATTGCCAATGAGAGGGGGGTGCTCCCCAAAAAACCTTTCTTAGATGTTCTGGTCTCTTGGTCGGGCTCCTTTCATGATGTAGTTGTTCATATCATCTGATCCTTTGGGAGAGGTATGGTCCTTAGTGGATTTGTGATGAGCCTTCTGTTGGTCTTGCTAGGATAAGTGGGTTTTCGATCGCCTTGGTGTATGTTGCTTGTGGTTGGTAGTCGATTGTCCTGATTGTTTTTGAGCAACCTTTTCTCCCCATTTATCTCTAGATGTTCTGGAGTTGGGGCAGGTGTGATCAGAATGGGGGTGATCTGATCTGTTGTTGGTTTTCGGCTTCTTGGGATAATAATTTTTGGGGGGTGAGTGATCATCCTTTCTGTCCATGCTTCTAGTTCGAGGGTGATCATCCAATGGGATAACAGGGTCTTCCTCTATGTTTTCTTTTGTTTGTGATCATGTTGATTGAGGGCAAGTGGGTTTCAGCCTGGGCCATTGTAGGATGTTCCCAGTTTGGAAGTCAAGAATATCTCTTTCAAACGTCAATGTTTTTTTTCTGTATTATGTTCTCCTCGTTATCTTGCACATGTTTATGCATTTTTTTTTCCAGTTCATTATATCCTTCACGATCTTTTAGTTCAAGTAGTTGTGTCCAGAGATCTTCAATTTCTTCTTGATTTTTGCTGAGCATCCTAATTCTTTCAATAGGTCTTCCAGTTTGTAAAATAATTTTCTCACAATTCTAAGATTTTCCTTGGAAGGATCAGAATCTTCGTTGTTGGAAGCAGGGTGGGAGAAGGGAGCCGGAGAGGGGTCACGGGGCATTTGTGCTAAAGATTTGGTAAGTTGGGCTTCAATATCAGCCATTTTAGACTCCCTTGAAAGATTGCGCAGGGAGCTGGTTTCCATAATGTTCTGAGAATAAGTAATTATAGTATTGACTGTTGTCACAATACTTAGTAAATTGCTCTCAAAATACTTAGTAAATAGTAATAATTGTAGTAGTATATTGTTGGGAAAGCACTGTAGCTAAATCACCATATCAATGACATGAAGATGCTACTTTTATCGCAGTATGTGACTCAAGTATTTCTATAAATATGTATATATATCCATCATAAATACATTAAAACATTCAGAATAAGGATAAGGTTGCAAACAGTAAAAGACAGTTATCTAGATCACTGTAGGTGAGCATCTGAACAACCCATATGATATAATGGCACTAGGAAGAAACACATACACAATATTGGTATAATGTTCAGCTCTAAACCATCTGATGAAAAAGATTAAAGTTTAAAATTTAAATGGGGGGGGGATTGTCTGTGTCCCCCAATGCAGCCTTGTCTGTGTCCCCCAATGCAGCCTTGCCTGTGTCCCCCAATGCAGCCTTGCCTGTGTCCCCCAATGCAGCCTGTGACCCCCCTCCTTGGGAGCACAGCGGTAGTGTACTACTTACCTTGCTGTTGTCCTCTCCAGCAGTGTCTTCTTGATACTTCCTGTTTCCTCTCTCCCGGGCGCAGCGTGGCAAGTGACATCTCCATCTGGTGGCAGGCAGCGTGGCAAGTGACATCTCTATCTGGTGGCAGGCATAGTGGCAAGTGACATGCTCAGGGCTCCCAATGATTCTGCATTATGGTGAGTTGAACTATTTCATTTTATATTACAATGTAATGATAGAAATAATGCGTTTCAATCATCCTGACACCATACCAACCATGGTGCCGGGGATGATTGACGCACTAACGCCAGCCATTGCCCTTAAAAATTGCCTGCGAAAAATCCTTACCCCTCGCGGGGGGCGGCATTGAAGGACCTGGCCTTGGGGAGGCAAAGGGAGTAAATCCGGGCCTGCCCGCTCTAGCACTCTGTAAGTGCTCCAACATTTTTCATGCAAGTTTTTAGTGTTGTTTTATACTTTATATACTAAATAAATTCCTAAGCTGTTTAAAGGATTGGCTTGGCGCTTCTCTCTCCTCCTTTTAATTATGTTTGGTGACTGATCTCATTCACAAATGGTGCTTATAAGCCTTCACTCACATGACAATAACAATTTTACTGATGTTACTACACATTTGTTTTCTAGGAGAGAAGTTGCTGCATAACGATCAGTAAAACACTTACGTATAGATGTTTTTAAATGCGTGAAGACGCGTATACATACATAATGATGATTTTTTTTTTCTCCTTTATTTAGACTTAATTTAAATGGTTACAAATGCATATACATGCATTTATATGTGTAAGCGCATATAATGCATGTTCTTAACCACTTGCTGACCGCCGCACGAACATTTATGTCGGCAGAATGGCACAGATAGGCAAATGGGCATACAGGGACGTCCCTTTAAACTTGCCGCTGTGTGGTCAGCGTGAGCTATGTTCTTCCGGAGAGGAAGAACGGGGATAGGCTGGTGTAAACAATTTTTCCCCTGTTCTGCCTAGTGACACTGATCACAGCTCCCTGTGATTGGAAGCAGTGATCAGTGTCATGTTATACATAGCCCCTCCCCTCCACAGTTAGAATCACTCCCTAGGACACACTTAACCCCTGCAGCACCCCCTAGTGATTAACCCCTTCACTGACAGTCATATTTATACAGTAATCAGTGCATTTTTAATCGCACTGATCGCTGTATAAATGTGAATGGTCCCAAAATAGCGCCAAAAGTGTCCGATGTGTCCGCCATAATGTCAAGGTCTCGATAAAAAATGCAGATCGCCGCCATTACTGATAAAAAAAAAATATTAATAAAAATGCCATAAAACTATCCCCTATTTTGTAGACGCTATAACTCTTGAACAAACCAATCAATAAACACTTGATTTTACCAAAAATATGTAGACGAATACATATCGGCCTAAACTGAGGAAAAAAAAATGTTTTTTTATATATTTTTGAGGGGATATTTATTATAGCAAAAAGTAAAAAATATTGCATTTTTTTCAAAATTGTCGCTATTTTTGTTTATAGCGCAAGAAATAAAGAGGTGATCAAATACCACCAAAAGAAAGCTCTATTTGTGGGGAAAAAAGGACATCAATTTTGTTTGGGAGCCATGTCGCACGACCGTGCAATTGTCAGTTAAAGCGTCACAGTGCCAAATCGCAGAAAAATGCTCTGGTCTTTGGGCAGCCAGATGGTCCGGGGCTGAAGTGGTTAAAGTGGATGTAAACCCAATGTCATCCTTTCTATACTACTGCCATAGGGGTTAACTATAAGGATATACATGCCTCCTGCATGTATCCTTACCTGTCAAATGTCTCCCCTCTGTCTATTATTAGACCCGAAAAACTGCATATTCTGTGGGTGGGTCTGTTGTCTGGAGCTCGGTGGGTGGAGTCATGATGTCAGTAGACTCCCTGCCCACCTCTACACTCCCCTTGTCAATATGCATTTTCTCCTGTGTATTTCTAATACTGAACTTCTGCTATGATCTCTAACATCCAGTGAAAAGACAGGAAAGTAACCACATGACTTCAGCATGCCAAATCATGGTGAGGTGTTGAACAGCCAATCCTTGCAGAGCTGCTGAAGAAAGGAGTGGGGGAGGGAATTTAAAAATAATGCATGTCTCTTAGGCTAATGCACGAGATGTAAATCACCTGTCACTCACAGCAAGGGGGGGTATTTGACAAAGTTTTTCTCAGTTTGTCAAGAATTGTCTCACTGAACAATAAAAGGGGATTGCTCAGAGATGGATTACCTGTGTGGCAAGACTGGGCTAAAATGATTGCAAATCTTATACTCTACAGTATGATAAAAAAAAAAAAAAATTCGGGTTTACATCCACTTTAATGCAGATTTTTGGATTCTGTGTTACGGATTTGAATGCAGTATATGTTTATGCACCTGTGTGAATGGCTCCATTGAAAACAATGCAGATCTGTAAATGAATAAAAAACACTTGTATTTTCATTTTTATGGCCATGTCAATAAAGCCCAAGAGGGTGGCAGTGCTGCCTTTGATGGTTTAGAAAAAAAACACATTTTCCTTTCTTTCAAGTTAAAGGGTAAGTTCACCTTTACAGAAAAATCTGTAAGGTGACCTTACACAGGAACCCCTCCTAGCCCCCCCCTATCCCGCTGACCCCGACCGCAGAAATCTGAGCCCCGGTATATCCGCTTCAGGAGTCTGGGGCTTATGCAGCGAACACACGGTCGGGCTTTTCGACCGGACTTATCCGACGGACGCTGACGGACCAAATCCGGCGGACAATCTGATCGTGTGTGGGCTTCACCGGACCTTCAGCGGACTTTTCCAGTCGCAAATCTGACGGACTTTAGATTTGGAACATGCTTCAAATCTTTACGCCGTAACTCCATCGGACCCAGAAATCCACTCGTCTGTATGCTAGTCCGATGGACAAAAACCGACGCTAGGACAGCTATTGAATACTGGCTATCAACTTCCTTATTTTAGTCTGGTGTACGTCATCACTAGGGATGAGCTTCGTGTTCGAGTCGAACCCATGTTCGACTGGAACATTGGCTGTTCGGTCGTTCACCGAATTCCGAACGTTATGGGCCGTTCGCTCCAAATTCGTGTGGCGCGTCACGGCCCATAATTCACTGCCGCATCGCAGTGCATTGCTGGCTGATGATTGACCAAGCATGCACTATGACCCACATGCTTGGCCAATCACAGCGCCGTCGGTAGAGAGAGCTGTAATTGGCCAAAGCCAGGGTGGCTTTGGCCAATTATGGCTCAGGGGGTTTAGAACACGCACCACACTATATAAGGCCGCCTACACGGCGGCCCTGTGGAGTGTGTGTTCCGGCGTTGAGATACATAGATAGACAGAGAGACAGTGTCATTTCATTTGAGTTAGCTAGATTAGGCAGGACAATCAGTGAGTTAGCTGCACTTACAGTGTATTGTGTATATATATATGCATCCCAGGCATATATATATATATATATACACTGTATTCAGTTTAGCTAGATCCGTTCCTGTTATCTTCCTACTAACAGGCTGTCTTGTTACAGTATTTACAGCTACCTGAAGAAAATTGCTGGTGTTCTTTTGATCCTATTAGTACCACAGTCAGGCAGCTAGACTATTTACAGTTAGTGTAGTGCGTCCTGCTCACAGTGTTCAACTAAAACTACAAGTTAGTGTGGTGCGTCCTCCTCACAGTGTTCAGCTAAACCTACAAGTTATTTTTTTGCGAGCTCTGCACAGTGTTCAGCTAAAGCTACCTGTAGAAGGTTGGTGGTGTTTTCCTGATCCTATCACTACCGCAGGCAGCTAAATAAGCTGCAAGTTATTTTTTGGCAAGCTCTGCACAGTGTTCAGCTAAAGCTACCTGTAGAAGGTTGGTGGTGTTTTCCTGATCCTATCACTACCGCAGGCAGCTAAATAAGCTGCAAGTTATTTTTTTGCGAGCTCTGCACAGTGTTCAGCTAAAGCTATCTGTAGAAGGTTGGTGGTGTTTTCCTGATCCTATCACTACCGCAGGCAGCTAAATAAGCTGCAAGTTATTTTTTGGCAAGCTCTGCGCAGTGTTCACCTAAAGCTACCTGTAGAAGGTCGTTGGTGTTTTCCTGATCCTATCACTACCGCAGGCAACTAAAAAAGCTAACTTTAGTTCGTTTTTTGCGAGCTCTGCACAGTGTTCAGCTAAAGCTACCTGTAGAAGGTTGGTGGTGTTCTCATACTACAGGCAGGCAGTTGATTTTGCTAGCTGCAGTATCAGTACATATATATATATATATATATATATATATATATATCCCAGCTTAGTGCAGCTACAGCTACAGGCCATTAGCATGTCTGGAAGGCCAAGAAGGAGAGGCAGAAAGTCACAAGCCAATAAAAGAGGGCAAGCAGGCTCTGTGTCTAGTGCTGGTCGTGGAGACAGTGCATCCTCATCAGCAAGTGGCCGTGGGACACGCTTGGCCTTTTTTTCGGCAGCTGGCCGCGTTGAGCCGCAACATGCGGAAGACTTGGTCGAGTGGATGACCAAGCCGTCCTCATCCTCCTCATCCTCTCTCACCCATGCTCAGGGTACTTTGTCTGGCAAAGCAGCGCCCTCTTCCCTCGGCTCAATGTCATCAGTGACTCCTTTCCTAGCCCCACCATGTCCTCCTGAGGAGTCCCTCGAACTGTTTGACCACAGGGTTGGGTACATGCTCCAGGAGGATGCCCAGCGTTTGGAAGGCTCTGATGATGATACTGAGCTCGATGAAGGCAGTAACATGAGCATGGACAGAGGGGGTGCCCAAGAAGGACAGCAATCTGGCAGTCATGCTCCCTCTGCTGCAGCATACTGCCAGGTTTGCTCCAGTGATGAGGAGGGAGGGGATGATGAGGTCACTGACTCAACGTGGGTGCCTGATAGGAGAGAAGAGGAGGAGGAGAAGGAGGCGGCACATCACCAACGAGGCAGGATGCCCTCCAGGGACCAGCCTAAGGGCAGAACACTGACTGCATCACACCCCAAAGCTCCACATGTGCAGGGCGCTGCAGTCTCTGCGCGTTATTCAAAAAGTTCTTTGGTGTGGGCCTTTTTTGAGACGAGTGCATCAGATCGCACCGCTGCTATTTGCAACATATGTCTCAAGCTTATCTCGCATGGCCAAAACATCTCCTGCTTGGGTACCACATGCTTGACCAGACATATGTTGACCTGCCATGTAGTTCGTTGGCAAGTGTATCTAAAAGACCCACACCAAAGAACAAAGAGGACCTCTCCTTGCTCCTCATCAGCTGATATCTCCAACCCCACTATACCTTCAGTCCTCTCTGAGACCTGCACTGAGAGGAATGAAGGTGTAGAATTAGGTGTGTCACAGCCAAGTACTTGTGGGCAATCTGCTTTCGGTACACCGATGTCAGATTGTACCAGGCAAATTTCCCTGCCCCAGCTGCTGCACCGCCAAAAGAAGTTTGCTCCCAGCCATCCACATGCCCAGCGGTTGAATGCTAGCTTAGCAAAATTGCTAGCACTTCAACTGCTGCCTTTTCAGTTGGTAGACTCTGCCCCCTTCTGTGAGTTTGTGGAATGTGCAGTTCCTCAGTGGCAGGTACCCAAATGCCACTTTTTCTCTCGGAAGGTGATTCCGGCTCTCTACCGGCATGTGGAAGGCAATGTCCATGCCTCGCTGGACAGGGCGGTCAGTGGTAAGGTGCATATTACCGCTGACTCATGGTCCAGCAGGCATGGACAGGGACGTTACCTAAGTTTCACGGCGCATTGGGTGACTCTGCTGGCAGCTGGGAAGGATGCAGGACAAGGTGCAGTAGTGTTGGAGGTTGTTCCGCCACCACGCCTCCAAAATGCCACTACTAATGATTGTGACACACCTCTCTCCTCCACGCCCTCCTCTTCTTCTTCCTCCATGGCCTCTTCCTGTGCTTTGTCCTCGGAACCAGCGGTGCTCCGTAGCCATTCAAGAGGCTACGCAAGTACGCAGGCCAAAAGATGCCATGCAGTGCTTGAGCTGGAGTGCTTGGGGGACAGGAGCCACACTGGGGCAGAGGTTCTGTCAGCTCTGCAGGAGCAGGTTCAGAGGTGGTTGACGCCACACCAACTCAAGGCAGGAATGGTGGTTTGCGACAATGGCACCAACCTCCTCTCTGCCCTCCGACAGGGACAAATGACCCATGTGCCCTGTTTGGCTCACTTCCTTAACTTGGTGGTGCAGCGGTTCTTGGGCAGGTACCCGGGCTTACAGGATGTCCTGAGGCAGGCCAGGAAAGTCTGTGTGCATTTCCGCCGGTCATATAATGCCAGTGCTCAGCTGGCGGACCTCCAAAAGGAGTTTAACCTGCCCAAGAACCGCCTAATCTGTGACATGCCCACCAGGTGGAACTCAACGTTGGCCATGCTGCAGCGGCTGCACACGCAGCAGAGGGCCATCAATGAGTACCTGTGCGACTATGGCACCGGGACAGGGTCAGGGGAGCTTGGTTTTTTTCCCCCATGCCAGTGGGCCATGATCAGGGATGCATGCACTGTCCTGTCACCATTTGAGGAGGCCACGAGGATGGTGAGCAGTGACAGTGCATGCATCAGTGACACTGTCCCCCTTGTCCACCTGTTGGAGCACACGCAGCATGGAATAATGGACAGGGCACTTAAGGCAGAACAGAGGCAGGAAGAGGAGGACTTCCTTAGCTCTCAAGGCCCCCTTTATCCAGACAGTGTTCCTGCGTGCCCGCCGATCACACAGGAAGAGGAGGAGGAGGAGGAGGAGGAAGATTTTGTCAGTATGGAGGTGGAGCCTAGCACTCAGCATCAGCAGCAGTCTTTAAGGGATCAGTCCCAAGAAACACATGGACTTGTACGTGGCTGGGAGGAGGTGGCTGCGGACCATGTCGTCCTTAGTGACCCAGAGGACTCCGGACCGAATGCCTCAGCAAACCTACGCTGCATGGCCTCCCTGATCCTGCAAAGCCAGCGTAAGGATCCTCGTATTCGTGGTATCAAGTAGAAGGACCAATGCTGGCTGGCAACCCTCCTTGATCCACGTTACAAGGGTAAGGTTGCAGGTCTTATCTTGCCATCGCAGAGGGAGCAGAGGATGAAACATCTTCGGGAGGCCTTGCAGAAAGGTCTGTGCAATGCGTTCCCAGAGACTGGGAGGTTACAAACTCCTGTTTCTGGACAACGTGTTGCTGAGGCTTCGGTCAGTCAAAGAATGAGCGGTGGAGAAGGTGGCCCTCTGACCGATGCGTTCAGACAATTTTTTTGGTCCGCAGCCCCAAGGTATGATCGGTTCCAGCAACCATCGCCAGCGTCTGTTTTACATGGTGCAGGAATACCTAGGGGCAAGATCTGACTTGGACACCTTTCCCACCGAAAATCCTCTGGGTTACTGGGTCTTGAGGATGGATCACTGGCCAGAGCTTGCACAGTATGCAATTGAGCTACTGGCCTGTCCTGCATCCAGCGTTCTTTCGGAACGCACACAACTCGGTCGATCGACTGACCTTCATAAAAATGAATCAGTCTTGGATCACCACCAGCTACCAAGCACCTGATGCTGATGTAACCGAATAATTTTTTTTGAAATCTCAGATCCCTTCAAAGACTGATGCTGAGTGACTATCCCTGAGTAATTATCCTCTTCCTCTTCAATGATCACGCTGATAGCTTGTAAGAACATTTTTGGTTCTGGGCGCCACCACCAGTGCCTAAGGCCCAATTTTTCAGCCCCTGTTTAACAGGAGCGTGTAATTACAATTTTTGATGCAATACTTTGCAGCAGGGCTCGTTTCTGCATTCCAACTAGAGTATCTGTGAGGGGTTGCAGTGTTGTGGCACCAGCACCAGTGCCTAAGGCACAATTTTTCAGCCCCTGTTTAACAGGGGCATGTAATTACAATTTTTGATGCAATACTTTGCAGCAGGGCTCGTTCCTGCG